>JBBGZY010000351.1:80000-1280000 GCA_037952925.1 Lithobates clamitans | reverse complement strand
CTCACAGGGAACACTGTAGATCAGACAGCAAAACTTCAGTGTAACAGCTGAGTTTAAATGGCCCGCCAAACACAGGGGATCGTGCGCTCGCACATGCGCTCTAGCTTGTGTAGAACTACTGTTCCCAGCAAGCCTTTCCTGACACCAGCTTCACTGTCCCTGCTGAAGAAAGGCATCCCCACAACATGATGCTGCCACGACCATGTTTCACGGTGGGGATGGTGTGTTCAGGGTGATGCGCAGTGTTCGTTTCCATTTCACACAGCGTTTTGCTTTTAGGCCAAAAAGTTCAGTTTTTGTCTCATCTGACCAGAGCACCTTCTTCCACATGTTTGCTGTGTCCCGCACATAGCTACTCGCAAACTGCCAATGGGACTTCTTATGGCTTTCTTTCAACAATGGCTTTCTTATTGCCTCTCTTCCATAAAGGCCAGATTTGTGGAGTGCACAACTAATAGTTGTCATGTGGACAGATTCTCCCATCTGAGTTGTGGATCTCTGCAGCTCCTCCAGAGCTACCATGGGCCTCTTGGCTGCTTCTCTGATTAATGCTCTCCTTACCCAGCCTGTCAGTTTAGGTGGACGGCCATGTCTTGGTAGGTTTGCAGTTGTGCTTTCCATTTTCGGATGATGGATTGAACAGTGCTCTGTGAGATATTCAAAGCTTGGGATATTTTTTATAACCTAACCCTGCTTTAAACTCCACAACTTCATCCCTGACCTGTCTGGTGTGTTCCTTGGCCTTCATGACGCTGTTTGTTCACTAAAGTTCTATAACAAACCTCTGAGGGCTTCACAGTACAGCTGTATTTATAGATAAAAGATAAAATTACACACAGGTGAACTCTATTTACTAATTATGTAACTTCTGAAGGCAATTGGTTCCACTAGATTTTAGTTGGGGGTATCCGAGTAAAGGAGGCAGAATACAAATGCATGCCACACTTTTCAGATATTTATTTGTAAAACATTTTGAAAACCATTTGGCATTTTATTTCCACTTCACAATTATGTGCCACTTTGTGTTGGTCTATCACATAAAATCCCAATAAAATACATTTATGTTTTTGTTTGTAACATGACAAAATGTGGAAAATTTCAAGGGGTATGCATACTTTTTCAAGGCACTGCATATACACTGATCAGCCATAAAGTTATGACCACTGACAAGTTAAGTGTAAAACATTGATTATCTCGTTACAATGGCATCTGAAGGTTGGTGGGATATATTAGTTAACAAGTAAACATGTTGTCCCTGAAGATGATGTGTTGAAAGCAGAATAAATGGCACACAGTTTGTTGTGTATAGAGCAGCATAGCCACAGACTGGTTAGGGTGCCCATGGTGACCCGTGTCCACAGCTAAAACTGCCTACAATGGGCATGTAAGGATCAGAACTTGACCACGGACCAGGTGAAGAAGGTGGCCTGGTCTGAATAAAAACACTTTCTTTTGCATCATGTGGGTGGCCAGGTGCATGTGTGCCACTTACCTAGGAAAGAAATAGCACCAGGATGCAGTATGCGAAGAGGCCAAGTTGGCAAAGGCAGTGTGATGTTTTGCTGGGAAACCTTGGGTCCTGATATTTATGTGGCTGTTACTTTGACACATATAACCTACCGAAACATGGTTGGTACCCAGATACATCCTTTTATGGAAACGGTATTCCTCTGATGGCAGTAACCCTTTTTCAGTAGGATAAAGTACCCTGCTACACTGCAAAAATTGTTCAAGAATGGTTCAAGGAATACAACAAGTTTGAGGTGTTGACTTGGCCTCCAAATTCTCCAGATCTCAATCTATCAATCATCCGTTGGATATGCTAGAAAAAAGTCCAATCCATGGAGGTCCCACATCCCAACTCACTGGTCTTAAAGGACCCGCTACTGACAGCTTGGTGCCAGATACCACAGCATACCTTCAGAGGTCTGGTGGTGCCCATGCTGTGTCAGATCAGGGCTGTTTTGAAAACACAAATGGCTGTCTCAGCATCAAGAGGGGCACCTACTCATTATTGGGTGGATGGTCATAAAGTTATGGCTGATTGGTGTAGCAAGGTCCATAAAGGCATGGATAAGTGGGTTTGGGGTGGAGGAACTTGACTGGCCTGCACAGAGTCCTGACCTCAACCCAATAAAACACCTTTGGTATGAATTAGAGTGGAGACTCCGAGCCAGGCCTTCTCGTCCAACATCAGTGCCTGAGCTCACAAATGCGCTTCTGGAAGAATGGTCAAACATTCCCATAGACACACTCCTAAACCTTGTGGACAGCCTTCCCAGAAGAGTTGAAGCTGTTATAGCTGCAAAGGGGGGGTCAACTCAATATTGAACCCTACAGACTAAGACTGGGATGCCATTAAAGTTCATGTGCGTGTAAAGGCAGGCGCCTCAATATTTTTGACAATATAGTGTATACCTGATGCTAAGTCTTCTTTTAAAGATGGGCACCTGAAGTGTATCATACATCAGTATTCACCTAGAGTACACCCAATACACATTTTTGCAGTATCAATCTGATCATAGCTTTGACTGGGCTTTGTTCATTATCACACATCAAGTATTTAGCTAAAATCTCAGGGTATATTATGACCTTCAATTTTTCACAAGTTTTACATTCTTCTAATGAAAACAAAGAAATTATCTGATAAACCAAAGATTTCCAAGAAAGATTTCAAGGTAAAACTGGTTTTAAAACAAAGAAGCTTTTACTGGATTGTTGAGCAAAACATGCAAATATGATCTGTTAAGGTGTAGGCTGAAATACCTGTCTTACACGTTCATGTTTAAGCTGGTATTACAGCTTACCCAGAAATTGCAAACATTTTTATAAATAGATAGATTAGTAATGCCCATTTGAGCGTCATTTTTCGTTATGCCGTGCCCTGTATTATTTATTATATTACCCACAGTAATTCTGAGAAACAATAAATAATTGTGTCATTCCCTATAAAAATGTTGGTAAAGGCCTAACAACCTGATTAAATTATTAGTGCACAATTATTACAGTAGAGTTCTGTATTACTTTGTATGCTTTTAGTTCCTGATTAATTATGTAGCACCCCCAAAGCATGCGAGGTATGGTGGGCCATAACATTTCACCTTAAGGTCTAGTCCTTGGCAATAGTGGAGCAATTCAAAAGACAAAGGATATATGTGATGGGACTATAAATATCCCTCCAATGGTCAAATACACACACAACAGAATATGTTTAAAAAAAATCTACATATCTTTATTACATCAATTTAAAAACACTTCACCTAAAAAGCATATATACTTTATAATGGGGTGCTGACTCTACCACTTGTCTTCCACATAAACAAGCAGAGGACTCCTGTATCATGGAAGAACATATGGGAGATTTACTCCCGTAGGAAAATTGGACTTTTAAGGATATGAGGCTATAACTGAGGTGAGTACACAGTCAGTATAGTTAAAGAATTATATTTATTATTAAACACATATGGTTAAAATCACATAGAAAGATAAAAACATATCACAATGTATACACAATAGCATATAGCTAGAGTTGATCATAGGTACTTGTTTCCAGTCAGGATAAAAAAGGAGTTCATTGATACAGAGTCAACCAACGCAATTCACAGAGTTGTGCCTCCGATTCTTCAGGGAAACTCAGTATACATCTAGTCATTGTTAGATTGAAAGAAAAGCATCAATACTATCACAAGAGTCTATATATATTTTTTTTTCATCCTAATCAAAAAAAATAAATAAATCAACAATACCTACAAAAGGTAATAAGCCATTAGAAAGTGCTTACCAAATGTATCATCATATGACTCTGCATGCTCCTATAGACGCTGGGGACCAAAACTGCAAGCTGGCCAACTACTCCATGGTGTCAGTACCCAGGACCAGATCTAATAGACACTGGATCACACACAGGCAGATACAATTTAAATGGCCAGAGTACTATGGTATAAACAAAACATATCAGATAGCCAAAACCAGCGTCAAGTGGTCATATGCTGTATATATATGCCTATTCTCCCAAACATCATCCATAACCAGTCATATCCATAGGAGACCAGCATGACACTGGCCCCGCCATAAGAATGCACATTCACACCCATAGCCATTCCCACCATCATCCATCCCCCACCCCATACATACCAGCCATCCGCTCCGAAGTCCCCCCTCCCCATAGGATGAGGGGTGGGACGCACCAAAGTAGGCAGCAAATCACCAGGCAGTCCCTTACTCTACTAACCCTACCTATTTAATCACCCAACTCCCATGGGGTTAGGGCCCTGGACCACTACCACCCCCATGTACCCGCTCTACATAGGACTCAATCCAAATGACTCTCACACCTCCACAATGAAGATACACACCCCCCCCCCGTCACATAACACTATACACACACCATGTAGCCCCCACCCTATTCTGGCCCACACTGTTGTCCTCATAATCTCACAAAGACATACAGTCAACAGTGTATCTCACCCAATTATCATTGAAACTCCCATGTAGTTGATCCATAGGGCAAACCACCATCCACTATTCACTTTGTTAAACAGCTCACCGAGGCACCATGCATGGCCTCATGGGTAGGTGTATGCTGCCGGAATGTAGATAGCTAATGACGCCACCACCTGCATGATCCCACTGGATGCAGCAAGGCCAATTATGGCCCACTGACGTCACGTCCGATGCGGGTGCCCCTGTCAGGGCACATGCGTAATGATCCCCACAGCCCACAGAGCAAGAAAGGCATTTGGGGATGCATTGAGCCATTCACAGCGCCCTCTCCTGGCCAGAGGAACATTCCAGTGGGATCTAGAATGGGGGGGCACAAACTAACACCCTCGTTCATCAGGGGCACCCGAGTGCCTGCCACATGACCAATATCAACCAGAACAGCATCATAGGTCCATTGTCTCACAGAGCAAAAACATCCATATGCTAATGAAAAGTCATACATTAATTCATCTTCAAGTTTTAAATCAAATATTAATACAAATCTACACTCCAATGGGAGAATACACTTATTTTGGTCAATATTAAGAAATCCCAAATGGGGTAGTAACAAATCCCTAATGGGCAAGATTCCATCTATAGAAACGGCTTAAAAGTAAGCGCCATATTTGAACCAGGAGGTGAAGTTGCCTTTTGGTTGAATATCCATTTGGCCTTCTGTTTCAAAATGTGTGTCAAAATTGCCCCCCCCCCCCCGTGGCTTTTGAGGGATCCTTTCAAGGACAAAGAAGGAGATCACTGATGGGTCAAAGCTATGTCTCAGTCCCACATGTTTACAAATAGGTGTATACAGAAGACCTACATCAATATAATATAGGTGGACCTGTATATGTTTTTATACGTATAAATTTGTGCTCCGCCGTTCTATACCCCACCGGATATGGCTCAATGCAGCCCCGGATGCCTTTCTTGCCCTGTGGGATGTGGGGATCATTGTAGTTTTCCCTATGGATCAACTACATGGGACTTTCAACGATAATTTGGTGAGATACACTGTTGCCTAAATGCCTGTATGCCTTTGTGAGATTATGAGGATGACAGTGTTGGCCCTAGTAGGGTGGGGGCTACATGGTGTGTGTATGATGTTGTGTGCCGGGGGGGGATATATTTATTGTTGGGGCTTTTCTTTCAATCTAACAATGACTAGATGTACACTGAGTTCCCTGAAGAAGCGGAGGTACAACTCTGCGAAACGCGTAGGATGACTGTATCGATTAACTCTTTTTTTTATCATTGCTTGAAACAAGTACCTATCGTCAACTTTAGCTATATGCTATTGTGTATATATTGTGATATGTTTTTATCTTTCTATGTGATTATAACCATGTGTGTTTAATAATAAAATAAAATTCTTTAACAATACTGACTATGTGTTCACCTCAGTAATACCCTCACATCCTTAAAAGTCCAATTTTCCTACGAGAGTACATTTCCTATTCATGTGTTCTTGTCTAAATGCTAGGATGTGGATGTGATGGCTGTCCTTAGAACAGGTTAATCATAATTTAAATCATAGATAATCTGGGGGCAAAACCCTGCAGTCACAATACCAGTTCTAGTTTGAGGTCACCCTTACATGTTTTTCATGTTGGTGAATGTTTATATTGTTGGAAATACATGGTAAATAGTTAAAAATCATTTACTTAAGCGCTTATACAGATACATTTAGAACCTAATTAAATAGTGATTTCAGCTGCAACCATTCAAAATGTGCATAAAGGTTAAATACAATTAATAGTGCGTTCAAACCCAACTCAATATTAATAGTACACAGTACATAATACTGCAAACACTCATAAAGAAATGTCCATAAGCATACGATTGCTGAAAAAAACTTGAAATGATATACTAAAAATATATAATAAATTCCTTCCTCTGTGAACATATATATAAAGTGAAGTGAAGAAAAATTGCAGACGAAAAAGTCACCACCACCTTTGTGTGAATTTCCTGCTTACCTTCCTGAAATGAAACCACCTTGGGCCAGATATCACTTTCAAACAGGGATCCTCACTAGGATCAGCTTATAAGTTTTCCGTGTCTAGATAGTGATTCAGAGATTTGTCTATGGTTCTCCAGAGATGATAGGTTCTTCCGGATTAAATTCACTCTCAACAAAGATAAAAACATGATCGCGCAAGATTGCTGTATATTCATGAATTTCTACTTAGTATAGAATATTCACTCACACTTTACTTGGAAAAAAACACATATTGAACGATCAGTATTGCAAGCAGCTCTCCTCCTCACTGCACATCCAGTATAACAAAACACTGGAAGTGACGTCACCGACTCCTCTCGACGCATTGCATCACAGGTCACGTGACTTTCTCAAGGGAAATGACACTAAATCACTATCTAGACACGGAAAACTTATAAGCTGATCCTAGTGAGGATCCCTGTTTGAAAGTGATATTTGGCCCAAGGGGGTTTCATTTCCGGAAGGTGAGCAGGAAATTCACACAAAGGTGGTGGTGACTTTTTCGTCTGCAATTTTTCTTCACGTCACTTTATATATATTTTCACAGAGGAAGGATTATTATTATATATTTTTAGTATATCATTTCAAGTCTTTCAGCAATCATATGCTTATGGACATTTCTTTAAAAGTGTTTGCCAGTATTATGCACTGTGTACTATTAATATTAAGTTGGGTTTCAGCACATTTTTAATTGTATTTAACCTTTAACATGGTAAATAGTGTTGACTCTGTGGATCACAGAGATGTCACCGTTTTTTTGGCCCTACTTGGGAAAATTTCCTGGATGAATGATGTAGAATTATATGTTTACTTCCTCAAGCTTAAGCAATTATTGGAGAGGAAGCCAAATTTGGGTTGGCATGTACGTTATTCTGAACGCTACATATACAGGACCACTTTTTACTATTTTTGATCTAGGTCTCCTGTATACACCTATTTGTAAACATGCGGTACTGAGACATAGCTTTGATCCTTTAGTGATCTCCTTCTTTGTCCTTGAAAGGATCCCCCAAAACCCACGGGGGCAATTTTGATAAACGAATTTTGAAACAGGAGGCTGAATGAATATACAACCAAAAGGCAACTTCACCTCCTGGTTTAAATACGGCGCTTACTTTTAAGCCGTTTCTATAGATGGAATTTTGCCCATTAGGGATTCGTTACTACCCCATTTTGGGATTTCTGAGTATTGACGAAAATAAGTGTATTCTCCCATTGGAGCGTAGATTTGTATTTTAGTACGCTGGACATTAATGTTTGATTTCAAAGAGTATGATCAATTAATGTATGACTTTTCATTGGCATATGGATATTTTTGCTCTGTGAGACGATGGACCTATGAGGCTGTTATGGTTGATATTGGTCATTTGGCAGGCACTCGGGCGCCCCTGATGAACGGGGGGTGTTAGTTTGTGCTCCACTATATCCCGCCGGAATGTTCCTCTGGCTGAGAGAGGGCACTGTGTATGGCTCAATGTGGGCTGTGGAGATCATTGCGCATGCGCCCTGACAGGGGCGCCCGCATCGGACGTGACGTTAGTGGGCCATGATTGCCCTAGCCTCTTCCAGTGGGATCGCGCATACCGCATACATATCGTGGTGGTGGCGTCATTAGTCGGGCTACATTCTGGCAGCAAACACCTACCCATGAGGCCATGCGTGGTGCCTTGGAGAGCTGTTTAACAAGGTAAATAGTTGTTTATGGCACATAGTGTTAGTTACTACATCTGGGGTGAGACCAGACCTGATTTAAGTCTCATGCTTGTGACAGAATGTGATAGCGTGTGTATTACTTGATCAAGCTCCCTGTCTGTCTGCCCTGCTCTGCTAGATTGGATTTTTCTGTGTATTACCTCGGACGGGATAATGAAAATTTTCTGAGCTCTGCCTGCCTGGACTGTCATTGAACCACTCTGCCTGCCTGCTAACCGTAAGTACCGGTTTGCTTTGTTCAGTTTACGCATGCTCTGGTGTGGTAGCCAGGCACTAAAGCATTGAGCTGTGGGCAACCAAGTACCAGTAAGCCTGCTTGCCTTATGGGAAATGGACTGCTATAGGTGATGAACTACAGTAGCCAGCATATAGTGTCTGACCACCTACATTAGGCGTAAGCGTGATAGTTAGTAGCTGAACTAACTAGTGTATTGCTGTCAAGAGCTGATTTCACAGAATCCTAAGTTGGTTAGAAAATTCTCTATTTGTGAGGATTGTAAATACTTTTATCCCTCATCTGAAGTCAGCTAAATGCCAGGGTCTTAACTATCTCTCCCAGGAGTGTTGAGTGAGCGTCACAAAAGTAAATTTTTTTGCATCAAAATATGAATGGTGTACATCTGTTCACATTGCTCCACTCCATCATATGAAAATGGAAAGTATGGCACAACTGCAAACCTACCAAGACATGGTCGTTCATCTAAACTGACAGGTCAGGCAAGGCAAGGAGAGCATTAATCAGAGAAGCAGCCAAGAGACCCATGGTAACTCTGGAGGAGCTGAAGAGATCCAAAGCTCAGGTGGGAGAATCTGTCCACAGGACAACTATTAGTTTTGCACTCCACAAATCTGGCCTTTATGGAAGAGTGGCAAGAAGAAAGCCATTGTTGAAAGAAAGCCATAAGAAGTCCCGTTTGCAGTTTGCGAGAAGCCATATGGGAGACACAGCAAACATGTGGAAGAAGGTGCTCTGGTCAGATAAGACCAAAATTGAACTTTTTGGCCTAAAAGCAAAGCTCTATGTGTGGTAGAAAACTAACACTGCACATCACCCTGAACACACCATCCCCACCGTGAAACATGGTGGTGGCAGCATCATGTTGTGGGGATGCTTTTTTTCAGCAGGGAAGCTGGTTGGAGTCGATGGGAAGATGTGTAGTAAGGTCTCTAGCCAACTTCAGTCTAATGAGGACCTCCAGGACCAGAGATAGCTGACATCCTTCTGCGTGTAGTGGGTTGTGATTGGGTGCCAGAAACTTCTTGAATGCAAAAGAGATGTTTATTTCTGTTACAAACTTTTATGGGGTAAAGAGGGTTTGGGCCAGGACCCTTGAGTAGTTGCAAGTTCAATTAGCAGACTCCGAGACTTCAATAGGAGCCATGCAGTGAAAGGCCTCCAGCAAGAAGCCACATCTGCAAGTGCAGGAATGCTGTATCCTATGACAGTCTTTAACAGTTTCTAACACAAAGCAAGTAACAGTTCTTTCACCTTCACTACAACTTCTCCCTGTAGTTCTTCAGACCATTGAGCTCCCGGTCTCTCACTAGACCCTCTAATTCACTGCCACTGAATCCCTTGAGCTCCTCCAATCTTCAAGGTGGTATGTTCCTCAAGCATCACCCCGGCCTCTTTGCTGGGTCCCTAGCTTGGCATTCCCGATACTTCTCAAGCTATACTTCTCAAGCTTCACCCCACTGGCCTGCTCGGTCCCTGGCTTGACACACAAGGCTGCTCTGCAAGCGTCACCTCCGCGGGCTGGGTCCCTGACTTGATCACCACCTGAAGTTTCCCGATTCTCCACCGTGCCCATTCGGTGAGAATAATGTTCCGGTACTTGCTTCAGTTATTCAATGTGGTCCCTAGTAATAAGGCGGTTGGTCCCTTAGTGGTGACAGCTTCCCAGTGGCGGCCCGTCCATAGGGGTGCCCGGGTGCGGCACCCCCTCTCAGGCAGTCACAAAAAAATAAATAAAAAAAAGTCCTTAAGTGCACTGTGTTCGGGCGCCAGACACAGTGCACTATGGGAAGCGCCACATCAATGCAATCAAGAGATTGCAGACGCGGCTCTTCATTGGCGGGGTTTGAAGCTGTTTTGCGGCGTGGTCCATTGCGCCGAGCAGCATCTGCCCGGCGTCCGGCCGGGTGCTTTGTTCTCAGTGTGAGAACAAAGTCACTTCCGGAACCCAGCGGGCTACAAAAAGATGGCCGCCACCTGATCCCCTTGTGTTGAGTGGAGAGGGGAGGCCCCTCCCCTCTCCACTCAACACACGGAGAAAGACAGGAAGTAGCTGAAGGGGAGAGAGAGACAGATGTGATATGAAGGAGGACAGCGCTGGGGACACACATGTAAGGAGGACTGATGGGGACACCACATGTAAGGAGGACTGATTGGGACACCACATGTAAGGAAGACTGATGGGGACTTAGATGTAAGGAGGGGCTCCGCTGGGGACACAGATGTAAGGAGGGGCTCCGCTGGGGACACAGATGTAAGGAGGGGCTCCGCTGGGGACACAGATGTAAGGAAGGGCTCCGCTGGGAACACTGTCATGAAAGACGTTCTGGTAATCCAGCTGCTGGTGGAAGATCTGTGCGCAGAATCCCTGTCAGAGGAGTCAGCGGTCCGCATGGGTGCGCGCGAACGGGCGCACACGTGTGCGTGAGGGGCCGCACAGACTGCGCGCGTGTGCACAGATGCGCAGTGTGACAGCACTTGGCACCAAGAGGCCTATTTAAAGGAGTCTATCATCATGCTTTCTTGCTGTCCGGTCTACAGCGTTCCCCGTTACCCTAGCTACTTTTTTCCTGCCTACCTGATTCCGGTCTACCCTGTCTGCTCCTGACTACTCCTGTTTGCTGCCAGTCCCCGACCCTGGCTTGTCTTGACTACTCTCCTGCCTCTTCCTTTGGTTAATCGCTGCCCGCCTGTTGCTGACCCGGCCTGTATCCCGACTACTCTCCTGCCTCCGCCTGGTACCTGCTCCGCCCGCCAGTGTTGACCCAGCCTGTCTGACCTTGCCAGTCTTCATGCTGAACTACAGAACACCTTCCTGCTGTCTGCTGTTCCAGAGTTCCTGTTAAGCTACAGTGCTCCTCCTTGCAGTCAGCTTCTCCAGTGTTCCTGCCAAGTCCCAGTGCCAGTGTTCCTGCCGAACTACAGAACACCTCCTCGCTGCCTGCTGTTCCAGTGTACTTGCCAGCTTCCCTTCAGCTGCTTCAGAGGTCCAGATCAGCCCATACATTTGCCACCTGCCAGGCACTTGTGGCCTTCTGCGCTCTCGAGTCCCTGTCTCCTCTATCAGGGGTTCCCGAGCTAGAGGCATACGACAGGTCGCTCCCTGCATTCTAGGCTCCACCATCAGGTACGTGACAGACACAGATGTAAGGAGGGGATCCGCTGGGGATGCAGATGTAAGGAGAAATTCCGCTGATGGAGGCACAGATGTAAGGAGGGACTCCGCTGGGGACACAGATGTAAGGAGGGGCTCCACTGATGGGGACACTAATGTAAGAAGGGGCTCCACTGGAGACACTGATGTAAGAAGAGGCTCCACTGGGGACACTGCTGTTAGGAGGGACTCCGCTGGAGACACAGATGTAAGGAGGGACTCCGCTGATGGAGGCACAGATGTAAGGAGGGGCTCCGCTGATGGGGGCACAGGTGTAAGGAGGGACTCCGCTGGGGACACTGATGTAAGAAGGGATAGGGATGCCACTGATAGGGACACAGATGTAAGGAGGGACTCTGCTGGGGGCACCTGATGTAAGGAGGGACTCTGCTGGGGGCACCTGATGTAAGGAGGGACTCTGCTGGGGGCACCTGATGTAAGGAGGGACTCTGCTGGGGGCACCTGATGTAAGGACAGATTCCGCTGGGGGCACCTGATGTAAGGACGGATTCCGCTGAGGGCACCTGATGTAAGGACAGACTCTGCTGGGGGCACCTGATGTAAGGATGGACTCCGTTGGGGACACCTGATGTAAGGACAGACTCCACTGGGGACACCTGATGTAAGGACGGACTCTGCTGGGGACATCTGATGGCATCTGGTGGCAGGTGATGTGGCAGGTGACACATTCAGGGCTCCCACTGATTCTGCATTATGGTGAGTTGAATGATTTCATTTTATATTACAATAATAGAAATAATGCGCTTCAATCATCCTGACACCATAACAACCATGGTGCCGGGATGATTGAAGTGCTAACACCAGGTGTTTGGAGAATCTTTACCTGCTGATTGTTAAACTTTCTAGAGTACACATATTTCTATTGTTGTGTAGGATCTGGGCCTGCTGTCCCTCCCTCTCCCTCCATCCCTCATTCATGTCAGACACTAACCACTCCCCCCTAGAGCCACGCCATTTAGACCACACCCACTAGTCTGCTGAAACCAAGCCCATTTTTACCAAGTGGGAGGGTTCAAACAGGAAGAACAGGGTCTGGCGCCCCCCATCCTAAAACTTCACCAGCCGCCACTACAACTTCCCCTCTACCTCCGACCACTGACAGGTTCTCCGACCGGCAGAACTGTCACTTCTGGTTGGACTGCAAGCCGCAATCCCAACCCTGCGCTGCTCTCTTGCTTCTGGATAGGCCCTCAGACAGCCTAGCAGCCAGATGCCCACGGGATAGGCCTAATCTCCAGCCTAGCAGCCCGGGGCAGCATGAAACACATCCACTCAGACAGCCATGCTGGCAGTGGCGGCTGGTGCTCAAAGTTTTTTGGGGGGCGCAAAAATTAAAAAAAAAAAACAATTGCAGCCAATGTGCCATCAAATGCTGCCACTGTGCCATCAAACGCCTTCACTGTGCCATCAAATGCTGCCACTGTGCTATCAAATGCTGCCACTGTGCCATCCATTGCAGCCACTGTGCCAAATGCTGCCACTGTGCCCATTAAATGCTGCCACTGTGCCATCAAATGCTGCCACTGTGCCATCAAACCCTGCCACCGTGCCATCAAACGATGCTAGTGTGCCCATCAAATGCTGCCAGTGTGCCCACCATGTGCTGCCAGTTTCCCTATCAAATGCTACCAGTGTGCCCATCATATGCTGCCAGTGTGCCCATCATATGCTGCCAGTGTGCCCATCATATGCTGCCAGTGTACCCTTGAATGCCCCCAGTGTAACCCCCCCGCCCGCTCGCCGTCTGCCTGGGACTTAGCCCGTCTTGGCGGGGTAGCAGGTGACAGCGACGAGCAGAGTCCTTCATGTGTCTCCTGCCATCCTCATCTCCCGTCCTCTCCTCCTGATAGGCATCCAATAGCGGCGCTTGTCGTTTCATCCAATCAGGTGACAGGTAACAGACTCGAGCACCTGATTGGCAGAGAGGCGGTTTATTGTTAGGAAAGGGAATATTCATTCCTTTTTCTAACACAGCTGAGTAACGCACTCGCAGGTCACTTTTTTGACGCTTATTAGAGCCTATGGCTCTAATCAGGTGCTTCAAAAACACCCCCCCACCGCTGTAAATTAGGTGCCCGGTGCCTGAAAAGGGGCCGGGCGCCTGAATAGAGGGTGGCAGCGGCCGCCATAGATAGATTCATGCAATGCATGAATCTATTGGTGATAGAGGGGGTGGCAGGAGAGAGGGTGCGGCGGCCGTGCACCCTTATGGACGCACCGCCACTGCATCCTGGTGGCACAGAACATAGATCACCTGACTCCATCCGAATATATAGGCTCTCCCAGCAGGCCAAGAAATTTAAGAAAACCCCTGCCCCTTGGCTAGGATACCCCGCATACCCATAACCTGACCTTGAGTTGCCCTTCTCATATCTAGTACCACAAAGTACCCGGCCACCTAATGGTAGAAGAGAAAAGTGCAACAAGGCCAAACTTAGGGAGTAATCAATAGATCTCTAATGTCCCGTACACACGAGCTGGCATTTCCGTCTGAGCTTGTCTTGCATACACACGGTCACACAAAAGTTCTCTGAACTTTCGACCGTCAAGAATGCGGTGAGGTACAACACTACAAAGAGCCGAGAAAATGAAGTTCAATGCTTCCGAGCATGCATCGCATTGTTTCCGAGCATGCGTGATTTTTTGCGCTTTGGAATTGCATACAGAGAACCTGCTCTCAATCTTTTGCTGGCTGGAATTCCACCAGAAAAAGTCCGATGGAGCATACACACGGTCGCATTTTCCGACCAAAAGCTCTGATCGAAGTTTTGCTGGCGGCATTTCCGATCGTGTGTACAGGGCATAGCAATCAACCAAGATAACTACACCTGGCAAGTAAAATTGTGAGGAGCATCCCTGCCTAAACTCCAAGGTGCTACAGATGGATGGAGCCAAATACAGAGCAATCTTAGAAGAAAACCTGTTAGAGTCTGCAAAAGACTTGAGACTGGGGTGGAGGTTTACCTTCCAGCAGGACAACGACCCTAAACATATAACCAGAGCTATAATGGAATGCTTTAAATCAAAGCATAGTTATGTGTTAGAATGGCCCAGTTAAAGTCCAGACCTAAATTCAATTGAGAATCTGTGGCAAGATTTAAAAATGGCTGTTCACAGACACTCTCCATCCAATCTGAGAGAGCTTGAGCTATTTTGGAAAACAGAATGGGCAAAAATTTCACTCTTTAGATGTGCAAAGCTGGTAGAGATATCCCCAAAAAGGCTTGCAGCTGTTATTGCAGGGAAAGGTTGTTCTACAAAATATTGACTCAGGGGGGCTGAATACAAATGGACGCCACACTTTTCACATAGTCATTTGTAAAAAAGTTTGTAAACCATTTATCCACTTTACAATTATGTGCCACTTTGTGTTGGTCTATCACATAAAATCCCAATAAAATACATTTACGTTTTTGGTTGTAACACGACAAAATGTGGAAAATTTCAAGGGTATGATTACTTTTTCAAGGCACTGTATCTATAAATAAACTGCAGTACCAGACCATAGCAATCTGGTTTTAGTGGGGCGCTACATTTTATAAAACCCTAGTGTCACTACGTTGAGATACAACGCACACAGAAGAGAAGCATTTCAGTCAGTCACTTTAGGACTACGCATGAATGCCAATGAGGTTTAGTGCAGAACACAGTCATGTTTCACTTATTACATTCCCTGCGCTTAAATACTTGATCTGTAAGGTCACATGACCAAACATGGAGGGGGAGGAATGAGGAAGTGTCACTGTACTCTGCACCAGCTCACTGGCAGCTTCCACATTCAGCTTTGTAGTATGTGGATCTGTAAGGATGCTGCAGGATTCCATAATATTACTACCCAGGCAACTCAACCTCATGAGATGGGACAGTCAATGAATAGCTTAAGTGTCTTTAATTGAAAGTGCAGTATAGGGATTCAACTGGGACAACAGTGTATGTTTGCTTGTAAGCAGGTGCTTACAAGCATTGAGGTCGAGACAGATGAGTTTTTCTGGCTGTTCAGGTAGGAGGGGGTTAAGCCACTCTGTATATTTTCCTGAGCATTTCTGGGCTTTGCCCTCCATCCTGTGTTAATATAAAAAGGGGGAAGGCTCTGCCTGAGCACGCTCTTTGCCACAGCCTGGATGCAGGCGTGTACGCACGGGGGTCACAGGGGTCGCCATTGCGACCCAGCTCCATGCTCCAGGGGGCCCGTGTGCTGCGAAGCTGATCTGTGTCTTACAGGTTGCATACGTTTTTTACCTTTTGCTGCTGTAGGTCTGCTGGCACCTGTGGTTCCACAAGCTTGTGCTCTACCCTTGCTGCACTGACTTAGCAGCTATATACCTCCCTTTTGGCTACCTCCTGTCCAGGCTCCCATGTGTCTCCCTATTTAAATTCCACTCAGACCAGTTTCTGGTTGCTTGAGCAACACTTGTTCCTGAGCCTCTTCCGTGCAATCATTCCTTACCTGACTTCTTGTGGACTGATCTCTTGTGTCCCGACTCTGCTAGTTCTCCTGATTACGTTTGTCCACTGCCTGCCCTGACCTTGGTTCGTTATCCAGCTCTCCTTTTACTCCATCATTCCATCCGTGCCTGCACTGTCTCTTCGGGTACTCTCCTCGCGAGCAGGGTAAACCTGGGGGTCGTGACCTGGGGTCAGCACTCACTCCCATGAGGGGGTCCTTGGCGGAATACTTTCATCTTCATCTGGCTGCTTCCAAACTTCAAACGGCAGCAGATCGCCATCGTGCTCCTGGTCCTAAGTTCCTACCTGGTGATAAAGTTTGGCTCTCTACCAAGCACATCCGACTCCGGGTGCCCTCAATGAAATTTGCCCCTCGCTTCATTGGTCCCTTTCCAATTCTCTGTCAGATCAATTCAGTGGCTTCCAAGCTCTGCCTGCCTTCTCATCTCAGGATCCCTAATGCCTTCCATGTCTCCCTGCTCAGGCCACTGATCCTCAACCGCTTCTCTCGCCCTTCTTCTCACCCCGCTCCTGTTGCAGATACCATGGATCAGTATTAGATTAAAGAAATATTGGGGGGGGGGGGTGCTGTTATAGATCAACTGCGGAGCTGATCTGTGTTTTACTGGTTGCATACATTTTTTACCTTTTGCTGCTCTAGGTCTGCTGGCACCTGTGGTTCCACAAGCTTTTGGACTGCTCTTGCTGCACTGACTTGCAGCTATGGATGTCACCGGCTTCACCAGATAGTTAATATACCTCCCTTCTGGCTGCCTTCTATCCAGCGTCCCATGTGTCTCCCTATTTAAATTCCACTCACACCAGTTTCTGGTTGCTTGAGCAACACTTGTTCCTGAGCCCCTTACCTGACTTCTCATGGACTGATCTCTTGTGTACTGACTCGGCTAGTTCTCCTGATTACAATTGTCCACTGCCCGCTCTGACCTTGATTCGGTATCCGGCTCTCCTTTTGCTCCATCCATCCGTACCTGCAGAGTGGAGAGTGGGGAAGGAGCCAGTAAACATGTCATTTACTGGCTCCTTCCTTGTCTTAATGATTTGTGCACCAGTGCGCAGTCATGTTGGAACAGGAAGGGGCCTTCCCCAAACTGTTCCCACAAAGTTGGGAGCATGAAATTGTCCAAAATGTCTTGGTATTTTTGTGAGATCCCTTTACTGGAACTAAGGAGTCAAGCCCAACCCTGAAAAACAACCACACACCATAATCCCCCTCCACCAAATGATTTGGACCAGTGCACAAAGCAAGGTTTATAAAGACATGGATAAGCGAGTTTGTGGTGGAGGAACTTGACTGGTCTGCACAGAGTCCTGACCTCAACCCAATAGAACACCTTTGGGATGAATTAGAGCGGAGACTGCGAGCCAGGCCTTCTAGTCGACATCAGTGCCTGACCTCACTAATGCGCTTCTGGAAGAATGGTCAAACATTCCCATAGACACACTCATAAACCTTGTGGACAGCTTTCCCAGAAGAGTTGAAGTTGTTATATCTGCAAAAGGTGGTCCAACTCAATATTGAACCCTACGAACTAAGACTGGGATGCCACTAAAGATCATGTGCGTGTAAAGGCAGGTGTCCTAATACTTTTGGTAATATAATATATATATATATATATATATATATATATACACACACATATATACATACACACACTGTATGTCACTAACTCCAAGCATGAAATCAGTTCCTATTCCCTGCAAGGGCTCACAACTTGATGTCCCTAACACATTCTTTACACAAACTAATGCCGCGTACACACGAGCGGACTTTCCGGCATATTTGGTCCGGCGTACCGGAGTCCGTCGGACAATTCGATCGTGTGTGGGCTCCAGCAAACTTTTTTTTCTCAAAAGTTTGACGGACTTAGATTTGAAACAGGTTTCAAATCTGTCCGACGGACTCGAGTCGGGTCGAAAAGTCCGCTCGTCTGTATGCTAGTCCGACGGACAAAAAACGACGCTAGGGCAGCTATTGGCTGCTGGCTATGAACTTCCTTTTTTTAGTCCGGTCGTACATACTCACGTACGAATCCGTCGGACTTTGGTTGATGGTGTGTAGGCAAGTCCGTTCATTTGGAAAGTCTGTCGTAAAGTCCGTCGAAAAGTCCGCTGGACAAAGTCTGCCGTAAAGTCCGGTCGTGTGTACGCGGCATAAGGCCAATTTATCTGGAAGCCAACTTACCTACCAGTATAATTTCAAATTGTAATAGTTTAACAGAATGAGCAATTGTCTGAATGATCAAACCGAGAGTAACTGTAATCTGTAGTTTACTAAACAGATACAAAGTTAGAAGCAATAATGCAGAACAGGTTCAGAGTGGCAAAAAATAATACAAAACAGAATCTGATTATGAAAGGTGGCGAAACATGGACTCTTTACAGCAATGTGATGTGGCTCACATAACATCACATACCATAATATCACATCAACCAGTGGCAGCCGCTTATACGGAGCTCAGGGGCGCCGCCCCCCTAATCCTACATGCAGGGCACCGGATGCATGGATTTCAATGTTGTTTTTTTTTTTAAGCACATGATTAGAGACTGAGACTCTAATTGGCTTCAAAAAGTGTGGGCAGCACAGAGCCCATCCAGTTGTGTGACATTAGCGAATATTAATTCCTGTTTCTCCTCCCGACCATTCAGGAAGCGGGTCCTGAGACCTGATTGGCCGGGAGTCCTAAGACCCGATTGGCTACGAGTCCTAAGTCCTGATTGGCCAGGGGGAGAAGCAATGGCCCGAACTCGGGAGGAGACGCGGGGGGGGGGGGGAGCTGCCGAGGCCGCGACCAGGATGGGGTAAGTGCGGGGCTGGGGGGGGCCTGGTGGGCGACGGGCAATAGAATCAGCGATCGATCGAGCAACGAGGGTGGGGGGAAGAGGCAATCGAGCAGGGGTGGGGGGTGGTTGGCTGGCTGGGTGGGGGCTGCCCCCTCAAGAAAATCGACCACCAGCCACCACTGACTCTAAGGTCTCATACATACATACATATTCCTGTGTATGCTAGATCCTTCTGCCAGGAGGTGGTAGAAAATTCATCTTAATAAATTTTATATGTATTTTATTGGGATTTTATGTGATAGACCAGCACAAAGTTGCACATAGTTGTGAAGTGGAAGGAAAATGACATATGGTTTACAAATAAATATCTGAAAAGTGTGGTGTGCATTTATATTCAGCCCCCTTTTACTCTGATACCCACAACTAAAATTTAGTGAAACCAATTGCCTTCAGAAGTCACCTAATTTATTAAATAGAGTCCACCATGGGCAGCTGGTGCCTATTTTTTGGAGGGGCGGCACAACCAACACAACTACCCCAAAGACATGGCCAGCGGCGATCACCCCGCAGCACACCCCCCCGCGCGCGTGTGGGAGACACGGACACGTCCAGAGGCGTTCACCCCGCAGCACCCCCACCCCCCTGCATGCGGGGGACACGGACACGCTCAGCGGCGATCACCCCGCAGCACCCCCCCCGGCAGGAGACACAGCCAGCAGCAATCACCTTACTTGCTAGTGGAGGCATGAAGGAGACACGGAGGCAGGGAGAAGGAGGAGCTGGGCCGCTCCAGTGAGGACACAGGCACTCTCCTTTCCAGCCGATTGGAACACAGAAGTGTGTCCTGAGACACGATTGGCCAGGGAGTCATAAGACTCCCTGGCCAATAGGTGCTTCCTGAGGAGAATGTGGCAGAATAGCGAATATTCATTTGCTAGTGTCACACAACTAGGTGGGATCGGGGCGCACTCTCTACCCCTGCCGATCCCTGCAATTGTAATTCATATGTCCAGCATCCTGAAAGGGGCCAGGCACATGGATAGGGAGGGTGGCGGCTGTGTAGGGGGGGCGGTGCCTGTGTGCCCACAAATGCACGGGCCGCCACTGGAGTCCACCAATGTGTAATTTAATCTCAGTATAAAAAAACGCTGTTCTGTGAAGAAGTTTGTTAGAGAACCTTAATGAACAAACAGGATCATGAAGGCCAAGGAACACACCAGACAGGTCAGGTAAAAAGTTATGGAGAAGTTTAAAGCAGGGTTAGGTTCTAAAAAAATATCCCAAGCTTTGTTGAACATCTCATGAAGCACTGTTAAATCCATCATCCGAAAATGGAAAGGGTATGGCACAGCTGCAAACCTACCAAGACATGGCTGTCCACCTAAACTGACAGGCCGGGCAAGGAGAGCATTAATCAGAGAAGCAGCCCAGAGTCCCATGGTAACCCTGGAGGAGCTGCAGAGATCCACAGCTCAGGTGGGAGAATCTGTCCACAGGACAATTATTAGTTGTGCACTCCACAAATCTGACTTTCATGGAAGAGTGGCAAGAAGAAAGTCATTGTTGAAAGAAAACCATAAGAACTCTCATTTTCAGTTTGTTAGAAGCCATGTGGGGGACACAGTAAACATGTGGAAGAAGGTGCTCTGGTCAGATGAGACCAAAATCAAACTTTTTGGCCTAAAAGCAAAACGCTATGTGTGGCAGGAAAACTAACACTGCACATTATCCCGAACACACATCATTCCCACCGTGAAACATGGTGGTGGCAGCATCCTGTTGTGGGCATGATTTTCTTCAGCAGGGACAGGGAAGCTGGTCAGAGTTGATGGGAAGATGGATGGAGCCAAATTAGGGCAATCTTAGAATAAAACCTGCAATGCCGCGTACACACGGCCGGACTTGCCAATGGCTAAACTCTATCGGCATTTCCGACGAAAAGATTTGGAACATGTTCTATATCTGAGTCCGTCGGAAATGCCAACAGAAAAAGTCCGATGGGGCATGCACATGGTCGGAATGTCCGACCGAAAGCTCCCATCAGACTTTTTCTGTCGGGAAGTCCGGCCGTGTGTACGCGGCATTAGAGGTTCACCTTCCAGCAGGACAACGACTCTAAACCTACAGCCAGAGCTTCAATTGAATGGTTTGGATTAAAGCATATTCATGTGTTAGAATGGCTCAGTCAAAGTCCAGACCTAAATCCAAATGAGAATCTGTGGCAAGATTTGAAAATTACTGTTTACAGATGTTCTCCATCCAATCTGACAGAGCTTGAGCTATTTTGCAAAGAAGAATGAGCAAAAAATGTCACTCTCTAAATGTGTAAAGCCCAAAAAGACTTGCAGCTGTAATTGCAGTAAAAGGTTGTTCTACAAAATATTGACTCAGGGGGGCTGAATACAAACACACGCCACACTTTTCACATATTTATTTGTAAAAAAATTTGAAAAACATTATGTGCCACTTTGTGTTGGTCTATCACAGAAAATCCCAATAAAATACATTTACGTTTTTAGTTGTAACATCACAAAATTTGGAAATTTTCAAGGGGTGTGAATACTTTTTCAAGGCACTGTATACAGGTGTAGGCTGTTTATAGGCCAGTGATGGCGAACCTTGGCACTCCAGATGTTTTGGAACTACATTTCCCATGATGCTCAACCACACTGCATGAGTGCATGAGCATCATGGGAAATGTAGTTCCAAAACATCTGGGGTGCCAAGGTTCACCATCAATGTTATAGGCATATGTGTGTAAACCCATTCTATTGCCTAGAACATTGATTTATTCTAGTCACTAGAATGCATTTCCATATGTTTATGCACTTTTACACACATTTATGTGTAAAATGCACAAATATGCTTCCCTGGAAATGCGAGTTTGGGGCATTTTTTTATCCCCCTGAATGCAGCACACAGATACCAATTTCTACACGTGCATGAGCACATTGGCTAACATGCAGCTGCATTCAGAGATGTAAAAATAAAAGCCAGAAAGTGGTCTTTTTGATACCCATGTGCATTGGGCCTTAATAGTGAATTTATTGATGCTGCTGCCTTCCACTTCTCTATACCACATTTGCAAACTCTCCAGGGACAGTTTCTGTTTCTGGAGGTTAGCCTATGAATATGTTTTAAAACTGGACCATTTATCAAACTCACAATAACATTCCAGGTTTTGGAATGTTGCTTGAAAGTGTCCTTTTCAACCAAGGAAGCTGCCATTGTAGCCTCTGTTTGAACTGTAACTGCCATGGTGCAGCACATGTGATTAATTATTACACTAGCCATTCGTTGGCTTGACAGTTTGGTCGAGAGCGCAAGCAAATGTCACAGTTAGCATTTCCCGACATGCCGGGAATGTAACACTTTTTTTAAGCCGGTAATTTGATTGGTTTAGTTCCTCTTTAAAGGGGTTGTAAAGGTTTGTGTTTTTTCACCTTAACCACTTCCCTACCCGCCTATAGTCAAATGACGTCCACAGATGGGATCTCCCATCCTGGGTGGACGTCATATGACGGCCTCAGGTTCCCGGCCGCCTAGGGGGCGCGCGCACGCCACGTTGCTCGGGACCCAGTGCGTGTGCACGGCGGCCGCGATGTCCGCCGGGCACCCGCGATTGCCCGTTAACCGGGCCAGACCGTGGATCTGTGTGTGTAAACACACAGATCCACGTCCTGTCAGCTCAGAGAGCGATCTGTGTTCCCAGAACAGCGGAACACAGATAGGTCTCCTCCCCTTGTACGTCCCCGCCCCCTACAGTTAGAAGCATTCCCTAGGAAACACATTTAACCCCTCCCCGCCCCCTAGTGGTTAACCCCTTCACTGCCTGTCACATATACACAGTAATCAATGCAATTTTATAGCATTGATCGCTGTATAAATGTGAATGGTCCCAAAAATGTGTCAAAAGTGTCCGATGTGTCCGCCATAATGTCGCAGTCATGAAAAAACCAGCGATCGCCGCTATTATTAGTAAAAAAAATAAATAAATCATTTTTTTTTAAAAATGCCATAAATCTATCCCGTATTTTATAGACGCTATAACTTTTGCGCAAACTTATCGGCCGAAACTGAGGAAAAAATTTGTTTTTTTGTTTTTTTAAATTGGGATATTTATTATAGCAAAAAGTAAAAAATATTGTTTTTTTTCAAAATTGTCGCTCTTCTTTTGTTTATAGCGCAAAAAATAAAAACCGCAGAGGTGATCAAATACCACCAAAAGAAAGCTCTATTTGTGGGGAAAAAAGGACGTCAATTTTGTTTGGGTACAACGTCGCGCGACCGCGCAATTGTCGTTTAAAATGAGACAGCGCTGAAAACTAAAAATTGGTTTGGGAAGGAAGGGGCTGAAAAGGCCCGGTATTGAACCGGTTAAAGTGGTGTTCCGGCCAAAATTATACTTTTTAAATAAAAATACCCCTATAATACACAAGCTTACTGTATTCTAGTAAAGTTAGTCTGTAAACTAAGGTCTGTTTTGTTAGTTTATAGCAGTAGTTTGTTATTTTATAAACTTACAGCAGGCCGTGGCCATCTTAAGTGAGGGGCATCTGAAGCCAGACTGTATTTCTTCCTGGATCTCATCTTTGCAGATGTCGCACATGCTCAGTGCAGCACAAGCAGTGTAATAGGTTTCAGGTCAGGTTTCCATAGCAACGGCAGTGTCAGAGGAAGTTGCCGCCCATTCCCAGAAGTCATTGCAAACAGGAAATGATGCGATGGGCCACGGGCAGGGAGGAGGAAGTGAAAAATGAATACAGCAGGTATACAGTAGGTGCTGAGAATTTTTTTTTTTTAAATATCCAATTCGTTTACAATGCACAGTTTAGTGAGGGATGCTGAAGAGTTGTAAAAGTGGGTGGAACTCCACTTTAATGCAACCTATGCATTAAGGTGAAAAGAAACCTGGCAGTCACCAGCCCCCCCAGCTCACCCGATGACCACGCCCCCTTATGCCCTCACAATCCCAGCATGCCCAGGGATTGTGACAGCATAAGGGGGCCTGGTCACCGCCTATATAAGCCATAGCAGAGCGCACAGAGAGCATTCCAGCCAGAGAGAGCGTCGTGTCAACATCAGAAGAAGAGAAGAGGGCAGAAGGCAGAAGACCGGGCTCCTCCGCTATAGCAAAAGAGCGGCAAAAGAGCAGAAGAGAGCAGAGGAGCCCGGCAGAAGACCCGGAGAGCACGGAGAAGAACCGGAGGGACCCCCGTAGTCGGAAAAAGACCCCCGGAGCTGTCTAATAAATTACTTTAAAAATCTGTGTAGTGTTTTTTTGTATTGACACTTTTTCCCTAGGTGAATGGGTAGGGGTACCATGTACCCCATACTCATTCACATAGGGTGGGGGGCCGGGATCTGGGGGCCCCTTATTAAAGGGGGCTCCCGGATTCCGATAAGCCCTCCGCCCGCAGACCCTGACAACCAACGGCCAGGGTTGTCGGGAAGAGGCCCTTGTCCTCATCAACATGGGGACAAGGTGCTTTGGGGTGGGGGGGGCGCAGCGCGCCCCCCTCCCCCAAGGCACCAACCCCCCCATGTTGAGGGCATGCGGCCTGGTACGGTTCAGGAGGGGGGGGGCGCTCGCTCATCCCCACCCCCATTCCTGTCCGGCCGGGCTGCGTGCTCGGATAAGGGTCTGGTATGGATTGAGGGGGACCCCCACGCCGTTTTTTCGGCGTAGGGGGTTCCCCTTAAGGTCCATACCAGACCCAAGGGCCTGGTATGCTCTTGGAGGGGGAACCCATGCCGGTTTTTTATTTAAAATTTGGCGCAGAGTTCCCCCTAAAGATTCATACCAAACACAGTGCCGGGCATTGGCGGGGATCCAAGTCAGATCCCCGTTCATTGAAAGTCGGACACGTGCCGGCTTCATGTCGCAGGGCAAAGTCGGATCCAAAATAGGACAGCAGTCGTGTCGCACCAATGTGAATCCAGCCTCAGGGTCTGGTATGGATTTGGGGGGGACCCCCACGCCGTTTTTTCGGCGTAGGGGGTTCCCCTTAAGGTCCATACCAGACCCAAGGGCCTGGTATGCTCTTGGAGGGGGAACCCATGCCGGTTTTTTATTTAAAATTTGGCGCGGAGTTCCCCCTAAAGATTCATACCAAACACAGTGCCGGGCATTGGCGGGGATCCAAGTCGGATCCCCGTTCATTGAAAGTCGGACACATGCCTCATGTCGCAGGGCAAAGTCGGATCCAAAGTAGGACGGCTGTCGCACCAGTGTGAACCCAGCCTGAAACTCATGTAGAAAAACCCTTATTGTCACTTCATACCTCCCAACTTTTTGAGATGGGAACAAGGGACACCTATTAGCAAAAGTATGTAGGCATAGGACACACCGCCTGCCACTCCCCCCTTAAAGGAGAATTAGACAAAAAAAAAACAAGATGAGTTAAGCCCACAAGTGCTTTTTTTTTTTAAAACCTCTATTATTTATCCCTTTATACAGTGGAACCTTGATTTACGAGTAATGCGGTTAATGAGCGTTTTGAAAGACGAGCAACTTTTTTTTTTAATATCCTGACTCCGTTTGCGAGTGTTGTCTCGCAAAACGAGCAGGATTCAAGCCAATGGGGCGTGCAGTATCGTATTTGGCCAGAGGTGTGGGGGGTGCCGATGACACTCGGAACGGTTCAGAGCTGTTCGAAGCCGTTCAGAAATACTAGGAACCACTCGGAAATACTCAGAAACACTCAGAAATACTCTGTTCCCGAGTGTTTCCGAGCCTTTCTGAGGGTTTCCGAGTTCAGCCGAGCTGTCCCCGAGTATGTCCTAGGCTCTCGGGCATCCCCCCACCTCTGGCCACCTGCGGTATTGCATGCAATAGAGGTTAAAGCGGAACAAATTATCTTCATTTCCATTGACTTCTATGGGGAAACTCACTTTGATATGCGAGTGCTTTGGATTACAAGCATTCTCCTGGAATGGATTATGTTCGTAATCCAAGGTTCCACTGTACTGGCTTTTGACATTTACAAATGCAGCAATTTAGAAATTGGATGAAAGATTTAACACTCTGAAACACTTTTTGAAAGATATATTTTATATAGAACTATATAGTTCAGGCAAAATGAGGGACAAATGAGAAGGCAAAAGGGACATTGTTCAAAATCAGGGACAGTTGGAAGCTATGCTACTTCAGTTTCTACTAGTCCATATTTAAACTGAAAGAATAGGCTAACACTAAATATTCTTAAAATATTATTTCACCCTTTCTTTTATCTATCCTGCATACCATGTAAAAAAAAATAATACTTTTTGTAATATAGGATATATATATATATATATATATATATATATATATATATATATATATATATATATAAAATCTATTCTATATTATGAAAAGTTTTTTTTGGATAATTTCATGCTTCCAACTTTGTGGGAACAGTTTGGGGATGGCCCCTTCCTTTTCAAACATGACTGCGCACCAGTGCACAAAGCAAGGTCCATAAAGACATGGATGAGGGAGATTGGGGTGGTGGAACTTGACTGGCCTGCACAAATGCATTTCTGGAAGAATGGTCAAACATTGCCATAGACACACTCCTAAACCTTGTGGACAGCCTTCCCAGAAGAATTGAAGCTGTTATAGCTGCAAAGGATGGGCCTACTGAATATTGAACCCTACGGACTAAGACTGGGGTGTCATTAAAGTTCGTGTGCGTGCAAAGGCAGGTGTCCCAATACTTTTGGTAATATAGTGTATATATATAATCAAGGGAGAGTGAGGTCAACAAACATCTTCCTTTTGCTGCTGTTATTTTTACCACTTTTAATTTCTAGATATTTTAAGAAAAACCCATAAAAATAAAGCAAGCTTGTAAGGGGGACTATGATTGGGCAGGTGTTGGTGCCAAATTGTTCAAGTCCCTGCTTCTTCTCAGATAGGACAGCCCCCTATCTGTTGTTGAGAAACTCTCTGCCATCTTGTGTCATTCTCCTGACCTGATGCCCACTCACGGCATCCTTGGCCAGAGCAAACAAAAATTCCCAGCTCAACTTACCAACCAGCCTGCATTAAACTGAATTGTCCTGTCTAACTGTTCATGTTAAAAACAGCGTTTTTGTTTATGTTTATGTCATCGTTTCATATGGGGGGGGGGGCGCACTGGACACCTTTGCTGCCATTGTTATATTTGCTGGGTGTCCAGTGCGCCCCCGTGCCTTTAAGGTGGGGTGGGCTCTCTCCATGCAAACCTGTCCTCAACTCATCCATTATTATATACAGTATGTGCTTCTGTTATGTAGGCTTTCAAGCAGGGGCGTAACTAGAAATAGCAGGGCCCCATAGCAAAATGTTGTATGGGGGCCCCCTGCAAACAGCCCCCCCCCCACAGCTGCCCTAGTGTCAATGCAGCGTGATCTGTGCCACATACAGCGTGACCTGTGCCCAATGCAGCATGACCTGTGCCCCATACAGCGTGACCTGTGCCCCATACAGCGTGACCTGTGCCCCATACAGCGTGACCTGTGCCCCATACAGTGTGACCTGTGCCCCATACAGCATGACCTGTGCCCAATACAGCGTGACCTGTGCCCAATACAGCCTGGTCTGCCTGTGCCCCATACAGCCTCACCTATGCAGAGGAAGAAGCAAGCCACCCGGATCAGCAGAGAGCGGGATTGTCCGCTGTAATAGCCTTCATTTGAATTTCCTGTCTTCCCGGGGCTCATCGTCACATAGCCCCACCTCTTGGCCCGACGCCTTTGATGACGTCACATGTCCCGCATTGGATCAGCGTTCTGTCTATCAAAGGCACCGGGCCAAAAGGTGGAGCTATGTGAAGTGAGCCCCGGGAACACTGGAAGTTCTAATGAAAGCTCTTACATCGGGCAATTCAGCTCTCTGCTGATACGGACAGCTTGCCTCTTCCTCTCCTCTGTCTTCCCCTGGCTGGGGGACTGTGCCGGCGGTGCTCTTATCCTCACTGGGCCCCACTCGGCTGCGGGCCCCATAGCGCCCGCATTGGTCGCTATGGTGGTAGTTACGCCTCTGCTTTAAAGATGTATAGAGTTAGGACTGCAGATAATACTGGGGTACCTCGTTGTGGCCTCTGCAGCATACACCAGTGGCGGCCGCTCCATAGGGGGCCGCCACCCCCACCCCCCCAGGCTGTAAAGAAAAAA
The DNA here is from genome assembly GCA_037952925.1 of Lithobates clamitans. NCBI lineage: Eukaryota > Metazoa > Chordata > Amphibia > Anura > Ranidae > Lithobates > Lithobates clamitans. The sequence continues at coordinate 1,252,007 of JBBGZY010000351.1, read as the reverse complement.
AATGCCCCCTTTAAGAGTGTCCGGGCGCCGGACACACGGTGGTCTATGGGAAGCTTCCCACCTTGATCAGCTGATTGCAAGCTGGGAAGCTGATTTGCCCACGTTTAGGGTGTGTGCGGGGCACAAACAATGCGCCCCCACACACCCCCACTCTACACTGATTTGTTTCTGTCCTCCCTTCCTGCATTTTAATTGGCGGGGATTGGAGAACGGTGGGCGGTGCTTTTTTCAGCACACCCATGTCGCTTTCCCGGCTCACTGCAGTGTGGAGTGGACACAAATGGACGACTGAGACTGCCAGCATGGCTCCATAGGCAGAGGTAAGCCCCTATGCAGGGCAGTAACTAGGCTTTGCTCTGTATAGATGCAGGAACTGAGGGATGAACTTGGAGTTGGAGCAGCTCATCCTCTTAGTAACAAGCAAATGCAGGGAAGTAAACCTTTCACTCACTCATGTGATAACAGCTCACTGCACACTAGGCTCAGCCTTATTTATTGCAGGGGAGACACCAATCTTCCCATGTGACAGGCTGCCTGTCTGAGTGCTGCTATCTTCAGCTATCTCACAGTTTGTTGACCTTGTCTCCAGTAAGAGTTATACTGCCCCAGCAGTAAATAAGTCTGAGCCTGAGTGTGCAGTGAATGTTCTGTTACCAGGTGAGGAGGTTAAACCTTTGCTTCCCTGCATTTGTTTTGGTTTCCCTTATTACCTACTGGCGGTAGGGTATGAGGCCAAGTTCACATGGCATGTGATTTGCACCCGCACTGCGGTGCAAATCACATGCGATGTCTGTGGGATGCGAGTTCAGCCATACAGTTGTATGGCTGAATTCGCATTAGATTCGTAGGAAAGAAAGTGCAGGGACCTGTTTTCCTCCACACTGAAATCGGATTGCATGGGTGTTCTCACCTATGAGATGCAATTTCTGTGCGAGTTCACAGTTCACACTGCGATCTGTGAACCAATCTGGGGGTGTCATTAACATTGTAATGACACCTGCAGAAGTTCGCAGAGGGCGGTGTAAACTGCCTGTGGGAGATATGCAATGCGGAAACCGACGCTGGAATCGCACTGGTTCCCGCATCACATCAGTGTATGGTTGCCACCTCATCCCTTTAAACCCGAACACACATGAATTACACAGGTTCTGTGGCTGATTAAGAGGGTAATTAAACTCGGTGCCTTGTCTGCATGTAATTAGCCTCAGAACCTGTGTAATTCAAAGGTGTTCGGGTTTAAAGGGATGAGGTGGCAACTCTACATCAGTGTGAACCCGGGCTAAAGGAGAAGGATCATCTCATAAAACCAGGGCTGGTGCTCCATGCTTATAGATTACAAGCATCCACTATTTTAGAATTCAACCGTTTGTTGAACCCGGGTATATTACAAGGATGAGAATGATGATGGGTGTATTATAGAATGATGAGGATGGATGTATTATACAAGAATGAGAATGTGAAGAGATATTTTAAAATTCAACCGTTTGTTGAACCCGGGTGTATTACAAGGATGAGAATGATGATGGGTGTATTATAGAATGATGAGGATGGATGTATTATACAAGAATGAGAATGTGAAGAGATATTTTAAAATTCAACCGTTTGTTGAACCCGGGTGTATTACAAGGATGAGAATGATGATGGGTGTATTATAGAATGATGAGGATGGATGTATTATACAAGAATGAGAATGTGAAGAGATATTTTAGAATTCAACCGTTTGTTGAACCCGGGTGTATTACAAGGATGAGAATGATGATGGGTGTATTATAGAATGATGAGGATGGATGTATTATACAAGAATGAGAATGTGAAGAGATATGAAAATGAACCAAAGCGCCAAAGGATGAAAGTAAGTGAAAAAACCTCATGTATGTGTTAATATGGATAAAGAAAACTAATTGCTTTACCACATGATTAAAGCAGCTGCAGTGTGAAATTGGAGTGAACAATTAATAAATGATAAAAATTACCGCTCTAAATGCTAAAAAATTACATACAGGTATTAGATATAGGTGGTACACTGGTAACAATTAATAAAACAGTCCCCAGTGAAAAAAAGGTGCTCGTGTTAATGGAACAGTATCCAGTGTTGAGACTTAAATAATAGAGATGGATGATTCCGTGCTTTTTAAGTGCTTAAAATAGGGTGTCCCCCCCCCCGTTGGATGTGCACTCACATGTGTGTCACGATAACGTGATGAGGTTGAGTCATGTTATCGTGACACACTTCTGCCCACACATTCAACCTGGAAATCAAGCCTTCACTGAGCCAGCGGCTGTATGAACTAATCAGGCGGATTTCACAGATTTACTTATACCTGCTGTTCACTCCGGGTGCCAGGACATTAGGCACTCATACATGTGAGTTGAATACCTTTTATATTTTTTGGAATAAAACGCTCTTTATCAACGGTACTGCGCAATGAGACTTTTTCTATTATATCTATTTATATGAGGAACATTCACTGCAGCCAATCATCGGACCAGAGGACATCCACAGGGGTCGCCCCGCACGCAGATTTGACCTAACTAGCGATAGTTGGTCCAATTCCAGGGGTGAGTGCACATCCAACAGGGGAGGGGCACCCTATTTTAAGCACTTAAGAAGCACGGAATCATTCAGCTATTATTCAAGTCACAGTACTGGCTACTGTTCCACTAACACGAGTACCTTTTTTTCACTGGGGACCGTTTTATTCATTTTATTAATTGTTACCAGTGTATTACCTATATCTATTACCTGTATGTAATTTTTTAGAATTTAGCGCGGTACTTTTTATCAAGGATGAGGATGGGTGTATTATACAAGGATGAGGATGGGTGTATTATACAAGGATGAGGATAGCAATGACGGGTGTATTATACAAGGATGAGGATGATGATGACAGGTGTATTATAGAATGATGAGGATGGGTGTATTATACAAGGATGAGGATGATGAGGATGGGTGTATTATACAAGGATGAGGATGAGGAGGATGGGTGTATTATACAAGGATGAGGATGGCGATGACAGGTGTATTATACAATGATGATGACGGGTGTATTATACAATGATGAGGACGGGTGTATTATACAAATGATGAGGATGGGTGTATTATACAAGGGTGAGGATGATGATGGCTGTATTATCCAATGATGAGGATGGGTGTATTGTACGAGGATGACGGCTGTATTATACAAGGATGAGGATGATGGCTGTATTATACGAGGATGAGGATGACAATGATGGGTGTATTATAAGGAGATGAGGATAGTACTGACGGGTGTATAATATGGGTTTGATGATGACAGGTGTATAATATGGGTTTGATGACGACGACGAGGAGTATGATGATGATGATGATGGCTGTATAATATGGGGATGAGGATAGTGTTGATGGGTGTATAATATGGGGATGATGATGATGGATGTATCATACAATTATGAGGAGTATGATGATGACGACGGGTGTATAATATGGGGATAAGGATAGTGATGACGAGTGTATAATGTGGGGATAACGATGATGAGTGTTGTCAGGTTCCTCACTTACCAGACAGGTGAGTCCGCTTGGGCAGAGGGTAGGCTCCCTTACGTATCCGACTCGGGGCCCCTGATAGAGCAGACAGGAAGCCCGCGAGTACGGAGTGGTATGAGGGCCTGGGGTATGGATCCTGGAGAAAGGTGGTCTTTCAAGCAGCAGGTAGAACTCAGGAACACTGGAACTGATGCTGAGCAGGAGCTTATGAGGCTGGTCACACACAGGCAGAGGTCGGCAACGGGCTGGCAGCAAAGGTACAAAGGGAGCAGGCAGAAGCAGGGTCAAACAAGCCGGGGTCGGGTTCAGGCAGCAGTCAAGGAAATCCAAAAGGCAAGCCGGGTCACAACGGGTCAAAACTTCAGAGATACGGAACATAGAGAGGATCACGGAACTTAGACACAGAGCTGTTGATCAGGCAGCACCGAACAGGAGTAGAGGCAGACCTAAATGGGCCGATTGGCACCAAACGCCGCGCTCGTGCACGCGCCGATTCACTATTAACCTTTAGGTGTATTGCAGCACTGGACGTCCTAAGCTCCTCCCACGCGTTGCATCACTGACACGTGACTTTTTCCTTGAAAAAGTCACGTGTCAGTGATGAAACGCGTGGGAGGAGCTTAGGACTTTTTCCTTGAAAAAGTCACGTGTCAGTGATGCAACGCGTGGGAGGAGCTCCTGAGAGCTGAATCATCAGCAGTATTATGGCTCAAGTGGGATGCAAGAAAAACGAAATATCCTGATACAAACGATCTAACCCAGTGAGTCAATCAATCTGGATTAAGGGAAGGAACTGTTTAATTATTTTTCCCCCACTATTTATCTCTATCTGGACATTGTACTCAGAGTGTCATTATTATTTTATTTATATTCACCGTCACATCACCAATTTGAAGATTTATTTTGCCAATTTTAACACATGTATTAGCACCATAATTATTTATCTATTTTATTCACATGTATGCATTTTTTATTCCTGGATTTAAGCTTAGTCGCAGCAGCATATTGTGCACTATCTATTTAAAGCGCATCAATTTTATACTTAGTACTTTGCCAATGCAGCTGCCAAAGCGGCCTCTTCCATCGGCTCAATGTCATCGGTCACTTCTTCCCTAGCCCCACCATCATGCCCTGAGGAGTCCCCCCAAACTGTTCGACCACAGCGTAGGGTACATGCTGCAGGAGGATGCGCAGCGTTTTGAAGGCTCTGATGATGGTACCCAGGTTGAGGATGAAGGCAGTAACGTGAGCCCAGAGAGAGGGGGTGCCCAAGAAGGTCAAGAAACTGGCAGTAATGTTCCCCCAGCTGCAGCATATTGCCAGGTTTGCTCCAGTGGTGAGGAGGGAGGGGATGATGAGGTCACTGACTCTACGTGGGTGCCAGATAGAAGAGAGGAGGAGGAGGCACATCTCCAGCGAGGCAGGATGCCCTCCAGGGGCCAGCTTAAGGGCAGGTAACCGACTGCATCACACCGCAGAGCTCCGCATTCTGGCAGCTCTGCAGCGGTAAGCTCAGGTGGTTGATGCCACGCCAGCTTCAGCCAGGAATGATGGTTTGCGACAATGGCACCAACCTCCTCTCCGCCCTCTGACAGGGACACTTTTCCCAATGTTCCCTGTTTGGCTCACATCCTTAATTTGGTGATGCAGCGGTTCTTGTGCAGGTACCCGGGCTTACAAGATCTGCTGAGGCAGGCCAGGAAAGTCTGTGGGCATTTCCGCCGGTCATATAATGCCAGTACTCGGCTGGCTGACCTCCAAAAGGAATGCAACCTGCCCAAGAACCGCCTCATCTGTGACATGCCCACCAGGTGGAACTCAACGTTGGCAATGCTGCAGTGGCTGCACACGCAGCAGAGGGCCATTAATGACTACCTGTGCTAATATGGCACCAGGACAGGGTCAGGGGAGCTTGGCTTTTTTTCGCAACGCCAGTGGCTCATGATCAAGGATGCATGCACTGTCCTGAGGATGGTGAGCAGTGACAGTGCATGCATCAGTGATACTGTCCCTCGTGTCTACCTGTTGTTGGAGCACACGTTGCATGAAATAATGGACAGGGCACTTGAGGCAGAACAGAGGGAAGAAGAGGAGGACTTCCTTACCTCTCAAGGCCCCCTTTAGCCAGACAGTATTCCTGCAGGCCCACCTATCACACAGGAAGAGGAGGACGAGGAGGATTGTGTCAGCATGGAGGTGGGGCCTGGCACTCAGCATCAGCAGCAGTCTTCAAGGGATCGTTTCCAGTCCCCAGAAACCCATGGACTTGTACGTGGCTGGCAGGAGGTGGCTGTGGATCAGGTCGTCCTTAGTGACCCAGAGGACTCTGGATGGAATGCCTCAGCAAACCTACGCTGCATGGCCTCCCTGATCCTGCAAAGCCTGCGAAAGGACCCTCAGATTCGTGGTGTCAAGGAGAGGGATCAGTACTGGCTGGCAACCCTTTTTGATCCACGTTACAAGGGTAAGGTGGCAGAGGATGAAACATCTTCGGGAGGCCTTGCAGAAAGGTTTGTGCAATGCGTTTCCAGAGCCTGGGAGGTTACAATTTCCTGGTACTCCTGGACAACATGTTGCTGAGGCTTCGGTCAGTCACAGAAGGAGCGGTGGAGAAGGTGGCCGTCTGACCGATGCATTCAGACAATTTTTTAGTCCGCAGCCCCAAGGTCTGATCGGTTCCAGCAACCATCGCCAGCGTCTGTTGTACATGGTGCAGGAATACCTAGGGACAAGATCAGACTTGGAGACCTTTCCAACTGAAAATCCACTGGGTTACTGGGTCTTGAGGATGGATCACTGGCCAGAGCTTGCGCAGTATGCAATTGAGCTACTGGCCTGTCCTGCATCCAGCGTTCTTTCGGAAAGCACATTCAGTGCTGCTGGAAGCTTTGTAACCGATCACAGAGTGCGCTTGTCCACCGACTCGGTTGATCGGCTCACCTTCATAAAAATGAATCAGTGTTGGATCACCAGCTACTAAGCACATCATGCTGATGTAACCGATTAATTTTTTTTTGAATGTGAGATCCCTTCAAGACTGCCTATGCTGAGTGACTATCCTATTCCTCCTCAATGTTCAAGTTGATAGCTTCTAAGAACATTTTTGGTTCTGGGCACCACCACCAGTGGCTAAGGCCCAATTTTTCTGCCCCAGTTTAACAGGGGCGTGTAATTACAATTTTTGCTGTAATATTTTGCAGCAGGGCATGTTTCTGCGCTCAACAAGAGTATCTGTGAGGGGTTGCAGTGTTGTGGCACCACCACCACTCCCTAAGGCCCCATTTTTCTGCCCCTGTTTAACAGGGACGTGAAATTACAATTTTTGATCTAATATTTCACAGCAGGGCCTATTCCTGCGCTCAACAAAAGTATCTGTGAGGCTTTACAGTGTTGTGCCACCACCACCGCCTAAGGCCCAATTTTTCTGCCCCTGTTTAACAGGGGCATGTAATTACAATTTTTTGATATAATATTTCACAGCAGGGCCCGTTACAGTGCCCACCAAGAGTAACTGTGAGGGCTTACAGTGTTCTGGTACCACCAACACCTAAGGCCCAATTTTCTGCAGAGTGTATAGGGCAGGCCGTATAGTATATACAGGCGGTCCCCTATTTTCAAAAATCCGACTTACAAACAACTCCTACTTACAAACCTAGGGAGACAACAGGAAGTGAGAGGAAATCTACCCTAGGAAGGGAAATTCTCTCCTGTAAGAGTTAATATGGGAAAAAGGTGTCTCCTCCACTGATTTATCACCAATCCTTGTTTCCCTTAAAAACACCAAATTTTCAAAATCCAATTGTCATCGGGACAGAAAGTGAGGTGAAATCTTCTGAACAGGGGCACAGACAGCAAAACAAATGTTACAGGGGTGATAACCCTTCCCTATGTTTTTCAAAAAGCTTTAAAATAGACTTTTGGCTGGAGCTATACTTAAAAAATGTACCTGTTCCAAATTACAAACAGATTCTACATAAGAACAAACCTATAGTCCGTGTCTTGTTTGCACCGCCTGTATACTGCTGTTCAGAGTATATAGGGCCTGGGGGCCCAACGCCTTTTCTTTTTTTAATTTGGGTGCGGGGTTCCCCTTAATTTCCATACAAGACCCAAAGGGCCGGTAATGGGCTGGGAGGGGTACCCATGCCGTTTGTTTCACTGATTTTCATCCATATTGCCAGGACCCGACATTACATTAAAGCCTCAAGCAGTTTTAAATTACTTTTATTCCTTTAGAAATGTCATTTTGTGCAGGGACTGTTCTAAGCACGGGAAACACGCGCCACTTTACAGGCATACTATAGACACCCCCCAGGTACGATATTTAAAGGAATATTTCACTTTTATTTTTTCACTTTAACTGCTTGCCGACCGCCTCACGCAGATATACTGCGGCAGAAGGGCTCGTACAGGCAAAACCACGTACCTGTACGTTGCCCTTTAGGAGGAGGCCAGCGGGCTCGCCGCCGGGTCGCGGGTCCCGCGGACTCGATCGCCGCGGGGATACCCGCGATCGCCTCACGGGGAGGAAGAACGGGGAGATGCTGATTTAAACAGCATCTCCCCGTTCTGCCTAGTGACAGTGTCACTCGATCTCTGCTCCCTGTCATCGGAGCAGAGATCAGTGACGTGTAACATGTAGCCACCCCCCCACAGTTAGAAACACGCCCCTAGGACACACCTAACCCCTACACTGCCACCTAGTGGTTAACCCCTTCACTGCCAGTGTCATTTACACAGGAATCAGTGCATTTTTATAGCACTGATTGCTGTATAAATGACAATGGTCCCAAAAATTGGTCAGAAATGTCCGATGTGTCCGCCATAATGTCGCAGTCACAATAAAAATCGCTGATCGCAGCCATTTAAAAAAAAAAAAATATATTAATAAAAATGCCATAAAACTATCCCCTATTTTGTAAACGCTATAACTTTTGCGTGATCAATAGTCGCTTATTGCAATTTTTTTTTACCAAAAATATGTAGAATAATACGTATTGGCCTAAACTGAGGAAAAAAATAGTTTTTTTTATATATTTTTGGGGGATATTTATTATAGCAAAAAGTAAAAAATAATGCGTTTTATCCAAAAATTGTCGCTCTATTTTTGTTTATAGCGCAAAAAATAAAAACCGCAGAGGCGATCAAATACCACCAAAAGAAAGCTCTATTTGTGGGGAAAAAAGGACGTCAATTTTGCTTGGGAGCCATGTCGCACGACCGCGCAATGGTCAGTCAAAACGACGCAGTGCCGAATCGCAAAAAGTGCTCTGGTCAGGAAGGGGGTAAATTCTTCCGGGGCTGAAGTGGTTAAGCATCATTAAAATCACTGCTCTTGAAAAAACGTCAGTTTTTAAAACTTTTTTTTCCATTGATACATGTGCCCTGGGGCAGCACCCGGGTCCCCAAAATCTTTTTAGGACAATAACTTGCATATTAGCCTTTAAAATTCTCATTTTTGATTTCTCACGTTCGAGTCCCATAGACTTTAACGGTGTTCAAATGTTCGCCCAAACTTTCGGTCTGTTCGTATGTTCTGGATGTGAACCGAACCGGGGGGGGGGTGTTCGGCCCATCCCTAATGATGATGATGGGTGTATTATACAATGATCAGGAGTATGATGAGGACGGGTGTATAATATGGGGATAAGGATAATGATGATGGGTGTATAATATGGGGATAAGGATAGTGATGATGGGTATATAATATGGGGATGACGATGATGGGTGTATTATACAATGATGAGGAGTATGATGATGATGATGACGACAGGTGTATAATATGTGGATACGGATAGTGATGATGGGTGTATAATATGGGGATGACGGTGATGGGTGTATTAAACAATGACTGGAGCATCAGGGTGTCAGACAGTGTCAGTGAGTGTGCCACATCATGTCACATCATGTCTCACTGGCTGCTTTGCAATACATGATTTTGGGGATTTCTGCCATGCCATGTACTGACTACGGCTTTTTTTTCTCACTCTGTCAGCGTGAGAAGAAAAAAAAAAAAAGATTACGGATCCTCTGTTTACATCACGTGATCAGCTGTCAATGGCTGACAGCTGATCACGTGGTAAGCGGTCAAGATCAACCCCGTACTTCGATCTGTAATCACCCGAGTCTCATTGACCCAGGTGAGCACAGCGCGCACCGCGTGCGCCCTGCACGGGGGGGCGTGGCCAGCTTTGAAAGGGGAGGACGTCAATAGACGTTCATTCGGCTATAGCTAGGATCTGAAGTAGTTAAATCCCCGTTTTTAACGTGAACTGTTATGCTGCGTACACACGATCGGACATTCCGACAAAAAAAGTCGATTTTTTTCCGACGGATGTTGGCTCAAACTTGTCTTGCATACACAGGGTTACATAAATGTTGTCGGAAATTCCGATCGCCAAGAACGCGGTGGCGTACAACACGTACGACGAGCCGAGAAAAATTAAGTTCAATAGCCAGTGCGGCTCTTTTGCTTTATTCCGAGCATGCAAGGACTTTTGTGCGTCGATATTGTGTACACAGGATCGGAATTTCCGAAAACAAAGTTTGTTGTTGGAAAATTTGAGAACCTACTGTACTCTCAAACATTTGTTATCAGAAATTCCAACAGCAAATGTCTGATGGAGCATACACACGGTCGGAATTTCTGACAACAAGCTCACATTGAACATTTGTTGTCGGAAATTCCGACCGTGTGTACGCCGTATTAGACAGGAGAATTTGGTTTGTTGCAGGCTGGTTGGTAGTTTGAACTGAGAATTTTTCTTTATTTTTTGTTCATCATGCATGACCCTTCCATGTGCTGCTTGCTGTTAAGACTAGTTATGAGCAGTGGCATCCCCCTTATCCATGCGTCAGCCCCTAATCTACATGCAGGGCTGGTGACCGAACTAGGGGGGGTGCCTGTAACCTGACCGGGGGCGGTGGGGTTTCGCCGGGTGGATTGTTTGCCACCCACCCAAAAAATAAAAAATATACCACCAGTCGCCACTAGTTATGGGTTGGGGCAGTTGGCATTTGTATCCTTGGCCAGAGGCCTTTATATTTGAGAATAAAGGTCCACACACAAATGCATTTGCACTTTACTGTAATATATCACATTGACATACTAACAGAGTCTTCAGAATGGAATGCCATATGGAAGGTTAGACATTTTGTATCAGTCATTTCAGCATGGAGCACACCTCCTTTTAAGCCATCTTCCCTTTGCACAGTTATCTCTCTCCTTGAGAGCACCATAGAGTTGAGAGCACTTCCCTGTGTATACTAAATCCACAGCATTAAGCTTCCATCACCAAGTCACAGGACCTGCAGCCAAAGTGCTTTCTTTAGTACACCATACTCTTCCTAATGTGCCTTCTGATAGCTCAGCCAAGCGGGGCACGCTGACAGATGGCATGCTCCCTCCTAGGCTTCACCACTGCTCACACCAGAGGACTCTGTCCAGGCCTCCAAGCCCCTATGCACCCCGCTGCAGGACATGCAGAAGGAGAGAAAGAGTGACTACAGCCCCCATGTTCTGCACACCCTAGCCTGGGACTTCAGCCCTGCGAAGGGCCCTTTTGATCAGCACTACAGGAGACTACATCTTTTTTTTTTTTTTCACTCTCTCATTAGAATGGTAAATATAAAAGGGAGGTTGGGACTTTAAATGAAGCGCTTGGGTAGTGGAGGTAAAAAAATACCATATTTGAATTGCATTATGAAATGTTTATTGGTTATAATAAATAACAGACGATAAAAAGAGTATTCATTTCATATACAGTAAAAAATATATTAATTTCATAGATGTATAAGGAGTGTACACATAGCAAAAGCATGGTAAAAAATATATACGTATAACAGCACATGATCTGATCTTGGAAAAGGCATAGTATTACTAGCAACAACATGCCTGATACCGACAGGTGCGTCCACATGGTAAATGTGCATTTGTTGAGTAAGGAAAAATTAGTATAATTAGGAAAACCAGATGGTACAGATAAATATGATTTCATATAAGATGTAGCCGGGGCATCAAAAACATAGCTTGACACGTTTCGTGGGTATTTCCCCACTCATCAGGAGCTGATGCGACCAAAATTCCTATGAAAAACATATAAAAGGTATCCTAGGCACATTCTCCACCTGGCCAGTGTTCGTGTCTGTGTGCAGTGATCGGGAGGTTGGGCGGTGCTGGGTTCTCCTTTCTGCGGGAGCAAAGATGCGCCAGTGGGTCCCCCCTTCACTCAGTGATTGGGAGATTCGGGCAGACGCCCCTCTGCGCATTGGCGCCACGTATCCTACATCGTGCGTGTGACGTTAGTTCCTGGCGTCACTGCGCCAAAGTCTAGTGCTTACATCTCGGAGTCCCCATGGAGGAGTTCCTTCGCATCGACTGCTGAGTGCACACTCAGTTCAGGTGCGGCGGCTCCTCCTTTGCGTCACCCACGTGGCGTTGGCGGCATATTTACACCCGCCACTTGAAGCTGGCTGTGGATACGTCCAGTCTCTTTCGGGGGTTACTGCACACCAGCCCTGTATTATACGTTTGGCTGGGAGTGCTTCAAGATGCTACATTCGGGTAGGTTTGTTGTTTTCTCTCTCGTTTTGCTTCCTTTTGATTTAGGTGTTTACTTCTTTGGTGACCTTGCTTTTTCTTTTCACTTCCTTTTACCTGTAACTCTTTATGCACAAGTTGCTATCACACCTTTACCCTATCTTGGTTACTTTACATTTATTCTAATGTCACTCACTTTCAAACATAGATCTCCTAACATACACACTCATTTATTTATTTATATCATTATCCCTTTTGGAGCTCACTGGGTTCACTATTTACTATTCAATCACTATTCTTTACAAAATACTATTGTAAACTATATACACACTTAATATAACACTTTGTTCCCAGATACGTTTGTTCCTACTACAACATACTTCTGCTCATGGATACACCCTGCCCTATTTTTTCACCCTGCCCGATGTTGCTTCTATACTTATGCCGTCTCGGCTCCCGTGGAGAGGCTATGTTCCTGGCCCGCCCTACGCTCACCACCGTGCACCACACTTGCTGTCTGAGTTGGCGAGTGTGTTTGAATAAACCATCTATATACCTGAAATGTTCATTTATTTACATATTATTTATTCCTTTATATGGACAATATGGTTCATTATATTTTTATATGTTATTCATAGGAAGTTTGGTTGCATCAGCTCCTGATGAGTGGGGAAATACCCACGAAACGTGTCGAGCTATGTTTTTGATGCCCCAGCTACATCTTATATGAAATCATATTTATCTGTACCATCTGGTTTTCCTAATTATATTAATTTTTCCTTACTCAGCAAATGCACATTTACCATGTGGACGCACCTGTCGGTATCAGGCATGTTGTTGCTAGTAATACTTTGCCTTTTTATTCCAACATCAGATCATGTGCTGTTATACGTATATATTTTTTATCATGCTTTTGCTATGTGTACACTTCTTATACATATATGAAATGAATATATTTTTACTGTATATGAAATGAATACTCTTTTTATTGTCTGTTATTTATTATAACCAATAAACATTTCATAATGCAATTCAAATATGGTATTTTTTTACCTCCACTACCCAAGCGCTTTATTTAAAGTCCCAACCTCCCTTTTATATTTACCTATTACCGGGATGGAGGCACTTAATTGTGCCTCATTTAAAGTCCCAAAACCCCCCATATTTTCTCTCATTAGAATGTAGCATTCTCCAGACATCCATAAGGCCAATCTCCTGAATATACCCGGCAAAAGGAGTGCATACAGAAGCTACTGGAGATATATCCAAACTATATCTACAGTATCTAAAGAGTGGTCAAGGTAAATATTGAAATCTCCTATTATTAACCAAGGAGCATCCGTTTTATCAGAAGTAAAATTCAATAGTTCTTTAAGTACCTTGAGGAATATGGGGGCTGTAGCTGTAACATAATATATATATATATGTTAGCTAGCACATATGATTTTCTAGGCATTGTACAAAATAAAAAAAATATGGCGACCTTTAAAATCCATTTGTACCTGTCTGCAGGAGAAATCAACTTCATTTGCTATCAATATAGATACACATCTTGAATATGTAGTATAAGTAGAGTGATATTGCCTGCTATATTGGGTACTCTTCAGATATATAAATATATATAAATTAAATTGAGTCTCCTGCAGGCAAATAATAGACAGAGAAAATATTTTGTAGTAAACATAGCTTGTCCCTTTACTGGATCACTAAGCCCCCTAATATTCCAAGATACTAATACTTGCGTTAAAGTTGGCATATTACTACAATATCGGATTTTTGAGCCATAACCCTATAGTAAACAATTCTTGCTAATAACAAAAAAAGGTCATATCTGTTGTCACTTTAGTGATATCAAACTAATATCTATTAAGATTCTTTGTAAGGAGAAGGTTTCTGTATTGATGATGAGTGCATATAAAAAAATCTATATAAAAATACAATATACATAAAAAAAAAAAAAAAATCCTCAAACTTGTGCAAATCCCATATACAGCCCTGGGAAGCTACCATATGGCCTCCCCTCAAAGGGTTCTACATAAAAAAACATCACCGCGCACACCTAATGAATTTTTTCCATAATTTAAAGTAAAATCTTGAAAACTGCATCTTAGCAGCTCTGGGGTATGCCCCATCTCCCTAGGCTCCTCCCATACTGGCATTTACAGTGCCTTGCAAAAGTATTCACCCCCTTGGCTTTTTACATATTTTGTTACATTACAGCCTTTAGTTCAATGTTTTTTTAATCTGAATTATATGTGATGGATCAGAACACAATAGTCTAAGTTAGTGAAGTAAAATTGGAAAAATATATATACATAAAACAATTTTTCAGAAATAAAAAAACTGATAATGGCAGTGCGTATGTATTCACCCCCTTTGTTATGAAGCCCATAAAAAGCTCTGGTGCAACCAATTACCTTCAGAAGTCACATAATTAGTGAAATGATGTCTACCTATGTGCAATCTAAGTGTCACATGATCTGTCATTACATATACACACATTTTGAAAGGCTCCAGAGGCTGCAACACCTAAGCAAGAGGCACCACTAACCAAACACTGCCATGAAGACCAAGGAACTCTCCAAACAAGTAAGGGACAATGCTGTTGAGAAGTACAAGTCAGGGTTAGGTTTTAAAAAAATATCCAAATCTTTGATGATCCCTAGGAGCACCATCAAATCTATCATAACCAAATGGAAAGAACATGGCACAACAGGAAACCTGCCAAGAGACAGCCGCACACCAAAACTCACGGACCGGGCAAGGAGGGCATTAATCAGAGAGGCATAACAGAGACCTAAGGTAACCCTGGAGGAGCTGCAGAGTTCCACAGCAGAGACTGGAGTATCTGTACATAGAACGACAATAAGCAGTACGCGCCATAGAGTTGGACTTTATGGCAGAGTGGCCAGAAGAAAGCCATTACTTTCACACGTTTTGAGTTTGCGAAAAGGCATGTGGCAGACTCCCAAAATGTATGAAGGAAGGTGCTCTGGTCTAATGAGACTAAAATTGAACTTTTTGGCCAAAGAAAATTCTATGTCTGGTGCAAACACACCACACCACATCACATCACCCAAAGAACACCATCACCACAGTGAAACATGGGTGGTGGCAGCATCATGCTGTGGGGATGTTTTTCAGCAGTCGGGACAGGGTCAGAATTGAGGGAAAGATGAATGGTGCTAAATACAGGGATATTCTTCAGCAAAACCTGTACCACTCTGTGTGTGATTTGAGGCTAGGATGGAGGTTCACCTTCCAGCCGGACAATGTCCCCAAACACACTGCTAAAGCAACACTTGGGTGGTTTAAGGGGAAACATGTAAATGTGTTGGAATGGCCTAGTCAAAGCCCAGACCTCAATCCAATAGAAAATCTGTCAGACTTAAAGATTGCTGTTCACAAGCACAAACCATCCAACTTAAAGGAGCTGGAGCAGTTTTGCAAGGAGGAATGGGCAAAAATCCCAGTGGTAAGATGTGACAAGCTCATAGAGACTTATCCAAAGCGACTTGGAGCTTTGATAGCCGCAAAAGGTATAAAGTATTGACTTTAGGGGGGTGAATAGTTATGTATAGTTATGTATAGAATAGTTAGACTGTGTTATTTTGTCCTATTTGTTGTTTGCTTCACAATAAAAAAAAAAAAAAAAAAAATCTTTAAAGTTGTGGGCATGTTCTGTAAATTAAATGATGCAAATCCTCAAACAATCCATGTTAATTCCAGGTTCTGAGGCAACAAAATGCGAAAAATGCCAAAGGGGTGAATACTTTTGCAAGGCACTGTATATGAGCACTAACTACACCCATGACATCATTAAGGAGAGACCTTTCTAAAAAGGGGAGCTAACACCCAATTACAACTTTCTCCTTACCATACTATAATGGGGTCAGGGCCAAGCTAAATGCACCTGGCTACAAGCTCTTATCGAGATCACTGAAGGAGGAGTCACTGCCAGTCACTCTAATACACATACTGCCAGAGAGACAGCTACAGGGAGAAATGATGTTCAGCAACACAAATTTAGACTTCTTACTAGCAGATGTCTTATAAAACGATGTCCAGACTAATAGATTTGTTATTACTGGCTGCTAACTTTTACTTTATGATATCAAAGTACTTTGAACTTTCTGCAATCATAAAAAGATTTGCGCAGAGAGAGAGCACACAAACAATCATGGTCACAAGACAGAATCAGATTGTGCCAGCTTGAACCTTGGAACCCATGCTCACCCTTATTGAACATGTTTATCGGGCTACGGCATGGAGCAAACTGTGTCTGGCTTTTCAATAGAGCAAGGACTAGCATGTACTTCCCAGCTTTGTGAAAGTACCAAATGATACAACATTATGAAGAACATTGCATCATGGGAAAATATATAATCTATTCATCTGCTGCATATGGGGGTCTTTCAGACTTCATTAAAAGGGCTGCTGTAAATGATATACTGCACATCAGTCATGTCATGTACATTTATTTTCTCCATCAGCACATCACCCACAGTTATTACCTCTTGTATCTCTTGACCTTCCCTCTTAGATTGTAAGCTCTAAGGAGCAGGGCCCTCTGATTCCTACTGTATTAAAGTGTATTGTATTTGTACTGTCTACCCTCAAGTTGTAAAGCGTTGCGTAAACTGTTGGCGCTATATAAATCCTGTATAATAATAATTATAATAATATCATACAACAAAAGTCTATTGCATGGTATATTTATTTTACAGAATGTACCTTTGCAAAGCACAAAAGAAAGCTTTCATATTCTGGTGTCCATGTTTAAATGCCAATTGGCTCCGATAATAACAGTTGCACTTTAAAGATTTGTTTGATGTCTAATTTAAAAAAAAATCACAACTTTTACGGGAAAAACCTGTTGTATATCAGATGTTCATGAAGATAGTGGTATTGTGGTGGATTAAATGTATGGTTGGATGACTGGAGGGAGAGTTGAATGGGTAGATACATGTAGGAAGGAAAAGAATAGAATAGAGGAACATATTGTTGGAAGAATGACAGAAGAAAAACAAGAATATAGGTGAGAATAAATGAATGAAAGGAGGAAGTAAATGGATTTGTGAAAAAAGGAATGATGCACATGTGCTGATGTTGAAGTAATGTTAGCAGTGTAATATTTACCTACAAATTTGAAGTGTCTTTTTCATCACCCATTTAACTGCACAAGTTAATGGTGTGTTGAACCCTAATGTTCTCCAGAGAAATATAAAATTATCTAATAAAAGGAGTGGTGGTGATGTTTTGCCTGCACGTTAGGGCCCATGCACACTGGGCTTAAAAAATGCTGTTTCTGCTGCTTCTTATCATACATGTCCATGCACATTAGGAGGATTAGAGGCATATTTTAAGCTCAGCTTTTGCGTTTCTTGAGAGGAGTTTTCTGGTAGTTCTTGGTAGAGCAGTGGCAACAACTCAAAGTGTTCAATGAATGTTCTATATTATACCAAGTATTCCTTTTACTTCTATTTAATGGCATTATATCCACAATCTCCTACAAGCAGCAAATATATACAGTATACACAGTCATATTAACCAAAGCCCTAACAACTTCACTCCTACTGACACTGCTGCCAGCTACAACAATAAACACAGCTCCGTTCAGTCTTCTTGTCATCCCTAACCTGAATCATTGACAAGTTACCTATGCTTTGCTGTATTTTACTGTCTTTTCACACACCTATCAGCCACTGTCCCTCTTGACAGGAAGCACAAATCACAATCATTAAAGTGTAGGTAAACAATAAACTTTTCTGGATCTAGAAATAATGTCAAAAGTTCTAGCCTGTAGACTGAATTCCTTCCTTACACATTACATACATCCTAAACCAAACAGGATTTGTCCCTAACTGCCAGGCGTCAGATCAGACTAGGAGAATAATTGACATTATCTCAGCTATCCATTTTGATTGGGATGGGAAAGGGCCCTGACAGGGTATGCTGCTGTCTTTGGATATACGCAAGGCCTTTGACTTCCTGTCATGGGACTTATTGTTCTATGTCCTGTCTCGGTTTGAATTTGGCCTGAAATTCTTGTCCACTCTAAGCGCCTTGTACAGTTCACCTACTACATCCCTAATTATCAAGGGCTATTCGTCAAACCCTTTTTTAATTCAAAGGGGTACTTGCGAGGGTTGTCCTCTATCTCCATTGCTATTTGTGTTGGCTCTGGAACCATTAGCTATTAAAGTTCGCAAATGCCGGACATAAAGGGGATAGAGTGTGGAGACAGAGAGCATAAATGCGTGCTCTTCGCAGATGATTTTTTCAATGCTATTACCATCATCCCCAACCTTTACGCAATACTTCAGCCCTTTTTAAAGCTCTCTGGCCTCACAATAAACCACGAAATATCACGAGCACTAAACATCTCTTTATCAGTACATTACGTTGGAAGCCCTCAAACTTTCGTATAAGTTTGTTTGGGAACCTGAAGCTCTCCCTTACCTGGGTATACATCTGACGCCCTCTTTACATACCTTATATTCTCGAAATTATCCTGCACTATATCAACGCCTAACGGCAGATGTGGTCAGCTGGCAACTCTATCCCCTATCGTGGTTTGGCATACTGTACTCTGTAAAAATGAATATTTCTGTACTTTTTTCGCACTTTGCCAATCGCTCTGGTTCAGTCCGATTTTTTTAGCATTTCAAAGAAAGCTTTTCCTGTTTATCTGGGGGGACAAGAGGCCTAGGGAAAAAAGACACACACTATATACTCTGAAAGTAAAGGGTGGCCTGGGAGTCCCTGACCTGCTCAAATATTTCTATGCCACTCAATTAGCCCAGCTCATTAGATTCCATTCAAGCCCCACTCACTGTGGATGCAAATGGAATCACACTCCTGTCCATCCAAACCAATTTCCCATGCCATGTGGTTACGCCTTGAGAAAGGTCTCTAATCTTATGCCCCCCTCTCTCTCTCTCATTCAGCATTTGGGATAGATTTTCTAAATCACATTTGTTTAAGTCTCCGCATTGCCTATTGGCTCTCTTGTTGCAAAATAAACTTCACCCCAGGCCTCACTTCTCACATCTTCAATTGGTGGACCAATAAGGGTCTTCGCGTACGCATAGCAGACCTCTGTGACCATAAGGGCATGTTGACTAAACAAGCCCTAATAGATAAGTACCAGCTGGCAGCTTCAGAACACTATCTGTATATTCAGTTGAAGCACTATTTACACACCTTATGCCGCAATAGTGATCTTGTGACTGTCACCCATGGAATATCTGTGTCATAAATATGATAAGGTTCGGGGTCATATTTCTGAACTGTATACTATTTTGATGCATACCTTAGCCAAACAGGATTATATGGTCAAGTGGGGGCAAGACTTCCAAGAAAGCCTTGAATTGGAGGAGTGGCATTCGATTGCTCAGGCAGCAACAAAATTACTCATCAACACTTCTATTATAGGAGCCAACTATAAGGTTCTCTTCAGATGGTATATGGTGCCGACCAGATTGGCTACCTATGTTCCAGGAGATTCTCCAAAGTGTTTTCGAGGCTGTGGCCGGGAAGCAACGGCTTATCATATAGGGTGGCAATGTTCGAAAGTGAGGCGATTATGGATCAGAGTACACAATTTAATTTATTCCCTCACTCAAATTAATCTAACCAAATCTCCCAAACATGCCCTGTTGGGTTATAAAGTTGATGAAGCCTCGAAAAACCAGAGGCAACTCCTCACTTTTATATTTGTATCCACTAGAATTACCATAGCTAGAAACTGGAGGTCAGCTGCCATCCCATTTGACCAGCTTAAGCACAAGCTTTCCTGGCTCATAGTCAATGAAAGGCTCTCAGCAGTTTTAAATGACAAAGTAAAGGTTTTTGAAAAAGTATGGGGTCCGTGGATCAGATACTTGACTGGTGGTCCCCAGGCTGTTCCGGTCTGATAGACCTTTGGGTAGCATGGACCAGAACGTGGGGTCTTCCTCTTCCCCTCCCCCTCTCTTCTTTTTCTTCTTCTCTTTGCTTTTTTTTTAATGTCATGCTTGAAAGGTTTTGAACATGCAATTCTAGTAATGGAGGACAGGGGATCCTCCCTCATGGCGGGGAACACCTTATCTTTCAAATATGCAGGGCAAATACTGGACTCCATTGACCCACATTGGTTACTATGCGATTACTATGATATAATGAGTTGGAAGTGCACTTGTAGTCTCTCTGTTAGATACAGTGCCTTGAAAAAGTATTCATACTCCTTGAAATTTTCCACATTTTGTCATGTTACAACCAAAAACATAAATTAATTTTAATGGTATTTTATATGATAGACTAACACAAAGTGGTACATACTTGTGAAGTAGAAGAAAAATGATAAATGGTTCTCAACATTTTTACAAATAAATATCTGAAAAGTGTGGCATGCATTTGTATTCAGCCCCTTTTACTCTGATACCCCTAGCTAAAATCTAGTGGAACCAATTGCCTTCAGAAGTCTCCTAATTAGTAAATAGAGTCAACCTGTGTATAATTTAATCTCAGAATAAATACAGCTGTTCTGTGAAGCCCTCAGAGGTTTGTTAGAGAACCTTAGCGAACAAACAGCATCATAAAGGCAAAGGAACACACCAGACAGGTCAGCGATAAAGTTGTGGAAAAGTTTAAAACGGGGTTAGGTTATAAAAAATATTTCAAGCTTTGAGCATCTCACAGAGCACTGTTCAATCCAATATCTGAAAATGGAAAGAGTATGGCACAACTGTAAACCTACCAAGACATGGCTGTCTGCCTAAACTGGCAGGCCGGGCAAGGAGAGCATTAATCAGAGAAGCAGCCAAGAGGCCCATGGTAACCCTGGAGGAGCTGCAGAGATCCACAGCTCAGGTGGGAGAATCTGTCCACAGGACAACTATTAGTCGTGCACTCTACAAATCTGGCCTTTTTTTGGCAAGAAGAAAACCAGTGTTGAAAGAAAGCCATAAGAAGTCTCATTTTCAGTTTGCTAGAAGCCATGTGGAGGACACAGCAAACATGTGGAAGAAGGTGTTCTGGTCAGATGAGACCAAAATTGAACCTTTTGGCCTAAAAGCAAAACGCTATGTGTACATCACACTGAACACACCATCCCCACCGTGAAACATGGTGGTGGCAGCATCATGTTGGGGGGATGCTTTTCTTCAGTAGAGATAGGGAAGCTGGTCAGAGTTGATTGGAAGATGGATGGAGCCAAATACAGGGCAATCTTAGAAGAAAGCCTGTTAGAGTCTGCAAAAGACTTGAGACTGGAGCGGAGGTTCACCTTCTAGTAGAACAACAACCCTAAACATACAGCCAGAACTGCAATGGAATGGTTTAGATCAAAGCACATTCATGTGTTAAAATGGCCCAGTCAAAGTCCCGACCTAAATTCAATTGAGAATCTGTGGCAAGACTTGAAAATTGCTGTTCACAGACCCTCTCCATCCAATCTGACAGAGTTTGAACTATTTTGCAAAGAAGAATGGGCAAAAATGTCACTCTCTAGATGCGCAAAGCTCCTAGAGACATACCCAAAAAAACTAGCAGCCATAGGCGTGCGCACAGGGTGTGCCAGGTGTGCCTGGGCACACCCTAATCACCCAGTGCGGTGCATATTTCCAATGTTTAGGCCCCTGATATTTCACCAAATAAAATACATCTCTTTTTCTCCTAAAAAAATTGCAAAAAAACAAGTAAAATAAGATTGTAACTGCCCTACTGACACCACCAATATCTGCCCTTGACACCATTCACTGCTCTACTGACACCTTCCGTATATATACACATGCACACACAAGCATATGTGTTTGAGCATTGAGGTACACACCCTAATGTAATAGGCTGCGCACACCTATGCTAGCAGCTGTAATTCCAGAAAAAGGTGGTTCTACAAAGTATTGATTAAGGGGGCTGAATACAAATGTGTGCCACACTTTTCAGATATTCATTTGTAAATAATGTTGAAAAACATTTATCATTTTCCTTCCATTTCACAATTATTTGCCACTTTGTGTTGGTCTATCACATAAAATCCCAATAAAATACACTTACGTTTTTGGTTTTAACATAACAAAATGTGGAAAATTTCAAGGGGTATAAATACTTTTTCAAGGCATTATATCATTACTGAAATTTAACTAAAGTGAAATCAAGTAAAAAAAAAGTAATGGTGAAAAAACTCTCATCAGAAAAAACTAAGGCGAATGCAGCACAAAAATTAATGATAAATTGTAGAAATCAAACTAAAAAGAGGTATTGGTGAAAAAACTCTCATCAAGAAAGACTAAGGCGGATACCGCACAAAATAAAGTGATAAGATGTCAAAAATAAATAACCACATGAAAATATTAATAGGTGATAAACCATAATAAAGGCAATATCAAATACAAGAATCAATTATTCTTCTTCTTCTGATCCAGCACCTTTACCACTGCACTATTTGCTGTACTAATATTCCCAACTATGCACACTAAGGAGGAATATTTGGCTTAAAACTTCTACTGTCTTTAATCGCATAACATAGGTAAAAAAACAGTCAGTTGTTGCAAAACACTTTTCCAAAGGTATGGTTTATTACAACAACAAAAATGGGGGAAGGATTCCCCCAAGGGTTTTTTAGCAGCTAGGTATTCTAATCAAGAAAGTTTATATGGTTTATATTATTGTAAAATCTTTATTGGACAAAGTTAGTACAAGAATGGGAATAGGATTTAAAATATGAGTTCTGGTTACAGGTGTGTACAATTACAGCTGTCAATTATTACTAGGGTTGTCCCGATACCACTTTTTTAAGACCGAGTACAAGTACCGATACTTTTTTAATGTCATGTGACAGTTTGACTAATGGGCACCGATAGGTGGCACTGATAGTTGGCACTGACTGATGGGCACTGATGGGCACTGTCTGATGGGCATTGATAGGTGGCACTGATAGGTGGTACTGACAAGTGGCTGGCACTGATGGCTGGCACTCATGGGTGGGACTTATGGGCACTGATAGATGGCACTTATGGGCACTGATAGATGGGCACTGACAGATGGCACTGATAGGCAGCACTTAAGGGCACTAATAGATGGCACTGATAGATGGGACTGATAGGCGGCACTTATGGGCACTGATAGATGGCACTAATAGGCGGCACTTATGGGCAGGCACTAATGGGCACTGAAATGCAGCACTGATTGGCTATTGAATAATAAATGACATGAATGATGAGAGGAGAGGAAGGATTTTGCAATGCTATATGGCATATAGCATTGCAAAATCCTCCCTTGCCTCTTATCAGTCATATCATTTAACATCTAGTAAGTATGCTGCAATGCCCATATTGGTACACCTTGCACTTTGCTGCAGTAAGCCAGCAGCGGATATCTTGTTACACCCAGCCTGAACTATATGGGCTGGGTGTAACAAGATGTCCGCTGCTGGCTTACTGCAGCCGAGTGCAGGGTGTACCAAGATGGGCGTTGCGATGTTTACCCTCCGACGGAGACACGGAACGTCACTTCCTGTACCGAATGTGACGGCTCCGGTCACCGTTTTGGACAAAATATGCAGCAGCGCCCTGCATCCCTGCCCCGGCCAGCTTACCCTCATGTTCCACTGCTACCAGACCACCCCCTCTCCGCCTGCCGACTTCTGGTTCCAGGTATCGGATCTGGCATCGGGAGCATTTGTGCGAGTACAAGTACTCGCACAAATTCTCAGTATCGGTATCGGGACAACCCTAATTATTACACAGTACAACTATCAATTGCAAGTACATTACAAAAATGATATCCACACGAACACCCCAACGCGTTTCAACTTATTTGGTCATAGTCTTCTTCAGGGTGTTTTTTTGGCTCTAAATAGATAGATCAAAACATCCATATGTTCAATACTTCATATTCTTTGAGCATTTGTACATGCAATATATTAGTAAATTGGTAATTACCGCTCAGGAATTGGAACTCTACCCTATAGACAAAAATTGTTTAAAAAGATCCCAGCGGTCCAAAAATTCCCACACGCCGTTTCCACCTCCTCAAGATGAAGCCCGGGTCCAGAAGGCTTGCAAGGAGCCACACATGTGGACCCTCCTGGGATGAGGAAATGTACAGCACCTGTAATGTTTTACAATAATCTCAATGAATTAATCAATGAAATAGTAAAAGTGTAGTAAAATAAAAATAATCGCTTTGTCCATTTGCAGTACTAGTGGAACATGCTGAATCTGTTAATGTTCATATACTGGGTCATTTGGAATTATATATTGTTATTTAAGTATTAGTTGTTTTTAAATAAGAATCAAATTGGAGTCCTAAATGTGTCTATTGTGATGGAGGGGGGGGGGGGTGTGAAGGGTTAAGTGTAGGGATTGGGTGTGGGGTGCCTACTAGTGTGTGGGAAGTGTGTGTGAATGAGAAATGATGATTGTGTAGAAGCAGTGAAAATAAGTGTAGTGAGAGGAATGATAAGTGCCACGTATATCTAAATGGATGCTAGTGTGTAAAAAGTGAGTGAGCAAAATATGTGAAAAAAAGTTTAAAAGTGCAATGGTGTAAACCATTCTGTGTAAATAAATAATAACCAAGCACAAAAATACACAAAGTTACCTTGGCTGTTAAGGGATGTACATGGACAAATGTTGCAATTTTAATCTCCTGCCAACAAAAGGTCTATCACTCTGATGATGTGCAGGGAAAAGTGCCATATCTATTAGTTATGAAAATAATAATGAAAAATAATATTACCCTAGTATCTAATAAAAATGGACTCTAGTTCTTAATGAATGAGGTGTTGACAAAGTAGAACAGTAGTTCAGGATTCCAAATAAAAGCACTTACTTCTAGGATTGTGATCTTTCATGTGCAGCAGCTCTCCTGGGATCATCTTGGAATCCTCTGGAGGCTGTGCACTTTATATGGTGTTTCCCATATTATGGCTAATTAGCCACAAGTGCCATCCATTTATCCCCGGTCCCTTAGAGTCCCGGCCGCCATGGAAACAGCCACCCTGTGGCTCCCTCTGCGTTCTGGATGGCCAAAGCCTCGGCCACTGCCGTCACCTCTGCTGCACATGCAAGACGCTGTCACGCCATGCACACACGAGGTCTATAGTCCCGTTTATTACCAAAATTATTATTCTGTTCCAAATGCTTCTTTGTTAATAAAAGTTAGTACTCATTGAACCGTAGAAATGCTGTCCCACTGGGGGTTCACCACCTTCCACTTTTTCCCTAAGGCTTCATGTACACGGGACGTTGTTTAACCTCTCCTGAACAATTTATCTTAACAGCTAGAATCCTACGTTTAAAAACGTCCGTTCAACTGCATTTAAATGCTGCGTTTGGGAGCGTTTTTGAAAAAAACATTATATTTATTTATTTATTTTTTTGTTAAAATAAAAAATGTCTGTAAACGTAGTGCTAAACGCAACTTACTGCATTTAGCAGCGTTTACAAGCTGTTACAGGCATTTGGCATTTCAAATGCCTCTGAACATCGGTCCTAAACGCATTTTTTTGCGTTCCAAGAAATGCTTCTAAACTCAACTAGAAACGAGTATACAGTGGGGCAAAAAAGTATTTAGTCAGCCACCAATTGTGCAAGTTCTCCCACTTAAAAAGATGAGAGAGGCCTGTAATTGTCATCATAGGTATACCTCAACTATGAGAGACAAAATGTGGAAACAAATCCAGACAATCACATTGTCTGTCTGATTTTTGAAAGAATTTATTTGCAAATAATGGTGGAAAATAAGTATTTGGTCACCTACAAAAAAGCAAGATTTCTGGCTCTCACAAACCTGTATCTTCTTCTTTAAGAGGCTCCTCTGTCCTCCACTCATTACCTGTATTAATGGCACCTGTTTGAACTTGTTATCAGTATAAAAGACACCTGTCCACAACCTCAAACAGTCATACTCCAAACTTCACTATGGTGAAGACCAAAGAGCTGTCGAAGGACACCAGAAACAAAATTGTAGACCTGCACCAGGCTGGGAAGACTGAATCTGTAATAGGCAAGCAGCTTGCTGTGAAGAAATCAACTGTGGCAGCAATAATTATAAAATGGAAGACATATAAGACCACTGATAATCTCCCACGATCTGGGGCTCCACGCAAGATCTCACCCCGTGGGGTCAAAATGATCATAAGAACAGTGAGCAAAAATCCCAGAACCACACGGGGGGGACCTAGTGAATGACCTGCAGAGAGCTGGGACCAACGTAACAAAGGCTACCATCAGTAACACACTACGCCGCCAGGGACACAGATCCTGCAGTGCCAGACGTGTCCCCCTGCTTAAGCCAGTACATGTCCGGGCCCGTCTGAGGTTTGCTAGAGAGCATTTGGATGATCCAGAAGAGGATTGGGAGAATGTCATATGGTTAGATGAAACCAAAGTAGAACTGTTTGGTAGAAACACAACTCGTCGTGTTTGGAGGAGAGAGAATGCTGAGTTGCAACCAAAGAACACCATACCTACTGGGAAGCATGGGGGTGGCAACATCATGATTTGGGGCTGTTTCTCTGCAAAGGGAACAGGACGACTGATCTGTGTACATGAAAGTTTGAATGGGGCTATGTATCGTGAGATTTTGAGTGCAAACCTCCTCCCATCAGCAAGGGCATTGAAGATGAAACGTGGCTGGGTCTTTCAGCATGACAATGATCCTAAACACACTGCCCGGGCAACGAAGGAGTGACTTCGTAAGAAGCATTTCAAGGTCCTGGAGTGGCCTAGCCAGTCTCCAGATCTCAACCCCATAGAAAACCTTTGGAGGGATTTGAAAGTCCGTGTTGCCCAGCAACAGCCCCAAAACATCACTGCTCTAGAGGAGATCTGCAATAAGGAATGGGCCAACATACCAGCAACAGTGTGGGACAACCTTTTGAAGACTTACAGAAAACTTTTGACCTCTGTCATTGCCAACAAAGGATATATAACAAAGTATTGAGATGAACTTTTGATATTGACAAAATACTTATTTTCCACCATAATTTGCAAATAAATTATTTCCAAATCAGACAATGTGATTTGTCTGGATTTGTTTCCACATTTTGTCTCTCATAGTTGAGATATACCTATGATGACAATTACAGGCCTCTCTCATCTTTTTAAGTGGGAGAACTTGCACAACTGGTGGATGACTAAATACTTTTTGCCCCACTATAAACAACCCTGTGTACATGTACTGATAAGATAACATGGAGGGGAGTTCAGGGGCAGCTAAAAAATATGCCCAACTGCTCCTAAACATCCTTTTACCAGCAGCAGTGTACATGAGGCCTAAAAGAGAAAAGCCTACATCTATTAAACAACCACTACATGGTGCATTTGCTGCTTTCCAATATACATCTACTAAACTACCACTACATGGTACACCTGCTGCTCCCCAACCTACATCTACTATACTACGATTACATGGTACACCTGCTGCTCTCCAACCTACATCTACTAAACAACCACTACATGGTGTACCTGCTGCTCTCCAACCTACATCTACTAAACAACCACTACATGGTGCACCTGCTGCTCCCCAAACTACATCTACTAAACTACCATTAAATGGTGCACCTGCTGCTCTCCAACCTACATCTACTAATCATCCAAAACATGGTACACCTGCTGCTCTCCAACACGTCTACTAAACTACCACTACATGGTGCACCTGCTGCTCTCCAACCTACATCCACTAAACAACCAGTGCATGGTGCACCTGCTGCTCTCTAACAACTACTCTCTCTCTCACCGACCTGATCTACCCTTATAATACTGCCATGCACCTAATAAGACCAGGGGCCTGTGGTAAAAAAGGGTAAACCTAACTTAGGAATTCACCCCTCTAAATGCTTAATATGTGGGGAAAAAAAGCTGATTGTGTCTGAAATCCAGAGCAGTCCTGTGTACACTTGCTGTGTTATTTGAAGCATTCTAATTAGCCCTCCTAGCTCTTATCTTGGACTATAGAATTATTAGTCAGGAATTATCAGTAAAACGATACCACTTCTTGTAAGGCACTGTAGCACAGCACCTTATCCTTGCAGCACTTTTCAAAACTAAAAACACACAATGCAATCATAACAAAAGAAACAGTAGGCACTGAAAAGGGAACGTAGTTAAACCAGAAACTACAATTTCACAATATACGTTACCCTAAAGTTTGTAAGCATATAGCATCTAATAATTAAAGTGGTGTTCCAGCCAAAATTATACTTTTTAAATAAAAATACCCCTATAATACACAAGCTTAAAGTTAGTTTGTAAACTAAGGTCTGTTTTGTTAGTTTATAGTAGTAGTTTGTTATTTTATAAACTTCCAGCAGGCCGTGGCCATCTTAAGTGTGGGCATCTGAAGCCAGACTGTATTTCTTCCTGGATCTCATCCTTGCAAATTTTGCACATGCTCAGTGCAGCACAAGTAGTGTAATAGGTTTCAAGTCAGGTTTCCATAGCAACGGCAGTGTCAGAGAAAGTTGCCGCCCCTTCCCAGAAGGCATTGCAAACAGGAAATGATGCGATGGGCCATGGCCAGGGAGGAGGAAGTGAAAAATGAATACAGCAGATATACAGTAGGTGCTGAGAAAATTTTTTTAAAAATATCCAATTAGTTTACAGTGCACAGTTTAGTGAGGGATGCTGAAGAGTTGTAAAAGTGGGTGGAACTCTACTTTAACCAACTTGTAGAAGAGAAATCTTAGCATGATTTATGCATGTATACCAATGGCAATGTTTAAACTAAATAATGTTTGATACAAACATTGTGTAGTAGTCAATTATTTTAAATTATTAACAATCTTTATTTGCAACAAAAAAAGCATTGCCAAGAAAGAATAAAAAGTCACTGCAAAGATTATTGATAAAAATCCCATTAGGTAAGGTCAAAAGAGAACACCAGGAGACTGAATAAATAAATGAGCTCACTCAGAATACACAAAGAGAAAAAAAAAAAAGAGAGTGTCAATAAATAGTTAGCTAGTGCAGTAATGTTGTAAGTGAAATACGTAGGTTGGGGTTTGTTTAATATTTTTAGGCGTGATTCTCTTGTAGAGAACAATTAAAAAGCTTACCCATTCTTGCATCAGTATTGTGACCGCTCATGTGCCAAAAACAAAGGCACTGGTCACATGACTCTTGGGAAACTCATGTCAAGATATTGTCAAGAACATTGCCACTGACTACCTGGCACTGCCCAAAAAAAAATCTGTAGTCCCTCAAGATCCTTTGTCAGAGACCTTGTGGCTCAGGCCTTAACAGTGGTCATGTGCACACATGGTAAACCAAGAGAATGGTAGTAGAGAAAAATGTGAGGTTCTATTAGCTTTTAAAATAAAATGCAGGTAAGTATAATAATAATGTATTTGTTTTTATATAGGTCCATTTTAAAGCAGAATTCCAGATAAAAAAACAAAATTTATACATACAGTGCTGTGAAAAAGTATTTGCCCCCTTTCTAATTTTTTTATTTTAATTTTTTTGTATATTTGTCACACTTAATCTATTCAGATCATCTTTGTAAGAAAAAAAAAATCTATTCAGATCATCAAGCATATTTTAATATAACGCAAAGATGACCCGAGAAATTTACAAAATGCAGTTTTTAACCTCTTGCCGACCGCCTAACTGGGAATTTATGTCACGGCTTTGACTATAAATTTTCTTTTCCCATAGGCAGCCGGCTTTCAGATAAAAGTGGTCCCTGTGGCGGATTTGCCGCAGGATCACTTTTAGAAGCTGTGGGAGATGTGCCCACCCCTCCTGCCGCTTCCGGGGCTTACGTTAGCGGTCGCTGAGCTCGGGAACCATCCGGCATCGCCAGTGTTTTCCCATAGAGATAAGTGATGGTAAGATGCCCATCGCTCATCTCTATGCCCTTGGATGACCGGAGCGATGTTATGATGTCACTTCTAGTTCTCGAGCCATGTAAACACATTTTTTTTTTCTTACAGCAAAAGATACATTTTTTTTTTCAATCTTTTGCTTGTAAGGGTAAAGGTGAGATTTAGGGTCCCAGATCTCTCCATAAAGAGGACCTGTCATGCTGTATTTTTATCGCAAGAGATGTTTACATTCCTTGCGGCAGCAAAAAAAATCAAAATTAATCAAAGTCAAAAAGATAATCAAATTTTTTTTTTTTCCGCAGTAGTAAAAGCATGTGTAAGTCACGACCACATATGTTTGCACCACACATGTGAGGTATCGCCGTGAACGTCTGAGTGAGGGCAATAATTCTCGCACTAGACCTCCTCTGTAACTCTAAACTGGTAACTTGTAGAAATTTTTAAAACAATGCCTATGGAGATTTTTAAGTACTGTAGTTTGGCGTAGTTTGGCATTCCAACAGCATGCACAATTTTAAAGCATGACATGTTAGGTATCTACTTACTCGGCGTAACATTATCTGTCATATTATACAAAAAAATTGGTGTATATATTATGCTTTTGGTTTTTTTTATTCATTAAAGTGTATTTTTTCCTAAAAAAATTTCTTTGAAAAATCGCTGCACAAAAACTGTGTGACATAAAAAATTGCAACAACCACCATTTTATTCTCTAGGATCTCTGCTAAAAATATATACATAATGTTTGGGGTTCTAAGTAATTTTCTAGTAAAGAATACAGATTTTTAGAATCAGAATTTTTTGCAGAATTGTTTTAATTCAGCCACATTGGAGGGTTTTCCAACATTCAGTAATTCAGAGGTGGACTTGCTGGTGTGTTTCGGATCATTGTCCTGCTGCATAACCCAACTGCCCTTGAGTTTGAGGCCAGGAACGTGTCGTTCAGGATTTACTGGTAGAGCGCAGAATTCATGGGTCCATCAGTTATGGCAAGTCATTCAGGTCCTGAACCTGCAAAGAAGCCCAAGACCACTAGACTACCACCACCACGTTTGACTGTTGGTATTATGTTTTTTTTATGAAATGCTGTGTTAGTTTTATGCCAGATGTAATGGGACGCATACCTTCCAAAAAGTTCAACTCTTGGCTCACCAGTCCACAGAATATTTGCTTATGTCTTGGGGATAATCAATATGTTTTTTGGCAAATTTGAGATAAGCCTTTGTGTTCTTTTTTGTCAGAAGTGGCTTTTGCCTTGGAACTCTCCCATGGATGTCATTTTTGCCCAGTCTCTTTCTTATCGTTCAACCATGAACACTAATCTTAACTGAGGCAAATGAGGTCTGCAGTTCTTTAGAAGTTGTTCTGGCTTCTTTAACCTCTTCGCGCCTGCGCTATAGCCGAAAGACGGCTGCAGCACGGATCCTAATTGCCGGGAGGCTGTCCCTGGACATCCTCCTGTTTACTTCCGCAATGCCCGCGGGCGCGCATCAGGGAAGTTCTGTGCTAGCCACAGATCGCTGAAAACGGCCAATCATAGCGGCCGTTTTCAGCGCGATCGGCAGTGCCAATGAGAGTTGATCTCATATGTAAACATATGAGATCATCCCTCATCGCCGGCTCTCCCTGCTCACACAGAGACAGCGTGTGAGGAGGGAGAGCGAACCGCTGCAGCGGTAAGTGTAAAAAAAAAATAAAAAAATTGTCCCCACTGCCATCTGTCCCCACTGTCATGTCCCTACCATCTGTTCCCACTGTCATGTCCCTGCCATCTGTCATGTCCCTGCCATCTGTCCCCACTGTCATGTCCCTGCCATCTGTCCCCACTGCCATGTCCCTGCTGCCATCTGTCCCCAGTGCCACGTATAAGTGCCATCTGTCATCAGTGCCATCTGTCATCAGTGCCACATATTAGTGCCATCTGTCAGTGTCACGTGTCATTAGTGCCACGTATCAGTGCCATCTGTCATCAGTGTCACATGTCATCAGTGCCACGTATTAGTGCCATTTGTCTCCAGTGCCACGTATTAGTGCCATCTGTCAGTGACACGTATTAGTGCCACGTGTCATCAGTGCCACGTATTAGTGCCATCTGTCATCAGTGCCACGTATTAGTGCCATCTGTCATCAGTGCCACATCAGTCTCATCAGTGCCACATATCAGTGCCATCTGTCATCAGTGCCACATCAGTGTCACGTATCAGTGCCATCTGTCATGTGTCATTGTCCTGGTGCTCTAGTGCCTTCAAAAGTGTAATAGGTAGTCAACAAGTTAGATGTGTAATTTATGCTCCTAGAACACGTGATGGTGCTCCCTGCATGTTGGGCCTCTCTATGTGGCCAGGCTGTGAAAAAGTCCCACACATGTGGTATCGTAATACTCAGGAGGAGTAGCAGAATGTATTTTGGGGTGTTATTTGTGGTATATACATGCCATGTGGGAGAAATAACCTATTACAATGACAATTTTGTGGGGGGAAAAAAAAATCTTCATTTTGCAAAGAATTGTGGGGAAAAAAATGACAACATCAAAAACCTCACCATGCATCTTACTAAATACCTTGGATTGTCTACTTTCAAAAAAGAGGTCATTTGGGGGGTATTTGTACTTTCCTGACTTGTTAGGGTCTCAAGAAATGAGATAGGCCACCAGTACATCAGGTGTGATACATTTTTTATGATTTGCACCATAGTTTGTAGACTCTCTAACTTTCACAAAGACCAAATAATATCCAGTAATTTGTGTTATTTTTACCAAAGATATGTAGCAGTATAAATTGTGGCCAAAATTTATGAAGAAAAATTAATAATTAGCAAAATTGTATCACAGAAACTAAGAAAAATTTTATTTTATTTTTTCAAAATTTTCAGTCTTTTTTCATTTATAGCGCAAAAAATAAAAAAAACCCAGAGGTGATCAAATACCACCAAAAGAAAGCTCTATTTGTATGAAAAAAAGGACAAAAAATTAATTTGGGTACAGTATTACATGACTGAGTAATTGTCATTCAAAGTGTGAGAGCGCTGAAAGCTGAAAATTGGTCTGGGCAGAAGGGGGGTTTAAGTCTCCAGTTGTCAAGTGGTTAATGACCTCATGGATGAGTCATTGTTGTGCTCTTGGAGTAATTTTGTTAAGCCAGCCACTCCTGGGAAGGTTCAACACTGTTTACCCCATTTGTGGATAGTGGCTCTCACCATGGTTCGCTGGAGTCCTAAAGCCTTAAAAATGGTTCTGTAACCCTTTCCAGACTGATACATGTCATTAACTTTACCTTAATTTGGTTGATGATCTGAATCATTTAACCACTTGACAAATGGGCACTTAAACCCCCCTCGTGACCAGACCAATTTTCATCTTTCAGTGCTCTCACACTTTGAATGACAATTACTCATGTAATACTGTACCCAAATGAATTTTGTGTCCTTTTTTCATACAAATAGAGCTTTCTTTTGGTGGTATTTGATCACCTCTGTGTTTTTTATTTTTTGCGCTATAAATAAAAAAAGACCGAAAATTAAAAAAAAAAAAAAACGCATTTTTCTTCATTTCTGTGATAAAATTTTGCAAATTAATAATTTTTCTTCATAAATTTAGGCCAAAATTTATACTGCTACATATCTTTGGTAAAAATAACCAAAATTAGTGGATATTATTTGATCTGTGTGAAAGTTATAGAGTCTACAAGTTGTGGTGCAAATCATAAAAAATTGATCACACCTGATGTACTGGTGGCCGATCTCATTTCTTGTGAACCAAACAAGTCAGGAAAGTACAAATACCCCCCAAATGACCCCTTTTTTAAAAGTAGACATTCCAAGGTATTTAGTAAGATGCATGGTGAGGTTTTTGATGTTGTCATTTTTTCCCACAATTCTTTGCAAAATGAAGATATTTTTGTTTTTTTCCTCCCACAAAATTGGCATTGTAATAGGTTATTTCTCTCACATGGCATGTATATACCACAAATGACGCCCCAAAATACATTCTTCTACTCCTCCTGAGTATTACGATTCCACATGTGTGAGACTTTTACACAGCCTAGCCACATACAGAGGCACAATATTGAAATAGCACCTTCAAGGGTTTTAGAAACATAAATTACACATCTAATTTCTCAACCACCTATTACACTTTTAAAGGCCCTGGAGCACCAGGACAATGGAATTGCCCTCAAAATGACCCCATTTTGGA
The DNA here is from genome assembly GCA_037952925.1 of Lithobates clamitans. Taxonomy (NCBI): domain Eukaryota; kingdom Metazoa; phylum Chordata; class Amphibia; order Anura; family Ranidae; genus Lithobates; species Lithobates clamitans. Next base: position 1,217,938 of record JBBGZY010000351.1, on the reverse strand, counting down.
AAGCTAACACCCCAACGTATAAGCTATGAGGCATAATGAGTCTTTTGAACGGTTCATTTTTTTCCATAAGTTTTTGAAAAATGTGGGAAAAAAATGAAAACGCATTTTTTTTTTTTTTTTTTACACAAAGTTGTCCATTTATAAGATATTTCCAACACGTAGCATGTACATAGCAAAAATGACACCCCAAAATACATTCTGCTACTCCTCCTGAGTATGGCGATACCACATGTGTGAGACACTTTTACACAGCCTGGCCACATACAAGGAACACCGTCAGATGTTCTAGGGACACATAGCATGCACATACCAAGAATTACACCCCAAAATACATTCTGCCCAGTAAAGGGTAAAAGAAAAAAAGATTACCTGTGGTTTTAGTAGCACAGTTGTCCACAGGAGCATAGCACTGGTCAAGGCAGCAGGCAAGGACTTGGTCAGCAAAGAGAACGCAATTGTCCAGGCAACAGGCAGGAACACTGTCCATAGTAAGTACAGGCAGCAGGCAGGGATACTGTCCATATACAGTCCAGGGTCAGTGCAGGTAGAGATTGTCAGCAGTGCCAAATATTGATCCTGGTAGTAGGCAGGAACATGGTCCATCCATGTGGTGTGGTCAGTTCATGCGACAGAGGCATGATGGCATAGGTCCTACAGGCAGCAGGCATAAGTAGGGCCTCGTTCAGGATAGAATGGGGACAGGGGTAGAGGCTTCTCCCACCCAAATCTCTTTGAAGCCTCCGAGTCTCCAGACCCTAATCTAGGAATGAGAAAACAAAAAAAAAAGTTTTCTTCATCCAGAAAAACAATTCTGGAGCCCCTCACATATGTGAGACCCCTGTGTTATGAATCCCACTAGTCCAGTGGCAGGGTACAAGATCAGTCCAAGAGGCAGACAAAAAGGACGGTCAAACAGTCCAGGGTCAGTTCCAGATCAGGCAGAGGTATGTACAGAATCAGTAGGCAGAAGTGTGGTCGAATAACAAGCCAGGGTCAGTTACAGAACAAGTAGAGGCATATGGGGTGTGAACGTAAATGGCAGGAAGTGAGGGTTATATTTACCATACTTCACTAATAATTTTGTGAAGTATGGTAACGGCGGAAACAGTCAACTATTGGGAACAATAAAAAGTGGTGTCTCTTCTTACTCCTCTTTTGGTGCACACCCAGCATTTTTTCTGCCGTTTTTGGCCTGTTGGTCTGGGAGGGATTTTTTCGGGAAAGTGGTGTTCGAAGAGTCTACTAATAACATCGGACTGAATGGTTTCTGGTGGGCCGTTTCGGAATACAAGGGCAGTGGTGATTTCCTCCTGGTAGCCAAGGAAGGATTTGGGGCTTGCAGTGAATTTGTGATAAATAACTTAGCTGTTGTATATGGCCAAATTAAATAAATAGAGACTTTTTTATACCACTGGTATGTTCGTCTCGTGGCAAGGTAGGGTTCGAGCATCTGGTCGTTGAAGTCAACACCCCCCATATACATGTTGTATTCCTGGATACACGTTGGCTTTTGGATTCGGCCATTCCTCCTTGTTATCTCCACAACAGTATTATTGTGGCTTGATGAAAGCATGTAGACGTTCCTTAACTTCACAGCCAGAATTTCCTCATTCTGTAAACTCGCCGTCTCCCCTCTTCTTAGCTTCTTGTTGATGAGGCTTTGAGGAAAGCCCTTGCAGTTCCTCCTTACGATGCCACATGCTGGAGTCTTCTTGCTGTGAAGGTTGCGGAACAGGGGCAAACTAGTGTAAAAATTGTCCACATACAAATGGTAGCCTTTTTCTAGGAGTGGGTTTATGAGTTCCCAAACAACTTTCCCACTCGATCCAATGTATTCTGGGCAATTAGGGGGATGTAGCTGGGTGTCCTTCCCTTCGTATACCATGAAGGCATAGGTATACCCTGTAGCTCAGTCGCACAATTTATACATTTTCACCCCATAGCGGGCCCTTTTGGTGGGAATAAATTGTTTTATGCCCAACCTGCCAGTAAATTTGACAAGGGACTCATCCACGCATATATGTTGGTCTGGGGTAAACAACCGGGGGAAGTAATCAGAAAAATATTTTAGTAGTGGCCGAATTTTATAAAGCTTGTCAAAATTTGGGTAATTTCGGGGAGGGCACTGGGTATTATCATTGTAGTGTGGGAATCTCATAATCATGAGATATCTGGTCCTGGGCATCACTGAGGAAAAGATGGGCATGTGGTGGATGGGGAGGGTAGACCAATAGGAACGTAATACATTTTTTTTGGTTAGTCCCATACAGAATGTGAGGCCCAAAAAAATGTTTAAACTCCTCCACTGTTAGGGCTCTCCACTCGTAGGGACGGGCATAATATGAAGGTTGGGTTACTTGCTATAAATCGTTGGGCATATAAGTTGCACTGGGCCACAATTGATGCAAGCATGTCCTCAGTAAAAATAAGGTTGAAAAAATCTATTGGTGAAAAATTTTCTGTGTCCACCTGGACTCCTGGCTGGGCAGTGAAAGGGGGAATGATAGCTTCTCCTGAATTAGGAGGAAGCCATAAGAGGTTCTGAAGGGAATAGGGAACGCTGGCATGGGACCTAACCCTTTGGGACTGAGGTGACACCCCACTGGTATGTGGCCTTTGCCGAGGTACTGCGGTGTTGGTGGATGGCACTGCGGTGCTGGTGGATGGCATTGCGGTGCTGGTGGATGGCATTGCGGTGCTGGTGGATGGCACTGCCTCCTCACCAGTACGCCTTCGTCTGGCAAGCGGACTCTCATCCTTCTCCTCTGAGGCTGTCAGTGTACTACTGCTTAGGACAGGCTCGTAGTTCACGTCAGAATCTGAATAGGAATCCGAAGAAGAGAGCTCCCCGTTGCTCTCGTCGGCCGCAAGAATATTGTATGCCTCCTCGGCTGAAAATAATCTTTGTGACATTCTTAGTGATGACAAATGGCACTGATATGTGGCACTGATGACACGTGACACTGGCAGATTGCACTGGTGATAGATGGCACTGATGACACGTGACACTGATGTGGTAGGTGACACTGATGACACTGATGTGGCAGGTGACAGACAGGTGACACTGACAGGTTGCACTGACGACAGGTGGCACTGACGACAGGTGGCACTGATGACAGATGGCAAGTGACAATGGCAGATGGCACTGACAGGTGGCACTGATGTGGCAGGTGACACTGACAGGTGGCACTGATGTGGCAGGTTACACTGACAGATGGCACTGATGACAGATGGCACTGTGACACCAACAGTAATGAGCACTGTGGCACTGATGTAGCACTGTATGGGCACTGTTGGGCTCTGATGTGTGTTTCTACTAAAGGTTGGCACTCACAGATCCTCTCTCTCCTCACCCGCTGTCTCTGTGTGAGGAGAAAGAGCCGGCAATGAGAGATGATCTCATATGTTTACACTTGAGATCATCTCTCATTGGAAGCTACGATCGCGCTGTAAACGGCCGCTGTGATTGGCTGTTTACGGCGATCTGTGACTGGCTGTGTCCATTGCGCATCGCAGAAGTAAACAGGAGGGCGTCCATGGACGGCCTCCCGGCAATTGGAGTCCGCGCTGTAGCCGTCTTTCGGCTATAGCGTGGACGCCTAGTGGTTAAGTGTGACAAATATGCAAATAAATAAATAAAAATTTAGGAAGGGGACAAATACTTTTTCACAGCACTGTATACTGTATGACAGTGTTTCTCAACTCAAGTACTCAAGGCACCCCAACAGGTCATGTTTTCAGGATTTCCCTCAGATAAAACAGCTGTGGTAATTACTAAGGCAGTGAAACTGATCAAATCATCTGTGCAAAATAATGGAGAGTCTGAAAACAAGACCTGCTGGGGTTCCTTGAGGACTGGAGTTAAGAAAAGCTGCTCTATGAAACTCGATTTGCCAAAAAAAAAAATGTATAATTTTGTCCAACCGGGGTTGAGATTTAAGTAGCCTTTCTAGACACCTCATTCTAGCCATTACATTATTTGAAATACCTAAACTTGACAAATCAGTCAAAACTTTATGACCACCCACCTAATATTGAGTAGGTCTACCTTTTGCCACCAAAACAGTCCATTTTAATGCCAAAACAGCCCTCACCTTTCATGACATGGATGCTATTATTCCTGTAAATTGTGAGATTGGGCCTCCATGGACTGGACACCCAATTGATCAATTAGACTGAGATCTGGAGAATTTGGAGGCCAAGTCAACACCATAAACTCATTGTTGTGTTCCTCAAACCGTTCTTGAACCATTTTACCATTGTGGCAGGGCGCATTATTCTGCTGAAAGAGGCTAGTGTCCACAGAGAATACGGTCTCTATAAGGAGTGTACTTGGTCATCAAACATGTTTAAGTCGGTGATACATGTCAAGTAACATGCACGTGAATGACAGGACCCAAGGTTTCCCACCAGAACATTGCCCAAAGCATCACACTGCCCCTGCCAGGTTGCCTTCTTCCCATATTGCATCTTAGTGCCATCTCTTCCCCAGGTAAATGACGTACACACACCTGGCCACCCACATGATCTAAAAGAAAACATCAGACCAGGACATTTTCTTCCATTGCTCAGTGGTCCAGTTCTGATGCTCACCTGCCCATTGTAGGAGCTTTTGGCTGTGGCCATGGGTCAGCATGGGCACCCTGACTGGTCTGTAGGTACGCAGTCCCATAAACAACAAACTGCGATACCCATTTTTTTTCTGCTTCCACCAAATCAAATTTAGTAACAATATGTTTAAATGCTGCTGAATATATCCCTCCAACTTTCAGATGTCATTGTAAAGAGATAATCAACGTTTTTTCCCTTAAAATATAACTAAAGGCAAAACTTTTTTTTTTGTTTTGGATCGAGTGGAGAGAGCTTAGAACACTTGTCAGTTTTTATTGCTGTCTGTGCCCCAGTTACGGAGATTCACCCTCACTATTTGTCCTGTTTACCCTTTATCATTGAAAGTGAAAGTAAATGAAAACCCCAAAAAGTAATAGAGGGGAAATCTTCCAATGGGGGCACTAGTTCTGGTGACCTGGGTGTCCCCAAGGAATTCCCTTAATTTGCAGGGATTTTCTCTCACTTCCTGTTTGGCTATGGGACAGGAAGTGAAGGGAAATATCTGCAATGGGACACAGATGGCGAAAAGAAATCTGGTAAGGATTATAACCCTCCTTTGCTCTATCTAAAATGAAAAAAAAAACTTTTGCCTATAGTTCTACTTTAACTTGTCAGTGATCATAAAGTTATGATTAATCCGTGTATATTTTAATGTATAAGATCAAGAAAACATCAACCTTCAACTACAGTAGGTGATGAGCTGGTAAATGGGGGCATCTTGTTGGGGGTGGGTACTTTATTGTAGCTTAAAAGACAACATTAAAAATATAAAATTTCCCCAAAATAACATGCTTAAGGCCTTATTCATACCTATACAGGTTGCAGTTTGCATATTGCAGGTGCATTTTGTGTTTTTCACTACACGCTTTTGATCCATCGAAGTCTATGGAAACAAAAACAAGAATAAAATCCCTCTCCATAAAATGCACAGATGTGAACTACATCCATAGGAAACCATGTTAAATGAACTGTAGTGTGTTTCTGTAAAGCTCAAAACGCACTAAAAAAAAATGCATAGGTGTAAACCAGGCCTTAACCGGCACATAAAGTGGAACACCTGTTGGTTGTACCCCAGCAAAAGTGACATTTGAAGAAAACCCATATTATACTGTATACTCAAGGTTATACAGTGACATCTCAAAGTGTTTATCAAAAACTTGCAGCCTGAAATATATTTGGTTAGCCCATGAACGGTGTCACCTACATCTTTACTTGGATGTAAACCCAATGTCATCCTTTCTAAACTACTGCCATAGGGGTTATCTATAAGGATATGTATCCAGATGTATCTTTACCTGTCAAATGTCTCCCCTCTGTCTGTTTTGAGACCCGAAAAACTGCAGATTCTGTGGGTGGGTCTGTTGTCTGGAGCTCGGTGGGTGGAGTCGTGATGTCAGTAGACTCCCCGCCCACCTCTACACTCCCCTTGTCAATATGCATTTTCTCCTGTGTATTTCTTACACTGAACTTCTGCTATGATCTCTAACATCCAGTGAAAAGACAGGAAAGTAACCACATGACTTCAGCATGCCAAATCATGCTGAGGTGTGGAACAGCCAATCCTTGCAGAGCTGCTGAAGAAAAGAGTGGGGGAGGGAATAAAAAAATAATGCCTGTCTTAGGCTAGTGCGTGAGATGTAAATCACCTGTCACTCACAGCAAGGGGGAGGATTTGACAAAGTTTTTCTCTGTTTGTTAAGTTTTATCTCACTGAACAATAAAAGCGGATTGCTCAGAGATGGATTAACTCTTTGTGGCAAGACTGGGCTCAAAATGATAAGAAATCTTATACTCTACATTATGACATAAAAAAAAAAAAAAAAAAAAAAAAAAAAAACATTTTCGGGTTTACATCCACTTTAACAACAGTTTTGGTGGCCTACAACAGGGATCTCAAAATTTTCTGCGCGTGGGCCACATTGTACATTTTATAGCCGCTGGGTGAAAAAAAAATAAACTTTAAAAATAAATAAATACAATTTAAATAAATGAATAAACACACGACAAGGAAAAACTTCACATCAGAACACGAGCATCTTAAGACTCATCATCACAAGCAACAGGATGTGATAATTCTGTACAATTCATTCTACTTATTTCATGTGTAATGTTAAAATGTTTAAAATAAAGATGTTAAAGAACACACGTCTTCCCTTATCTATGTTGCTCCATGTGATTAACACAATTGTGGATTTCATCCACAGTTATATCTAACCTTGCACAAGTTTAGCCACAACTTGGTTTTACTTCTGTGTCCTACACAGTAGAAAAAAGCCAGATGATAGAATTCTGTTTTTCAGTAATACACAAGCATGAGTTAGAAACCTCTCCGTTTCCTGCAAGGGCAATAGTGACACCTACAGCAAAATAGAAAAAGTGGAAGTATAGAAATATTTGTTTATGCTAATCTGCATGTCTTGAAATTTATGGGCAACCAATTTCTCCTGTGCGTCCAATTTTTTGCACTGTCTTTAGTGGTGTTGCAACAAGAATAATAAAAAAAAAGTTAGCACTACCTTAATAATATTCCTTTTATTGCATCAATGGAAACATCATTATGGAGTGCTTTATCAGTCGGACACTATTTGAAGAGATGTAGAATGCAGTGCTTTCCAGAAACAAGTGCCGAAAAAACGTAAAACAAACCAATTTGCGGTTTATCATCGAATACACAGTAAGTATTACGTGCAGTGTCTGCTTGCATTGATACATTGGTACTCATCTGCAATCATTCCGTTCCTTCATTTGGACTACCAACTGCAGTGGTGGCTGGTGCTCAAAATTTTGGCGCAAAAAAAATTTGAAAAAAAATCATCAATTGCAGCCACTGTGCCATCAAACGCTGCCACTGCGCCCATTAAACGCTGCCACTGTGCCCATCAAACGCCGCCACTGTGCCCATCATATGCTGCCACTGTGCTCTTGAGTGCCCCCAGTGTGACCCTCGCTGTCTGCCTGGCACTTATTGTCTTGGTGGGGCAGCAGTTGACGGCGATGAGCGGGGTCCTCCATGCGTCTCCTGCCTCTCCTCCTGATAGGCGTCCAATAGCGGCGTTTGTCGTTTCAGCCAATCAGGTGACAGGTAACAGACCCGAGCACCTGATTGGCGAATAGTCATTCGCTTTTCTAAAACAGCTGAGGGCGCTCGCTGGTCAAATATTAAAGCTTTCTATTAAATCTACAGTCACTTACTTTTCTTGTATTAATCCATGTATCCAGACGTTTCCATTAGTAATGTCTTCTTCCTGATCAGACTAGAGGTCATATGACACAGGAATTAGCACACACCCTGCATCATCCACCCTCCCACTCTCAGCTGCACATTTTTTTAAATGAAATGCAATTAATCAGTGATCACCCTTCTCACTAAATACACAATATACAATCAGATTGCATAGTGTATGGCCATTATTACACAAGTACATAAAGGGAGTGGACAGAAACACTCAGCTGTCAAGCCCCGTTCACATCTCTGCAAAGCGGGAACTCACATTCCCACATGCGTCTTTTTTTTTAAGCAAGGTGGGGAGGTGTTTTGGAGCATTTTCACTCATCACACATAGGGCAGCCCATCCACCCGAATGGGCTGCCCTACACGCAGCAATCGCCCCAAAGAAGCTATTTTTTAGAGTGGAGCTTGGTGTGTTTTTTACTGCAATTTTTGGTGCAGTGCATTTCTGAAATGCAAGGAAACGCACAAATGTGAATGGAGCTTCACTGTCCTTGTGTTATCGCACTAATGGGAGTGAACGTTTTGTGGCTCTTTTTCCCTGTGACACGCATAGGGCAGCCTGTTGGTTACATGTGGTTAATGGGAAGTTTTGGCATTTTGTGCATTGTGTGTTTTTACTGTGCATTTTGCAGCATTTGCCCCTCGTTTTTTCACATGGCAAAATGTGTGTTTGCTTCTGTGTTTGGTGTGCCATTAAAAATAAATGGTACTGAAAGCGCAACTAGTAATTTTAGGTGTATAAACATGGCCATACACTATACAATCTGATTATACAATCTCCTTTAGATTTACCAAGCAAAAAAGCAAAGAAAAGGAAAGGAAAGGAAAGCAAAAGAATTGTCAAAAGATCTGCAGGAAAAGGTAGTTGAACTGTATGAAACAGGAAATGGATATAAAAAGATATCCAAGGAATTGAGAATGCCAATCAGCAGTGTTCAAACTCTAATCAAGAAGTGGAAAATGAGAGGTTCTGTTGAAATCAAACCACAGTCAGGTAGACCAACTAGAATTTCAGCCACAACTGCCAGGAAAATTGTTCGGGATGCAAAGAAAAACCCACAAATAATTCCAGGTGAAATACAGGACTCTCTGAAAACATGTGTTGTGGCTGTTTCAAGATGCACAATAAGGAGGCACTTGAAGAAAGATGGGCTGCATGATCGAGTCGCCAGAAGAAAGTCATTACTACGCAAAGGCCACAAAGTATCCCACTTACAATACGACAAACAGCACAGAGACAAGCCTCAAACCTTCTGGCACAAAGTCATTTGGAGTGATGAGACCAAAATTGAGCTTTTTGGCCACAACCATAAACTCTACAATTGGAGAGGAATCAACAAGGCCTATGATGAAAGGTACACAATTCCTACTGTTAAACACAGAGGTGGATCGCTGATGTTTTGAGGATGTGTGAGCTACAAAGGCACAGGAAATTTTGGTCAAAATTGATGGCAAGACGAATGCAGTATGTTATCAAAAAATAGTAGAGGAACATTTGCATTTATCAGCCAGGAAGCTGCGGAAGGGACGTACTTGGACATTCCAGCATGACAATGATCCAAAACACAAGGCCAAGTCGACCTGCCATTGGCTACAGTAGAATAAAGTGAAGGTTCTGGAGTGGCCATCTCTCTCCTGACCTCAATATCATTGAGCCACTCTGGGGAGATCTCAAAACATGCAGTTTATGAAAGACAGCCCGAGAATTTACAGGAACTGGTGGCTTTTTGCCAAGAGGAATGGGCAGCTTTACCATCTGAGAAGATAAAGAGCCTCATCCACAATAATGGCAACAGAAACTACCCAAATGACCCTGATCAAAAGTTTACATACCCCATGGTCTTCACCTGGCTGCTGTCCCCAGTTGGATGGTTTTCCTCACCTCAGCCCAGGGGAGATCATCATCCCTGTCCCCCGTCTTCCCTTGGATATAGGTTGGGCGTTGCTATTGGACCATTTTGTAAGTTATAGACCTCTTTTTTGAGAGATGGTTCTTCTTTTAAAGGGTATCCTATATTTATAGATATGTTATGAATTTAATTTCAGAGCATTTTACTCCTGATGAGTGGCGTGAGCCATGAAACGTGCGTCGAGTACACTTTGAACTGGTGCCCAGACAAGTTTGGCTCACTAAGAGCAATTGCTTATGTTTTTATTACTAATGGATGAATGATCTATGAAATTGTACTGCTAACCATGTTGTATTTTACTTTGTATAATAATTGTATGTGTATACAAGTGTTATTTACAGTATATTACGGTATGTCTTTTACCAAAGATTATTGATACTTTTCAACTTGATTTGGAATTAATAAACAATTTAATGATTATTATAAACTAGGTATTTATTCAGTAACATGCCTCATAAAGTCCCAATCTTTCCTTCTTTTTTGTCTAAACACATATTAGGGATGGAGGTTTGCCACTACTATGATTAGGTTGTGTCAGGTCACATTATTACTTTATCTTACATCTTAGCCACTATAAATCTACACTCAATATTATATTTGTTTTTATATCTATAATTTGTAAGTTTCAGTTATGCTCATTCTCATCACATATCCCCTAATGCATTTTCAGCATTCCACTGCCTGTCTCTATCCTTTTGACAATCAGTGCTATAACTCCATCATGGCACCCTTGGCTTGTTTGCACATCAACAACTTGTACTGCGAGTATGCTATATATATGTGTTTGGTGTGTCACTCTAACATGTGGTGTCCACCCCCCTTCCCGTTTTTACCTTTTTCCATCTTTGCTTTGCAACCACTCAGTTGTTAAGTAGACAACTAACAGAGTACTATTATATTGTAGTTCGGTCTATCTGGGCCCTTGTGGCCATCCTGTGTGTTCATCACATCATCCTTTGCTTTTGTTTGGAGGCAATGGGAAGATGAGTCGGGTGAGTGGCAATATGACTTAACAAGGCGAACAATATTTTTAAAAAAATCCCCTTCGGAAGCCCACGGTGGCGAAACATGTCAGGATAACTACATAACCATCACCCTCTCACTGTGATAAGATAACTTCCTCTTTGACGGCATAGTACAAGACAAGTTATTGTTTGATGTCTATACTTGTTAAACCACTTCAGCCCCGGAAGATTTGGCTGCTCAATGACCAGGCCATACTTTGCAATACGGCACTGCATCGCTTTAACTGACAATTGCGCGGTTGTGGGACGCTGTACCTAAACAAAACTGATGTCCTTTTTTTCCCACAAATAGAGCTTTCTTTTGGTGGTATTTGATCACCCCTGCGGTTTTTATTTTTTGCGCTATAAACAATAGAAGAGCAACAATTTTGAAAAAAAACACAATATCTTTTACTTTTTGCTATAATAAATATCCCACATTTGTTTTTAAAAAAACTATTTTTTTTCCTCAGTTTAGACCAATCTAGAGTCTACAAAAAAGGGGATAGATTTATGGCATTTTTATTATTTTTTTTTTTTACTAGTAATGGCGGTGATCTGCGATTTTTTTTTTATCGGGTCTGCGATATTGCGGCGGACAAATTGGACACATTTCTGGGAATATTGACAATTATACAGCGATCAGTGCTATAAAAATGCACTGATTACTGTATAAATGTCACTGGCAGGGAAGGGGTTAACACTAGGAGGCGATCAAGGGGTTAACTGTGTTTCCTCACTGTGTTCTAACTGTAGGGGGGATGGGACTGTCTAGGAGGAGAGAGAGATTGGTGTTTTTAGTATGAACACACGATTTGTCTCTACTCCCCTGAAAGAACCGGGATTTGTGGGTTTACACTCACACATCCCGATTCTCACTCTGTCACAAACGATCGCAGGTGCCCCGCGGTCATCGTGCCTGCCGGGCACTCGCATTGGCTCTGGGCACACGCTGCAGGCGTGTGCCCCTAGTGGCCAAAAGGAAAAGTGACGTAAGGTAACGTCGATTTGTCCAGCTGAGCCAACCTGCTGCAGTAAAACCACGGAGGCTGGTCCGGAAGTGATTAATAACAACAAACTTTCTGTATTAATAAAATATATTTTTAAATACAGTATCTCACAAAGTGGGTACACCCCTCACATTTTTGTATATATTTTATTATATTATATATATATATTATTATATATATTTATTATATTATATATATTTTTATATTTTATTATATCTTTTCATGTGACAACACTGAATAAATGACACTTTGCCACAATGTAAAGTAGTGATGCCCCTTTCACACTGGGGTGGGGGTAGCGTCGGTGGTAAAATGACGCTATTTTTAGCGCCACAGTTTTACCCCCCTGCTAGTGACCGAGAAAGGGTTAAAACCACCGCAAAGCGCTGCTGCAGCAGCGCTATGCCGGGGGTATAGCCGCGCTGCCTCATTGATTTCAATGGGCAGGAGCGGAGAAGGAGCGGTGTATACACCGCTCCTTCACCGCTCCAAAGATGCTGCTAGCAGGACTTTTTTACCGTCCTGCCAGCGCACCGTTCCAGTGTGAAAACCCTCGGGGCTTTCACATTGGAGACACAGCAGCGGCTCTTTCAGGGCGCTTTGCAGGTGCTATTTTTAGCGCTGTAGCGCCTGCAAAGCGCCCCAGTGTGAAAGGGGTCTAAGTGTACAGCTTGTATACAAGTGTAAATTTGCTTTCCCCTTAAAATAACTCAACACACAGCCATTACCACTTAAGGACTGAGCCTCTTTTTTATACCTGTTGTTTAGTTTTTTGTTTGCTAGAAAATTACTTAGAACCCCCAAACATTATATAGATTTTTTTTTCTAACACCCTAGACAATAAAATGCCGGTCGTTAGAAATACTTTTTTGTCGCACCGTATTTGCACAGCGGTCTTACAAGCGCACTTTTTTTTTTAGAAAAAATACACTTTTTTGAATTACAAAATAAAACAGTAAAATTAGCCCTTTTTTTATATAGTGAAATATAATGTTACGCCAAGTAAATTGATACCCAACATGTCACGCTTCAAAATTGCGCCTACTTGTGGAACTTTTACCCTTAAAAAAATCTCTATAGTCGATGAAAATTTCTACAGTTTTGAGTCACAGAGGAGGTCTAGAGCTAAAATTATTGCTTTTGCTCTAATGATCGCGGCAATGCCTCACATGTGTGGTTTGAACACCGTTTTCATATGCAGGCTACTCACATGTGTGTTCGCTTCTGCGTGCGAGCTCGTTGGGGCACTTTAAAAAAAAAATGTTTTTCTTTTATTTTTCTTACTTTTAGTTTTTTATTTTGACAGTTAAAAAAAAAAATTTGGGTCACTTTAATCCTATTACAAGGGATGTAAACATCCCTTGTAATAGAAAAAAAGCATGACAGGACCTCTTAAATATGAGATCTGGGGTCAAAAAGACCCCAGATCTCATATTTACACTAAAATTCAATTAAAAAAAAAAGTAAAAATAATTTAAAAAAATTATTTTTTATAAAAATAATTGAAAAAATTCTCCTTTAACCACTTTCCGCCCGGTTTGACGGGGGGGCGGTGGTTCTGTTAGACTGACTGGGCGTCATATGGCGTCCAACAGGGTGACATGCCGCCGCGCACCCGCGGGGGCGTGCATCGCGGCGATCGGTGGAGCAGTGTGTCAGCCTGTAGTGATCAGCTGTGTCCAATCACGGCTGATCACGATGTCAATAGGAAGAGCTGTTGATCGGCTTTTCCTCACTCGCGTCCTGACAGGGGGGTCTGCGCTGATTGTTTATCAGCGCAGCCCCCCCTCAGATGACCACACTGGACCACCAGGGACGCCACTAGGACCACCATGGAAGGGGGCAACATGTGGATGGCCAGGTATGTACCCCATGGCCATCCACATGTGCCCAATCTGTGCCAATCAGTGCCCACAAATGGGCACTGATTGGCACCATTATATTTCAGTTCTGCCCAGCAATGCCACCAATCAGTGTCATCAGTGCCACCTGTCAGTGCCCACCTATCAGTGCCACCCATAAGTACCAATCCATGCCACCTATGCGTGCCCATCAGTGCCGCCTATGAGTGCGCATCGGTGCCGCATACCAGTGCCACCTATCAGTACCGCCTATCAGTGCCACCTCATTGGTGCCACCTCATCGGTGCCCATCAGTGCCACCATATCAGTGCTCATCAGTGCAGCCATATCAGTGCCCATCATTGAAGAAGAAAATGTACTTATTTACAAAAAAATTTTAACAGAAAAAGAAAAACTTTTTTTTCAAAATTTTCGGTCTTTTTCTATTTGTTGCGCAAAAAATAAAAACTGCAGAGGTGATCAAATACCACCAAAAGAAAGCTCTATTTGTAGGAACAAAATGATAAAAAATTTGTTTGGGTACAGTGTAGCATGACCGCGCAATTGTCATTCAAATTGCGACAGCGCTGAAAGCTGAAAATTGGCCTGGGCGTCTAAGTGCCTGGTATTGAAGTGGTTAAGAGCTATGGGCGGAAGTGACGTTTGACATCACTTCCGCCCCCCCATGGAGCTGAGCAGGGGGCATCTTCCCCTCAGTTGGCAGCCAGGCATCCATGGGAGAGGACACGATTGTCTCCACCACTACCGGCAGGTCCGGTAAACGGCAGAGGTGAGCAGAGCGCGGCGGGAGGGGGTGGGTACCTCTACCGCCACCGATAAAAGTAATTTCGCAGCGAATCCACAGCTGAGACCACTTTTATCTCAAAGAGAAACGCATGCCGTTCCCAAAAATAATGGGGTTATGGCAGCTAGCTGCTGCCATAACCCCGGTATTTAGCGTCAAAGTATCGACGTACGGGTACGGCGATTTGGGTGAAGTGGTTAATGTCTAAACCGCTGGCAACAAAAGTGAGTACACCCCTAAGTGAAAATGTCCAAATTGGGCCCAAAGTGTCAATATTTTGTGTGGTCACCATTATTTTCCAGCACTGCCTTAACCCTCTTGAGCATGGCGTTCACCAGAGCTGTACAGGTTGCCACTGGAGTCCTCTTCCACTCCTCCATGATGACATCATGGAGCTAGTGGATGTTAGAGAACTTGCGCTCCTCCACCTTCCATTTGAGGATACCTCACAGATGCTCCATAGGGTTTAGGTCTGGAGACATGCTTGGCCGGTCCATCACCTTTACCTTCAGCTTCTTTAGCAAGGCAGTGGTCGTCCTCAGAGAGTTCTTTGCCATGTGGTGCCTTGTTGAACTTCCAGTGACCAGTATGAGAAAGTGATAACACCAAATTTAAAACAGACCTGCTCCCCATTCACACCTGAGACCTTGTAACACAAACGAGTCACATGACACCAGGGAGGGGAAATGGCTAATTGGGCCTAGTTTGGACATTTTCACTTTTGTTGCCAGCGGTTTAGACATTAAGGGCTGTATGTTGCGTTATTTTGAGGGGACAGTAAATTTACACTGATATACAAGCTGTACACTCGCTACTTTACATTGTAGCAAAGTGTCATTTCTTCAGTGTTGTCACATGAAAATATATAATAAAATATTTACAAAAATGTGAGGGGTGTACTCACTTTTGTGAGATACTGTATAAAGTCTCTGTTTTCAATGTGTTAGCACCCCAAAAATCCCTCTGTCTCTATTGAATATTCAGGGATGTTGGTGCCTTTTTTGAACCTGTCACAAATCCATATCGCCACCCTTTCTCGTCTGGCACTGATGTTGGACGAGAAGGCCTGGCTCACAGTCTCCACTCTAATTCACCCCAAAGGTGTTCTATCAGGTTGAGGTCAGGACTCTGCAGGCCAGTCAAGTTCCTTCACTCCAAACCCACTCATCCATGTCTTTATCGACCTAAAGACAGGTGCCCCAATACTTTTGGTAATATAGTGTACATATTCCATAGTTTGTGGACTCTATAAAACTTTCCTACAGACTACATAAAATACACTGATTTGGGTTATTTTCATCAAAGGAATGTAGCAGAATACATTGTGGTCTAAATTAAGAAAGATTTATTTGCAAAATATTATAACAGAAACAAAAAAACCTGTTTTTTTTTCCAAATCTTTAGTAATTTTTTTTTATTTAGCAAAAAATAAAAACCCAGCAGTGATTAAATATCACCAAAAGAAAGCTCTATTTGTGTGAAAAAAAAATGATAAAAATTTCATATGGGTAGTGTTGCATGACCGCGCAATGGTCATTCGTAATGCAACAGAGCTGAAAATTTGCCTGGGCAGGAAGGGGTAAAAGTGTCCAGTATTGAAGTGGTTAAAGAGGAACTTTGCCATGGTATATAAAAATTAAATACTCTACCTGCTGAATTCTAAAAAACAAATAAATACCAGTCCAAGAAGTTCAACACTATCTTCTAAGTAGCTAACTCTTCTTATTGCTTTGGGACTTCATCTTGGCCTTGGGAGCCGGATGTCACTTCCTGGTGTCTGAGACTGGTCCTGTAGCCTCCTGGGATATTTATGGGTTATCCCAGGAGGCTACAGGTGAGATCATACTTTCTTAGATATGGAGTAGACAAAAAAAGGAAAAAAAAACCTGCAATTTCTTAATAAGCTGGGATGGAGGAGGAGAATTATGAGGGGAATTGTCATGTTCGGGTGGAGGTCTGCTTTAAGGCACTTTCAAAATCAAAGATAATAGTAAAGGCACCTGTATGGATGGTAGGTACAAATATTAAAATATGATATTTGGCCTTGTATCACATCTGCATCTGTGTATATTTTTTTGAGAGAAACTTATGTTTACAAATGTTTTTTATTATTTTCTTCCTTTGTTCTACTATAAACTATACTTTACTCCATGGCACTGCGGGCAATAAAATTCCATGCTGCCCCCTCCTCTTACAGGATGTATGCCCATTCCTGTCTGTTTCTTGCCTTCCTTCACTACCCTCCAATTCCCAGATATTACAAATCTTATTCAGCCTCATCTGTATATCTACTCTGTGGTCTGCCAACAGTTTTCTTGCTCATTTCCTTGATAACATTTCTTAAAACTGAACTCTGTGAAAAATTTCTTTGATATATCTATACAGATACTTTCTGGGGGTTGAAGAAGCAGCTGTGTAAGAAACGACCCTATAGATTTTCAAGAGTTTTACACAAAAAGTGCAGTTTTACTAAAAATAACATTAGCGGTTTTGCTTAACTATCCCCACATGGCTGCTGTACAGATTGTATCATCATCCCAGAGTTCTACTTTAACACTTATCTCCTTTTCCATTCTCTCTACATACTTTAGTCATCACAGTATACAACCCCTGGCAAAAATTATGGAATCACCAGTCCCTGAGGATGTTCCTTCAGTTGTTTATTGTTGTAGAAAAAAAGCAGATCACAGACATGGCCAAAAACTAAAGGCATTTCAAATGGCAATTAGAAAATTGATGACAAACTGCCACGTGTATAACTAGAAAGTATTCCCAACCTCATTGAGAGCAAATGTAAGGAAATATATAAGCATATAGTAATATGTGACAGAACCAGGTGCAAGGTTAGAAAAGTGATCCAACCTCCCCTTGAGCAAATATAAAAATGTACAATGGTATATCAAAACAAAGTATGTGGGCCCTGAATCCCAACCTCCGTCCCGCGATGTAGCGTCGGACGGTTAACTGAGGATACCCAGGACGAGGATTGGCAAAATACCTATGCGCTTGCGCGCCCTAAGTCCTGACTTGCATCACGTGATGCTGCGTCAGGCGGCTAACTGGGTCACTCTACTGCAAGTCAGGACTTAGGGCGCGCAATACTTAACCGTCCGACGCTACATCGCGGGGCGGAGGTTGGCATTCAGGGCGCACATGCGCACCTGCATCTAACCATTTGTGCTCTAGGCTAATGAGGAAATCTGGTTGGACGGAACCCAGAGCGAGGCCTCTACTCCATTATTGTTATTATTTAAGGGAGGTGACGTGATGTGCCGCCCGTGCCCCTGGAAGACGCAATTTTCTTGTGAAACGCAGCGTGGGGCTGAGCGGTGTCATCGCGTCACCTCCTTCTGTCGTTGTAACTCCAGCATCCGGCCGGTGTCACAGACTGTCTTTCATCAGAGGACGTTCTCCTTATTTTATATGTTAGTGTTTACTATATTTTTTTAATAAATATCATCTGATTTTACACTATTGGAGCCTTCTTCTGTTTCTCCTATATGATGATATTACTCCGTTGGGGGCCGAGCCTCTTTTTCCCCGTGGATCCATCCATCTGCACCACAGCTTCTGATGTCCCATTCCAGTTTCCATTCTGATTCCCCGGCGGTCCGGAGTAGCAGGATTTCACAGCCCATTTAGACCGTCTGTAACGGGGGGTCATGGGGTTCCGGTAAGCGGCCAGGCACTTCATCTATGGTGGTGGACCCACACATCTGGGATTTCATATATTCGGACAATTTTGCATTATTACATCACTTTTGGGTGTTCTTGTATATGGACTTCTTTTTCATTTTTTTAAATTTAGTTATTTGTCTGCATTACACATTGCAGCCCTTCATGTTCATGTTTTTGCACTAATGTTTTGATATATCATTGTACATTTTTATATTTGCTCAAGGGGAGGTTGGATCACTTTTCTAACCTTGCACCTGGTTCTGTCACATATTACTATATGCTTATATATTTCTTTACATTTGCTGTCAATGAGGTTGGGAATACTTTCTAGTTATACACGTGGCAGTTTGTTTTAAGCGCGAGTCATCAAATTTCTAATCTAACTTCTGTGTGTTTGTGTCACATATAGGACTCTGCAGCACATATTATTAATAATATTTTTTGATGTGCAGTTATTTTCCACTTTTATATCCGTGAGAAAATCTTCATAAAAACACACTTACTTAAAAAACTTGTATCACCGTGGTGTATGACTGACTCAAAGTCAGTAACAAAACAATACTTTATGCAGTGCAGGTAGGTTGTAAGTGGTGGTTTAAGCTATGTGCACACACAGCTCATACAAAGTGACATTGTGCAATACAATACAATATAAGTGGCAGTATGCTAAACTTCACATAAAGTGCAACAGGTGCAAAAAACCATCCAAAAATAGATACGATATGGATGTCCCAAAGTAAGAAATAATTGTTTCAAATAAAGTCCTTTTGTAAAATGAAATATGTGACAGCAACAGCCTGGCATGCAAACGTTGCAATTAAAGTGCTCAAAGTGAATCACATCAGGTGCATCTTCGTGTGCAAACACACAGGTGGTTAATGGCCCCTTACCTTAAGGTAATAGGGCAAAAGCATATGACCAGACAAAGCCTTTGTAGTATCCACCTGGGGGTTCCAGCGCTTCCCTCACCGTCCTAGATCCTGGGATATGGTTCCCTCAGATGCAGTGCGGGGGGGTATATAAGATAATAAGGCAAGAAGGGACCCAATAGTGTAATACCGTTCGATAAAGATTGCTTGTTTATTTAAAGGAAATACAGGTACTCACATTTAAAATCAATGAACAGCGTGCTTGATCCGACGAGCGGCGAGCTTGTATGCTTCTATCAGTGTATGCAGCCTGTCCCATCCCTAGGCGTGACGTCACACCACACGTGACTTCATTAGGGGATAAGTACAGGCTAGAAAAGTGTCCTTAAATAGTTTAATAGTGGCCGGCAATGGGCGGCCACTTTGCCAAAGTCTAATGTATTGTAATGCGGTGGCCATTTTCCTAGGGGCCATAAGACGCAAGTTCCGCTTATGATGTGCATCGGTGTGAGGCATCAGCTGACTTGTAGGGCCAATAGGCAGTGTGCAGCCAGTTCCAGCCCCTCCTACTGTCAGCAGAGGAAGACAGATGCCGGTTCTAAATTAAAAAAACCAAAGCGGAGGGAAAAACGAATGGAGATCCGGACAGAGTAAATGTTATTGACTGTGAGATGGCTAATTCGCATTCCCACAGTCCTCTTATCATAACAAAAAGGGGGATATTATGCACCACAACCCCCCTCTATGGGATCTGTACTGGGCTAAGCTTGTGAAGTACTACAAGCAGTGGATCTTATACTTACATACTGGTAGACCAAGAAAGACATCAAAGCGTCAAGACAGAAAACTTAAAGCAATATGCCTTGAAAACAGAAAATGTACAACAAAACAAATGAGGAACAAATGGGAGGAAACTGGAGTCAACATCTGTGACCGAACTGTAAGAAACCGCCTAAAGGAAATGGGATTTACATACAGAAAAGCTAAAAGAAAGCCATCTCTAACACCTAAACACAAAAAAACAAGGTTACAATGGGCTAAGGAAAGGCAATCGTGGACTGTGGATGATTGGATTTCTGTCTTGACGCTTTGATGTCTTCCTTGGTCTACCAGTATGCTTGCCTTTAATCACCTTCCCATGTTGTTTGTATTTGGTCCATGTTTTAGACACAGCCGACTGTGAACAACCAACATCTTGTGCAACACTGCGTGATGATTTATCCTCTTTAAGGAGTTTGATAATCCTCTCCTTTTTTACAATTGACATTTCTGGTGTTGGAGCCATGCTTCATGTCAGTCCACTTGTTGCAACAGCTCTCCAAGGATCACTCCTTTTTACCTACATACTAAAAGCAGATTTAATCTGATGCAGGTGTTAGGGTTTGTAATGAAAATTTACAGGGTGATTCCATAATTTTTTCCTCAGAATTGAGCGATTCCATAATTTATTCCCTGTGCTTGTTCTATAAATCTAACTGTTACTGGCCACAACAATTATTTTTCTTGATTTCTTTTAGTGTTTCTTAAAGCCAGAAAGTTGCCATTTGAAATGCCTTTAGTTTTTGGCCAGGTCTGTGATCTGCTTTTTTTCTACAACAATAAACAACTGAAGGAACATCCTCAGGGACTGGTGATTCCATAATTTTTGCCAGGGGTTGTATTAGGGTCTGGTTCCACAAGTTTGCCATTTCTTCATTTATTCTTATTCTCCATAATCCATTCTTATATACTGCTCCAAAGATTTTACTCAACACCTTCCATTCTCATACTACAAACATTTTATTAGCTGCTTGTGTTTAACATGGTTTTGCGCTGTAGATCACAACTGGTTTCATTATGTTTTGATACCAAAATTCAGTGCATTAAAACACAACGTCTTTAATGGTTGTAATGTAGAAAACTAGATCTTAAATTCATAGCTTTCTATTTTAAGATTCTTTATATTCAGTGGTCCAAGTACCCCAACATAATCATATAGTTACTTTTCTTTTCATTGATTTCAAGTTCCATCCTTTTCCTTTCTAATTATTCATTGTTTTTAATACATCCCTAATTAATTGCCCATTAAAATGGTGCAACATCTATTTTAATTGGAATATACTGTATATACTTGAGAGAAATGCAGCAGCTGCCAATGCTCATCTCTGCTTTTTTTATAAAAAAAATAAAAAATATTTACAGTCATCACTTTTTGAACTTTGACATAATAAATATTCCTTACTGACATCTACTGATCTTCATTACCTTTGTGAAACTATCTGTAACCCTTTTGGCATTGTTGCACCAATTTTGGGGAGATTAAAAAAAAAAAAAAAAAACGCACACAAACATTGTAAAGAAAATGTTAGAGGTCATGCAGTTTAGACAATACTGCCTTAATCACAGTTCTGTAACATGCATACAAGATGTAGATTGATTTTTTTTTTTTTTTTTAATGCCTGAAGTCAAAAGACCAGTATGACTGCCATACATATAGCCTTTCCAGAAGGAGGGCAGAACTAGTGAAAGAGAGAGACGAAGGGGGGAGGGGGGAGGGGAGACAAAAAGGGGGGGGGGAGACGAAGGGAGGGAAAGAGACGAAAGGGGGGGGGGGAGAGGAGAAGACGACGGGTGGGGGGGAGAGGAGAAGACGATGGGGGGAGGGGAGGAGGAGAAGACGACGACGACGGGGGGGGGGAGGGAGGAGAAGACGACGACGGGGGGGGGATGGAGGAGAAGACGACGACGGGGGGGGGGGGGAGAAGACGACGGGGGGGAGGAGGAGAAGACGACGGGGGGGGGGGTGGAGAAGGAGGAGAAGACGACGGGGGGGAGGAGGAGGAGGAGAAGAAGACAACGGGGGGGAGGAGGAGGAGGAGGAGGAGGAGAAGACGACGGGGGGGGGGGGGGGGGGGAGTAGGAGAAGACGACGGGGGGGAGGAGGAGGAGGAGGAGAAGACGACGGGGGGGGGGGGGGGGGGGGGAGTAGGAGAAGACGACGGGGGGGAGGAGGAGGTGGAGGAGAAGACGACGGGGGGGGGAGAAGACGACGGGGGGGGGGGAGGAGGAGGAGAAGACGACGGGGGGGGGGGGGGAGGAGGAGAAGACGACGGGGGGGGGGGGAGGAGGAGAAGACGACAGGGGGGGGGGGGGGAGGAGGAGAAGACGACGGGGGGGGGGGAGGAGGAGAAGACGACAGGGGGGGGGGGGGGGGAGGAGGAGAAGACGACGGGGGGGGGGGATGAGAAGAGGACGAAGGGGGGGGTGGGGGGAGGAGGAGAACAGGACGACGGGGGGGGGGGGGAGAAGACGACGGGGGGTGGGTGGGGAGGAGGAGAAGACGACGGGGGGGTGGGGAGAGACGATATGGTGGGGTGGGGGAGAGACGATATGGTGGGGTGGGGGAGAGACGATATGGTGGGGTGGGGGGAGAGACGATATGGTGGGGTGGGGGAGAGACGATATGGTGGGGTGGGGGAGAGACGATATGGTGGGGTGGGGGAGAGACGATATGGTGGGGTGGGGGAGAGACGATATGGTGGGGTGGGGGAGAGACGATATGGTGGGGTGGGGGAGAGACGATATGGTGGGGTGGGGGAGAGACGATATGGTGGGGTGGGGGAGAGACGATATGGTGGGGGGGGGGGGGGACGATATGGTGGGGGGGGGAGAAGACGACGGGGGGGAGCCCAGCAGAGGAAGGTCAAGCTCATTCTGTGCAATACAATTGCAAAGAGCAGGTGATAACATGTTTGTTTTAATTTAAAAAATTTTTTAAAAAATAAAAAATTAAAAAAAAAAAAAAAAAAAAAAAAAAACTTACTTACACACACTTTAAATTATTACAAAAATGACAAAAAAAAACACCACCACCGCAAAAGCTTTAATGCAATTTGTTAAAAAAAAATATGTATATACAAAATTGGAAAAACTATCCCTATAGTGCACATTGATGATCTCAAAAAGAGAATCATAGAAATTAAAAAAATACAAAATAGCAGTAGTCATAAAATACATTTGATAAATTGGGAATACATGAAGTTGTGGACACTGGGCCCTGCATACATTGATGGTATTTAAATATTAAATAATTTAAGGACCCCAGCTTAAAGTAAACCTATCATGAGTGACATTGAGTCCGCCATTGTCCACCCCTCCTTGTGGAAAGGTTAGCTGCCTTACTGTCAAAATGACCCCATTATTGTACTACAGCATTCAAATTAGGTACGCAAAATAAGAATGTGACTTGCCTGTTCTGTATCCTTGTTCAGGGTTACT
The DNA here is from genome assembly GCA_037952925.1 of Lithobates clamitans. NCBI lineage: Eukaryota > Metazoa > Chordata > Amphibia > Anura > Ranidae > Lithobates > Lithobates clamitans. The sequence goes on along the minus strand of JBBGZY010000351.1, from coordinate 1,194,721 downwards.
GAATCAAAAGTTTTAAAGTCAGTGGTCGGTTCACCATAACAGCCAGGTGTCTTGCATTTGTAGATGAGCAGTCCCTACACATCTCTCATGAAAGGTTTATGTTTTACGCCACGACCTTATCCATAAGGAAATGATATGTTAAGAGCTAATCTGCTTGTTCAAATCTAAAATGTGTGCTAGTAATGCCACTTTTATTGTGCATCCAACCTTTTTTCTTTTTATTTATATAAAACAAAAATGATACAATATGATATTCTCACAGCTGTTCCCAACTTTACATATGTAAGGCAAACATCAAGCTATTGACATAGTAATGGTGATGAATTCTAGTCTGAGGCACCATATACCATGGACATATTGTAGGGGGTATGTAATAAAAAGTCCTCTCTTTTTGTAAAAAAAAAAAAAAAAATTATTTGTGGAATTATATTTTAAATGCAAGACCTGAATCACTCTCCCACTGTGTCAGTTTAATTCTGGAATACCAATTCCCTTAACTTACAAAGCTAATGGAAGAATTCATAGTACTCCACTTAGTGGTAGAAGTTATTCAAAGCCTAAAAGTATTCAAGCTGGCTAATCGCCATATAAAAAGGTTTTCCATTAGTATATTATTTGAATGCTACCAGCACAGTATTAATATAAGTTTCATTAAACAATTTTAATTTAATTGCTAAGCTATAAAAATCTATTTCTGTATGCCAGGAGATGGATGTTGAGTGCAGTATATATTACTGTGTGTTTCTGGTGTCTTCATCTTATTTAATGTTTTTACACTCCCAGGATTTTTTTCACATAACTGCGGACATTGTGATGAAGCTGTGGAGATGTCTGGTGGAAAGTTTCTGTGGCTAGAGCACGAGCGGCCTCTGATCCAACTTTCATAGCACGGTATAATGGCAATGTGTACTTCTGTTTTCCCTGGAAGCACAATGAGAAAATGTTCATGTTTATTGGTTGGTTAACAGTACACTTGAAATAACAATTAAAAAAAAAAAAAAATATGATAGATATCGTATACTTAAACCTAATATTAACCAGTCTCGAACTAGCTATAGGTGGTATAAATTTCACTAGTGATGTAACCAAACTGATGAGAGCGGAAAAAAAAAAAAGTTTCCACCGCCGACCTTTCCGTGAACATGCAAGCTACTGGAATTTAATACTTGAGTAGGAACACAAATTCGGACTGAAATTTTGTCTCTTCGTTCATTCTTCAGAATGCTGGAATTTTTGCTTGTACAGCGGATAAAATACACATTGACCATTTTTCTAGGTAAATGTATTTCTAAAAAGATGCGCTTGACATGCCTTTTTTACCACGTCGGTAACAACCCATGCATACAAAGAAACCAAAACAAATAAGTTCAGAAATTAGGTTATGTGTAATCAAATGGAATGACACAAGGAAAAGTATTGAACACATGAAGAAAGGGAGGTGAAAAAAGGCATGGAAAGCCAAGACACCAGCTGAAGTCTGTCAGCAATTAGAGAGCAATCCTGCCCCTTGTCAGTGCAAACTAATATCAGCTGGTTCAGTCTCAACTAATGGCCTATAAAAAGGTGTCTCATTACCAAGGTGTCACAAAAGAAACGATGGGTAAAAGCAAAGAGCTCTCTCAAAACCTTTGCAACCTTATTTTTGCAAAACATACTGATTGCATTAGTTACAGAGGGATTTCTAAACTTCTAAATGTTCCAGTGAGCACTGTTGGGGCCGGAATCCAGAAGTGGAAAGAACATAATTTCACCATAAACCAGCCACTAGCAGGTGCTCTTCGCAAGATTTGACAGAGGAGTGAAAAGAATTATCAGAAGAGTTGTCCAAAAGCCAAGGACCACTTGTGGAGAGCTTCAGAAAGACCTGGAATTAGCAGGTAAAATAGTTTCAAAGAAAACAATAAGTAATGCACTCAACCGCCATGGCTTGTATGCACACTAACCATGCAAGACTCCAGACTTAAATATGGTCTTGACAACAAATTCTTTTTCAAATATCTGTTACTGCGACATGCTCTTCGGGCGCAATTTGGGTCATTGACCATAGAGCTCACGGAATCTTCTACTGAGGACCTCCTGTCGTTCCCAGAAATTAACAAACTAGTGACGACCTTTTATGGACGCCTTCAGGTTGCGGATCACTTTCAGAATTCTCCACGTAAATGGCAGTTGTCGATGCCTGAGTTTAAAGTTTATACATCATTTACACTATACACCAGCTAGGTTGGTTAAGATGGGTCTGGGCCGAGATATTGCATGCGCTAGATGTAACACGATTGCTGCAAATTTCTTTCATATGTTCTGGACATGCTCTGGACTTGCAACCTTCTGGAAGGATCTGTTTGCTTTTTTTCAATCACAAACTACACTTACCGATACCTCATACCCAAGAGGTTGAACTTTTGGGGGTTGTTCCTTGCACTCATGCCAGGACTTTGATACGTATTACCGTATATACTCGAGTATAAGTCGTGGCCCTAATTTACCACAAAAAAAAAAAATGGGAAAAACTTATTGACCCGAGTATAAGACGAGGGTGAGAAATGCACAGCTATTGTAAGTGGAAAAGAGGGTCAACAATGCCCATTTGCAGCATCACTGTTCCCATTTGCATGCCTCACTGTGCCCATTCGCAGCCATAGGTCCCCTGAACTTCAAACACGGTAGTTAAGGGTTCCTAGATGCCCCCTAGCTGCAGCCAAAATTTGGGGTCTCTGAACCCAAAGGGTCCCGAAATGAAATTGCTGCAGATGGACACAGTTGACCGAATTTGGGGCCCTGTATCTTGGGGCCACTTAGTGCTAAGAACCCCAAATTTGGTGTGCAAACCCAGTGGAACTAGCACCATAATATTTCCAAAGCTGGGGTTACTAGCACCAAGTGGCCCTGAGATACAGGGCCCCAAAAATCAATCAGTTCAGAAAATGTCAAGCACTTTTCTGCAGCAGAAAATGACATTTTCTGAACCGGTTTTGGTGCCCCGTATCTCAGGGCCACGTAGTGCTAGGAACCCCAGCTTTGGATATGTTATGGTACCAGTTCCACTGGGTTTGCACACCAAATTTGGGGTTCCTAGCACCAAGTGTCCCTGAGATATGGGGCCCCAAAGTCGGTTCAGAAAATGTCAAGCACTTTTCTGCAGCAGAGAATGACATTTTCCGAACCGATTTTGGGGCCCCGTATCTCGGGGCCACTTAGTGCTAGGAACCCCAGCTTTGGATATGTTGTAGTGCTAGTTCCCCTGAGATACGGGGCCCCAAAGTCGGTTCGGAAAATGAAATTTTTTGCTGCAGAAAAGTGCTTGACTCGAGTATAAGTCGAGGGGGGCACTTTCAGCACAAAAAAATGTGCTGAAAAATTCGACTTATACTCGAGTATATACGGTAGTTATTTTATGCACGTAAAACAATTTTACTACATTGGAAGGAAACGGGTCCCCTTTCGGCCCACGCTTTTTTCAGCATTGTTCATGGGATCCTCCCCAAATTCAAATTGATAAATAAAAGCAGGGCATGCCCTAAGAAGTTCACTAAAATATGGCAACCGTGGCTAGACGTCTGAGGACTTCTGGGGGGGGGGGGGGGATGTCCTCTCTTCACAGCTCTCTCAGCGATGTTAGGCTACTGTGATCGAGTGATCAATACTCGATATACACCTACACAAATGGATAGAGATTTTATTTTTTTTTTTAAAGGTTTAAAAATCTACTGCCTGTGGGTTTCTGAAAATATACTCCTGTTGTAGGGTCGTGTGTGCTGTGAGCTTGAATGAGTGAGTGTGTGGATGGTGTTAGTTTCTGTTTTTGGGGTATTTATGTTTTCTCCAGACTGCTTAATCGTTCATTTTTTTCATTATTTAATATTTATTTCGTCTGAATTAAGCTGCTTGCACTATACATATATGTAAGGACAGTCTGCACTTTGTTTTGTTTTCCTTTTTTTGTTTAAAAATGAAAATAAACACCTTAAAAAAAGCAATAAGCGTTTATTAATTGGTTTGCGCAAAAGTTATAGCATTTACAAAATAGGGGAATAGTTTTATGGCATTTTTATTAATTTTTTTTCTTACTAGTAATGGCGGCGATCAGTGATTTTTATTGTGACTGCGACATTATGGCGGACACATCGGACATTTTTGACACATATTTGGGACCATTGTCATTTATACAGCAATCAGTGCTATAAAAATGCACTGATTCCTGTGTAAATGACACTGGCAGTGAAGGGGTTAACCACTAGGGGGCGGGGAGGGGTTAAGTCAGTACTAGGGAGTGATTCTAACTGTAGGGGGCATGGGCTAGCTGTGACACGTCACTGATCTCTGCTCCCGATGACAGGGAGCAGAGATCAGTGACACGGTCACTAGGCAGAACGGGGAGATGCTTGTTTACATCAGCATCTCCCTGTTCGTCCTCTCAGTGAGGCGATCGCGGGTATCCTCGCGGCGATCGAGTCCACGGGACCCGCGACCCGACTGGCGACGCGCACGCAATGGCATGGAGGGAAATTCAAATGGGACTTACAGGTAAGCCCATTTGCCCAGCCGTGCCATTCTGCCGACGTACATCGGCGTGCGCCGGTCGGAAGTGGTTAAAGCTCAAATGGCACTGCACATCACCCAAAAAACACCATATCAACAGTGAAGTTTGGAGATGGGAACATCATGAGGTGAGGCTGTTTTTCAGCATATGGTACTGGCAAATTTCATATCATTGAAGGAAGGATGAGTGGAAAAAATGTACCAAGACATTCTTAAGAAAAATCTGCTGCCATCTACCAGGATAATGAAGATGAAATGAGGGTGGACATGTCAGCAAGAAAATGATCAATGGGGTTCAAAGAAAGAAAATAAAGCTGCTAGAATGGCCCAGCCGCTCACCTGACTTAAATCCAATAGAAAATCTATGGAAAGAAAGATCATAGAAGCAGCCCATGGAACCTTCAAGATTTGAAGACTGGGTGGAAGAATGGGCCAAAATCACACCTAACCAAATGCATGCGACTAGTTTCTCCATACAGGTGGCGTCTAGAAGCGATCATTACCAACAAAGGATGTTACACGAAGTATTAAATACATTTCAGTTAGCGTGTTCAATACTTTTTCCCTGTGTCGTTTCATTTTATTACACATAACTTAATTGCTGAATGTATTTGTATGTATGGATTGCATGGGTTGTTACTGGCATGTGGTGAAAATTTAATGTCAATAGTACCTTTAGAAATAGATTTAACCACCATCATTATGGCAGCAGCTAGCTACCATAAGCCCGAGATTCTCTTCAGTGAGCGGTCTGGTTTAAAGTAAAAGTGGTCTCTGCGGCAGATTCGCCGCAAGATCACTTAACGGCGGTGGGAGAGGGCCCTCCTACCGCTCTCCGGAGCCATTGGTAGCGGCAGAGGCGATCGGGTCCTCTCCCTGGTTTGGTATGGAGACAAGTGAGTGGAAGATGGCCCCTACCCATCTCCATACCATTCCAGGGCGGAAGCGACATCAAAATGTCACGTCACTTCAGCCCATAGTGCTTAAAGCAACATTTTTTACTTTTTTTTTTATTTTATTGCATTTTAGTGTAAATATGAGATCTGAGGTCTTTTTGACCTCAGATCTCATATTTAAGAGGTCCTGTCATGCTTGTTATCTATTACAATGGATGTTTACATTGCTTGTAATAGGAATAAAAGTGACACAATTTTTTTTTTTTAAAGAACAGTGTAAAAAAGTAAACGCGTCCCGTCCCGCTGAGCTCGTGTGCAGAAGCGAATGCATATTTGAGCAGCGCCCGCATATGAAAACTGTTCAAACCACACATGTGAATTATCGCCGTGATCGGTAGAGCGAGAGCAATAATTCTAGCCCTAGAACTCCTCGAATTCAAAACATACAACCTGTAGAATTTTTTTAAACCTTGCCTATGGAGATTTTTAAGGGTAAAAGTTTGTCGACATTCCACGAGCGTGCGCAATTTTGAAGTGTGACAGGTTGGGTATCACTTTCACAATATAAAAAAAAAATTGGGCTAACTTTACTGTTGTCTTATTTTTTAATTTAAAAAAAAGTGTATTTTTTCAAAAAAAAAAAAAAAAGTGGGCTTGTAAGACCGCTGCACAAATAGGGTGTGACAAAGTATTGCAACGACCGCCATTTTATTCTCTAGGGTGTTAGAAAAATATATAAATATATAAAAATATCCGGTCTCCAGACACTATCTTGAGGTACACAACCGAGACCCTAGGAAAACCATTTTTCTAGGCATTGATAGATACACCCCACATTGGAGGGGGGGGGTCTATTATACGTGGGATCTCTAGGCTCGAAATGACCTGGATACACAGATTGAAGTGCTACACTCCTTTTGGACTTAATGTAGATGTAGATCTAAATGCATTTCTGGACAATTCATGATAATCACATTGAAGGTTATTCATTGTTATCCATTTATCATTTTTGTTATTTTATATTTTAAATTTAACCTTTTTTCCATTATTATTCATTTATTTTATTTTAATTTTTTTATTATGTTATATAATTTTCTCATTGAATTACGAGTGAGGGGTGACTTAATAATAACATTTAACAGTATATTCCATTCCATCATATGTTGAAATTGTTAACATTATGTAGGGTTTTAACTAATATACACACTACATTCTGTTCACTCGCTCTGAACCTCTAGTGGAGGTCGGTATTTTATTATCCTCAACCACTTTTAGAGTGGTATCCTAGTTTTCCACCGATTGCAGTTATGTCTATATCGTTATAACCTATTCATATATGATGTTCCGATCATCCTTTAGTGTAATCTCCATTCGTTCCTCTTTGAAACGGATGAGAGTTTTTACACATGTCCCCGTTTTGTATGTTTTTAATTCTCATCTCTCTAAACATATAATATGAAATACCCAAATAAATAAATTTATTTTGGTTTTGATTCTATTTAGTGTGACCGTTTGACTATTCTAGTTTTGCCAGCGCTGGAAGGGTCTTAATGTATTGGCGGAAGTGCCGTCTGCCCATTCTAAGACTATAGGTCACACACTTCCTGCTTCCGTGTAGGACGGTGCGGTGACGCCATCTGAGCTTCAGAGCGAGGTTTGGTTTCTGTTCCTGGTCTATATATAGCGATGAGTCAGTGCGTCGCCCGTTCCCATGACGACGTCCAATAGGACGAAACGTACGTCGGAAGGCTGACGTCATCGTTTTCGTTTGAACGGGTGCATGCGAGCCGGCCGGCTGTTGTACATCTTATGTGCCTTTTAACCGTGATTTTACATGTAAGTGTGACCATCTTTTTACCTCAATAAATGATATACAGTTTTACACTATGGAGAATTTGTTTTATCCTTTTGGGTCCTCCTGTTATGCGGATTGAGTCCATCCTATTGAAAGATCCTGTCCGCCCCCTTCCTTGTGTGGAGACCTGAGGAGCTGATTTCCCCTGAGTGGATGTTCATTAATAAGCTGATTTACAGCTTACCTCTGGTAAGCACACATCTTAATAGGTGGAGGATTCCTCACTGGGTGTTATACGTCTACGATCATCGATTGTATCTGCCTTGGCCCCAAGGACTGTCTGTTATTTTGACTGTTTAGTCACTTTTTTTAAACTTCAATTGGGACTTCCATTTTTCCAGTCACTTTTTCTATATTCACTTTCATTGGATTTTTGGTGTTTTATTATTTTTCACATTTGATGAATTGTATTTTCATACACGCAATCATGTTTGTTTAGTTACATCACGTCATTGTTTCTAGCGCAGTCTTTCTTAATTATTTTAGAAAAATATATATGTTTGGGGGTTCGAAGTAATTTTCTAGCAAAAAAAAAAAAAACACAACTTGTTTTTAACTTGTGAACACCAAATCACAGAAAGAGGCTCGGTCCTTAAGTGGTTAACTAGAAACGAGAGAGAGAGAAATACACACACATATATTTTTTATTTCTTGTGTGTATGAGCTCCCTTTCCTACCTGTCAATGGTTAAGTGGTAGAGAGTGCCAGAACCCATCCTGTACTTGGCCAACCAGTGACATTGCTCAGGCTTATTTATTTAGTGACCAGGAATCTCCAGCCAAAGTGACAGAGACCAAGAGAGGGAATTTATTGAAAAAGTGAGCGGCAGAGCATGTTGGTAGGATGCTTTCCTTCAGGCAGGTGTTATTCATTGTGACATGAATCTACATCGCTAGACTTTGTTTTTTTGTTTTTGTAAAAAGGACTTGTCAAAAAAGTGTGCCAATGCACCTCTGGCAAGGAAGCTCCCACCACCCTCTCTCCATTTTGAGGGCATGTGGATAGTAATGGTTCGGAGGGCCAGACTCCATGCTCGAATAAGGGTCTTGCATAGATTTTAGGGGGAAACCCGTGCCGTTTATTTTTTGCGTGGGTTCCCCCTTGACATCCATTATATACCTACCAGTCCCTCAAAGATAAAAGGTCTTGTGTGTATTTTTAAAAAGTACCCTCATGCTAGTGTGTGTGTGTGTACACAATATATTAATAGCAAAAGAGCTGTCTAGCTACAAATAGGAGGCCACTTACTTGCTAGGTTCCATCAAGTCTGAAATGTATGACCAGTAAAAATTGCTCTAGGATTAAAATGCTAATTACTTCAGGTTTTTAATTCCTCCTACTATATGTTGGCTACATTTCCCACTCACATACCTGGCAGTACAAGAAATCACGGACTTTAGAAAAATGATCCTGGTAATCATTTTTCAGCACAATTTGAGCCCAGCGAAGACGGAGTTCAGCATTGGTGGCTTCTGAAATCTTTGTGTAATATTTTCCAAGCTCTTCCACATTACCTTTGTAAAATAGAATAAGAAATGTAAATAAATGAAGCTTCAGCAGACTGCCTTTTACTTATTTATACTATTCTGTAAATTCCTACCATTTATTGGTTGCCATCAAGTGCATGTTATATTTGAAACAGGTATTTAACTCTCACAAGTGTGCCATTACTTTACTTAAAGCAGAATGACCCCCCCCCCCCCTATTCTTCACAGCAAAGGAAGCGGTCATCTTAGAGCACAAGCAACTGACAGTTAACATTCACGTCATGCCATGAATGTAACCGTTTTGGGAAATTGTTAATTTAGTTAGATTAAGTTCTGGTTTAACACAACTTATTTTCTTACCAGGTGGTAGAGGGGACTTTGCAAGAACCCGATCCAAAAAGTAGACCATCTGATAGGTTTTCCAAGAAGAAACATCCATTTTTCCAATATCTTGCATATTCAGTGGAGAAGATGACCAGAGATCAGCCAACTCATCAGCTGGTTTCATGAGCGAAGTGCCAGAAGACAGGTCTGGCAAAAAGGCCGGCCAACCAGGGGTATCTAACCAATGGTGAAATTCCAGGCCTGAAGTAAAAGAAAAAACCTTCAGTAATGTGCATTTACAAGATAATTAGAATAATACATACAAACTATTGCTTGGCAGCAAAAAAATAGGGTTTTTATAACAGCCCACCTGTAAAATCCTTTTCTTTGAAGTACATTACGGGACACAGAGCTATAGTAGTTACTATGTGGGATATAGGCCACCTTTAGGTGGTGGACACTGGCACACCCTAAGACAGGAAGTCCATTCCCTATATAACCCCTCCCACTACTGGGAGTACCAGTTTGTTCGCCAGTGTCTTAGGTGTTGGTCACGAGTAAAGATGATCTGTGCTCCACTGGAAGATTCCTTTTCTGGGGCAAGCTATGCAACCGGATCCATTCAAGTCTCTTTTCTAGGCCAAATTTAAATGGAACCCGGGCCTCGTGTCCAAAGAAAAAAGGTTTTGCCTGTAACGCTTCTTTTTAGAGCAATGGACCCCGGGATCCAGTGCTTTGGTGTTTTCAGCCATAAGGTTTTACTGGTGGGGTGCTTTACGGGTCCAGGAGTGTGGGTTCCCTGAGGGTCCTCGGTTCCTGAAGGTTTGGTAACGGAGCCCACCGTGAGGGGTGAATACCACAGAAATCCCTGCGGTGGGAAAGGTAAGTGGGTGTTTCTAAGGAATTTTTAACTTTTCTTATGAAATGTCTCCTTTAAAAAAAAGTAAATGTCATGCCCAAGAGTCACCACTGGAGGCTGTATAGAGCACGTACCTTGTCATAAGGTACCCTTTCCTCAAAGATCACGCTGTGCAGCAGAAACAGCAGGCTTCCCTCCGGCAAGCAGCTCAGACCTCCAGTAAGATTTAGGGGGGGGGGGGGATTTTCTTCCACTAATAACCCCCCACCTGAACAAAGCTCTCCCCCTGCGTGGGGGTGAAGCCAAAATGATTGGCAATGCCGCTCAGTTTCTTTCACCACCCCTGCACAGCGGCTTGTCTCAAGTCGGAGGCCCACGCTCGCACGGGAAAACCCTCTTTTGAAAAGAGGGGGGGCGCGATGTGACCGAAGGGGCAGGGCTTAGCGCGGCATTAGTGTGCAGCAAAGTCCAGCGTGGGAGTATGTTTAAAAGCTCCATTTTTGCAAGCTGCAGATGTCGGAGGGACACAAGCAAAAAGGGGCATGTAACAGGTTGGTGACAGGCATTCCCTTAGCACATTTACAAATGGTTTCAGGCTGAGCGTTAATAGCAGCGGCAGTGGCTGGACTATTGCTCAAGCAGTGGATGCGACTTCTTTTAGTACCTCTGCATTTGTGCATCGGGCTATGGTCAGAAGGGGGGCAAGAAACACCCCAAAAAAAGCGCTCAATAGAGACTCCTTCAAGCTCAAAAAAGCCTAGAACCATCTCTAAAAAATGGCATCCTCCCCTGAGAGTTCTGAGGTGGCTGGTCAGAGTGAGCCATCTGGGCCGTCAGGTGTTGCAACTGTTTCCAACACTGCAGCTCCTGTCTATGTTACTCAAGAGGTTTTTTCCTCAACTATATTGGGGTTGGAGCAGAGAATAGTGGCTTCAATCGCATCCCAGAATGGGACTAAGCACGACAGGTCCCCTTTTTTTACCAAGGGCCCTCAAACTGAGGAACCAGGGGCAGGAGTTGATTAATTTCTCTCAGGGGACCAGGAAAAGGCTGAACAGGCTCCTCTGAGGGGTCAAATGCGGAAGGATCAGGTTCACAATCTGAAAGATTGATGGTACAATCTCTTACTGAATTGATCTGCTCCACGTTCATGCTACCTTTAACTGAGTCGGTCGATAAACCTACTTCTTGTTTGGGTTTGCTAAAGCCTCCCCAAGCTGTTCATGCTTTTCCTATCCATTCATTGCTGGAAAAGCTTATGTATTCTGAGTGGGATCACCCAGATAAGCAGTTTTACCCTCTGAAAAAGTTTAACACTTTATCCTATGGAGGAAAAATGTAATAAAAAATAAATAAATAAAAAAAATGGGAAATTCCAGCAATTGACACTGCTATATCCTCTATGAATAAAAGTTTGACTTGTCTTGTAGACAATGCTCAAATGCTTAAGGATCCAACAGATAAGAAGTTGGAACTCCTATTAAAAAACACTTTTCTCTGGCAGGTTCAGTAACTTAGCCTGCGCTGGCAGCAATTGGTGTATGTCAATCCTTGAGACCAGTTTAAACAGGTGCTCAAGATTATTCCTGATCAGCAGGCCCAAGGGTTGGCCGAGCTACCAGGGGCGTTATGTTTTGCAATAGACGCTATGAGAAATCCTATTCTCCAGGCCCCACGCCTTACGCTTGGGCTGGTGCATATGCGTAGAATACTATGGTTGAAAAATTGGTCAGCCGAAAAGAGCCATGCAAAAAGCTCCTGGCTCGTTTTCCCTTTTGCGGAAAACAGCTGTTTGGGGATGATCTGGATAAATACATCCAAAGAATCTCTAATGGTTAGAGTTCCCTTTTGCCAGTTAGGAAAAGGAGTAAGCGTATTTCATTTAAACTAGCTTCTTCTCCAGTGCCAGGGGCATCAGCCTCCAGGCAGTCTTGACGGCCTCCACTGTCAAGTTCAAGAGGTAAACCTCAGTCAACCCCAGGGACAAAAAAGGTCCTGGGGAAGGAAGCCTACAAAACAAAGTACTAAGGCCTCCTTATGAAGGGGCGGGGGGTGGGGGGGGGGGGGGGAGACTTCTGTTGTTCTCGAAGAGTGTCGAGACAAATGGGTGGCCTCCTTAACAATTCTAGGATACAAACTAGCGTTCCGAGAGTCCCCGTCTCCTCGTTACAAGCTCTAGACTTCCCAATGAGTTTGTCTCCAAAAGGTGCGCCAAAACCTCAGTTGGTGGTTGATAACCAAGAATCTGCAGAAAGGAAAATCCTTCCTACCAGTTACCAGGATGGTGGTAACTTGAGTTGCCCGCAGATGTTCCCGGGAGAATGGTCTCTTCACCCTGACATCTGACAATATGTCAAAAATGGGGAATTCTGGACGTGGATGTGTTTGCGTCCAGGTTCAACAAAAAGATCGACAACTTTGTGTCAAGAACAAAAGATCCACTGGCATGCGGACAGATGCCTTGGTATTCCCGTGGAATCAGTTTTCACCGATTTATGCATTCCCTCCTGTTCTGCTTCCACGACTTCCTTGCACGATCAAGCAGGAAGGGAAGTCAGCGATTCTTGTGGCCCATGGACCCTACTGCCACGTCCAGACCTTCTCTCGCAAGGTCCGGTATTCCATCCTACCTTACAAACGCTAAATTTAACAGTTTGGCTATTGAGACCCACATTCTGGAGAAGCGGCATCACAAAAGATAAAGATGCCAGCAGATCTGGTGGTAGACTGAACAATCCCACTAGCTGTAATCAAGGAAGTTGATTGTAATTAAATGGAAGCACATCACTTCAACAAGCTCTCTGAATAAGTGAAATGGCAAGTCCACTTAAAAATCATGCGTTAGGCTTACCTGTAAACTATTTCCAGTAGTCTAGCCACTGAGATAGAGCTGCTCCCACTGGGACAGAAAACGCATTGCTCAATCAGAAAAAAATGGTGGTCCTCCAGACACGCAGTCAGTTTATATGAAAACCGAAAGGATGACTCTGAAAAATACACCACCATAAAAAAGAAACATAATCCATTAAATATGGAAGGATTGTGCTACTGGAAATAGTCAACAGTAAGTGCACTCTGGATTTCCCCCCAGTCATCTTCTAGGACAGCCCTTGAGGGGAGAGCAAAAACTTACTACCTAAAGGGGGGGGGGGACAGACCTTCCTCCCAAAAGCTTGATCTTGGCTAAGCGGTAATGCTGTACAAACATGGAGAAATTTGACCAAGTGGCTCAAGATTTAGCCAATGCTCTAGTCCAGGGATCTCCAAACTATGGCCCTCCAGCTGTTGCGGTACTACACGTCCCATGAGGCTTTGTAAAACTGTCATTCACAGACATGACTAGGCATGATGGGAATTTTAGTTCCTGAACTGAAGGGCCATAGTTTGGAGACCCCTGCTCTAGTCAAATGTACATTCAGAAATTGCGCAGACTTGCAAGCCTCCAAAATAGCAAACGTAATCCAGCTGGCCAAAGTAACTTTGGAAGCTTTCTTTCCTGCGAAAAGCAAAACAAGGCCTCTGAAATGCAAAAGTCTTTCAAAACACTAAGACAGGATAAAAAAAACATTCTATAATCATCAAAAAGAATGAGCCTCTCTTCCTCATCATTAGAAGGCTGGCTACAGAAAGATGGTATGTGTTTTGGTATATGTTTTGTGACGGTTGAGAAGCTAAAGAGCTTTTTGGCAAAAAAAAGCTGGGTCTCAAACAAAGAGCTTGGATTTTACCAATTCTGTGGGGTGAACCCAACTGTCCCAGAAAAACTTGTCTTCAAGAGCAAAAAAACAAAGAATCTTCTGATAATGGTTCAAAATCTTAAGAACAAAAGACAAGTCCCAACTAAGACATTTTTCCCTTTACCGGTCTTTTACTGGATAACGCCTTACAGAATCTGGCAATAAGCGGATCTTCTTGAAGGAGTTTTTGGTGAAAAACACTAAGGCCTCATTTTCTGATGTTCTGGTGAAACAGGGGTTGCATTTTCAACGTTTATGCACTGGTGGTGTGTTGTGCGTTTTTTGTGCAGAAGATTGAGGATTATATTTGTGCATTTGGACTCTTATTTTTATTCCATTAATTTTTTGAGTGTGTGGACTTTGTTTATTGTTCACTATTCCCACTTAGGGAACATGTATATTTCATTATTGTGTATTTTTCACTATTCCCAGTCAGGGAACACAAATATTTGATTGTGCACTCAGTATCTTGCTTTATTGCAAGTTAATCACATATTCTTATTTAAGGATTTATTGGGAGTTATTTAGGAAGCACAACACTGTTTTGTTATGTATATTTTATATTTTATTTTATTCTGTGTGCGCGCAGCAGCCAGGTGGGGGGTATTTTTTCAACTTTTCAATTTTTTTTTTGTTTTTTGGTGGGATTTTTTTGTTATATCACCTACCACACATATCACCATTTAGTGATTAAGGTTATTTGTGCTGATAGAAATTTGTTATATTGTTTGATAACTAAGGCCTCATTCACACCATACATGCAGAAAAAACACTGATGGAAAAAAACAAAAAACAAAACAGATTTCATTTTCAAAAATATGAGTTAACATCAGTTCTCATGCACGTTTCAGTGAGTTTTTATGCACCTCGACTCCCCCCCCCATGCGCATTTTTTGAATGCGCAGACAGACATCACACCCTGTGTCATCACTTTCCTCCTCTGCCCTGTTCACCCCACAATGTTGATATTGCATCAGTTTTTTTCCACACAGAAAACTGAATACATGATGCAGATTCCTGCTCAGAAAAAACTGCACAAAGCCTGGCTAATCCTGCCCCCAGCACCCAGGGATCATTTCACTTCTACCATAAATGAAGCCCCCGCGTGTTCCGGTCAAACTGGGGGGCAACAGGCAGGAGGGCAGGAAACGCTTCTACCCCTCCTCATGTCACATGCAGGTGCATAGCAGTCAGTGGCCCTGGAACCCAGCCAAGATAAGGTAATGGGTCTACTCCTGCTTTTCCACTAAAAGGGATCCAAAGAGCCACAAAACCCCTTAGAGATAGAGCCACCCCAGACAGAGGAAACAAAAAAAAAAAAAAAAAAAAAACGCATCATCTATAGCCTATGAAAAAATGAGCAATGAGTCAGGAAGACAGTACCCAGTGCCACATAGGTGAGCCCTGGGAAATAATTACCATTACCTTTCCAAGATCGAAAGGGATGTTCCTGTGTGGGCATTGTCAGATTTGTCATTATGTTGAGCGTACCGAGATGTTCACCAATGTGGATAATACTCAACTGTGCTACTACTAAAGTGATCTATAGTTTGCAATCTTCCTGTAATAAGCGTCAGTTACGTGTCCACATCAGTGAGCATCTCGGGGACATTAAACAGAAGGGGCCAAAAAGTCCATTAGCTCAGCATTTCTTTTTACACAACCAGTCCAAACCTGATGGGTTGAGGATGAAGGGAATTTATGCTCTGCAATTTAGTAAGAGACAAGGTGATTTTGATAGAGTCTCCTTAAAAAAGAAAAATTCTGGATATATAAATTAAAATGTTTTGATTCCGCACGGAATCAATAGAGAACTAAATCTTCAAGTTTTTCTGGATTTTCTTCTCAAACTCACTTATCAAGAAATAGATTAAGTTTATACCCGTTTTTCTCAAAAAAATATAGTCTCAGAAACATTCTATAAGTTATATGTTTAATACACTCTAACACTTCCCTTTTTTTTTATTTCTTTCTTTTATATACACAAAATGTTGGTGCTCGTTTTCTTTAGGTAGCTATAAATTTTCTATTTGTTTTTTTGATAATGGCTAGTTCCGGCCGTGAGTTTATTCTGTTCCTATATAGCCATTGACATCCTTAGATCATGCTGTGAGTGCACTACCATAATCTATTTAACTCTTTATTTTTTCATTTAAAGTTATTTTTTAACTCTTAAAATTGTCATGTTTTCTTTCTTTTTATATTTGTGGAGATGCTGTGGTCATTATTGTGATTCTATTCCTTAAGGGTTAATTCTGTCAAACACACACTGATGGTCTGGGTTAAACACATGCCTAATTTGATTCTCCTGCGAGTTAAATAAAGCTGATCCAAATTTGTGTGCATTTAAACTGGTCTAAGCTAGGGGGCCTAGTTCTGATAAATCCGGGGTTCCCCAGTGAAACATGTTAACGTCACTCCTCTCAAGGCTAGACGCCACCCCAAGCATCACCACCTCACTGTTTCCTGGTCCATGGCATCAGCTGTGTCCCAGGCATATGAGACACGGTGGCGGTCTTTTCAGTGTGGCAGCCAGCCAGTCTACTTAGCTCCGTGAGCGACCTTTCTTGGAGCTGGTGTTCAGCTTTGCAGCTATGTGGAGATGTCACGGAAGCACCTGGAAGCCC
Organism: Lithobates clamitans; assembly: GCA_037952925.1. Taxonomy (NCBI): domain Eukaryota; kingdom Metazoa; phylum Chordata; class Amphibia; order Anura; family Ranidae; genus Lithobates; species Lithobates clamitans. Next base: position 1,178,397 of record JBBGZY010000351.1, on the reverse strand, counting down.
TGACCAGCAACTCAGGGCTGCGCTGCATAGTGCTGCCTTCACAGTTCCATATAGACAGTAAGTAAATGATCCATTTGTGACATTAATTTTTGCTATCTGAACCACTGCCAATTTTGCATCCTGAATTAAGCTATTGTCCTTCAAATGGACCACTATTCATTATGTTGTTCCAGTGAAAGTTTGCCAAATAATAGCAACTTTAATCGCTCATAGGCGAGTCATAGCCTTCTTGGATCACATCAATCCGTGGACTTGCAGCTCTGATTACCCTTCAAAGCTAGGTGAACCACATATGATCTGTGGATCTGCAGATGGCTTTTCTGTTCTCACTCCTTGGACTGACCCTGTCACACAGCCGCCCCCCCCCCCCCTCTCATAGATAGGATAGATAGGATACTTTTTTCTTTTTTTTTTAATATTGCCATTGCCTTCAATCTAATGCAAAATAGGCTTGTTTGGTGATGCGTTTAACTTCATCTGTATATACAGTGCATTATTGGTGACTATATTTTATTTGGGTGGTGTCCATCCTTTTGTCTCGTGTGTTGGTGGTTAGCCCTTGTCCTCAGACTTATATGTCTATTTATAGTGTTAGGTGTTGACATGTTGTATTTTCTACAATTGGTCTTTTTTCAAAAAATTATTAAATTCACTATTATACAATTCTGGTCATTTCCCAGGGCTAACCTATGTAGCACTTGGTACTGTGTTGTCTTCCTGCTCATTTTTTCATATTCTTTTTTGGTCACTGAGCCCCACTTATATTGAGTGTGTGGATAAATGCTGGCTGGTACTGTGATGTACTCCATCCTATGTAGCACTTGGTACTGTGTGGTCTTCCTGCTCATTTTTTCAAATTCTTTTTTGGGCACTGAGCCCCGCTCATATTGAGTGTGTGGATAAATGCTGGCTGGTACTGTGAACTCCATCCTATTGGTTCCCTTTCCTATTTTTTGTTATATGATAATCTATAGCCTGCCTTCGTGTGTCAGCTGGCACAAAGGCTCACCGGTGGCCTGAGGATGCAAAAGAAACACCACACACCTGGGATCTTCTGCAGTGTAATTTAAAGTTACTTTTAGGAAGAAACATACTTGGGCCAATACATTGTGCCCAGTGATTAAGATTCTCACCCTGAAAAAAGGCCTCAGATGTGCAATATAAATTGAATACAGCATCTGCATTTTGTATGAATAGAAGGTGCAAGGGATATATCTATATCTAAAATTTTTATTTTATTTTTCTAGACTGGTGAAAAGGAATGCTTTGCAAAAAAAAAAAAAAAAAACAGGATGAAAGAATGTACAAGTATAGAGGAAAAAAAATCATCTACATATAATACAAAGGCTGGAAGTAAGTGTTGATTTAGCCTTACCCTTGATTTTATCAACATTCTTTGCTTTAAGCTCTGGGAAGTAATCTAAATAAAATGCCAGGGTTTCATCAGCAGTTATGCTCTGAAATTTAAATTTGTCAACATAGGCCTGAAAAAGAACAAAAACAATAATCATTGCAATGCTAGAACCATTATCTTATTGTAAAATGCAATACTGTTTTTAAAGGAAGAGTATAGATTACCACAGACCTTCAAACATGGCCCACTTCCTGCTGTGAGGAAGACACAGTGGCAGCCAGGTGGAAGACTCAGGAGAGCACATTACAGACTGACAAGTGCCTCTGCCCTGCAAAAGGTAGGGCTGTGCAGGGAAGGCTTGCACTGAAAGGGGCATTGTGATTTAACCCCTTCCCCCCGACCAGACACTGCAGTTGTATTGCGGCAGGTTGGGGGGGGGGGGGGGGACGGACGGACGTCAATTTTGTTTGAGTGCAACTATCAGTTAAGCGAAGCAGTGCCGCATCGCAAAAAATGGCCTGATCATTGAGCAGCCAAATCCTCTGGGGCTGAAGTGGTTAAAGAGGCACGGTGTTGTAACGGGGCACTAATGAGAAGCAGAGCTGCACGATTCTGGCCAAAATGAGAATCAATTTTTTTGCTTAGAATAAAGTTCACGATTCTCGTGACGTAAAATCTTTCACATTATACAAAAAAAAAAAAAAAAAAATTGGGCTAACTTTACTGGTTAGGTTTAATTCATTAAAGTGTAATTTTTTCCAAAAAAATATTCTCTAAGGTCTCTACTAAAAAAATAAATAAATTATATTTTAAATATATGTATATATATATATTGGTGTTCTACGTAATTTTCTAGCAAAAGAAAATTATTTTAACTTGAAACCAACAAATGTCAGAAAAAGGTTTAGTGTTTAAGTGGTTAAACTTCCCTCATTCACACACCCAAGTGTATGCCTCTAAAGAACAAATCATTACAATGTTTATACTTAGTTCCACTGCTAAAGAATGATGTGATACTTGGCAGACTGCCCAGTTTTTTGTTTTGTTTTTTCCCCTCGAGGGCTGTCAGCTTCACCAGAGCAGAGAGAATTCTCTGCATAGAAAGAATCGGGAGATACTTTGTCATTAACGCAAGGAGGGAAAAAAAAAAAAAAAAAAAAAAAATTTAAAAAATTGCGATAACGATTCTCAACGATTAATCGCGCAGCTCTAATGTGAAGGACACTACAACATAAAGGGGCACTCCAATGTATAGGAGAACTGAGGCCACTGTGGAACTGTGATATAAAGGGGGACTATGGACACAGATGTAAAGGGGGGGGGGGGGGAGACTGTGATGTTAAGGGGGGTTGTGATGTGAAGGGGGAAGGTGAGGACACTGATTTAAAGAGGGGATTGTGATGTAAAGGTGGCTTTGATGTAAGGCATCATTCTCACGAGGTGGATCCGTTGCCTCGGAGTCTGCCTCTGTCCGCCAGCTCAGCGGGAGATCTCCTCGTAATCTCCGCTGAGCCGGCGGATGACAGGTCCCTCTCTGCTCACTGAGCGGGGAGGGGCTTGTCGAGCGCAGCTGGTTACTATGGAGAGATCGGACGAAAACGGACAGCATGGCCGTTTTCATCAGATCTCACCCGATCCGATAGGGACGGATGCGAACATAGGGGCATCCGTCTGATTTTAGGGGATCGGACCAGGTCAGATGTCAGCGGACATGTCACCGCTGACACCCGTCGCTCCACAGACTAGCATGGAGCGCCCGTTCAGGTTTGGCGACAAAACTGACAGGCGGACCTAAACGGTCCGACAATGTGAAGGGGGCTAAAGGGTAGGCTAAAGACACTGATGCACAAAATATAGTACTGTGCACACAAGTTTTACATACTTGTGAAAAAATCCTGCAATGTTAGGATGCTTTAAAAAAGCAATAAAATATATATTTTTTTTAAATCAATAAACATGCAAAATGTATGAAAAAAAAAACAAACAAAAAAAAAAAAAAAACACATTTAATATTTAGCTTGTCCACCTTTTGCCTTTAAAACAGCATCAATTTTCCCAGTTACACTTGCACATAGTTAAAGAAAACTACGGGTAGAACTTTTCATTTTGGATAGAGTAAGGGAGGAGATTGAGGAGATCTACCTTCACTTTCTGTCCCATAGCCAAAACATGAAATGAGGGGTAAATCCCTGCAAATTAATGGGATCCCTTTCTTGATAGGGAGATTGGAGCAACTGAGACAGAAGAATTGTGGTTAGTTCTACTAGATGTTTGGAAAACCTACCTACCAAGTTCCTTAATGTTGCAGTCACACCTGAGCATTTTCAGCTCGTAAACCACTCATCTCAAATTTCCAAAACGCCCAACAAGCAAAACCCCATTTGTTTCAATGGCAACTTGTTCACATATGAGCGTTTTGTCGCCTGAAGCAAAACGTCTGAAGCTCAAAACACAAGCTTCTTTTTGGACAGATTACAAGCATTTTTGGCCCCATGGACTTCAATAAAAAAAACCCGACTTGAGCAGAAAAACGCTCAAATAGCATCTCTGCACCCCTAATTTCCTCTCCCTATCCTCCCCCTAGTGCTTTATATTGGCTAAACAAAAACGCCTGAACCTGTAAAACACTTGTAATACAAGTCTAAAACGCTTTATAAAAAAAGGTTGTAAAAAAGCAGCAAAACAAAAACAAAAAAAAAAACAAAAAAAAACAAACACACGCTTGAAAACGATATGCTCAGGTGCGAATGCAGCCTAAAAACTGTAATAAAATATTAAAAAAACAAGCGCTGAAATGGAGATAAATAGCGATTCAATAATTAGTGATTGAAAAAATAAATAAATAAAGCTGCTATCAATCATAAAAGTGGTCAGAAGCCATGCTCATAAGTAAAATTATATAATTATATAAAATTGAAGAGCTCTAATTCTCAATCAATGCACGTCTCACTTCATATGGTATGGAAATATGATGCAGGTAAATAATGTGATCAATAAAGGTGCATACAGTGCACAAGAGTGATTAAAAAGCCGTACTAGTAAAAATAAATATTAATGCGCTCCACCAATCAATCAATCAATGCACGCCTCACTCCAAAAATAAGTGAAAATAGGGAATGTGATTAATAAAAAGTGCTTGAAGTGCATATAAATTCCCTGTAGTAAACTTGCTGCAATGGTGCTAATAAGCAAACATAAAAATCATGCCAATATAACAATAAACCAATAATGATCAATGATACAAAATGTCAGCAATAGATCATCTGGTAAAATACTACAAATTTGTAAGGTGCCAATATCAATTTAAAACATTCAAATGAGCAGTGCACTTAGGGTAACAAGAACAAAAAAGGAAAAAAAACAGAATAGATCAAAAATTAGGCTTAATAAAATAATCAGCCCAGCAGTCCATCCATCGTTAAAAATGAGGGGTTAGACACTATAATAATTAACAATCCTGTTCATAGCTTTAGTAATTAAAATTCAAAGGGCTCTTTTCTCAGACGGATAATAATGATGATGAGTTGCGCTTTGGTTCAATATGTAGTCTCAGCATACGATAGATTATGCAAAATAAACAGAAAACATATCATTGCGCAATGAACTAAATTGATACGAACATAGGTTTTAACAGCACAGCGATACACTCACAAGCGCCCGGTTAGTCAAGGCATGGAGGCATAGAAGTTGCAGTGAGCCGCTGTGAACGAGGCTCTTTCAGAGAGCCGCTGCTGTCAAACAGATGTATCAAACAGCAGTGATCGTCACTGGCTCCTCCCACACGTTATGTCACAGACCACGTGACTTTCTCAAGGATAACCCCGAGATGCCAGAGTCTCTGTATTTATGTCAGATGGCATTCAGGTTACCATAGTGACAGCGGTGTGATCATTGTCGGTTCATCATACTGCTTCCTCTTATGCTTAAACGTATATGTTATTAAGATACAATATTTTATTAATACATTAAAACCAATATTAACAATAATATTATTAAAAAGAAGAAAGATAGATAATACTTTATAATCAAGAAGGCTCCCTCAAGTGGCAGATACTAGTGTTACATATTAACAACCCTGAGTAGAGCAACACTCGGATAATTGCATAGACTCCCTCAAGTGGTGGTTATTCGGTATTGTGCGACCCTGACTCAGAAAAACCTTACAAGCTCCATCATGTGGTAATTTGTCAGTATCGCACAATCCCGAAATAAACCAAGATAGTCATACAAGCTCCATCAAATAATGATAAACTAAAACTAAAATAGCATTGCACAGACCAATCAATCAATACCAAGTTGCTGATTGTGAAATCGGTGCATAGGCCGATCCGCATATAAAAGCAAAGGGACATATAAAACATATCATTAAGACCAAACCAGATAATTCAATAAAAATTATTAAAAACGCTAAAAACATTTAAAATTTAAAATATTTAGTAATCTGATATGAAACAATTAATATCAAAATCAATATTTAGACCTTTCGGCGCAAGAGTATCCATCTAGACTAATTTTTGCTCAATTCTCTTATTTTATTTGAGCCCCTCCAATGCGGTTTATATCTCTGAATTGCACAAAATTTTAAGCATGTGGGGTCTCTATTGTGATGTGTTGGAAAGTGTCTAGAAACACTGTGCTTAGGGAAAGCATTCTTAATATTTTGGATATGCTCCCTAATGCGCTTCCACATAGGCCTTTTGGTTCTCCCAATATATTGTAGTGAGCATGAGCATTGTAGGAGATATATATATATATATAGATATAGATATATATACACACACTACACCTTCAATTCTGCATGATCTAAAGTCCTTTAATTTCGTATTCTTTATTTGTGCCTGAATGACATCTGACATAAATACAGAGACTCTGGCATCTCAGGGTTGTCCTTGAGAAAGTCACGTGGTCTGTGACGTAACGTGTGGGTGGAGCCAGTGACGATCACTGCTGTTTGATACATCTGTTTGACAGCAGCGGCTCTCTGAAAGAGCCTCGTTCACATCGGCTGACTGCAACTTCTATGCCTCTATGCCTTGACTAACCGGGCGCTTGTGAGTGTATCACTGTGCTGTCAAAACCTATGTTCGTATCAATTTAGTTCATTGCGCAATGATATGTTTTCTGTTTATTTTGCATAATCTATCGTATACTGAGACTACATATTGAACCAAAGCGCAACTCATCATCATTATTATCCGTCTGGGAAAAGAGCCCTTTGAATTTTAATTACTAAAGCTATGAACAGGATTGTTAATTATTATAGTGACTAACCCCTCATTTTTAATGATGGATGGACTACTGGGCTGATTATTTTATTACGCCTAATTTTTGATCTATTATGTTTTTTCCTTTTTGTTCCCCTAAGTGCACTGCTCATTTGAATGTTTTAAATTGATATTAGCACCTTACAAATTTGTATTATTTTACCAGATGATCTATTGCTGACATTTTGTATCATTGATCATTATTGGTTTTTTAATTGTTATATTGGCACGATTTTTATGTTTGCTTATTAGCACCATTGCAGCAAGTTTACTACAGGGAATTTATATGCACTTCAAGCACTTTTTATTAATCACATTTCCTATTTTCACTTATTTTTGGAGTGAGCCGTGCATTGATTGATTATTGGAGCGCATTAATATTTATTTTTACTAGTACGGCTTTTTAAATCAATCACTCTTATGCACCTTTATTGATCACATTATTTACCTGCATCATATTTGCATCCCATATGAAGTGAGACGTGCATTGATTGAGAATTAATTAGAGCCCTTCAATTTTATATAATTATAAGCCTAAAAACTGTGCACATTTGTACCTAGAAGAACTCCGCTTTAAAGGCAAAGAATTAGCACACCAAATATTGATGTGATGGAGATTTTTTTCTGTTTATAGGTTAATTGTTAATTAAAAACTATGGCATTGAAAAGGCATTTGACACGGTGGAGTGGGTTTACCTGTGGGAGGTACTTAGAAGAATGGGTTTCCCACTGAAATTTATCGATTGGATACGCACACTGTACACCGGTCCCCTGGCATGCATTAAAATGAATGGCTCCCTGTCTCCTCCGTTCCCCCTGCAGAGGGGCACCAGACAGGGATGCGCTCTCTCCCCGGCCTTGTTCGCCCTGGCCATGGAGCCCATAGCGGAGGCCCTCAGGAGCTCGATATAGGTTCGCGGTCTTAGAGTGGGCTGGCTGGAGGAGAGAGTGGCTCTCTACGCGGATGATTTACTGCTATTTCTAAATGATGCTGGTGACTCTCTGCGGGGCACGCTCGGAGTCATGGACGCCTTCTCCGTCTTCACCGGGTTGAAGGTAAAATTGGCATAAGTCTCAGCTCTTTCCGGTGGATGAGGGGGCCAGGTCCTCCTCATCCTCCTCTATCCCACTCCAGTGGGTCGATAAGTTTGCCTATTTTAGGTATTATCATCTCAAGATAGATTAAGGACTTTGCCCGGCTCAAGCTTGAACCTGTCCTCGCAGTAATTCAATCTAAACTAAAGGCGTGGGGCAACCTTCCCCTTTCCCTCATTGGGCATATCAACCTCCTTAAAATGAAAGCTCTCCCCAAACTTCCGTACATTTTTTAGGAATTTCCCACAGTGGCTACCCAAATCTCTTTTTAACTCTCAAACAGATCTTCCTCTCCTTTATTTGGGGGTCAAAGCCGCCTAGATTCAAATACACCACTCTGACCAGGCCTGTGGACAGCGGGGGTTTGGCTCTCCCTGATTGCCACAAATATTACTTGGCCACTCAGCTGGTAACCGCTCATTGGTGGTTGCAGCCGGACCAGACCAACTCTGCGACGATGTTGGAAGCAGCTATAGTGGGGTCTCTGAAGGCCTTGAAGAGGTTGTTATTCAGGGGGCCAAAAACACCTCATAGCCTCACCCCTCCTATGCGTACCATGTGGGCGTTGAAAAGTGGGTGAAGCGCTGAGGGCACCCCAACCAAACTCCTGGTCTCCTCACACCTTCCTGTGGCTGAATCCTAACCTATCACAGTTCAATACCATCCCAGACCCACAGGCCTGGGCCAAATACAAAATATTGACCCTTGAGCATGTAATCACCAACGGAGAGCTCACTCCCTTTCATATACTGCGTACTAAATTTAATGTACCTGTACGGGCCCATTTCAGGTATCTTCAGGTCGCTCATGCCTGCAGATGTCAGTTCTTAGGCCAACCAATTATATTGGAATACTCGGAACTCAAATCCACCCTTCGGGTGAAAGACTTAGAGAAACCCACGTCCCAGATCTACGGGTCCCTGCCATCCCTGAGCTGTCCTCCCTCCGCAGGAAATGGGTGGAGGACATACCGGAACTGGATGAGGATGACTGGAGAGAGATTTGGGATTTTCCATTCTCCCCTCTGGTCTCAGCCAGGGACAAACTGGTCCAATACAAAATTGTACACAGAGTTCATAACACGTCCCACAGGTTGCACCAGATATTGTCGGCGTGTTGGCATTGCTCCTACCAGCCGGGGGACTTCTTTCACATTTTCTGGGTTTGCCCAGCAAGTGTACACTCCAAGTTATCCATAGAGTCACAAAGATTGATGTCCCTTATGATCCTAAACATAGTTTACTGAGACTGGTGGAACAAATGTCAGTGCTTAGGACTAGGAAAATACTCATATCCCTGTTATTGTACTATGCCCATAAAGCCATCACGATGCATTGGAAGCAAGCATCTCCCCCTTCTGTTAAATTCTGGAAGAGTTTAGAGAGTTCAGTTTACCCCTTTATAAAGCCACCTACTCGGGCAGGGGTTGCCCAACAAAGTTTGAAAAGGTATGGGCCTGTTGGCTAGATGATAACACTACGGCGACTGATGCAATAACCAACTCCTAGAATATTATTATGGTTATAGTGTGTTAGTAAAAACTGACCCAAAATTTTGTAATTTTTTTTTTGTCACATTATCCTGTCATTATAATACTGAGCAGAGATTCTCCTGAACAAAAACCTCTCCCCCATCTGGGTTTAGATAAGTAAGGTTGTAAATGTTATATGTTGTACCCTGCTGCGGTTCTTGCCATATCAGAGGATTCGCCCCTGCATGGGCACGGTTGGCTCATTTGTGGGCAATTTTTGTATGTTAACAAAAATTCAATAAAATATTTTGCAAAAAAAAATAAAATAAATAAACTATGGCATTGGTCTTGAAACCATCCTAATATTTTTCACTAGTGCCTAAACATTTGCATGGTACTGTATACTGCACAATCTCTACAATGTATATGGGATTCTGAAAAACTGATATTCTCAATGGTCTGTATCTCCCTACATTTACCTTAAGAAAATTGTCAAATTTGCTTTGATCTCCAACGAGGTGCGCAAGATAAGATACAAAGCAGAATCCTTTCTCATAAGGGGTCTCATTGTAGGTGTCATCTGGATTCACTCCTGCACAGCAAATACAGAAAATGAACATTAATCCATATCGCCTTGAATGTATCTGTTATTTTTACTAGCATATGCTTATCAATGATAACTCATTGCTGGACACATCATAAAGATACAAGTTACCATTTAAGACTTCTAAATACAAGTAAACCTCCCATCAATGTAGCTTAAACATTTTATTTTAGGTCAGGGAAAAAATTGTTACATTTTAAACAAGATCAAAAGCACAATGAAAGGAAAATTAATTAATTGAGGGATAATTTGGAAATACAAGATGCATTTTAGAACAGTTTACCGTGCATTTTTATGAACCCGTGATGGGGAATAAAACCCAAGACAAAAACTGATGCCCAACTGACACTTACTTGGGTTAATGCCTCTACCTTTTAGTCATGTTTTCTTAGCCTGTCAGAATATTCTGTCAGGAAAACAAGCATTCAGCTGGAGAAGTCTGAATTACCATCCTGTATGTTTAATTTCAGAGACTAAGTAAGACGACAAGAGTCACCAATACCAACCAGTGGGTTTCTCACATGCATTAAGTTTTCCTTTGACCACTTGAGCTCCGGAAGATTTAAACCCCTTCATGACCTTTGCAATTCAGCACTGTGCCACTTTAAACTGGCAAGTTAAAGTCATGCAACACTATAGATGGTTTGAATCTCGGCTGGTTCAGCAGGAACAGGTCAAGATTTGAACCGTGTGTGTGGGCAGGCTGAATGTACCAAGTTGATCGATCAACTGGGGTACAACTAGCCTGCCGGATTCACTTGCGATTATCGCTAGAGGCTTCTCTAGTTGCTAGCAATAATCACTGTCTTCTCCCGGTGGGGACAGCTTCCACCCGCTAGGAGGAGCAGACTATTGCTCGATTGCTCGGCAGGATGGATTCCCCTGTCAGCACTGCCTGTTGATGGGGGAATTGTTCAAATTTCTTTCCTGCAACCCATACAGCGATAATAAAGATAATGATTGTACTGTATCACTGTCACAGTACTAATGACATTAGCTGGGAAGGGGTTAACATCTAGGGCGAGGGTTACATGTGTGCCTAACTATGTGTAAAGTATGCTGCTTTTACTAATAGATCTCTTATTTTCTCATCCCTGCTTTGCAGGGATGAGACACAGAGAGCATTCCCTCTTTACAGAGCTCTGTGTTGAATGTCAACAGAGCTCTAGGCTGCGATTGTACACAGCCGATCAGCAGGTCCCAATTGTGAATCATTGGCTGAGACTTGCTGACAGGCTCCCACTGTGAATAATTGTGCACAATCAAAAACCCAGAAGCAGGCAGCGGCAATTGGTTAAAGCTCCATGACAACCGTCTGCATGTTCAACGTGAGAGTCCTGTGATTTTGCGTAGACTGACAAATTGTATGTATGGGTACAAAAAAAAATACCTGCCTGAAAACCAGCCAGCTGGTAACTTCCTGTACTCACTGCCTTCGCTGTACTAAAACCCCAATCAGCATTATGAGCCCAGTAAGCGAGCGTTGTCACTTTAGGATAAATGTTTTACTGGTAGGTTCAACAGGCAAAAAACTATAGCCCATTATAGAAATAAGACAAACAAAAAAAGCAATTCAAGAATTGGTTTCACTTCTTTACTAAATTAGTTTTTAATAATTACACAGACACAAAAAACAAAATAAGAAAGCCAGAATCCCACAAAAAAAAGAAAAAAGGGCTACAAGTATAAACTACAACACTAGAAAAGTAAAGGCTTTCACCCACCAGGTTCAATCTTAACTCTGAGCTTGTTTAAGGGATGGGCTTCTCCTGATGCATCCATGTGCTGACGAAGAAGAGCCCTTCCTGTGGCTGCTTCCAGACAACTGTATGCATGACCTGTGAATAGGATTAAATAGTTATCAGTTGCTAAAGGGAACAAAATGTTTAATGACTTTATTTTTGTATATGTGCAAGATAGACAAACTAGAACATTGTACACTAGATAGAAAAAAAAAGTAGTATGAATATCAATTCCTTGAAGAGATACATTGACACCAACACATAAGGTTTTACCATAGATTTCAGTGGTAATCCTCCGCTGGGCATACATAGTAAAACCCTCATTCAGCCAGAAGTCTCCCCAGTTAGCATTGGTCACCAAGTTACCAAACCAGCTGTGGGATATTTCATGGATAATAACATCAGCCAAAGAGCGATCGCCAGCCAGCAGACATGGGGTGACAAATGTGATACAGGGGTTCTCCATACCACCAAATGGAAACGATGGAGGCATGAACAAGACATCATACCTGAAAAGTCAGATACCCAGAAAGTTAGTCATGAATTACAGTTTACAATAAAAGCTGAAAACTTTATAATAACATACAGGCTTGAATAAGAGACCATATACAGTTGTGCTCAAATGTTCGCATCCCCTGGCAGAAATATGAAAAAAAATGACGGATCACGTAAAAAACAAAAAAAAATAAAACTGACTTTTATTTAAGGACAGTGATCTTATGAAGCCATGTATTATCACAGTTGTTTGATCAAGGCCATTTGGGTGATTTATGGTATTATGATTTAAAAAGGAGCCAAACGTTTACATAACTTTGAATATTTGGCCTTGGCGACACACAAGGCAACACAGGTTAAAATGGCAATTAAAAGGTTCATTTCCCACATCTGTGGCTTTTTAAATTGCAATTCGTATCTGTGTATATATGGTCAATGAGTTTGTTAGCTCTCATGTGGATGCCCTGAGCAGGCTTGATACTGGGCAGCTGAGCCATGGGGAGCAGAACTGTCAAAATACCTGCATAAAAAGGTAATGGAATTTTACAATATGGAAAAGGATATAAAAAAAGATATCCAAAACCTTGAATAAGTAAGATTGCAGCTACAACTGTCAGAAGAATTGTTCAGGGTACAAAAGACCTCAGGAGAAATACAGGCTGCTCTGGAAAAAGATGGTGTGGTTGTTTTTAAAAGGAGCGCAATTTATGATATCTGAACAAAAATTATCTGCAAGGTCGTGTTGCCAGAAAGAAGCCTTTACTGCGCCAATGCCACAAAAAAACCCAGTTACAATATGTCTGACAACTTGACATGCCTCACTGGACTTTTTTGTATCAGGCCGCTATTCACAGAACGACATGTATTTATTTCCAATAAATAAAAGCTGTTCTCTGATTGGACAAGGTAGAGAGGCAGGGTTGTAATGCTTTTTTAATTAGCAATCACACAAAAAAAAAAAAAATTGACATCCACTAAAGGAAACCTGTGCTTTGGGAAATACACGGGCTTCCATTGCTAACCTGACTTCAATACTTTTTTTTTTATTTTTGAGTCACTGACCCACTGGCCTGCATCCACACTTTGACATTTGTCCCTATCCGCAGCTGATCGCTCTGTGTGCAGCAACATGCTGTCAGTTTCAGCAGATTCTTGCCACAGGAATCCGCAACAAACTAGCCGTGTGAAAGGGGCCTAACAGTCAACAGACAAAAAGGAACTTTGCAAATATAATCTGCTATTTTTAACCTGGGCTTTCAGGTTTGAATCACAGGCCCAGGTCAGCATAAACATTTCGATTTACATTGTTTGGAAGCAGTCGGCACAAAAATGCTGAAAAGGCTTAAGAAACATGGATGGACTTTGGTCCACATACCTTTTGGATTCAATGTCTTCACTGTAAGGCCTCCTTCACATGACCATTTGCATGCAGACACCAGCGGATTCTTGTGGCTGGAATGATCGAGGCTTGTAAATAGCAGCAGCCACTCAGCCTATTTAAACTAATGGCAGGCTACCAGCGGTCACCACTGCTCTCATGTAGCCACACACAGAGCTGTTAGGGACAGATGTCTGAGCCTGGACACAGCTGACTGCATCTATCCCTAACCACAGGTAACCACTCTGAGTGTGGCAACATATGAACAGTGGCAGCCACTGTCAGCCTGTCATTATTTTAAATAAGCTGAGCAGCCACTGATATGCGCATGTCCCGGTCAATTCAGCCGCAAGAATCCACCGATTCTTACCTTTGGAATCCAGTAGCTACCTGCAAGCGGTCGTGTGAATGTGGCCTTAGGAGTCGAACCACTACTTCTGTGTTACAATGTACAGTAAGTCCCATACATACGAACATTCAAGTTGTGACCTTTCAAAGATGCAGTGTTTGCGCAATTTGTTTTTTTTTTTTCAACCCAGAGGGCGGAACGAAAAAAACCTGACAGATCGCCATACTAACACAAGCAATGTTGATGCAGCGATCTCCCTGGCTGTGCTATTGTGTTCCGACAAGAGGAAACTGCCTGCCAGAACACACCGATGAGTGCTCACAATCTTTGTCTGCAAGCACTGATCTTTGTTGGACTTACAAAACAAACTCCCGGAAAGGAACTCGTTCATAAGTAGGCAAGTATATTTACTGTACAATGTAATCAGCGGAGATCACAGCAAATAAGTCACCATTTATGGCTCCCAACTGTGAAAACAGAGAACCAAATAGGTATGCAAGGCAGAGCTCTTACGTATTCCGATTTCTTGTTTACAGTTACAGTGCAGAATGCAGACACACAAAATGTGAAGAGGGCAATGTTTATAAGTGGACTGGGTCTGTGATGACACCTGTCAAAAGCACAGCAAATTAAAAAAGTACTAATCTGTTAAATTTGCAAAATTATACTGATTTTAAAACAGCAATAGTTTGGGCAGCACTATACAAAACAAAAAGCACACAGTACATTTACAATACAATTCAGTAGAGACGCGTTAGAAGGGCGCTGCGCATGAAAGCCTAGAATTGAAAAGGGGCCAATTATACAAATACATTTGGGAGGGATGAGCTGACAGAGAAAGTAAAAAGTACAGTTTTTAGGTGGGGGCATGATAGGTGGACAAAATAATATTTTGAACTCTTTTTTGGACTGATTGAATTTGGGGAAGTGGTATGACATCAATGCCAATGAGTCAATAAGTTAATCAGTGATGCGTGAGGAGAATAGAAAGATAGCTGTGGATATTGTCCGCATAGAATTGTTTGATATTCCTTTTTATATTTTGAAAGAGTTTATTTTAAAATTACAGCTATCCTTTAAAAGTTAGACTGAAAGTAGAGCGGTGCCCCATTGGGGATATTTGACTTAATTTCATGTCCCATAATCAGAAGAGGAAATCCTTCCAAAAGGTAGCAACCGGGGTCATCAGAACTAGGGCACCCGTTAAAAGATTTCCCCTCTATTACGGTCTTGTTCAGTTGTACTTGAAGCATTGACCACAAAACTTCCATAAGAGAACAAAATGACCAGAAACTCACCTGCCCCATACGTACGGCCCAAATAGTTTTTCACCTACAGTTAGAAACTCCTCAATTACACCATTATATTCTTTTTTGGCTGCATCAATCAAGCATGGTTCTGCCCAAACTCTGCTCCTAAAAAACACACAACAGACAGATTTTCAGGGGAAAGCTATAAAAACAATGAAAAAAGGGCTCTGGTTAAATATCACTCCATACCTTGGCCCCACTTCTGCAGAAACAATATCCCCGACTACTAGAGCAACAAGATAAGAAGGAATAGGTTGCGTCATTTTGAAGATGAATGTATCGCCATTACGATCCCAGTTGTTGGCACTCATAATTGCGGTAAAACCCTCAGGAACCTGCACACACACACACACACACAAATAAAAAATAATCAACTGTGAGAGCTGAAATGATAGAATCTTCGTAAAAGCACAGGTTCAATGACTCAACATACACAAGCAATTTACTTTATACTTTGGTGCCTTTTTAGAAATCTTGCCCTGGCGTGTAGGCATAAGCCCCATACACACGATCAGAATATCGTACAAACAAAATACAACGTTCAATGAGTTCGTACGATAATCTGATTGTTAGTACACAGCGATTGTCCAAAATTTTCCAAAGGGACAAACACGAAAATTTCTCTCGTACGATTTTTGTTTAATCAGTACAGTTTTCATCCGAAAATACAATACATTACATCACTTCCGAATTTTTATTCTGCCGTACGAGAATTTTTGTACTAGGCTTAAGAGCTAATTCAGACAGGTGCAGAGTCCTATCCTCCATCTAAAGCCGCTTTTACTGCATCTGCATCCACCTCGGAGCTAAAAGCAGGCAGCCAATAGAAGTGGATTAAAAAAAAAAAAAAAAAAATTATACCTGCCCCTTCGACGGTGCAAAAAAATTCCCCCCAGCAGCCACTCAAATGTGCTGACCACTTATTGCACACAAGTCTATAACCAATTCAACAAATATGAGTGGCTCTACTACAATAGTGACAAAATTCACACATAGTGGTGCTTGAATACCCGTGCCACAAAATATATTAAAAATATATTGAAATCATATTGTAATCAATGTATTGAAAGACAGTGTCATAAAAGTGACTAGTGCTCAAAAGTCCATGTTGTGTGTTCCAGTGCAAGTTGTCTTCCTAGTGCTTGTGACACCACATGCCCCATAAAGACTGAAACTCACCAGAAGCTTAGGACCCTTAATACTATAGTGGGTCAATAAGCGCTTGTAAGACCAAAGGATTCCCTCTTTAAATGTCAGTGTCAGGGTCTGAGACTCTCCGCAACAGCCTACAACTCCAATACACTTATATGTAGGGATAGAAGTACCACAAATACAAGATCATAGCATAACCAGTATTTATTCTATGATGTGTTACAATAGCCACAAAAAAAAAAAAAAAAAAAAAAAAAAAAACACTTTAAAAGCCATTTAGATGTACACTTACATAATATTGTGCCATAAACCAGCACCCAGATTATCCAGCAATATTGTAGTGACTGGCCACCGCTGTTCCGAATGCCGGAACCAGCATGTGCCACCGATCAGTGACATATGAGTCATCCAATCCCACCTCAACACATTTCACCCTCGCCAGGCATCTTCATAAGACAGCTGGTTCTGGGGCTTGGAAATAAAATAGAGTAAGGGTACATGCACATGGTATTGATGCAGGAACATTAGATTCATGGCAGAAAATTCCTGCACAAAAAACGTGAGCGAGCGTATTCATGCATTTTTGCACATACATGCGTGTAAAAATTCTTCTAGTTTTTTTTCGGGTTGTGTGGTTACCACATAAAATGCTGTCCAGGAACTGGTCCATATACAGTGCAGGTTCTTGTTGTAAAGCTCTGCACAAACTGTCTGTGCTATATAAATCCTATATAATAAAAATTTCAAATTGTGCAGGAGTCCCAGAACAAATTGAAAGGTGTAAGGATGTCAGTAGATTATTACACAGAACAAATAAGGAGTGAAGACTGAACTTGGAACCAGGAAATAGCTGATATCCACAAGTCTGTATGAGATATATAAGCAGACGGGGAGTTGTAAATTACACAGATTGGGAAAAGCTGTGCTACAACACATAACTATGTAACACATACAAATAATTTGTGTGGACAATCTTGCAAGAACTTTCTCTTTCCCAAAGAACCATTTTTTTTTTTTAATTTGCAGACAGTGCACTTGTGACATGCAAGACTGATACATGCGCTATGGAAGTTATTCATTGTATTGTTTTGAGTGAAAAGAAACAGAAGAGCCTGAGTTTTATGTGCGTATATCTAATAATGCAAAGGAGATTATATCAGCTGTTCCTAGGGCTTCATGTACGCTGGATATTTTTAACATCTGCCAAGAGTGTCTTGCCAGATAAAAAATTACTTGACACATGTAAAACACATTAACACTAGGCACATTTAGTGTCGGAGACTGAGTGCAATTCATTTCAATGGTTAAGCGTTTTTGTTTCTGCCTAAAACACAGCTGCCAGGAGGAAAAGGGTCCAGGAGAGTTAGCAAGTGGCCAGAGTGCATAAGGCTTAAGAAGTGATCCTGGATTTATAGTTGCTTCTTTTTGGGAACTATAAGACAGTTTGGTCTGGCTACATAAGATTTTGAAGAGGATCAATAAAGTAGAATTCCAGAATAAGGACCAGTTCATACCATAAACGCAGTGCGGGAAACCCAAATGTTGTGCAGGTTTACTGCACGGTGTTCAAAAAAGCAATGCAGTTGCAATCTGCCGCGGGTGTCAATATTAAGTTAATGACACCCAAAAAGCAGGCCACAAACACAGTGCATTTGCTGCCACTTGATCACATGGCACAGAAGTAGCAAGCGATGCAGTTGCAGTGAGTTTCCAAAAGTAGCGCAGGGCAATTTAATTCTACGTTTGGTGCGGGGCAATTTAATCCTACTCAAAATCAATGGGCTGAAATCGTACTGCATGTGTGTTCCTGTGCGATTTCTGGTGTGAACTGGCCTCAAAACTAATCTTAAAAATGCTCCCTCTTCCTCCTAACAACTATTCCAACACGTGAAAGAAAGACCCGTGTACTTACCTATACTCAGTCAAAAATAAAGTTAAAAAAATACTAAAAAAAGAAAAGAAAGGGAAAACCTAATCCAGTGCCTCTCTGGGCAGACACAGCACCCTCTCATTGCAGCATTCAGCAGACTCCAGCTGTCCTCTGGTCCTTTTCCAGACCCTGCACTTTCTGCCTTCCAGCTCTGCCCCCCGCTTCTTCCTGGCAGCAGCACAAGGGGTGCACTGTGATGTAAGGAAGGGTAAGGGACTCTTGACAACTGATGTAATGGGGGGGGGGCTCTGGACATCTGCTTATAATTATGAGAACCATTCTATACAAGTTGAAAAAGGGGTCACACACTGCTGGTATCCAGAAGAAGTGTTATTGGAGAGTGCTCAGACGGAACACCATGGCAGAACCATGTTCTGTCGGAGCAGTCTCCAAAATGTTTCTTGTGGTTGATACCAACGGTGTGCGACCCTTCTTTTCAGACTTGCATCATTTGCTACAGGAGTGCGAGTGGGCTTTGTGCCGGTCTGCACGTGCCCATCACAGCTTGAGTCTGAAGTTATTACTAAAACCAGTACTAATCGCATGCAGAGGCCATCATTTCATATGATAGGGAGTAGATACATTTATATAGTTTTGCAGATACAACCATAACGCTAATGTGGCCCGCAACGAAATTGAGATTGACACCACTGGTCCAGAATGTACTAACCTTTATATTTGCTGAATAGGTGCTTTTAACAGCAGGTGTATCAAAGCATGGAAAAAAGCAGCGGTTTAGAACAGCCTGACCCTGTGTATACATGTAAGGCTTCTTCTTTCCAGCTGTCTGCTCTGGATCCAACCAGCATACCTGTGGGGTAGGTCAAATGAACAATGTAACAAACAATAAAGAACACATTGGAATGCTGAGGAGGGAAAAATAAATAAAGAAGGTTACTGATATGGCAGATTACATTTAAACAGCGGTTCTTGGGATTTATCAGCAGTTACAGCTAAACTGTCTTCTGTGGTGTTAATGCCAATTTGCATGGCTACTATTATAAGTGCAAGCCATTAAAACCAAGTCATGAGCACTTCAGCTTTGTTCTCTTCGATTACCCTGTACACTCCAAAAATATTTAGCATCTGATATCTAAACGGTTTAGTTCCAAATTAACCAGTACCAGCTAAACCCTAACATGTACTAGACCATCGCATGTTCAGTTGTTTGGTATTTAATAGTATGTACACTGGTTCTCAACCTTATGGTTACAAGTGGTATATGCTTAACGAACCCTATACAGTGCCCAATGATATGTTCTGCTTCCAATGTTCCATAGAATCAAGCCGACTCTAAAGCTGGCCATGAACCTAGGATGTCTGTCTTTTGAAGGCTGTTTTTAGGTCTACAGTACAGTCACGGATTGCGTTTCAGACAGCAAAGAAAGTCTAAACGAGGCCTTAAAAGTAAACCTTTATGAAAAAGAAAGACTTACGGTGCACTGCCAATTTCTCTTTTTGAAAGTGCTAGCTGCTGAGCTGTCATTCCAATCCAAATACTTCAAGAACTTTCCGAGTCACCAACCAGAACAAGGGTGCAGAGAATGGGAGCCATGACTATTTGCTGCAAAATTATTCCTGACCAGTGACCCAAGAAGCCAGGGACAGCCAAGAAAATAGTACCTTCAAAAGGATGTCAGCAATAGTAACAAACCCATTTCTCTGAGCACTGTTTTTTTTCTTGAAATCTTGTCTGCTCACTATTCTTTTACCCAAAACAATCCATTGGAAGAACGTGTCTAGATATGTTCCTTGCTGCTCCCAACTGTATTCACTAGTGATGCACTAGAATTTCGGTCGCTGAAAATAGGTTTTTCATCGCTGTGCCGAAAGAAACAAAAGTCCCTATAAAAACTCCTGAAAACGCCCACGATTGTGCTGCAATTTTACCTTGTGATTTTCACAGGTTATGATGCATGATATGCATTTGATGCGTTCTTGCTGCGTTTTCAATGCATTTCAATAGGGAGGTGCGTTTCTGCTGCAGTTTGCCAAATGTGCTTCAAAAATGCAGCAAGCAGGATTTTAACACTACTTCAAAAAGGTGCAGATAAGGGCCGACAATAAATGCATACGCATTTAAATTCATGATATTGAAGTGATACTAAAGTCTCTTTTTTTTCATTTAAAAGTAACAAACATGTTTTACTTTCCTACTCCGTGCAGCAGTTTTGCACAAATTAGCCCCGTTACTCCTCTTCTCGGGTCCCTCGCTGGCGCTCCTGGCCCCTCCCTCTTGCCGAGTGCCCACACAGCAAGCAGCCGATTGGTGTGTCCATTCAGACACAGAGCCGCGGTTTGGCCCCACATCCTCTTTCTCCTCATTGGCTTACTGACCTTGATTGAAAGCAGTGGGAGCCAATAGAGGGGGGGGGGGTTAGTCCCCGGCAGCCGAGACTCTCGTGCAACATCGCTGGATCGAGATGGGCTCAGGTAAGTAAATATCAGACTAGGAGATCACATTTTTTATTTGGACCCCTTTCACATTGGGGCGCATGTGATGTTCCCTGCCCCCTGTAATGTTCCCTGCCTCCTTGTAATGTGCCCTGTTCCAATGTGCCCTGCCTGCATGTAATATGTCCAGCTCCCACTTAATGTGGCTTGCCTCCATGTAAAAGTTTACTTTAAATGTAATGCCTTCTATTACCTCCAGTCTATCAGCCTTCACCTTCTCTGGGTGTACTGTCACCATTGTTTTTTAAAGTGCTGCAGAAAGTGTTGGTGTTCTATATCTTGAATAATAATACATTTAAAAAAATAATATATATTAATAATAATAATGGTAATGTATGCAGCGGCCAGAACGTGTGCATGTAGCAACACTGCTTCCCAGTAAAGTACTAGTATGACTTCAAAGTGAAAGAAAAAAAAACTAAAATGTGCTAGTCATTGCTAAACACTGCTCTTAAAAAGATAAGGAGGAATGTACAAACACCAAGCTGTGCGATAGAGATCTGTACATAACACCTGCCACAGCAAAAACGGGACTCAAAGGGCTTTACAAAATTGATAAATTGTTGCAGAGTTAAGAAAATGCTACAAAATGTTTGACTATCAAAGCTTTTCAGATAGAGAACTTTGTACAAGTGTAAGCACTGTGACCTGATCAGGAAAATAGCGTCTTACATAAATGGGCTAATGCAATAAAATACTACAAAGGAGCAAAGTGCCAAGTGTAAAGTACAAAAAAACCCACAGCTACCTATCATAATGCAAACTCTAATGCCCCATACACATGGTCGGATTTTCCGATGGAAAATGTCCGATCAGAGCGTGTCGTCGGAAATTCCGACCGTGTGTAGGCTCCATTAGACATTTTCCATCGGATTTTCCGACACACAAAGTTTGAGAGCAGGATATAACATTTTCCGACAACAAAATCCGTTGTCGGAAATTCCAATCGTGTGTACACAAATCCGACGGACAAAGTGCCACGCATGCTCAGAATAAATAAAGTGATGAAAGCTATTGGCCACTGCCCTGTTTATAGTCCCGACGTATGTGTTTTACGTCACCGCGTTCAGAATGATCGGATTTTCTGACAACTTTGTGTGACCGTGTGTATGCAAGACAAGTTTGAGCCAACATCCGTCGGAAAAAATCCTAGGATTTTGTTGTCGGAATGTCCGAACAAAGTCCGACCGTGTGTACGGGGCATTATTGGTCTAGGTTCAGTAAAAGGAGTTTTTGATGCATTTTAGAAACAAACCATGTGCTTCGCTTTAATCCTCATCCATTCACAGCATAAACGTACTTGTCCTTTGCTCAGGGCTACAAACCTAATGCCACGTACACACGACCGGACTTTCCGTCAGAATAGACTCTCATAGTCTTTCCGACAGTGTTCCGCTGAAATGGACTTGCCTACACACGATCACACCAAAGTCCGGTCGTGTGTACGCAGCATAAGGGCTCATTCAGAAGAATGACTGCATCTGGACGCAGCAACACATTGTGCTCTGATCACATATTAACAGGATGATTATCTTCATCCACTTTGTGTGCAGCCAGAACCAAACTGTCTGCGTCCGAGACTCAGATGAGTGCCTACATGTAAACAGAGGTAGTGCATTGATTTGTACAGAGTACGGCTCCTAACCAAGGCTGTTTGCAGACAGAAGCTTTTTTCCTTCATGCATAGAATTCATAAAGTTAAAAACCTTCGGCATTTGCAACCATTTCATGGAAATACTTGTCAATTCTGGGTATGGGGGAGCAGGTCATGGCCAATCAATGTTAAATAGGCAGTGACCTGCAACTTGTATCTTACAAAGGACCTTCCTTTGCTCCTGGCAGTTGAGTAGAGTGGCATGGGCTAATTGCTGCAGCCACCAGTGTACAGCTGTTAAGCTGTAATGTTAGTATACAGGTGATCAGCTGGTAAAACTGTGGCTCAGCCACCAGTCTTTACTGCCCCGGAGCTACCTGCATAAAAGAGCCCTCACTGTGCCATACTTCAGATTGTAAACCCTCATGGTTTTTCACCCGAATGCATTCTATGCATTCGGGTGAAAAACCTTCTGTAGTGCTGCAGCCCCCCAGCTTTACTTACCTGAATGCTATCATCCTCCGGCCAGGAACAAGCACACCAGCTCTAGCTGGTGTCTCGTGTCCTGATTGGATAGATTGACAGTAGCGCAGCCATCGGCTCCCGCTGCTGTCAATCAAATCCAATGACGCTGCGCCGAGTCCAGCATTCTGTGTGAATGGACACAGATGCGGGACTCGGAAGCGTGCCTGCACGGGTGTCCACCTTAGGAAAGCGCCTCTCCAACGTGGACAATCGATGCAGGGAGGAGCCACCAGCGCCACTGAGGGACCCCAGGAGAGGAGGATTGGGGCCACTCTGCTCAAAGCGAACTGCACAGTGGAGGTAAGTGTGACTTTTTTTTTTATTTAAATAACAAACACCAAGGGTTTACAGCCCCTTTAAGGATCCTTCCAACCAAGTCTTTTGTGTTGTGTTGATCTGCATAAATCAATGCAAGTGCACCAAAACCTCGTATACACGGTACAATTGTTGGCCAACTGAGCATCTGATTTCTGTCAAAAGGGCGTGTGCCAGGATCTTGTCTTGCATATTAACGGTACACAATTGTCGTGCCACAAACACGAACGTAGTGATGTACTACAAGGAATTTCAGCTCTTGAGTGTCACCCTTTGGGCCCCTTCTGCTAAATTTGTGTTTGGTGAGCATTGATTCCGAGCACGCGTGTTTGTACATTCGACTTTTGAAAATCTGGCGTCAAACCTGTGTCCGCCGAAAATTTACTAGCTGTCATCCAAGATTTGTTCGCCGAAAGTTGGACAATTGTCAAAAGGAGCATACTAAGTAAGATTTTAGGACAACAGTCTGTCAATAGACAATCCCCTGCCAACAATCGCACCGTGTGTACGAGGCTTTAGAAATCAACTGCTTTTCATGTGCCCTGTTCACACTATACATGTGTGGTGGTGTGTGCTGTGTAAAAATGTAGCATGTAATCATTTTTGTGCAAGGCCCTGCAATGTAAATTGTGCATTTTCCCCACCTGGAAAGCTGCAGGTGCACAAAACAGCTGCCCATAGACATGAACGTACCCGGGTACAGTGGTACACGTATGCAGCACTTGGGCCTTCTGGGTGGGGGAACATGTAGAGATTTATGTTGCAGGGCTCAGATGCCATGTGCTAGAGACACAACTCACTGTGGCATGTCACTGCAATGCCTCACAATTCGCTGCACTGCATAGAGTAGAATAAAGTATCATCATGTGACACTTCAATAAAGTTAAAAATAAAAGTCAACAGTGCAATGCATCATAGCAATGCATTGCACCATCCCTACAAAATATAGACCAGCGAGCACACATTTTAGTGCGTGGACTGATTTGAACAAGCCTTTTTTTTTCGGTAAAACATGAAGGGAAATAGGGAACTGTGTTTTCCTGTCTGGTTAAAATTGTGGAATCATCAATATGTATATGGAAGTGAAATGGCCGAGTCAGCAAAGCTACAGATGAGAAGGCAAAGTACACACAATTAAAGTGGTTGTAAAAGCCGATTGTTTTAAACCTTCATGTATTCTATGCATGAAGGTAAAAAACCTGTGCTAAGCTCCCCCAACAGCCCCCCTTATACTCTCCTGAGTCCCCTCTTGATTCATCGATGTGCACGTGAGCCTCGGTTGTCCTGAGTCTCTCTCTCTCTCCTCATTGGCTGAGACAATAGCAGGAGCCATTAGCTCCCACTGCTGTCAATCACAGCCAGTAAGCCAATGAGGAGAGAGTGGAGAGCAGGGCCGAGCCATGGCTCTATGTTTCTTAAAGCGGAGGTCCAATTAACAAAAAAAAATTAAAAAGTCAGCAGCTACAAATACTGCAGCTGCTGACTTTTAATAATCAGACACTTACCTGTCCCAGGGTCCAGCGATGCGGGAGAACGAAGCTCCACTCGTCTCCCCCTCCTCTCTGCAGCGCCGGCATTGTCACTGTGGACGCCCGGCTGTGGCTTCACAGCCGGGCACGCACTGCGCATACACGAGCCATGCTGCGACTGGCCGGGCAATCATCTGGGACCAGCGACGTGTCCCAGATGATTGCCGAGAGGGAGGGGTGAGAGGTGATCTCCCTTCCAGTGCCGCGGGTGCACCAGGAGGAAGTGGAAGCTGGAACCCTCTAAAGAGAGGGTTTCTGCTTCCCCTCCCCCCCAAAAATGAGATGCCAAACGTGGCATGTCAGGGGGTCACCTTTCCTTAAAGCGGAAGTTCCATTTTTGGGTGGAACTCCGCTTTAAGGAGCGAGCACGCACCAGTGTCCCCATATCGAGCGGCTTGCTTTTGGGAATACTAGTTAAGGGAGAGAAGCCAGGAGCGCTGGCGGGGGACTCGAGAAGTGGAGGATCTGAGTTGCTCTGTGCAAAACCACTACACAGAGCAGGTAAAAATAACATGTTTATTTTTTTTAAAGCCCCAAATTTTTAATATCATGTTAAATCCTAGGTATAAAAAAAAAAAAAAACACCAAAAAAACACAACAGCACAAGGGACATGACTTACTATCAGTGTGATGTGTGCTTTGTGCTGCGGGCTCCTGCTTTTGTCGAAATCTTCCTTCTGAGATCCCCCGCCACCCCTGTAATCTTCCAGGTAGCACTTGTCAAGAATGCTGAATATAGCTGCCTTTCTGCCCACCTCCTCCATTTATAGAAACTGTACAATCTATGAATGGAGGGCGGATGGATGAATGAAAGATCTGCCTCCTCCATTCATATATTTTGTTTCCATCCATAGAAGCTATACGAATGGAGGAGAGCGGAAAGAGGGGCATAGTTGGCACTCTTAATGAGTGCCTGTCACAACACTGGTTCCTTGGCTCTAATAACCGCACACAGCACCAGAATATTACAGGAGGTGGGTTTGGGGGGAATCAGAGGTGGAGGATTTTAACTAAACCAGGAGCCAGCAACGCAAAGGAGCACTGTACACTGATAGTAAAAGTCAAGTCCCTTGTGCTTGTTTTTATTTTTTTCAATTCTTTATCTCAACTTAGTATTTAAAGCTGAATTCTGGAGCAGAAAAAGTGTAATTTAAAAATATTCATCAATAGGCACAAAGGATATAAAATAGGAATGCACCGATAACAGTTTAACCCCTACCCGCCTCCCAGCACTTTAAGGGTTCTAAACACTGGGAGGCTAGTATGCATCGGGAGAATTACAGTAACTGTCAGCTACCGTGCTGGGAGCGTGTGGATTACACAGAGCCGCATACATGTGGCCGCTTGGCGTAAGGGGCCCACACGACGAGAAGCCAGATATGTGCGTTCAGCTGGTGGTTAAGAGGTTAACACCGAGTACCAATACTTTTTCTCAAGTACTCGCTGATACCAATTACCGATACCCATTGTTTGTTGTTACGTGACCGTCTTGTTTACACCAGAGTGATTTGTCATTAGATTTGTCAGTTCAAGTCGCACTCCATTGATGGCAATGGAACTGTTCAAATAGTTGCGATGACTAAAAGGCTCCTGCACTACTTTTTTACAATTTTATTGCGAATTGCACCGAGTTGTGTTAAATGAAGTCGCAATGAAATTGGAGGTCCAACTTACACTGATCTGTGGCTTTGAAATCATTGCTACTTCAGCGTGATTTTAAAGCAGCAGATCAGTGCGATTTGGACCTCAGAATTTATTGCGGCTTGCGACTTTATTTAACAGAACTTGATGCAAATTGTAATGAAATTGCAAATTTTAGTACGAGTACTCGTGCAAATGCATAGTATCAGCACCGACACGGGTATTGGTATCAGTGCAACGCGAATATAAATAGTGACATCATAGCCTGGGTAGAGAGTAGAGCTGTGGGAGGGACCCAGCTTGTGGCAGCTGGTGGTATATTTTTTGTGGGGGGCCAGCTCAAATTGCACCCACAGCCAACGACCCCCTCCTGGTCGGGTCACCCACAACCCACCCCCCGTGATTCATTCGGGTCATCAGCACAACTCCGATCAATGAGCCCAACACTTACCCATGGGCAGCGCTTCTGGACAGGCAGTGGATTCGTCCCACAACTGGGTGAGCTTCAGGCGCAGTGCTCTATGCCCTGAGCCCACCCTTTTTATGAAGCCAATTAGAGCCCCTGGCTCTAAGCACGTGCTTCAAACAAACCCACCCCCCCCCCAACTGAAATCCCTAATGGGCAGACCACCACTGGACCCAGCAGTCTCACCCTACAGGCTACCGGTAGAAAAGTACAGGAGGGGGCGGAGCCCAGACCGGTCACCCTGCACAAGGAGAGTACAGCAGTGACCGGTCTTTATTATAGGAACTTCTGCACAGGCAAAGTGTCACCGGATTTTAACACAGATCTGAAAGATACACACACAGCACAATTATCACACACAGGTCTGTTGTATTGAGAGGATATTGGTTACTCCCAGAGCTCAGCTACAAGTAACAGTGACCAGGCTTAGAAGTGAAAATAAAAGTATGATGGAGAGGAGTGTGGGGTGAGGTTTGCTCTGCAGGGCCTAGAAGATGAATAGAGGAATAGAGGAGGGGACAGTGGGTGACCAGAGGTGGAGGGGACAGTGGGTGACCAGAGGTGGAGGGGACAGTGGGTGACCAGAGGTGGAGGGGACAGTGGGTGACCAGAGGTGGAGGGGACAGTGGGTGACCAGAGGTGGAGGGGACAGTGGGTGACCAGAGGTGGAGGGGACAGTGGGTGACCAGAAGTGGAGGGGACAGTGGGTGACCAGAAGTGGAGGGGACAGTGGGTGACCAGAAGTGGAGGGGACAGTGGGTGACCAGAAGTGGAGGGGACAGTGGGTGACCAGAAGTGGAGGGGACAGTGGGTGACCAGAAGTGGAGGGGACAGTGGGTGACCAGAAGTGGAGGGGACAGTGGGTGACCAGATGTGGAGGGGACAGTGGGTGACCAGATGTGGAGGGGACAGTGGGTGACCAGATGTGGAGGGGACTGTAGGTGACCAGACGGAGGGGACTGTAGGTGACCAGACGGAGGGGACTGTAGGTGACCAGACGGAGGGGACTGTAGGTGACCAGACGGAGGGGACTGTAGGTGACCAGACGGAGGGGACTGTAGGTGACCAGACGGAGGGGACTGTAGGTGACCAGACGGAGGGGACTGTAGGTGACCAGACGGAGGGGACAGTAGGTGACCAGATGGAGGGGACAGTAGGTGACCAGATGGAGGGGACAGTAGGTGATCAGATGGAGGGGACTGTAGGTGACCAGATGGAGGGGACTGTAGGTGACCAGATGGAGGGGACTGTAGGTGACCAGATGGAGGGGACAGTAGGTGATCAGATGGAGGGGACTGTAGGTGACCAGATGGAGGGGACAGTAGGTGATCAGATGGAGGGGACAGTAGGTGATCAGATGGAGGGGACTGTAGGTGACCAGATGGAGAGAATAGTAGGTGACCAGATGGAGAGGACAGTAGGTGACCAGATGGAGAGGACAGTAGGTGACCAGATGGAGTGGACAGTAGGTGATCAGATGGAGGGGACAGTAGGTGACCAGATGGAGGGAACTGTAGGTGACCAGATGGAGAGGACAGTAGGTGATCAGATGGAGAGGACAGTAGGTGACCAGATGGAGAGGACAGTAGGTGATCAGATGGAGAGAACTTACCCCCGGGTTGTTGCCGACATGGTAATCTATAGTGATGTAGATGTTGCTCCCCGCTGGGACAGGCTCAGGCAGGGTGATGACAAGGACGGTGCCATAGCTGGTGAAGGGTCGGTTCTCCCAGGTCAGCTCCTTCCTATCCCCGGCACTCAGCTCTCCCCACACCCGCTCTATATTCATATCATGGTAGGAGTCTAGCCGGAGCTCTCTGCTCTCCGCCATCACCCGCACCTCCAGCCTCTCCCAGCCGCTCAGTTTCCGGGCCTGAGTGTCCACACTGAGCTCCAGGTGGAAATGCTCCACATGGAAGTCCTGATAACTGGAGGCCGTGGCCGCATCTTCTACCAGCCTCTGTCCGCTCATGGTGCCGGCCGGGAGATGACTGGCAACTTGTGGGACAGAGAGAACACTGACTGAGGGGGTGTGTCCTACAGGGTGAGCCCGCCCATTACATCCGGGTCCTAATGTCTGCTGAGGCTGGGTTAACTGATATAGGCTGCATTCACTATTGAAAATAGTCCAATCTTCAATGTTCTGCAATAGTTCTCTAATCAGAACACATTTTACTTTGGTATCCACAGTACCATCCTGTGGTGATACTGATCCAATTTTGTATTGTTTGTTACATTTGTTTTTGTATATACAAGCGTTTTAGGAGTATATTGGGCCGTTAAATCCTTCCCGTAGAAGGAACGTGGGTTCTTATTCGTGGGGGTTTTTTTTGTGCGCGTTTCCATAGGTTGCATTCAAGTGAATGGGCCAAAAAAGCTCCAGAACCTTTTTGGGTGCGTTTGTAGCGCAGCGAAACACACATCCGCTAACCATGTTTTGGTGTGCCATTAAGAATTAAACAATAGGCAAAATTTTTTTTTTTTAATTTTGGATAGAGCAAGGGAGGGTTATAACTCCTGTCAGATTTTTTTTTACCCTTACTTCCTGTCCCATAGCCAAACAGGAAGTGAGAGGAAATCCCTGAAAACTAAGGGAATTACCTTGGGGACCCCCAGGTCACCAGAACTAGTGACCCCATTGGAAGATTTGTCCTCTATTACACCCCTTTCACACTGAGGCGTTTTTGCGCTAAAATAGCGCCTGAAAAGCACCTGTAAACTTGCCCCTTCTGCAGCCCCAGTGTGAAAGCCGAGTGCTTTCACACTGGGGCTGTGCGCTTGCAGGACAGGAAAAAAAGTCCTCCAAGCAGCATCTTTGGGGTGGTGCAGGAGTGATGTATACACCGCTCTTTTACCACCCCTGCCCATTGAAATGAATGGGCAGCGCCTGCAAAGCTCTTTGGCAGCGCCGCAAAACGCGCGCTATTAACCCTTTCCTCTGCCGCTAGCGGGGGTTAAAAGCACTCCGCTAGCGGCGGAAAAGCACCGCTATAACATCGGTAAAGCGCCGCTAAAACTAGCGTTGCTTTACCGCTAACGCCCGCACCGCTCCAGTGTGAAAGGGGTCTTACTTTCTCGGGACAACTCAAAATTTGGGGTTTTCTTTTACTTTCACTTTTAATGATAATGGTAAACAGAACAAATAGAGTACTAAATCATCCACTATGTTGGAGGCAGCTTTTGTTGGATCTCTAGAGGCTTTCCAAGTCCTAGTATTCCGTGGTCCTAAGGCTCCGTATTTTTTAACCCCAGCTATGCCTCCAACCATCGGAGCCTGGAAGACTGGTTTAACTAGTGAAAACTACCCTGACACTTCAGTGTCACCCAATGCACTAGAGCTGTGCATCTTCCCTGGTCTCACAATTTGATTTGATTACGATTACCATGTCAACCATTCAATTCGATTCTTTGATGCATCACGATGCATAACGATTACTGCCCAATGCCCATGGTTTTCATCAAAAACCCATCAGTGCAGCTTCACCGGTGCACATCAAACGCAGCCTCACTGTGCCCATCAAACGCAGCCTCACTGTGCCCATCAATTGCAGCCTTACTGTGACCATCAAATGCAGCCTCACTGTGACCATCAAATGCAGCCTCACCAGTGCCCGTCAAATGCAGCCTCACTGTGCCTGTCGATTACAGCCTTATTGTGCCCATCAATTGCAGTCTCACTGTGACCATCAAATGCAGCCTCACCAGTGCTCATCAAATGCAGCCTCACCAGTGCCCATCAAATGCAGCCTCACTGTGCCCACCAATAAATGCAGCCTCACTGTGCCCATCAAATGCAGCCTCACTGTGCCCATCAATTGCAGCCTCACTGTGCCCATCAATTGCAGCCTTACTGTGACCATGAAACGCAGCCTCACCAGTGCTCATCAAATGCAGCCTCATTGTGCCCATCAAATGCAGCCGGACTGCCCTTTAAATATAGCCTCACTGTGCCTGCCAATTGCAGCCTTACTGTGACCATCAAATGCAGCTTCGCTCTGCCCATCAAATGCAGCCTCACTGTGCCCATCAAATGCAGCTTCAGTGTGCCCATCAAATGCACCCTGATTGCCCTTTAAATGCAGCCTCACTGTGCCCATCAATTTCAGCCTCACTGTGCCCATCAAACGCAGCCTCACTGTGACCATCAAATGCAGCCTCAGCCTCACTGTAACCATCAAATACAGCCTCACTGTGCCCATCAATTGCAGCCTCACTGTGACCATCAAACGCAGCCTCACTGTGACCATCAAACGCAGCCTCACTGTGCCCATCAAATGCAGCCTCACTGTGCCCATCAAATGCAGCCTAACCAGTGCTTATCAAATGCAGCCTCACCAGTGCCCATGAAATGCAGCCTCACTGTACCATCAATAAATGCAGCCTGACTGTGCCCATCAAATGCAGCCTCACTGTGTCCATCTATTGCAGCCTCACTGTGACCATCAAACGCAGCCTCACTGTGCCCATCAAACGCAGCCTCACTGTGCCCATCAAATGCAGCCTAACCAGTGCTCATCAAACGCAGCCTCACTATGCCTATCAATAAATGCAGCCTCACTGTGCCCATCAAATGCAGCCTCACTGTGCCCATCAATTGCAGCCTCCCTGTGCCCATCAATTGCAGCCTTACTGTGACCATCAAACGCAGACTCACCAGTGCCCATCAAATGCAGCCTCACCAGTGCCCATCAAATGCAGCCTCACTGTGCCCATCAAATGCAGCCGGACTGCACTATAAATAAAGCCTCACTGTGCCTGTCAATTGCAGCCTCACTGTGACAATCAAACGCAGCTGTGCTGTGCCCATCAAATGCAGCCTCACTGTGCCCATCAAATGCAGCCGGACTGCACTATAAATAAAGCCTCACTGTGCCTGTCAATTGCAGCCTCACTGTGACAATCAAACGCAGCTGTGCTGTGCCCATCAAATGCAACCTCACTGTGCCCATCAAATGCAGCTTCAGTGTGCCCATCAAATGCAGCCTGATTGCCCTTTAAATGCAGCTTCACTGTGCGCATCAATTTCAGCCTCACTGTGCCCATCAAATGCAGCCTCACTGTGACCATCAAATGCAGCCTCAGCCTCACAGTAACCATCAAATACAGCCTCACTGTGCCCATCAAATGAAGTCTAACCAGTGCTTATGAAATGCAGCCTCACCAGTGCCCATGAAATGCAGCCTCACTGTACCATCAATAAATGCAGCCTGACTGTGCCCATCAAATGCAGCCTCACTGTGCCCATCAAATGCAGCCTCACTTTGACCATCAAACGCAGCCTCACTGTACCCATCAAATGCAGCCTCACTGTGCCCATCAAATGAAGTCTAACCAGTGCTAATGAAATGCAGCCTCACCAGTGCCCATGAAATGCAGCCTCACTGTACCATCAATAAATGCAGCCTGACTGTGCCCATCAAATGCAGCCTCACTGTGCCCATCAAATGCAGCTTCAGTGTGCCCATCAAATGCAGCCTGATTGCCCTATAAATGCAGCTTCACTGTGCCCGTCAATTTCAGCCTCACTGTGCCCATCAAACGCAGCCTCACTGTGACCATCAAACGCAGCCTCAGCCTCACAGTAACCATCAAATACAGCCTCACTGTGCCCATCAATTGCAGCCTCACTGTGACCATCAAACGCAGCCTCACTGTGACCATCAAACGCAGCCTCACTGTGCCCATCAAATGCAGCCTCACTGTGACCATCAAATGCAGCCTAACCAGTGCTTATCAAATGCAGCCTCACCAGTGCCCATGAAATGCAGCCTCACTGTACCATCAATAAATGCAGCCTGACTGTGCCCATCAAATGCAGCCTCACTGTGTCCATCTATTGCAGCCTCACTGTGACCATCAAACGCAGCCTCACTGTGCCCATCAAATGCAGCCTCACTGTGCCCATCAAATGCAGCCTAACCAGTGCTCATCATATGCAGCCTCACCAGTGCCCATGAAAGGCAACCTCACTGTGCCCATCAATCAAAGCAGCCTGACTGTGCTCATTAAATGCAGCCTCACTGTGCCCATCAATTGCAGCCTCACTGTGACCATCAAAGACAGCCTCACTGTGCCCATCAAATGCAGCCTTACCAGTGCCCATTAAATGCAGCCTCACTGTGCCCATCAAATGCATTCTGACTGCCCTTTAAATGCAGCCTCACTGTACCCCTCAATTGCAGCTTCACTGTGCCCATCAAACGCAGCCTCAGCCTCACTGTGAACATCAAATACAGCCTCACTGTGCCCATCAATTGCAGCCTCACTGTGACCATCAAACGCAGCCTCACTGAGACCATCAAATGCAGTCTCACTGTGCCCATCAAATGCAGCCTCACCAGTGCCCATCAAATGCAGCCTGACTGCCCTTTAAATGCAGGCTCACTGTGCTGTCAAATGCAGCCTCACTGTGCCCATCAAACACAGCCTCACTGTGCCTATCAAACGTAGCCTCAGCCTCACTGTGACCATCAAATACAGCCTCACTGTGCCCATCAATTGCAGCCTCACTGTGACCATCAAAGGCAGCCTCACTGTGACCATCAAACACAGCCTCACGGTGCCCATCAAATGCAACCTCACGGTGCCCATCAAATGCAGCCTCACTGTGCCCATCAAATGCAGCCTCACTGTACCCGTTAAATGCAGCCTCACCAGTGCTCATCAAATGCAGCCTCACTCTGCCCATCAATTGAAGCCTCACTATGACCATTAATTGCAGCCTCACTGTGACCATCAAACGCAGCTTCACTCTGCCCATCAAATGCAGCCTCGCCAGTGCCCATCAAATGCAGCCTCACTGTGCCCATCAAATGCAGCCTGACTGCCCTTTAAATGCAGCCTCATTGTGCCCGTCAATTGCAGCCTCACTGTGCCCATCAAACGCAGCCTCACTGTGACCATCTAACGCAGCCTTAGCCTCACTCTGACCATCAAATACAGCCTCACTGTGCCCATCAATTGCAGCCTCACTGTGACCATTAAACGCAGCCTCACTGTGACCCTTAAATGCAGTCTCACTGTGCCCATCAAATGCAGCCTGACTGCCCTTTAAATGCAGGCTCACTGTGCTGTCAAATGCAGCCTCACTGTGCCCATCAAACGCAGCCTCACTGTGCCTATCAAACGTAGCCACAGCCTCACTGTGACCATCAAATACAGCCTCACTGTGCCCATCAATTGCAGCCTCACTGTGACCATCAAAGGCAGCCTCACTGTGACCATCAAACACAGCCTCACGGTGCCCATCAAATGCAACCTCACGGTGCCCATCAAATGCAGCCTCACTGTGCCCATCAAATGCAGCCTCACTGTACCCATTAAATGCAGCCTCACCAGTGCTCATCAAATGCAGCCTCACTCTGCCCATCAATTGAAGCCTCACTATGACCATTAATTGCAGCCTCACTGTGACCATCAAACGCAGCTTCACTCTGCCCATCAAATGCAGCCTCGCCAGTGCCCATCAAATGCAGCCTCACTGTGCCCATCAAATGCAGCCTGACTGCCCTTTAAATGCAGCCTCACTGTGCCCGTCAATTGCAGCCTCACTGTGCCCATCAAACGCAGCCTCACTGTGACCATCTAACGCAGCCTCAGCCTCACTCTGACCATCAAATACAGCCTCACTGTGCCCATCAATTGCAGCCTCACTGTGACCATTAAACGCAGCCTCACTGTGACCCTTAAATGCAGTCTCACTGTGCCCATCAAATGCAGCCTGACTGTCCTTTAAATGCAGCCTCACTGTGCCCGTCAATTGCAGCCTCACTGTACCCATCAAATGCAGCCTTACTGGGCCCATCAAATGCAGCCTCACTGTGCCCATCAAATGCAGCCTCACTGTGCCCGTCAATTGCAGCCTCACTATGCCCGTCAAATGCAGCCTCACTGTGGCCATCAAATGCAGTCTCACTGTGCCCATCAATAAATGCAGCCTCACTGTGCCCATCAATTGCAGCCTCACTGTGTCTGTCAATTGCAGCCTCACTGTGTTTGTGCCCATCAATTGCAGTCTCACTGTGCCCATCAATTGCAGTCTCACTGTGCCCACCAATTGCAGTCTCACTGTGCCCCTCAATTGCAGCCTCATTGTGTCTGTCAATTGCAGCCTCACTGTGTTTGTGCCCATCAAATGCAGCCTTACTGTGCCCATCAATTGCAGCCTCACTGTGCCCATCAAATGCAGCCTTACTGTGGCCATCAAATGCAGCCTCACTATGTCTGTCAATTGCAGCCTCACTGTTTTTGTGCCCATCAAATGCAGCCTCACTGTGCCCATCAATTGCAGTCTCACTGTGCCTGTCAATGCAGCCTCACTTTGTTCATCAATTGCAGCCTCACTGTGCCCATTAAATGCAGCCCATTATCAATTGCAGCCTCACTGTGCCCATTAAATACAGCCTCACTGTGCCCATCAAATGCAGCCTTACTGGGCCCATCAAATGCAGCCTCACTGTGCCCATCAAATGCAGCCTCACTGTGCCCATCAAATGCAGCCTCACTGTGCCCGTCGATTGCAGCCTCACTATGCCCCTCAAATGCAGCCTCACTGTGGCCATCAAATGCAGTCTCACTGTGCCCATCAATAAATGCAGCCTCACTGTGCCCATCAAATGCAGCCTCACTGTGCCCGTCAAATGCAGCCTCACTGTGCCCGTCAATTGCAGCCTCACTGTGCCCGTCAATTGCAGCCTCACTGTGCCCATCAAATACAGCCTCACTATGCTCATCAAATGCAGCCTCACTTTGCCCATCAATTGCAGCCTCACTGTGGCCCTCAATTGTAGCCTCACTGACTGTGCCCATCAATAGTAGCCTCACTGACTGTGCCCATCAATTTCAGACTCAAATGCAGACTGACCATTGCCTGGATCTCACACAGTGGGCATCTCCCACTGTGTCACTGAGCATTTAAGATGCAAGCTCTGTGACAGGCGAAGAGACTGAGGGAGGAAAGGGAAGACTCTTACAGAGCCGTTCTCCGCATCGATGCTGAATCGTTGAAGGTTGTTTCGATTCTACAATTTTTTTCAACACCCCTATAATGCACATAATAATAATAATGGAGAAACCCTTGCCTGCCTCACTTTTTTATGTTACCTGATCCGGCTATGTGGACTAAATATGGAATCAAATGTATCTCCCATATAGTGGATCAGGGAACCCTATGACCCTTAGCCAGTCTATCCGAGGACTTCAGCATGCCCCTCACACATCATTTTTAATAATGGCAGCTTATCCATGCCTTTCATAGCCATTTTCCATGGGCATCTCTTGGGTTGGTGGAGTCAGAACTAGAGCATGTACTCAGAACAGGTTACTTTGAAAAGCTCACATCTATGCCCATTTAATGTCAGTAGCCCTACCCCCCTAATGCCACACGATCGCACATTCCGACAACAAAATCCATGTTGTTTTCGCAAACAATTTTTGTTGTCCAAAAATTTGAGAACCAGATCTTACCACACTGTCCACTGCCCTACTGACCTACTAACACTGTCCACACACCATCCACTGCCCTACTGACACTGTCCACACACCGTCCACTGCCCTACTGGTACTGTCCACACACCATCCACTGCCCTACTGGTACTGTCCACACACCATCCACTGCCCTACTGACACTGTCCACACACCGTCCACTGTCCAACTGGTACTGTCCACACACCATCCACTGCCCTACTGGTACTGTCCACACACCATCCGCTGCCCTACTGACACTGTCCACACACTGTCCACTGCCCTACTGGCACTGTACACACGCCGTTCCATGTCCTACATTGTGTGTGTGTATGTATTGGTGGGCACTAATAGGCGGCACTGGTGGGCACTGATGAGGTGGCACTGGTGGGTCCACACACTGTCCACTGCCCTACTGACCTACTAAAACTGTCCACACACCATCCACTGCTCTACTGGCACTGTCCACACACTGTTCACTGCCTTACTGGCACTGTCCACACACTGTCCACTGCCCTACTGACCTACTAACACTGTCCACACACCATCCACTGCTCTACTGGTACTGTCCATACACCATCCACTGCCCTACTGACACTGTCCACACACCGTCCACTGCCCTACTGGCACTGTCAACACACTGTCCACTGCCCTACTGACACTGTCCACACATTGTCCACTGCCCTACTGGCACTGTCCACACATTGTCCACTGCCCTACTGGCACTGTACACACGCTGTTCCATGTCCTATATTGTGTGTGTGTGTGTATGTATACTGTACATGTGTGTATGTATACTGTGTGTGGATGTATACTGTACACATGTGTATATATACTGTGTGCGTATGTATACTGCGTATGTGTGTATACTGTGTGTGTATGTATACTGTGTGTGTGTGTGTGTATGTATACTGTACATGCGTGTATGTATGCTGTGTGTGTGTGTATGTATACTGTACGTGTGTGTATATGTATGCTGCACATGTGTGTATGTATACGGTGTGTGTATGTATACTGTACATGTGTGTATGTATACTGTGTGCGTATGTATACTGTACATGTGAGTATGTATACTGCGTGTGTGTGTGTATGTATACTGTACATGTGTGTATGTATACTGTACATGCGTGTATGTATACTGTGTGTGTATGTATACTGTACATGTGTGTGTCTACTGAGTGTATGTATACTGTGTGTGTGTGTGAATGTATACTGTGTGTGTATGTATACTGTACATGTGTGTATGTATACTGTGTGTGTATACTGTACATGTGTGTATTTATACTGTGTGTGTGTGTGTGTGTGTGTGTATGTATACTGTGTGTATACTGTACATGTGTGTATTTATACTGTGTGTGTGTGTATGTATACTGTACATGTGTGTATGTATACTGTGTGTAAGTATACTGCACATGTGTGTATGTATAATGTGTGTTTGTATGTATACTGTACATGCGTGTATGTATACTGTGTTTGTGTCAGGAAAGGTCTTCTCCGCTGGTAATATCGATCATTTTGCGTGCAGTATTGAGGTCCACCAGCAGGTGTCTCCTGGCAGTTCGGAGCTGCTCTTTCCTGCAAGTATTCTGTCACCTTTGGGCCGCATTACTTGCGTCCACTAGCGGAGGAATCCTGGCAGTATGGAGCAGGTATTCCCTTCTGCAGACAGGTATCACCTGACCTTA
This sequence comes from Lithobates clamitans, assembly GCA_037952925.1. Taxonomy (NCBI): domain Eukaryota; kingdom Metazoa; phylum Chordata; class Amphibia; order Anura; family Ranidae; genus Lithobates; species Lithobates clamitans. The sequence goes on along the minus strand of JBBGZY010000351.1, from coordinate 1,140,582 downwards.
ATTAGCAGAGCTGCAGTATAAATACCCAGCAATTGCAGACTTATGTTGCCCTGGTATTGTCCTTGATCATCCTGTTTCCTGTCCATTACCTGGACCCTGGACCCTGGACCCTGGACCCTGGACCCTGGACCCTGGACCCTGGACTCTGAGGCTTGTACCTGACCCGTCCCTCCTGTGATCCATCCATCCTCTCTTGTCCTGTTTATCTCCCTTCCCAGCTACTGATTCCCTGTTTATGACCCCGGCCTGGCTTGACTACGATTCTGGTACTCCCTCTTGCTACATATGCTGGTTGGTTTTATATCACTGATTGTTTGGTTGTTCACTCTGAATTGGTGGTGTGTTCACATATGCATTTTCCTTAATAAACTTACTTTCACCTATTTATGTCTGGTTCACTCTGTCGCAGTCACACAGTTCTGGTCACATCTGGTTTTTGACAGAATACCAGGGCCATCCCTGACCGGAAGTGGCTGCACAGGGGAACCATTTTGATTCAGTTGGTTGCAAACATGAATGCCGATGAGGTTATTTATTTTTCTCTGCTGGCATCTGAAAGTGGTGATTATTGCTGCCAGGCTTTGAAAGGATGGTCTGGTGACCAGTTGTTTGCCACTATATGATTGGCTCACTCCCTGGTCGATCAGGGTTATATATTGTTTGGGGAGGTGCAGCCTTTGATCAAGATCTGTACTGAGCTGGCCCTGCCCTGTATTCCAGAGGGCCATAACGATTTCACTCCTCCTTTTGATATGAATCAGGTTGTATCCCTAGTGTGGCTTTTTGAAGATGATCCAGCCGATTTTTGTGAGCACTACTCCACCTGTTCCCCACAGGTGATTGCGGAGTGCATTGTGTCTGCTCAGTCTTTTGTTAGACAGGGAGAGTTAAAGGCACAATTTGTACAACCTATACTTTCAGCATGGTCTGACATGATGCAAGCAGCTCCAGCCAAACAAACCACCTCTGCCACCAAATACCAGCCTACCCAAATGTATGTTTCCCCATCACCCATGTCAACCGCAGTTGCAGCTCAGTATACGCTGCTCCCAACCAAATACTCATATCCAGTCTCTGCTCCCTGTACCTATCCTGTATTCAACCCACCTTCTCAGATGCCTGCAAACCCACAGGAACTTCCTCCAGCTACTGTTACCTCTTCTCTGACATATCCCAATCCTCCTTTCCAGTCTGCTGCACCCCTCACCTACAGAGCTTCAGTGGCTAAGCCAAAGAAAAAACTAAAGTTTTTTTCCAACCAAGACGATCCTGCCAGTAACCCAACCTACCTCCGCACCAGCTAATCACACCCAGTCTGACATTCCAGTGCCTGCCTTCCAGCCTGACGTCTCTGTGCCTGCCTTCCAGCCTGACGTCTCTGTGCCTGCCTTCCAGCCTGACGTCTCTGTGCCTGCCTTCCAGCCTGACATCTCTGTGCCTGCCTTCCAGCCTGACGTGCCTACCTTCCACTCAGACGTGTCCGCCTTCCAGCTTGATGTCTCGGTGCCTGCTTTCCAGCTTGATGTCTCGGTGCCTGCTTTCCAGCTTGATGTCTCGGTGCCTGCTTTCCAGCTTGATGTCTCGGTGCCCGCCTTCCAGCTTGATGTCTCGTGCCCGCCTTCCAGCTTGATGTCTCGGTGCCCGCCTTCCAGCTTGATGTCTCGGTGCCCGCCTTCCAGCTTGATGTCTCGGTGCCCGCCTTCCAGCTTGATGTCTCGGTGCCAGTGTTCCAGCCTGAGGTGCCAGTGTTCCAGCCTGAGGTGCCAGTGCCCGCTGCCCAGCTTGATGAGCCCGCTGCCCAGCTTGATGAGCCCGCTGCCCAGCTTGATGAGGCCGCTGCCCAGCCTGATGAGCCAGCTCTCCAGCTTGAAGTGCCCATGCCTGCTGCCCAGCTTGGAGTGTTCCTGTCCGCTGCCCAGCTTGGAGTGTTCCTGTCCGCTGCCCAGCTTGGAGTGTTCCTGTCCGCTGCCCAGCTTGGAGTGTTCCTGTCCGCTGCCCAGCTTGGAGTGTTCCTGTCCGCTGCCCAGCTTGGAGTGTTCCTGTCCGCTGCCCAGCTTGGAGTGTTCCTGTCCGCTGCCCAGCTTGGAGTGTTCCTGTCCGCTGCCCAGCTTGGAGTGTTCCTGTCCGCTGCCCAGCTTGGAGTGTTCCTGTCCGCTGCCCAGCTTGGAGTGTTCCTGTCCGCTGCCCAGCTTGGAGTGTTCCTGTCCGCTGCCCAGCTTGGAGTGTTCCTGTCCGCTGCCCAGCTTGGAGTGTTCCTGTCCGCTGCCCAGCTTGGAGTGTTCCTGTCCGCTGCCCAGCTTGGAGTGTTCCTGTCCGCTGCCCAGCTTGGAGTGTTCCTGTCCGCTGCCCAGCTTGGAGTGTTCCTGTCCGCTGCCCAGCTTGGAGTGTTCCTGTCCGCTGCCCAGCTTGGAGTGTTCCTGTCCGCTGCCCAGCTTGGAGTGTTCCTGTCCGCTGCCCAGCTTGGAGTGTTCCTGTCCGCTGCCCAGCTTGGAGTGTTCCTGTCCGCTGCCCAGCTTGGAGTGTTCCTGTCCGCTGCCCAGCTTGGAGTGTTCCTTTCCGCTGCCCAGCTTGGAGTGTTCCTTTCCGCTGCCCAGCTTGGAGTGTTCCTTTCCGCTGCCCAGCTTGGAGTGTTCCTTTCCGCTGCCCAGCTTGGAGTGTTCCTTTCCGCTGCCCAGCTTGGAGTGTTCCTTTCCGCTGCCCAGCTTGGAGTGTTCCTGTCCGCTGCCCAGCTTGGAGTGTTCCTGTCCGCTGCCCAGCTTGGAGTGTTCCTGTCCGCTGCCCAGCTTGGAGTGTTCCTGTCCGCTGCCCAGCTTGGAGTGTTCCTGTCCGCTGCCCAGCTTGGAGTGTTCCTGTCCGCTGCCCAGCTTGGAGTGTTCCTGTCCGCTGCCCAGCTTGGAGTGTTCCTGTCCGCTGCCCAGCTTGGAGTGTTCCTGTCCGCTGCCCAGCTTGGAGTGTTCCTGTCCGCTGCCCAGCTTGGAGTGTTCCTGTCCGCTGCCCAGCTTGGAGTGTTCCTGTCCGCTGCCCAGCTTGAGGTGCCCGCTGCCCGGCTGGACACCATGGACTTTCCCCGGCTAGTTGGAGCGTCCGGAGGTCGCTCCTTCGAGGGGGGGTACTGTCAGGAAAGGTCTTCTCCGCTGGTAATATCGATCATTTGGCGTGCAGTATTGAGGTCCACCAGCAGGTGTCTCCTGGCAGTTCGGAGCTGCTCTTTCCTGCAAGTATTCTGTCACCTTTGGGCCGCAGTACTGGCGTCCACCAGCAGAGGAATCCTGGCAGTATGGAGCAGGTATTCCCCTCTGCAGACAGGTATCACCTGACCTTAATTAGCAGAGCTGCAGTATAAATACCCGGCAATTGCAGACTTATGTTGCCCTGGTATTGTCCTTGAGCCCTGACCTGTATCCTGTTACTCTGATGCCTGATTCCTGGAACCTGTTGATCCTGTTTCCTGTCCGTTACCTGGACTCTGGACTGTGAGCCTTGTACCTGACCCGTCCCTCCTGTTATCCATCCATCCTCTCTTGTCCTGTTTATCTCCCTTCCCAGCTACTGATTCCTTGTTTTATGACCCCGGCCTGGCTTGACTACGATTCTGGTACTCCCTCTTGCTACATATGCTGGTTAGTTTTATATCACTGATTGTTTGGTTGTTCACTCTGAATTGGTGGTGTGTTCACATATGCATTTTCCTTAATAAACTTACTTTCACCTATTTATGTTTGGTTCTCTATCGCAGTCACACAGTTCTGGTCACATCTGGTTTATGACAGTTTGTATGTATACTGTGTGTATGTATGTATGTATACTGTACGTGTGTGTGTGTATATGAATACTGTAAGATACATGTGTTCCCACTGCCGCTCAACAGATCTAACAATCGACTTCTGTTGAACAGACATGTTGGAAAAAAGCCACTCAGGTTGCATTCACACTTCAGCGTTTTGAATCGCGGGCAGATTTGTCGCAAATCTTCACGCGATTTGAAAGCGATGAGGTGTGAATGACAAATCGCAGGACTCGTATTTGAGATGCCATTCATTTTAATGAAGCCTAAAATGATGGTGCGGGTCTGCCGCGATTGTCGCATGATAAATTGTGCTGCAATCCCCGGTGACCCGCATCGCGGGAAGCATGCCGTCCCAAAGTAGCTCCTGAACTTTTTTGGGCAAAAATGCTTCCCGCAATTGCGACAATGGCGGCAAGCCCACGCCACGATTTTAGGTGTCATTCACATGAATGGCGTCTCAAATGCGAGTTCTGTGATTTGTCATTCACACATCGGCGCTTTCAAATCGTGGGCACATTCACGGCAAATCTGCCCACAATTCAAAATGCTGAAGTGTGAATGCAGCCTTAATCAGCAGCTGTGTTGCCAACCGTCCACAGAGAGGAGAAAAATGCCTGTTAAAAATCCACTTTTTGCCATTCGGAGGCAGCTGAATGGTGCACTGCTGAGATCGGCATCAGATCAGGCAGCAAGGCAGGTCTGGTTGCGTGCCTGTGCAGTGACATCGTGGCACATAACAAGCATGGCTTTTATTCACAAGCCCCACTGCCCGATCTGAGGCTAACTACAGCAGTTCACTATTCTGCTGGCTCCATGACTGCACATGCGCAGTTCAGAGCCTGCAACAAGTGGATTTTTTTAAAAGCCTTTTCCCACCAGCTGCCTACCACACAAAGCACTGGTGAAAAGGTGTGTGTGTGTGTGTGTGTGTGTGTGTGTGTGTGTGTGTGTGTGTGTGTGTGTGTGTGTGTAAGGGGACACTAATGGAAGGTGCCACTCTTGGGGCTCTGCCGAAGGGTGCCACTCTTGGGGCTCTGCCGAAGGGTGCCACTCTGCCGCAGGATGACACTCTATGGGCTCTACCTAAGGTTAGGACTCTAATGTAAGGGAGGACTCTGCAGACTGTGATGTACAGGGAGAATGTTGATACTCTGATGTAAGGGGGGACTCTGCAGACAATATGTATAGGGAGAATGTTAGTACTTTGATGTAAGGGAGGACTCTGATGTGAGCGTGGCGCTCATCCTGACTGCTGTACTCTATCTCCTTCCCACCCAGCCTATAGCAGAATGACGAGTGGGGAATCAGTTATCCTGACTGGGCGTCATATGACATCCAGAAGGATAAGCTGCTCGTGCGCACGCCGATCTCGGTAAAGAGCCTGTGACGTAGGCTCTTTACCATGTGATCAGCTGTGTCCAATCAAAGCTGATCAAATCATAACCAGGTAGTACGGGGTTTTCATGTGGCTCTTCCTCTACTTGCGCTGACAAGGCATGAGTAGAGGGGAGAGCGGAAAAGCAGCTCTCTTGACCGGGGGGGGGGGGGGGGATCGACGCTGATAATCAGTGCATTGATTATCAGTGCAGACCCATCAGTGATGCCCACTAGTGCCTGCCAGCAAAGCCAATCAGTGCCCACCTGTGATGCCTTTCAGTGTCCATCAGTAATGCTTGTCAGTGCCTCCTCATCAGTGCTGCCTATCAGTGCCCATCATTGCCCCCTATCAGTGCCGATCAGTGCCGATGAGTGCCGTATATTAGTAACTCCTCATCAGTGCCCGTTAGTGAAGCAGAAAACGTACTTGTTTTCAAAATTTTATAACAGAAACAAATTTTTGGTCTTTTGTTATTTGTAGTGCATAAATAATTTTTTTTGCATAAAAACATATTTAATGGAAACATTTATTTTAAAAACAAATGATCCTTTGACTGAGATTTATTTGTGTCTGTGAGATTATCAGTTGCGATACACCACTACTTAGAATTTTATGGGTATAAGGACTGTGGTATTTTTGCATTGTATACAGCAGATGCAGATTCTGTTCAATCCTCCTTTAAGACTCTCCCACTGGCCATGCCCATTGTTCGCCACGGTGCACTATGTGTGCCGCAGGTTAGCATCTCCGTGGTAGGGGTCCCAGTGCATTATTTTGCCTAGGGGCCCATGATGCTGTTAAGGTGGCATTGTCCATGAGAGCTCCTGGTGCCTTTACTGGGTCATCAGCTTTAAGTCCCCTGTCACTCTGCATGTCGCCCAGCATGGTGCCCTTCCGCATGGGTATGTCCACATTAAAGTTGCATCAAAAAGATGGCTGCCGTGTGGTGGCCGTCTGTAAGCCCGGGGGCCCCATAATCTCCTATTGCCCAGGGCCCCCATCAGTTGTCAGTCTGCCCCTGGACCTGACTCTGCCTTTTACTTCTGTTCTGGTGCCTTCTCTGTTCATCTGATACCGAGCCTCGCTTAGCCCTGACTCTGCTCTGGATCTGATTCTGTACCTCTGCTGCATGGCCGTTACCGACATTTGCCTGCCTGACCACCCGAGATCCTGCATCCGCCTGCTCACCAGCTTGGTTGCTGCCTGCTGTTTTGCACCTTCCGCTGTGTACCTGCATCTGCCAGCCCACCAGTCTGCCTGCTGTCCTGCATCTGCGTCCATGTATCCGCATCTGCGGTAAATGTGTACAGATATGGTTCAAAAACTGGATGAAGAAAATTACACCTGGTCTGAAGAATCACATGATCTTCTTAGAGATGCAGATAGCAAGAATAGAATTTGGTGTACTTTACTTGAATCTTTTGTGATGAAGCAGAATTAAAGGGTTGCAGCACAAACTTGTGAACAACAAATAATATGCTGGAACTGAAATATGCGATCGATTCAGCATGGACTATAAAATTAGCCATCATTGATGACTTACCCAATGCCCCAGACAATTTAAGTTGTTCTAGGTATTCAGGTTATTCTGAAGTCAAAAGGAGTCCTGTCTGACACTAGATAGGTGTACCTTATAAAATAGTGACCGACTGTTTATGCCCATTTTTTGCATGTTTCAGTATTGAAAACCCTGCACGATTTTATTATGTTGCTGTTGATCAATTTATGATGTCATAGGATTTTTGTAAAAATAACATTTTTTGTATAGTTATGATTATATTTATAAAAATAGCTGGTATTATAATTATGAGAAATTGATAATCTTATCCATACACATAGTTTTATTTCCACAACTTTATTCTTTGCAAAATTTTACTTGCTCAGCATCACAACATCCTGGAACTATCATGTCACCTCAATTCCTGAGTCAGTAGCACATTGTATTTGGAAATTCCTATAGCCTGACCTCCTTGAATCAAAACTGACCCTGCAAATACCACTTCTACACATCATCAGCTCAGTACAAAAATGATATTGAAAATGTCTCCGTGCAATCATTCTTGGGTCAGAATTTTATTGTAACTTACCATCTTTATCTCCCCCTACTCAGCAATGCAATGCCCCTGCAAATATTAGTGCGCATACCTTGCTTATCTAAACATTGTTCATGAAAAAGTCCTTGTACCTTTTTCCACGCTCATAGCATATTGTACCTACATGAACTTTGCCCCATCTCCCTGGGAATATCACTCCTTCCTCTGACTCCATTAAACTGAAAATTACACTGCCCCTAATCCCTAGCTCGGGACCTTAGTGTCCCTGTCCCTGGAAATCTTCATATCAATTATTTTACTTTGACGGTATAGTGCAGCCATTCTCAACCAGTGTCCCATGGAACCTTATGGTCCCTCTAGAGCAGGGGTCTCCAAACTATGGCCCTCCAGTTGTTCAGGAACTACAATTCCCATCATGCCTAGACAAGTCTGTGGATGTCAGAGTTTTACAATGCCTCATGGGACCTGTAGTTCCACAACAGCTGGAGGGCTGTAGTTTGGAGATCCCTGCTCTAGAGGTTGCCAGGGGTTCCTTGAACTGTGGCTTATTGACCTCCCATCTGATGGTGGTTACATAGCTCTGCAATTGCATGAACCCAAGGATATTGTTATCTTTTTGAATGAGAGGCATTCTGACCATCACTGTAAAAAAAGGCATTCCCTCCATTCTCCACCAATGTAAGGGATGTTCTTTCCCTTGACCACCAATTAATTGGATTTATAATGGGTTCCATGAGACATGAAAATGATTTCAAAGGTTCCTGTAAGGTAAAAAGGCTAAGAAAGGGTGGTGTAGTGTATCTGACTGTTTCTTATCTGTGACTTAGTAACAAACTTAGTGGCTTCTTGCAAATACAACTACCCTCATTCCCAATGGCTGCATGAATGTCAGTTTTCTTGTTCAGCAATGTAGCATTGCTCCCACTTCAACTAGGCAGTGCGCTTGCCAACCTCTATATCCAAGTCAGTCTTTTAAAATATAATTACTTATGCATTTCTAGCTCCGCATTCAATGTCAGTGCCAATTCCACCCCAAACTCGCTCATCCATCTCTTTATGGACCTTGATTTGTGCATTGGTCCAAATCATTTGATGGAGGTGGGGGATCATGGTGTGGGATTGTTTTTCAGGGTTTGGGCTTGGCGCCTTGGTTCCAGTGAAGGGAACTCTTAAGGCATCAGCATACCAAGACATTTTGGCCAATTTCATGCTCCCAACTTTGTGGGAACAGTTTGGGGATGGTATCTTCCTGTTCCAACATAAGTGCACAAAGCAAGGTCCATAAAGACATGGATGAGCGAGTTTGGGGTGGAGGAACTAGACTGGCCTGCACAGAGTCCTGACCTCAACCCGATAGAACACCTTTGGGATGAATTTGAGCAGAGACTGCGAGCCAGTCCTTCTCGTCCACATCAGTGCATGACTTCACAAATGCGCTTCTGGAAGAATGGTCAAACATTCCCATAAACACACTCCTAAATCTTGTGGACAGGCTTCCCAGCAGATTTGAAGCTGTTACACTTGCAAAGGGTGGGCCAACACAATATTGAACCCCACAGACTAAGGCTGGGGTGTCATTAAAGGTAATGTGTGTGTCACGTACCAGGTGCGAGGCCAAGGTGCTGAGAGGGCTCCCCTTGCGGCTAAGTGCAGTGTACCCCTGAAAGTGGCACAGGGAGTGCAGTGCCCAAAGAAGCACGGTTTGCCATTTGCAGTGGTTTGATGCGCTGATCACTGGAAGGTTGCTGGAACAAGCAAGATGCACTGTAGGGAAGGTGTACTTGCGGAGTACCAGGCGAACTTGGCAGATGGACAATCTGGAAACAGAACCAGGAGCCAGGCCGGGGGTCATGCACGGTAAATCAGTCATTGTGAGATTCAGGTAGCAGAACTGGAACAAGCCGGGGTTATACACAGTGAGACAGGTTGCAGCAGAGTCAGTGAGCCAAGCCGAGATCAAACACAGTGGAGCAGACAAGAGCAGGGTCAGTAGTACAAGCCAGAGGTCAAACCAGGAGATCAGGATAACAGGTTAAGCAAGCCGGATCGGTAACGGAAGGTCAAAGATCAGGATACACAGGAGCACAGGAACACAGGGGAGCTGATGATAATCCAGCAATGCACAGGTCTCAGCAGCAGGTTTATATAGGCCAGGAGATGCCATCACGCATCTGAGTACGCTCATTAGCGTCATCGCTCATCTGCGTACGCTCATTAGCGTCATCGCTCATCTGCGTACGCTCATTAGCATCATCGCTCATCTGCGTACGCTCGTTCGCACAGCCGCTCATCTGCGTGCGCCAATACACACGGGAGCGCGCCTGATGCGGCCATGATGGGTGTTCGCAAGATTGCCAATTCTTTGGATATTTCCATGACAGCGTGTAAAGGCAGGCAACCCAATATATATATATATATATATATATATATATATATATAGATACACAGTATCTCACAAAAGTGAGTACACCCCTCACATTTTTGTAAATATTTTATTATATCTTTTCATGTGACAATACTGAAGAAATGACACTTTGCTACAATATAAATTAGTGAGTGTACAGCTTGTATAACAGTTGTATATTTTATCCGACCTAAGCAAACACATGGCATCCGCCACCTCATCCCGAAAAGTCAAATATAGAATGAGAATTGGGGTGGGATTATAACGGGGCCAACAAATAATAATAGAAACCAATAGTACTTAAAAAATGCAATATATTATAAACATAGTTAAAAACCAATCAGATCTAATCATTGTGTTTCATTGTACATCTTCATTAGCTAGTCACACAAGTGGATTTCCAGTTGTACAAAGGTTATATATTCGTATGATATCCCAACATGTTTCGCCTTTTGGCTTCATCAGGGAATTAACGAACCAACCAGAAGACACAAAGGACTATATATATATACAGTATCTCACAAAAGTGAGTACACCCCTCACATTTTTGAAAATATTGATACTTTGGGCCCAATTTGGACATTTTCACTTAGGGGTGTACTCACTATTGTTGCCAGCGATTTAGACATTAATGGCTATGTGTTGAGTTATTTTGAGGGAATAGCAAATTTACACTGTTATACAAGTATAGAGAGAGAACTGGGGTGGGATTATAGTGGTGCCAACAGATAATAATTCCAAAGACCTGTGAAAACTTCTTTCAGTTGTGCACTGAACAACCAGGATTTGGTTACAAAGGCTCTTGCTTCCACAGAGTCATCCCTGACTTTATGTGCCAGGGTGGAGACTTTACCCATCACAATGGAACTACTGGAAAATCTATCTATGGAAACAAGTTTGCAGATGAGAACTTTACTCTGAAGCACACTGGACCAGGAATTCTGTCTATGGCCAATGCTGGCCCTAACACAAACGGTTCCCAGTTCTTCATCTGTACTACCTTAACCACTTGGCTTGATAAAAAGCATGTCCTGTTTGGTTCAGTGGTACAGTGCTAATAGGAGTGACTGAAGCCACAGCAACATTGGAGTTCCAGAACCAATTTCATGCATGTGGAAGGGGGTTATCGGTAGGTGGAGAAGACTTGTCAAGAATTCTCATTTCACGGCAATGTAGCACAAGCTCTTTTCCCAAGCACATCTGGTAGACAAAGATGTAGACTTTTTGTTGTGGATCCACAGTGGGTGTTATTGTCTCTTCAACTTCAGTGACCTCATTCCAATTCTCTTTCTCTGTGTTTGTACTAGAGCCACCGTATTCAGCTGTAAGGGAAAACTGGTCCTTAGTGATCAAAGCAGCCAATCCCCCTGTCTCAGCCGAGACAGTTGCTGCTACTTTCCATACACACACACAGTAATACCTTGGATTATGGGCATAAATCGTTCCGGAAGAATGCTTGTAATCCAAAGCACTCGTATATCAAAGCGAGTTTCCCTATAGGAAATAATGGAAACTACGATAATCCGTTCCACAGCCACTGCTTGTCCATGCAGTACCGCATGTGGCCAGAGGTGCGAGGGCGCCGGAGACACTCGGAAACACTCAGAGACGTTTTAAGACCACTCGGATAGGCTCGGAGAAACCGAGTGTTTCCGAGTGTCTCCGAGCGTCTCTGAGTGTCTCCGAGCATCTCCGAGTATTTCCGAGTGTCTCCTGGCAAGTGCCAATCCGCTACATGTGGCAGGTGACTTGGCAAGTGACAATCCGCTACGTGTGGTAGGTGATGTGGCAAATGACAATCCACAACATGTGGCAGGTGATGTCGTGGCAAGTGACAATCCGCTACGTGTGGCAGGTGACGTGGCAATCTGCTATGTGTGGCAGGTAATGTGGCAAGTGACAATCCGCTACGTGTGGCAGGTGACATGGCAAATGACAATTCGCTACATGTGGCAGGTGACGTAGTGGCAAGTGATAATCTGCTACTTGTGGCAGGTGATGTTGCAAGTGACAATTTACTACATGAGGCAGGTGTCGTCGTGGCAAGTGACAATCCACTACGTGTGGCAGGTGACATCGTGGCAAGTGACAATCCGCAATGTGTAGCAGGTGACGGTGGCAAGTGACATGCTCAGGACTCCAACAGATTCTGCATTATGGTGAGTTCATTTTATATAACAATGTAATAATAGAAATAATGCACTTCAATCATTCTTTTTTGCGATACTGCACTGCGTCGATTTAAATGACAATTGCCTGGTTGTGCAACATTGTACCCAAACAACATTGACGTCCCTTTTCCCCCACAAATAGAGCTTTCTTTTGGTGGTATTTGATCACCTCTGTGGTTTTTATTTTTTGCGCTATAAACAAAAAAAGAGTAAAAATTTTGTAAAAAAGCCCAATATTTTTTATATTTTGCTATAATAAATATCCAAAAACAAAAACAAAAAAAAACAAATTTCTTCATCAGTTTAGACCAATATGTATTCTTCTACATATTTTTGGTAATAAAAAAAAAACGCAATTAGTGTATAATGATTAGTTTGAGCAAAAGTTATAGCGTCGACAAAATAGGGGATAGATTTATGGCATTTTTATTTTTATTTTTTTTTACTAGTAATGGCGGTGATCATCGATTTTTAGCGGGACTGCGACATTGCAGTGGACAGATCTGACACTTTTGACACATTTTTGGGACCATTGACATTTATACAGTGATCTGTGCTATAAAAATGCACTGATTACTGTGTAAATGTCACTGGCAGGGAAGGGGATAAATGTGTTCCCTGGGAGGTGTTTCTAACTGCGGGGGAATGGGACAGAATGGAGGAGGAGAGAGATCTGCTCCTTATCACTAGGAACAGCAGATCTGTCTCTCCTCCCCTGTCAGAATGGGGATCTGTCTGTTTACATTGACAGATCACCATTCTGGCTCTCTGTGGAGCGATCACGGGTGGCTGGCGGACATCAAGGCCGCCTTCCACACACAGGTCCTTTTATACTCCTATATACAGGTATAGAGCCCTGACGGGTCTTTTTATACTCCTATATACATGTATAGAGCCATGACAGGTCCTCCAAATACTTCTATATACAGGTGTACAGCCATGACATGTCCTCATTATATTCGTTTACATGCATAGAGCCATGACAGGTTTTCTTTCTACCCCTATATACATGTATAGAGCCATGACAGGTTCTCTTTCTACCCCTATATACATGTATAGAGGCATGACAGGTTCTCTTTCTACCCCTATATACCTGTATAGAGCCATGACAGATCCTCTTTATTCACCTATATACATGTATAGTGCCATGACTGGTCTTCTTTTTTACTCCTTTATACATGTATAGAGCCATGACAGGTCCTCTTTATACTCCTATATAAATGTATAGAGCCATGCCAGGTCTTCTTTATACTCCTATATACATGTATAGAGCCATAACAGGTTCTCTTTCTACTCTTCTATACATGTATAGTGCCATGACAGGTCCTCTTTATACTCCTATACATGTAAACAACCATGACAGGTCCTTTTTATACTCCTATATACATGTATAGAGCCATGTCAGGTCCTCTTTATACTCCTATATACATGTATCGAGCTATAACAGGTTCCTTTTATACTTCTATATACATGTATAGAGCCATGACAGGTCCACTTTATACATGTATAGAGCCATGACAGGTCCTCTTTTGACTCCTACATACATGTATAGAGCGATGACAGGTCCTCTTTATACTTTTATATACATGTATAGAGCCATGACAGGTCCTCTTTATACTCTTATATACATGTATAGAGCTATGACAGGTCCACTTTCTACCTCTATATACATGTATAGAGCCAAGACAGGTCCTCTTTATACTCCTATATACATGTAATGAGCCATGACAGGTCCACTTTATACATGTATGCAGCCATGACAGGTCCTCTTTCTACCCCTATATACATGTATAGAGCCATGACAGGTCCTCTTTATACTCCTATATACATGTATTGAGCCATGACAGGTCCACTTTATACATGTATGGAGCCATGACAGGTCCTCTATATACTCCTATATACATATATAGTGCCATGACAGGTCCTCTTTATACGCCTATATATGTGTATAGAGCCATGACAGGTTCTCTTTATACTCCTATACATGTATAGAGCCATGACAGGTCCTCTTTATACTCCTATATACATGTATAGAGCCATGACAGGTCCTCCTTATACTCCTATATACGTGTATAGTGCCATGACAGGTCTTCTTTATACTCCTATATACATGTATAGAGCCATGACAGGTCCTCTTTATACTCCTATACATGTATAGTGCCATGACAGGTCATCTTTATACTCCTGTATACAGTTGTGCTCATAAGTTTACATATCCTGGCTGAATTTATGATTTCTTGGCCATTTTTCAGAGAATATGAATGATAACACAAAACATTTCTTTCACTCATGGTAAGTGTTTGACTGAAGCCATTTATTATCAATCAACTGTGTTTACTCTTTTTAAATCATAATCACAACAGAAACTACCCAAATGACCCTGATCAAAAGTTTACATACCCTGGTGATTTTGGCCTGATAACATACACGCAAGTTCACACAAAGGGGTTTGAATGGTTATTAAAGGTAACCATCCTCACCTGTGATCTGTTTGAATGTAATTAGTGTGTGTGTATAAAAGGTCAATGAGTTTCTGGACTCCTGACAGACCTTGTATCCTTCATCTAGTGCTGCACTGACGTTTTTGGATTCTGAGTCATGAGGAAAGGAAAAGCATTGTCAAAAGATCTGCGGGAAAAGGTAGTTGAACTGTAAAAAACAGGAAAGGGATATAAAAAGATATCCAAGGAATTGAGAACGCCAATCAGCAGTGTTCAAACTTTAATCAAAAAGAGGAAAATGAGGGGCTCTGTTGAAACCAAACCACAGTCAGGTAGACCAACTAAAATTTCGAAAACTAGCCTTGCAGGAAATGTTATTCTTGAATGTGTGCGCTGTAATATGTTTTCAACTAAAATTTTAGCCACAACTGCCAGGAAAAACCCACAAATAACTTCAGGTGAAATACAGGACTCTCTGAAAACATGTGGTGTGGCTGTTTCAAGATGCACAATAAGGAGGCACTTGAAGAAAGATGGGCTACATGGTCGAGTCGCCAGAAGAAAGCCATTAATACACAGATGCCACAAAGGATCCCTCTTACAATAAGCCAAACAGCACAGAGACAAGCCTCAAACCTTCTGGCACAAAGTCATTTGGAGTGATGAGACCAAAATTGAGCTTTTTGGCCACAACCATAAACGCTACATTTGGAGAGAAGTCAACAAGGCCTATGATGAAAGGTACACCATTCCTACTGTGAAACACGGAGGTGGATCGCTGATGTTTTGGGGATGTGTGAGCTACAAAGACACAGGAAATTTGGTCAAAATTAATGGCGTGATGAATGCAGTATGTTATCAAAAAATACTGGAGGAACATTTGCATTCATCAGCCAGTAAGCTGCGCATGAGACGTACTTGGACATTCCAACATGACAATGATCCAAAACACAAGGCCAAGTCGACCGGTCATTGGCTAGAGCAGAATAAAGTGAAGGTCCTCTTTATACTCCTGTATACATGTATAGTGCCATGACAGGTCCTCTTAATACTCCTTTACATGTAGACCGCCATGACCAGTCCCCTTTAGTTATCATAATATAAAATAATAAATGTGGGGGCGTTTTGGTGGGCGTGATTTTTTTTTTTTTTTTTTTTTTTGAGGGGGGGCAGCATTTCATTCTTGGTCCCAGGCAGCACAATGTCTTGGGCTGGCCCTGAAAAGGTGTACAAGCTTCTTTGCCACCTTTGTCACGTATAGGACAGCCCATTGAAATGGATGACATACTTATGCATGAGCCCCCGTTCTCACTATGTTGTGCAGCATTGGGTGTCATGTATATGTGCATTTTTTTTGTGCGTTGTCATTTCAATGGGCTACCCGCACACACAAAAACATGGAAAAGAAGCTTTTTGACCCTTTGACTGAAGTAGGAACAGGGGTCAGTTTATATGGCCATAGTTATGTGTGTAGTAAGACTGATTTAGAATTTCAGCTAAGAATCATATTTCTTGTATTTTATGTTGAAGCTACTTGTGACTTCCCCATCAATTTGCTACATTCCTCTTTCTGTGCAAAAAGCTTGCTTGCTGACATCATTTAAGACAGATGAAGGAACCTGCAAGAGCATACTGCAGAGAGACGAGTTTTGTAGAAAGCTAAAAATTATATATGGTTTTGCGGAACTTGTCTGGTTTTAGGATGCTTAGGTTGATTTTTAAAAGGTTAGAATGTCTGTTAAAACAGAAGTGTACCGCCTGTTCGCTTGTAACGCAATATGCTGAAAATATATATCTACACTGTATTCACTGTATCTGACACTCTTGACGTGTAGACAAGTCGGGTCAGGAGTGTCCATTCTTTTCTGGCCAGAAAGATGGAATAAAATCTCCCATACCAGAGTTCTTTGTCCAACTGTCATTTACCGATATTCTGCTACCACTAGCACAGTGGTGTAGCGGATAGCACTCTCACCTAGCAGCAATAGGGTCGCTGGTTCAAATCCCAACCACTGCACTACCTGCCTGGAGTTTGCATGTTCTCCCTGTGCCTGTGTGGGTTTCCTCTGGGTACTTCGGTTTCCTCCCACACTCCAAAGACATGCTGGTAGGTTAAAAAGCGCCCTGAGGCAATTCAGTTCGCATAGGTAGCGCTATACAAGTCACTCATTCATTCACTTTATGACCTGCAGCACTACAGCACGCAAAAAAATATGCATATGAGTTATGTCTGACATCATGGGTGAGATTTACTAAATCTGGTGCACACAGAATCTGGTGCAGCTGTGAATAGAAACCAGTCAGCTTCTAGGTTTTATTGTCAAAGCTTAAAATGGAACTTCAGTCATTTTTTCATCTTTCCATCTATTAAATCTTCTGCCCTTGTTTTTTTATCTTTGGATAGTAAAACATTTTTTATGCCAGTAAATACCTTATACAGCCCACTTCCTGTTCCTTGTCTGGAAAAAAGCCTAGGAGTATGACATCATGCACAGCTCTCTCTATCGCTCTCATGAGAGTTTGCCAGGAAGGGAGGGGGGGTGAGTTATAAGAGGGCGAATAAGAGCTGAAGAGCTGGAGGTGTGCCTCTATGTGTCTGTGTAAATCCAGCAAGTGAACAGGCAGCAGCTTCAGCTGCCCACAGTTATAATGGATGCAGCCAGACTTAGTGGAGGGAGATTTCTGCAGCATATTTGGGAAGTACAGAATCACAGTATATATAAAATAATATCCAAAGTGGTTGGAGGGAAGCTTCAGAATGGCAAATATGTTTTTATTACAAATTATATGAGCAGACTGAAGTTAGAAGCCATTTGGTTACTATGCACAGCTGCACTAGATTCTGTGTGCACAAGTTTTAGTAAATCTTACCCCCATGTGACGAGGTGTGAAAGGGGTAAAGGAAGTATTAAAGCGGGATTCCGGCCAGCTAAAAAAATTTTTTAAAGTCAGCAGCTACAAACACTGTAGCTGCTGACTTTAAATAAGTAGACTTACCTGTCCTGGGTGCCCGCGATGTCGGCCGCCCGAGGCCAAACCGTCCCTCGGCTCTCGGGTCCCGTCACTGCCATCCTATGTAAGGGAAACAGGCAGTGGAGCCTTGCGGCTTCACTGCCAGTTTCCTACTGCGCACGCGCGAGCAATCTGTGAATGGCCCCGTGGTGTTCTGGGAACACACACAGTTCCCAGAAGACAACAGGGCCGCTCATGGAGGAGAAGAACACATCGCGGAATAGGAAGAGGCAGATTAGAAAGACTGCCTAGCAACAAGGGTTTAGGTAAGTATAACATTTTTTTTTTTTTTTTCAAATGTTTTTTTAAAAAATTTTTTTAGGAATTTTGGTGGCGTTTTTTTTACGGGTGGCCCACCGCTTTAACAATGTCTGGAATTTCCTCTTGCTATTCTGATAACTGCTTTTTTGCCATTTCAAGGTGGAGCTATCCTTTAAGCCTCACCAGTGGAATCCATCAACACATCAATCCATTGGTGTGTCTGCACTTGTTCACACTGAAATTGAAAAACATGTATTCTTACAGACTTAATTGTACCTATGTATGTCTCAGGAGTAATATTAAGGCAGGATTGTTTATTGCTTCTCTTGGCACTGATCCCCACAAGTCCCCATCAAGGCGCTCATCAATGTAGCTATAATACTTATGCCCCGTACACACGGTCGGATTTTCCGATGGAAAATGTCCGATCGGAGCGTGTTGTCGGAAATTCCGACCGTGTGTGGGCTCCATCGGACATTTTCCATCGGATTTTCCGACACACAAAGTTGGACAGCAGGAGATAAAATTTTCCGACAACAAAATCCGTTGTCGGAAATTCCGATCGTGTGTACACAAATCCGACGCACAAAGTACCACGCATGCTCAGAATAAATAAAGAGATGAAAGCTATTGGCCACTGCCCCGTTTATAGTCCCGACGTACGTGTTTTACATCACCACGTTCAGAACGATCGGATTTTCCGACAACTTTGTGTGACCGTGTGTATGCAAGACAAGTTTGAGCCAACATCCGTCGGAAAAAATCCGAGGATTTTGTTGTCGGAATGTCCGAACAAAGTCCGACCGTGTGTACGGGGCATAAGAAATCCCAGAAAGTCTGATTCCAAACCAAGTGGCTTGGTCTCTACTGCTATACTCAGCTCTGCAGACATCAGAACTGGGATGAGCCATTAAGCCTGCAAGTTATGAATGTCAAAAAGAGAACCTTATAGATTGTGAAA
Source organism: Lithobates clamitans (assembly GCA_037952925.1). Lineage (NCBI taxonomy): Eukaryota > Metazoa > Chordata > Amphibia > Anura > Ranidae > Lithobates > Lithobates clamitans. Next base: position 1,122,113 of record JBBGZY010000351.1, on the reverse strand, counting down.
CATCAGCCACTCCAATGTAAGAAAAGTAGTAGTACAGAAACCTTTGCTCGAAAGATACATACAGTGAAAACTATATACAAATACGAATAATTGAGAATATGTGCTTTGAGCCTGAATCCTTGTAAGCTTTGAAAGGTTTCTTTAGCCATTAGCTGACGTGCTGCCGTCATTATACTACGGTGGGTTGGCTCTCCTGGGCAAATCGCTGTAGCTGTACGCCGACCCTTTAAATATACTTAGCAGGCACACGTGCCCGCTGCGTGACGAAGGAGCTGATGCACGTGCCTGGCGGGCACTCATGATTGCTCCTGAGAGAGAGAACGGGGGCTCTGTCAATGTAAACAGACAGATCCCCCGTTCTGTCAGGGAGAGGAGAGACATCTGCTGTTTCTAGCGATTAGAAACAGGATGTCTCTCTACTCCCAGTCACTACACTACCCCCACAGTTAGAAATACCCCCCCTAGGACACCCTTAACCCCTTGATCGCCCCCTAGCGTTAACCCCTTTCCAGCCAGTGACATTTATGCAGTAATCAGTGGCTATTTTTAGCTCTGAAAGATACAATACTGAACATCCAAACAATTGGATTCCTCAGTATAAACAACAGGACGATTATTCCCCGAGGGTGTCCTCGGGAGGTAATTATTGGCACCAACAGAACTGCGCTTCCGAGTTTAATTATGCTGGAAGAGGCGGCCCATCTGATGGTAATTACAATAACGATAATTTTTTTTCCCAAGGCCCAAAACAACAAAAGGGGCATAGACCCAAAAGGGGTTCCAGAGGGGGGTGGCGTATCCGCTCTAAAAAGAAGGCAGGTCTGAAGGATTCCGGCCTCTTCAATCTCAGTTCAGTTTGTTTGTCAGTTGAAGAAAAACACATACTCAATCATTGTTTAAAGTTTGCTCCTTCTTGGGCATTGAATACATTTGAGACTTTCATTGACATTCAAAAATACATAGGAAAAGTTAACATTCAGCGGTATATGATTTTGAATCCATTTCGGTCTAATACCATAGTTTTCACTAGTGTGAGGAATTCAACTCTATCCAATGCTTCATTGTTTAATCCCCCAGCCCATTTGGCCACTGCAATTTCAGTCTTTAGGGATTTGGTCATTAAAGATCTGCAGCAGTTACAGATTAAAAAAAACAGGAGGGAGTTTATTTTTAAGAAAGGTTTGGAGAGTCTGAAAGAACGTGATGACACCATTGTACGCCCAGCCGATAAGGCGAAGCGTATAGAGCAGAAATGCAGAGGCTATTGTCAGACCGAAGCGTATAGAGCAGAAATGCAGAGGCTATTGTCAGACCGAGAAACATATGTTCCTTTAAAAGCGAATCCCGCCATTAAGTATAAAAAAGAGCTTTGGTTGATGAAGGGTTTCAAGGAAGGATCATCTCTAAGAAAGAGAAAGCTTTTCTGGTACCTGTGGCTCCTAGAGTGCCGGTAATATACTACCTACCAATAGTGCACAAGGATCCTGTTTGCCCCCCTGGGAGGCCGATCATAAGTGGCATTGATTCAGTTACATCCAGGGTGGGCAAATATATAGATCACTTTTTACATCCTCTAGTGCTAAGAACTCCTTCCTATTTGAGAGACTCTACACAAGTTATGAACGCTCTCAAACCTGTGGAATGGAAAGAAAGTTAAATTTTCGTCACTGCTAATGTATCTTCGTTGTATACAGTCATTTCACACCAGCAGCTGACACCATTTCTGTTTGTCAGAGGGAATCTATTTTAAGCCTTTTGGATTATGCTATGGGGCACAATTATTTTTGGTTTGACGGTTCTTAATATACGGGTGCGCAAATATATAGATCACTTTTTACAGCCTCTAGTGCTAAGAACTCCTTCCTATTTGAGAGACTCTACACAAGTTATAAATGCTCTCAGACTTGTGGAATAGAAGGAAAGTTACATTTTCACCACTGCTGATGTATTTTTGTTGTATACAGTCATTTCACACCAGCATCTAACACCATTTCTTTTTGTCAGAGGTAATTTATTTTAAGCCTTTTGGATTATGCTATGGGGCACAATTATTTTTGGTTTGACGGTTCTTAATATTTGCGTATTAGGGGTGTGGCCATGGGTGCAAAATTTGGCTATCCTATTCTTGGCCAAGTGGGAGGAGGATGTCGTCTATCATGAGCCTAGACCAGAGTTGGTCTTCTGGAAAAGGTATATAGACGACACCCTCCTCCTATGGGATGGAGACTTTGAATCCCTTGATGATTTCATGTCTATGCTGAAAAGTAACAATAGAGGCATCATCTTACAGCATGAGGCAAGTAAATGTAAGATACACTTCCTCGATTTGAAACTCAGAGTTGTTGATGATGGTATTATTACATCAACCTATTTTAAAGAAAAAGCTAGCAATGGATATATTAACACCAACAGTTGCCACCATAAAGTTTGGTTAAAATCCATTTCTAAAAGCCAATTTCTGAGATTACGGAGGAACTGTACAAATCAAGAAGATTTTTTGTGTGAAGCCTCCATTCTTAAAATTACATTTTTGGAGAAAGGCTATGAGACAGATGAATAGGAAAGAGTACTGAAACTAGCTCTTGATAGGAACAGGGATGACCTGTTAATCCCTAGGCCAAAGAACCAGGACAATGGCTTTAAGTTTGCCTTCCTTACTACTTACTCAAATCACCATTATGAGATTAAACACATTTTTCAGAGACTCTGGAAAGTTCTAAAGGATGACAGAGTTTTAGGGCCAAATCTTCCCAATAACCCTCGGGAAGTTTATAGGGGGGTTCCCCCATTGAAACTACAGATAACACTCAATGTTGTTGACCCACCCAAATGCCTCTTTTCAAAATATGGGTTTTTTTTTTCCCTGTAGGAAATGTCCAATCTGCCAAATAAATGCACATAATTGCAGGAGGACTGAGTCATTTCAGTCCACCTCCACTCAAGAAACATTTCCCATGAAACCTTTCATTACATGCGCGACCAAAAACGTTGTATACATTATTCGTTGTCCATGTGGGCTTCAGTTCATAGAATGCACTGTCTGTATGCTGCAGACAAGATTGGCCGAGCATGTAGCTAATATTAAGAAGGGATTTCCCAAACACAGCCTGTCCAAGCATTATGCTTTGCAAAATGGCTGTAATCCTGAGAGTACCACCTTCCTAGAGATAGATAAATTTACTGCCCATTGGAGTGGCAGTAATACTGTCAGGGAGATTTCCCGATTAGAAACGAGATGGATCTATCAAGCCCAAACTTATGCCCCATTTGGAATGAACATTGAGTGGGACATTAATTCCTTTATAAATAATAGTTAATATGATGCTAATGTTGTTATTCTATTCTGAGATCTATTTCACATAAGATGCGTCTATTTGTCTATTTTTAGATTTATTGTTATCTCTTTATGATATGATATGATTTATGTCTCATCATCATATTAGTTTTATGTATCGCTTTTGATGTATTATTATTTTTTAACACAAGATGGCGCTGCTTTCCGGTCCCATTCGCTTATTATAGGAACAGATTGGTTTTAATTACTAATATTGTCCTGCACGCTCAAAAGTGTTTTTTATTCAATTTGTATAGGTGTTTTTGATATGTTACAAATGAGAATTTTATGTATATGAACCGCCCTTAATTCATGTAAGTTGTACCCTTTATAGACAGCAGCATTACATGCCTAAGCCTAGCCCCTGATGTCATTTGATGAGGAAACGCGTGGGGAGGAGCTGGGGCACATGACACAAATGTGGACCGAGACACAGCAGCCATTTTGTTGGTTGAGAACGCTGCTCGTTTCCATTTGCTTGACTTACACTGAGAACATGTGAGTTTATATAAATTTTTTACTAAATAAACACATTTACTGGATGCCTGCACAATGAGTATTCTTCTCGTCAGCCCTGGGAGTACTATTGCTGAGATGAGGATCTTCTATTGCCATTCTTGGCGGTCGATGGTGAAGTTTGAATACTGATGTCCATACCTGTGTACTGTGATTAACATACCCCGGGTTAAATGGATCTAGTTGCTGTTGAGGCTCACTGGTATTATCATTTGGCTATCCATCGTGCATATCCCTCTATTTCAGGGTAAGTCGGTATTGTTGGGTGTTGGTGACGGCTTTTGTATCCAGCGTGCCCGTATTCACTTCAAGATTACTTTGACTCATCATGAACTTTACTTATTTTATTTTTATGGACTTTAGTTAAATAAGCACTGCACCTCTCTTTACATTTCTTTTTATTGTACCCAGAAATATTGTGTTAGCTGCTATTTGTGTATTATATAGCTCAAGCGCAACAGATTCGCAATTATTACTATGTATGTAATACAGCTCTGTATCAATAAGCAAGCTTAAAGTAGTTGTAAACCTTTCTTGTTTTTTCACCTCAATGCATTCATGTCTTGCAGTGCAGCAGCCCCCCAGTGCCCCCGTTTTACTTACCTGAACCCTCTTTTTTTCGTGTTGGGGACGAGCACACCAGCTCTAGCCAGTGTCTCATGTCCTGATTGGCTAGATTGATAGCAACGAAGCCATTAGCTCCTGCTGCTGTCAATCAAATCCAATGACATGGGCGCCGGGGGGCGGGGCCGAGTCTGGCATTCGTGTATGTGGACGCAAATGCTGGACTCGGGAGCGCACCCGCAAGGTAACCCCCTCGGGAGAGCGCTTCTCCTAGGAGGTTATCTGATGTGGGGAGGAGCCGCGAGAGCTGCCGGGGGACCCCAGAAGAGGATGTTCGGGCCCACTCTGTGTAAAACGAGCTGCACAGTGGAGGTAAGTATGACATGTTTGTTATTAAAAAAAAATATATGATCCTTTACAATCACTTTAACTCCCAAAAGCTGTACCATCAATACACCAGGTGGTGGCAGCCATGTACTTATTTGCAGAAGCAGAAAAAAAGCTGCAAGTCATTCATAAAGTAACCACCATCAATTGCAGAATCACTGCTCACTACTCAAGACTGCATTCACACTACAGAAGCGCATGAACAAAAAAGAAAAATGTGTGCCTTTGACCTGAAGCACTACAGCACCCAAAAAAATGTGCATATAAGTTATGTCTGACATCATGGGTGAGATTTACTAAAACTGGTGCACACAGAATCTGGTGCAGCTGTGAATAGAAACCAGTCAGCTTCTAGGTTTTATTGTCAAAGCTTAAAGCGAAACTTCAGTCATTTTTTCATCTTTCCATCTATTAAATCTTCTACCCTTGTTGTTTTACCTTTGGATAGTAAAACATTTTTTTCTGCCAGTAAATACCTTATTGTCAGGGCTGGGCTCAGCCCTTCCTTCTCAAAGCTGGCCACTCAGCTGTCAGCTAATTGCCAGCTCCTATCGCTCCACAGTGACTCACCTGTTGATGATATCCTGCTCGTCAGTTCTGCCTACTTAAGCCGTCCAGTCCAGATGATCTCTGCCTTTGCCTTGGTCACATCTGTAGAGACGCTCTCCTGTGTTCCTGTTAAAGACTTGCTTGGCTGACATTCCTTCTGGCTTCAGATCCTGCTTGCTATTCTACTACGCTCATCTCCGGCTCTCTGACGTTTTGGCTTGTCTGACTAATCGTTTCGGTTCCTGAACTCTGGCTATGTTTTAACTACGTTTACTGTTTACCTTTTTTTATTAATACTAAACAAGTGTAATTTAACTGTACTTCTGTCTCCGTCTGATTCATGGTTTCTGACAGTAGGAGAAGGCCATGAATTCAGAAGATGCAGTCAATACACTTGTTGGTAATATTTTTTCTAGATTGGATGAGCAGGATCACCGCATGAATCAGTTTGCCATGGCGTTGCAAACACACCTGAGTCGCATGGCCCACCTGCAATGTCCCACTGTGGCTGCTCTGGTACAACCTGTGTTGCAGGCCATCCCTGCTGCTGCTCCAGTCTCTGTGCAGGCACCAGCCTTGAGTATTACCTCTATAAAAAGGTATGTCTGGTGCCGCTCTGCTTACCCAGCGATTTAGGGGCGATCCAGTCCAATGCAGAGGGTTTCTCAACCAGGTTGAGATATACTTTGGGGCGTTTCCCACGGACAGAAGCAAAGTAGGTTTCATGATATCTTTTCTTTCTGAGAGAGCCTTGGCGTTAGAGTTTGTCTTCAGGACAACCCAGTCTGGCCCAACCAGTACTTGGCAAACTCCTTTGGTAACTGTTTCAGGCTGATCTGGCAATGAATTCTGCTGTGACCCCAGTGCATAGGGGCCATTTCCAGGATATATTTCTATATAGATTAAGGCTCAGTTCACACCTAAACCGGCCACGGATCGCACAGCAACACTATCCATCCCTGTTCTCCATTTCAGGGACGAATCGGGCCAGAATCTTTGCCTGAATTCAGGCCTGAAACGGAGGCAAAGACGCACAGCATTTCTGTGCAGTGCGCTCCACAGCCACCCTGGAGACATGTGAACTGGCTCCATAGAGAGCCAGTGATATTCTCCTGCTATGCGAATTGGATGCGGAGAAATCCACATCCAATTTGCATAGATGTGAACCCAGCCTAAAGAAAGAAAGTTGTCCATGCACAAAAATTATTTTGTATACTGAATTTATGCATTCAGTGTAAAATTTCAGCTACCCATAGGGGTAGTGGCACAAAGCTTATGGATTCCAGCAGTCCAATTGTAAAGGGAGAGATGAGAAATAAGAGCGATAAATATTCGTAGTTCCAACATCCCCCAGAAGAATGTTAACAGTCCCATGTCCAAAAACAATCCTCAGGATTTTCCCGTAAGGCTCGATTCACATCTATGCATGTTGCTTTTGAGCATTTCTGCAGTGCTTTTTGCGCTACTTGGCACGTCTTTGGACACAAACCGCAATTTGCAGTTTTTTACACTGCATATAGCTGGTTGCTAAGGAGGGGGCTGGAAAGCACATCCTTAAAAACCGATGAGTCATTAGCTGTCAGCGTGCTTAATGTAAAAAGAAAAAAGAATTGCCAGCTAAAAAAAATTCACCCAAAAAAAGTAGTGTAGTGTGAAAACACAATAGACAGTTTTTGACAAGTCCTTTATTAAAAAGGTCTTCTTCCTCCTCCTCCAAGCTTCTCCCACTTCTTCCTCCGGTCTTCTCTTTGGTCCATTGTCTCCGTTTTTTTTCCTTCCTCCACCGCTCCCACCGTCAACCCTCCTCCGATGCTGCATCCCGCTGATCTGTCCGCACCGATGTCGAGCATTTCTTAGATAAAGATGGGGGCGTGGTCATCAGATGACATCATTCAGAGGCCCCTCCCCTCGTGACGTCACTAACTCATCATGCCCAGTCTGTGACGTCAGTAGGGGCGGGGCCTCCGGATTATGTCATCCGGTGGTCACGCCCCATCATTATCTAAGAAATGCTTGACATTGGAGCAAACAGATCAGCGGGATGCAACATCGGAGGAGGGTCGTCAGCAGGGAACGGAGGAAGAAGAACACCGGACAAAGAAGACAGGAGAAACAAGACCAGAGGGTGCAGGAGAAGGCCGGAGGAAGAAGCGGGAGAAGCCTGGAGGAAAAAGACATTTTTAATAAAAGGACTTGTCAAAAACTGTCTATTGTGTTTTGTCGCACTACACTACTTTTTTTTGGTGAATGGGTAGGGGTACAATGTACCCGATACCCATCCACATGGGGGTCTTTATCCAGATTCCGATAAGCCCCCTGCCCACAGACCCCGACAACCACCGGGCAAGGGTTGTCAGGAAGATGCCCTTGTCTTCATCAACATGGGGGCAAGGTGCTTTGGGGTGGGGGGCACAGAGCCCCCCTGCCCCCAAAGCACCCACCCCCCCCAGTTTGAGGGCATGTGGTCTGGTATAGTTCAGGAGGGGGCGCTCGCTCGTCCCCTCCCTTTCATGACCTGCATGCTCAGATAAGGGTCTAGTATAAATTTTGAGGGGACCCCATGCCATTTAAAAAAAAAAAAAAAATTTGGCATGGGGGTCTCCTCCAAATCCACACTAGACCCAAAGGCCTGGTATGGACCTGGGGGGACCCCACGCTGTTTTTTTGTTTTTTTTTCACAATTTTTTTTTTTAGCCGGCAATTTTTTTTTTTTACATTCAGCTGTCAGCGGGAACGCCCGCTGACAGCTGATGACTCATCGGTTATTAAGGATGCGGCAGCATCCGGCTTGCCAGCCCCCTCCTTAGCCAGCTATATACAGTGTAAAAATAAAAAAAAGGTAAAAACGCGGTACTTGCATTTTGGATGCGGGTCCATTGAAGTCTATTACATGCAAAACAGTCCCTGACCCTTTCCAAAAACGCAGAGGCACAAAAATGCAGTGATGTGAACGTGTTCCATAGGAAGCCATGTTAGGGCCAGTTAACACCAGATGCAGTTCTATGTGCTTTATTTCTGCACTAAAAATGCATGCACAGTGTTTTCCATGTATTCCAATGGCTCTAGTTCACACCAATGCAGTCAGTTTCTGCACCAGAAGACACCCCAAGACAGGAAGTGTGTTACTGGCTGGACCACCAGGAGAAACAAAGGGGAAAAAAGCCTAAAAAAGGTAACAAATGCACCCACCTCATCTAAGGATTGGACAACTGGTTCTGTGTGAAGTAGTAAAGCAGACACCTATGGACAGCAACATTGTGGGGAGAAGTTTTTGTTAGACTGGCATATTTTGATGGACTTGACTAAAAAAATGACACTGAACTCCAAGTAACATTTGATAGGTAGTTATAACAAACTGTTTTTTATCCTTTTTGGATAAAGCTTTTACATAAATGAATAAAAGCTGACCATTATAAGCACTCCTGTCCATGTTAAATGGTTTGCCTCAACCATTTCAAGGGGTGGGGGGGGGGGCGATGTAGATATTTTTAAGGGAAGAAAAGCAGCCACCACATATCCAACAAATTAGCCATCTGCAATTTAAAGGGGTTGTAAACTCTTGTGTTTTTCCACCTTAATGCATCCTACCCATTGGCTCACGCTGCTGTCAACCAAATCCAGTGATGTGGGCACCGGGGGGGTGGGGCAGAGTCCAGCATTCGCGTCCATGGACGCAAATGCTCGACTCAGGAGCACGCCCGCAAGGTAACCCCTCCCCCGGGAGAGCGCTTCTCCGAGGGGGTTATCTGATACGGGGAGGAGCCGTGAGACCCCAGAAGAGGATTTTCGGGCTATTTTGTGCAAAACAACCTGCACAGTGGAGGTAAGTATGATGTTTGTTATTAAAAAAAAAAGCCTTTACAATCACTTTAATTAAAATGTTATTAAACCCACAACAGTAAAATCAGTCTGTATATGCAGTAGCGCATGCTTGTTATACTCACAGTGGAACCGAAGGGGTTAATCCTCCACATTGTGTACAAAGGCTGTTTGATCCTGTCCTCTCTGATCTTTACCTTCTTCCAGTGTCTCAAAGTTCTCCAACTCATTCATTCATTCCAACTTCTCTCCGGATTTTAAAAATGGAGTCAGGCTGCACAACATTTTTATTGCTTCAATCCTGTTGGAGAGATTGTTCTTCACTTCCTGAAAATGGGCACTAACCAGATCAATAACCGTTTATGGTATAAATTATATTTTCACATGGCAAATAATTTACTAGTAGGTGTAGTAGAGTAATAGAAAACCAACAGACCCAACAGTCATGACATGCATGCCGCTGATTCTGTGTAATTGAATGATTAATTGCACATGCTCAGTTTGGTGTGTATTGCTAGAGAGGTTGTTTTATTTCTTGGGAGAGTGCATGTAATCAGCACAGATCAAATCAGCACTGTCCAGACAGAGGGTCAGGGGTCCTGAAGTTTTTATAGGACAGTGAGAGCAGAATGAAAACTCATTCTGCAAGCTTTAACCACACACTGATAGAAGTCACAAGACTGCTCTAACTGCTTATAGGAAAAGGGGTCCTGGGTTTTAGTAACACTTTAATTTTTGATTTTAATACCACTGTAACTGTAGAATTTTCCTAACTATGTTGGGCCATTTGTTTTGTTTTTTATTTTTTAAGACACTGCCTGGCCCCCCCTCGACCTCTTTTTATTGTTAGAGAAAGCTGTTTGGCATACATCAGCCAGAGGCTCTCAATGTGCTGATCTCGATGGAGGGAGAAGGAACAGCTAGTGGAAGGTGTGTTCCCCCCCCCTTTTTTTTTTTCACCAAGGAAGAGAAAGGGGATAGAAAATGTAAGTCTCCAGGTCCAGGTGAGCCAGGCCTTTTTTCCCTGGTCTAGTAAGGTAAGAACCGCTGAGATCCAAGAAGCCACATACAGACCATCACTTATAGAATTCCTATGCCTTTGCTTGGCTATGAGGAGCATGTGGAACATATAAATCTGTTTTAACATTAATACTTTATTGTGGTTATGTAATTATAGCCAGTTGCAAACGGTGCTTAATGCTTTTTTTTTTTTTTTTTTTTTTTTTAAGCTGGATCACTAATATGGAGTCTTAAAGTGGAACTAAGCCCTTCTTTTATCCTTTACAGCCAAGGAAGCTGCCATCTTAGCCTCCGTTTGATCTGCAGTTGCCATGGTAATGCACATGTGACGACTCCAGTCTTTGATAGCTTAACAGTTTAGTTGAGAGCCAACACATAAGCACACTAGTAACTAACAGTTATCATTCAAGGCATGTCCCGAATATACCAGTTTTAGGAAACCATCAAATCTGTGGAACTACTTCCAGTTTATTGATCCAGCATATTTAAATTGTTTGTCATTTTTGTGCAGAGGCCTAATGAACAGTCACTTTCCCACAACTTACCAGTGGTAAGAACCAGAAGGTGTAAACTACAATTTATAGAGTTTACATTTATTTACATTCTAAACATTAATAGTATTGTTGAACAGCTTCCACCAGAACAGTAGACAATGGGAAATACATGCGATAGAGAGTGTCTTAGTTTTGTGCACTTTATGTAACAAAGCAAGACGAATAAATATATTTTTATTGCTGCATCCCTGTTGGAGAGATTGTTCTTCACTTCCTGAAAATGGGCACTAAATATTTTATGCATGCTTTGAAATTAAGAATATCATAATATGAAAAGCTTTGTATACAGACTACATAGCTATAATGTGTTCAAAATAATAGCGGTCCAACATCATTAACCAGATCAATAACCGTTTATGGTATAAATTATATTTCTACATGGCAAATAATTTACTAGTAGGTGTAGTAGAGTAATAGAAAACCAACAGTCATGACATGCATGCCGCTGATTCTGTGTAATTGAATGATTAATTGAAAGGGGAGTGTTCAAACTAGTAGTGTGGAGTTCAATTAGTGAGGTCATTCATTCTGAAGAAATAAATAAATAAAATTTAAAAAAAAAAAAAAAAAAAAAAAAAAACATAAAAAAGGGTGTCAAACAGGTGGCCCCACTTTTTTTCCCCAACAAAAAACACATTCCATTGCTGCTGCACCTGCAGGGTTCTGGTGAGGAAAATTGCAGGGACCTGGGAAAATTGTGTGGGCTGCTCAGGATTCATAGGAAGAGGGGTATGTAGACAGTGCATCCGCAGCTGCTGCTAGAGTGCTGACAGGGGGTGGAGCCCGTCCTGGCTCATGCAAAGGTTTAAAGAAGGAATGGTAAACCCTGGAAGTCGCACATCTACGGTGTTTTACTGCAATTAATGGAGTGGTAACTTCAGCCTTGACTCTGACCAGGACACACACCCAACACGCTTCACTCCACCCCCGGAGCTTGGACATGGGGAAAATTGCCGGGTCGGCTTGCCCTTAGATGTAATTTCTTATTGGGAGTATCTCACTATGAATTACATTTTTGTTGTAGGGAATGCCAGAAATCTGACTTGTATCTTAGTGTAGACTTCTGGGAAAATTAGTGAGCCAAATCACACAAGCTGGAATATTTCTGGGGGGAATTCTGTACATATTCTGTGTACAGAACACCTCCAGGTAGCCATATTGCGTTGCATTTTACAGAAAACTACAGAGCTGCAGATTGAAAAGGAAAGGAAATTTTTAATAACATTCAATTACAAAATTACTTGAGTTGCAACTGCATATGCTATAAATTACTATATATAGCTTTCTGTTGGTGGTATTTGATCACCTCTGCGGTTTTTATTTTTGCGCCAGAAAAAAAAAAGCACTTTTGGAAAAAGAAAAAAAAAACCCAATACGTTTTACTTTCAGCTATAAAACATACCCAATAAAAAATAATAAATAATAATTTATTCATCAATTTAGACCAATATGTATTCTGCTACATATTTTTGGTAAAAAAAATACCAATAAGCATTTGATTGTAGATGCGATAACATTTTTGCGCAAACCAAACTATGGGATACTTTTATGGCTGCGGCCAGTAGACAAGTAGTTAAGGACAAAGGCAGCAAAATGTACATTTCTCTCTGAAAATCTGAGTAAAATAGGTCGTTCCAGACATTGTTCAGAAGAACAACGTACTTTAAGACATTGGTTGGACAGGGGAAAAAAAAAAAAAAAAAAAAAAAAGGACTCAAACAATGATCAGCTTCAGGGTGATCAAAGAAGGTATAAAGTTACTTGTGAGTACTGTAACAATTAGAAGACGTCTATGTGAAGCCAAGCTTTCGGCAAGAAGCCCCCTGCAAAGTCCCATTGTTGAAAAAACGATATGTGCTAGAAGAGGTTTCCCAACGAACACATTGACTGGCCTAAAGAAAATTGGCACAACATTTTGTGGACTGATGAAAGCAAGAGATTGTTCTTTGTGGGTCTAGGGGCCGCAGTTTGTCAGACAACCCCAAACACTTAATTTAAGCCACAGTACATTGTGAAGGCCGTGAATCATGGTGACACAAGCATCAGGATATGGGGATGTTTATCATACTGTTGTGTTGGGCCCATATATCGCATACCAGGGATCATAGCTCAGTTCAAATATATTAAAATACTCAAGAGGTCATGTTGCCTCATGCGGAAGAGGAAATGTCTTGTTGAAACACCCATTTCAAGGGTAACGACCCCAAACACACCAGTAAGTGAGCTGAAACTTGGTTCTAGACCAGGGGTCGCAAACTGGCAGCCCCCCAGCTGTTGCGAAACTACAAGTCCCATCATGCCTCTGCCTGTGGGAGTCATGCTTGTAACTGTCAGCCTTGCAATGCCTCATGGGACTTGAAGTTTCGCAACAGCTGAAGGGCCACCAGTTTGAGACCCCTGTTCTACACCAACAAGATTAACGTTATGGAGTGGCCAGCCCCTGGACCTAAATCTAATAGAAAACATCTGGGGTGACATCAAAAATGCTGCTTCTCAGGTAAAACCAAGTTATGCAGGGCTGGAATACCTGTTCACAGGTGCCAGAAGTTGGTCGACTCCATGCAACACAGATGTGAAGCATTTCTCTGAAACAGCAGTTGTACAACTAAATTATTTGCTCAGCGATTCACAGGAAAGCTAAAACTTGAAGCATTTTTCAGTTTATTCAGTAAATGTTTGAGTTTGTAAACGAAAAATGCAGACACTGCTATTTTTTTTGGAAAAGCCTAATATTCCTTTTTCTTCACTTTCTGTAAAGTAATAACGAAAATTTGAAAAACTTTTCTTCATGTTTTGATTTGGAATAGACTGTGCAGTGTTCCCAATGCATTTGCATGGATGGAAATAAAGGCTATTATAAGGATTTTGAGCTTTACTCACTTTTTTAAACACACTGCTGTTATATTTATCGCAACTCTGTCACCCTACAGAAGGGAATTCTTGATCATCTTATAATTAAGGCCTCTTACACACAAGAAGCAAGGGCTCAGTTGAAGTCTGCCTGCTTCGCGGGGAATCTGTCCGATTATCCCTGCTGAGCAGGCGGGTGGCTGGTACATGTCTGTTCTGCTTATGCAGAGCGGACACAGACCACTCTCTTCTATGGGTGATCGGATGTAAACAGACCGCCTGTCCGTTAATACCCAACTGCCATCTGATCCGATAGATGGGGGGGAACAGATCCTCATCCGTCTGTTTTTAGAGAACAGGATCCGATGTCAGCAGGTGTCCGTTGACACCTGCGGCTCCATAGAAGTGACTGGAGGGTGTCCAATCAGGTGAATCCGATTGGTTTCCTGTGTGAAAGGGCCCTAAACTGTATGTTTGCAGCTGGAATACTGTAAAGTTATCTGTCGACAGAGGCATCCGAAACCTTTATTTAATACTAGAGAATCTCATCTTCAAAAAATAATCTTGCCACTGTTAAAAGTTAAGTTTATTAATTTAAGGAGGAACATCAAGGTTTAAAAAAATCAGTCCAACAAACCATTTAGTATTTTATCAGTACACATAGAACACTTTGTTGTGCGTCAAAACAGCAAAATGTTTGGCTAAACTGATAACACATTTACTGCTTGTCTTCTTAGATATTAAAATGACTTGTAGGCAAAATTGTTCAAGGCTCTGCTTTCTTTTGTTCTTCATTGGCACCTGATTTTAGTTGTTGATGGTACCTAAAAAGAGGAAATAAGGGAAAACAAATGGAGTAAATCTAACACACCATCCCCTTGGAATCCTGTAGTGTACGTACATACTACATCATTTTGTAAAAACATATCATGCAGCGTGTAGGTCTACAAGGGACAGTAACTAGATAATGCAAAAACTGTTATTAACAGATAGAACCACACATAATATCGTAATATATATGAACAGGAACAGAAAGAAATAACACCAATCTTTGTATTGATCACAAAAAAAAAAAAAAATATGCGAAAAAGCCGTAACCTCCAAAGACCCCAATCACACCTGAGCGTTTTGTAGCTCAAATCGCTTTCTGTCGGGTGGAAAGTCACATAGGATACAGTCAGTTACTACATTGTTAAATGAGTAAAAGATAAGAGGCTAGCATCTAACTAGGGTCCCTTAGTGATGATTAAAATATATCAGATATTTCACCTCATTTAAACTACATGCTACATAAATCGTTTATAAAACCATCTATGATTACTTTTTACCTGTGTGGATCCTGCCGAGCGTTGGTTCCCCATTACTGGGACTCCACTTGTTGTTTTATCCCCCTTTGGGGTCTGGCCTGACCTTCCCAATCTTGATCTGCATCCAGGCCACTATCCCATCAGACTTCCATGGTGGATGTTATGAAGATAAAGCATTGCCGAGACTGATATTTCCAGGAGGAAAACTTACCCTGAGATTCATAGAGGACAAGACAAAGTTTGTTTTACCTGGAGAAGGTTTATATTTCCATAGGGGAAGAAAACCTTTTTGGGCTCCCGATGGTGAGCTTTTTTATAGAGCTTAAAGTGATTGTAAAGTCTATTTTTTTCCCCTATAAAGATAACAAACTTGTTATACTTGCCTGCTCTGTTGCAGTGGCTTTGCACAGAGCAGCCCGGATCTTCCCCTTCTCCAGGTTCCTATTCTGTGATCCTGGTCCCTCCCTCCACAGCAAGCAACTTGCTATGGGGGCATCCGAGCCAAGTCACAGCTTCACAGTCACAGCGGCACCTCTACTGTCTCTCAGCCAATCAGGAGGGAGAATCTTGGATGGCTGAGACACTCCTGGACATTGCAGACCTCGGGTAAGTGTTGGGGGGGCTGCAGCACACAAAAGGTTTGTTATCTTAATGCATATAATGCATTAAGATAAAAACCTTCTGCCTTTACAACCACTTTAATAGCTTTCCAGATTCCTCTATCTAATTGGCAAGTAAGGCTGAGAGATTTCCCAGAGCAGAGAGATGCATAATTTTTTCCTTGCTTCTAGTGAGTGTATATACAGTGCCTTGCAAAAGTATTCACCCCCTTGGCTTTCTACCTATTTTGTTACATTACAGCCTTTAGTTCAATGTTTTTTTTAATCTGAATTATATGTGATGGATCAGAACACAATAGTCAAACTTGGTGAAGTAAAATTAGAAAAATATATACATAAAACTATTTTTCAGAAAAAAATAAATTGGCATGTGCGTATGTATTCTTCCCCCTTCGTTATGAAGCCCATAAAAACCTCTGGTGCAACCAGTTACCTTCAGAAGTCACATAATTAGTGAGATGTCAACCTGTGTGCGCGCGCAATCTAAGCGTCACATGATCTGTATATATACATATATACATATATATATATATATATATATATATACACATATATATATATACACACACACACACACACACACACACACACATATATATATATACATACATACACACACATACATACATACACACACATACACACACACACCTTTTTGAAAGGCCCCAGAGGCTGCAACACCTAAGCAAGAGGCACCACCAACCAAACACTGCCATGAAGACCAAGGAACTCTCCAAACAAATAAGGGACAATGTTGTTGAGAAGTACAAGTCAGGTTAGGTTATAAAAAAAAAAAAAAATATCCAAATCTTTGATGATCCCTAGGAGCACCATCAAATCTATCATAACCAAATGGAAAGAACATGGCACAACAGCAAACCTGCCAAGAGACGGTAGCACACCAAAACTCACGGACCGGGCAAGGAGGGCATTAATCAGAGAGGCAGAACAGAGACCTAAGGTAACCCTGGAGGAGCTGCTGAGTTCCACAGGCAGACTGGAGTATCTGTACATAGGACGACAATAAGCCGTACGCTCCAGAGTTGGGCTTTATGGCAGAGTGGCCAGAAGAAAGCCATTACTTTCAGCAAAAAAGCAAAATGGCACGTTTTGAGTTTGCGAAAAGGCATGTGGGAGACTCCCAAATCATATGGAGGAAGGTGCTCTGGTCTAATGAGGCTAAAATTGAACTTTTTGGCCATCAAAGAAAATGCTATGTCTGGCGCAAACACAACACATCACCCAAAGAACACCATCCCCACAGTGAAACATGGTGGTGGCAGCATCATGCTGTGGGGATGTTTTTTCAGCAGTCAGGACTGGGAAACTGGTCAGAGTTGAGGGAAAGATGGATGGTGCTAAATACAGGGATATTCTTGAACAAAACCTGTACCACTCTGTGTGTGATTTGAGACTAGAACGGAGGCTCACCTTCCAGCAGGACAATGACCCCAAACACACTGCTAAAGCAACACTTGAGTGGTTTAAGGGGAAACATGTAAATGTGTTGGAATGGCCTAGTCAAAGCCCAGACCTCAATCCAATAGAAAATCTGTGGTCAGACTTAAAGATTGCTTTTCACAGGTGCAAACCATCCAACTTGAAGGACCTGGAGCAGTTTTGCAAGGAGGAATGGGCAAAAATCCCAGTGGTAAGATGTGGCAAGCTCATAGAGAATTATCCAAAGCAACTTGGAGCTGTGATATCCGCAAAAGGTGGCTCTACAAAGTATTGACTTTAGGGGGGTGAATAGTTATGCACATTGACTTTTTCTGTTATATTGTTTTATTTGTTGTTTGCTTCACAATAATAATAATAATAATAATAAAAAAAAAAAAACACACATCTTCAAAGTTGTGGGCAGGTTCTGTAAATGAAATTATACAAATCCTCAAACAATCCATGTTAATTCCAGGTTGTGAGGCAACAAAACACAAAAAATGCCAAGGGGGGTTGAATACTTTTGCAAGGCACTGTATTGGTGGGGGCTCATGGATGTTAATTCAATTTTTACAACACTGGGTGGAGCGCAATGGTAGTTTAAGGCTGTACATTTACTTATTTCTGGTGAGAGAATAGATGTACTACATTGAACCACTGGATGACCTTTTACACACGGTGAATACCCAATTTACATTACGGACTGTCTTTGCACTAATATTTTGGGACTATATTATCTTACTTTGGACTTTTACACATACATTTTCTTATATACTGTTCGATATTTATATAGAGCGCTGCACACCATTGGTGCCATTTGTTACTTGAAGGAGTTGTATAATCACTCTTGTGTGCTAGCTGCTGCCGTTCACATAGTGCTCATTTTCTATTTTGCTTTACCCAAATTACTAAGACCTTAAAAAAAAAGGCTATAAAAACGGAAGCTTATGAAGGTCCTGCATACAATTAAAATAAAGTTTCTCCACTGTTCAAAAATAGTCTTTCTTCAAGTGTGGACATTTCCAATAGCCACCAGAAGTAAAGCAGTGCTTTAAACAGTGAATGTTGAATCACTACTACTCTTTGATTGCTATTATGGTACAGATTGTGTCTCGGTGGAGGCGTCTGGTTGTGTCAGTACGGCACCAATGGTGTCTCGGTGGAGGCGTCTGGTTGTGTCAGTACGGCACCAATGGTGTCTCGGTGGAGGCGTCTGGTTGTGTCAGTACGGCACCAATGGTGTCTCGGTGGAGGCGTCTGGTTGTGTCAGTACGGCACCAATGGTGTCTCGGTGGAGGCGTCTGGTTGTGTCAGTACGGCACCAATGGTGTCTCGGTGGAGGCGTCTGGTTGTGTCAGTACGGCACCAATGGTGTCTCGGTGGAGGCGTCTGGTTGTGTCAGTACGGCACCAATGGTGTCTCGGTGGAGGCGTCTGGTTGTGTCAGTACGGCACCAATGGTGTCTCGGTGGAGGCGTCTGGTTGTGTCAGTACGGCACCAATGGTGTCTCGGTGGAGGCGTCTGGTTGTGTCAGTACGGCACCAATGGTGTCTCGGTGGAGGCGTCTGGTTGTGTCAGTACGGCACCAATGGTGTCTCGGTGGAGGCGTCTGGTTGTGTCAGTACGGCACCAATGGTGTCTCGGTGGAGGCGTCTGGTTGTGTCAGTACGGCACCAATGGTGTCTCGGTGGAGGCGTCTGGTTGTGTCAGTACGGCACCAATGGTGTCTCGGTGGAGGCGTCTGGTTGTGTCAGTACGGCACCAATGGTGTCTCGGTGGAGGCGTCTGGTTGTGTCAGTACGGCACCAATGGTGTCTCGGTGGAGGCGTCTGGTTGTGTCAGTACGGCACCAATGGTGTCTCGGTGGAGGCGTCTGGTTGTGTCAGTACGGCACCAATGGTGTCTCGGTGGAGGCGTCTGGTTGTGTCAGTACGGCACCAATGGTGTCTCGGTGGAGGCGTCTGGTTGTGTCAGTACGGCACCAATGGTGTCTCGGTGGAGGCGTCTGGTTGTGTCAGTACGGCACCAATGGTGTCTCGGTGGAGGCGTCTGGTTGTGTCAGTACGGCACCAATGGTGTCTCGGTGGAGGCGTCTGGTTGTGTCAGTACGGCACCAATGGTGTCTCGGTGGAGGCGTCTGGTTGTGTCAGTACGGCACCAATGGTGTCTCGGTGGAGGCGTCTGGTTGTGTCAGTACGGCACCAATGGTGTCTCGGTGGAGGCGTCTGGTTGTGTCAGTACGGCACCAATGGTGTCTCGGTGGAGGCGTCTGGTTGTGTCAGTACGGCACCAATGGTGTCTCGGTGGAGGCGTCTGGTTGTGTCAGTACGGCACCAATGGTGTCTCGGTGGAGGCGTCTGGTTGTGTCAGTACGGCACCAATGGTGTCTCGGTGGAGGCGTCTGGTTGTGTCAGTACGGCACCAATGGTGTCTCGGTGGAGGCGTCTGGTTGTGTCAGTACGGCACCAATGGTGTCTCGGTGGAGGCGTCTGGTTGTGTCAGTACGGCACCAATGGTGTCTCGGTGGAGGCGTCTGGTTGTGTCAGTACGGCACCAATGGTGTCTCGGTGGAGGCGTCTGGTTGTGTCAGTACGGCACCAATGGTGTCTCGGTGGAGGCGTCTGGTTGTGTCAGTACGGCACCAATGGTGTCTCGGTGGAGGCGTCTGGTTGTGTCAGTAAATTACTTATGTTGTTATCTCTGCAGTTATCTAGTAGAAGACTTGTCAGATCTCTCACCCAGTCTTCCTCAGAAAGAGACTTGCCTATTTTTCTGGCATTTCAACAGAAACTTACTGACAGAACTTTTTAGAAGCAATGTATTAGAATATTTATATTATGCAGAGATAGCTTTGGTAAATTCCGTTCTTGTTGATTCCAAATAAATTGAAATTCAGTGCATTTAAAATTCATAGGAACGGTAAATCATTTAAGGTAACTGTTAAAATGCTTGATGAGCGTGAAAAAGGATGATTAGCATCATTCAGTTTCAGATTAAACAAACACAACAAATACATGCCAACAAAGCACCATGACTACTATGATTACAGTGCAGTAACTTATGGCAACCACATTTTAGATTATTGCTGGCCAAACCCTTTGTGAATTTTGGCTGGTTCCTGATAAACCGGACACAATTTGCTTCATGGGTGGCCTTGTCAGCCCACACTTCAACTAAAATATCAAAAGAGTCAGGCAGAAAACTGTCAGCCATATCCAATCAGATGCAGCCGCTGTTTAGGTATTCCGGCAGCTGCCAAAAACAATAACCTAGTGGGAGCAATTCATTTATCCACACAAGGTTAGTGTGGATGGAGGAATCTTCTAGATTCTTATAAAAGAGAATCAGTGTCGAGTCAGCTATAATAAAAAGGTACAATTTGGTTACTTAATTTAATCTCTAGCCTAATAAAGAATAACGGTTTACTTGGTGTAAAAGAAAGCAGCAAGTCGCTCTACCACTACAGTGAAAAGGTGCCCTGGATACACTGAAATACTATATATTTACAACCAGAAAGCTGTAATTACAATATTATATATATCACATGACAGGTAAGCAAACACTCCATCCAGTTTTTAAAAGGATTAGTAATGATACTTTACCTATACCAATTGATTTGAATACATACCTCCATATTCTAAACAGCTGGGTACCTCCTGCACAGCCAACAAAGAAGTTAACAGCGAACAGAGACCAGTTTTTCGGTATAATCACTAGAGAATATCGTGACCATATCAACCCTGTCAGAACAATAAAAAAATAAAACAATATACAGAAAAATGTCAGTATGAGGAAACTAAACCTGTACACATAAGCAAAAAATGTTCTCATAACTGCAAGTAACAGGTTTATGTAGATATGATTTATAACAGTTTTTAATAGAAGATGCAAGACTGCTGAAAAAAAACAAAAAAAAAAAAACAAAAACACAGCGTCTAGGGTCCAGCGCTGTTCTCCCGCACTCGGTTCTTGTTACAGCTGTGGGTGCCGCCATCTTGGATATGGGTATTGGCTGTGGCTTCCTGAGGAACCACAGCCAGTTCCCCACTGCATGACACGGCACTTTATGAATGGCTCTGCAGCCTCCTGAGCATATGTCCTATCCCAAAGGGCTCGGGGGTGAGACATCATCCTCACCTAAGCAGACCTCCTCCCCCCCCCCCCAAAAAAAATAAAAAAAATCGAGGGGGGTGGAGCGAACCAGCAGGACTTCACTTTTGGAGTGAAGTTCCACTTTAATTCCTTCCTACACTAGCCCTCTTCCCAACTTAAAGAGGAACTGCAGTCTGCACACATAATTTGTAATAAAAACATATTTGCCATTCTGAAGCTTCCCTCCAACCACTTTGCATATTTTATATACACGGATTCTATACTTGCCAAATATGCTGCAGAAATCTCCCTGCTCTCAGTCTGGCTGCATCCATTTTAAATGAACCCTTTACAACCACTTTTGCCTACAGGTAAGCCTATAATAAGGCTTACCTGTAGGTACTGTGAATTCCCCCTAAACTTGCACAGTTTAGGAGATATTCACTGTATACACATGTGCCAACGTCATCGGCATGTGCGCACTGAAGAAATGGCTTGTTTGTGCAGTGTAAGAGGAGCGCTGCAACAGCTTTGTTCTAAGGCGAGTATTTCATAATGAACTAGTATGCGATGCATATTAGCTCATTATGTCTGTCTTGCAGGTTGTTTTTTTTTTTTTTTTTTTACGAGAGTTTAAAACCACTTTAACTGTGGGCAGCTAAAGCTGCTGTCTGTTCACTTCCTGGATTTACACAGAGGCACGCCTCCAGCTCTTAAACTCTGAAGCTCTCATTGGCCCTCTTATAACTCTTCCCCCCTCCCTGGCAAACTCTCACAAGAGAGTGAGCGAGAGCTGTGTATGATGTCAGAAGCCAAGGCTTTTTACCAGACAAGAAACAGGAAGTGGGCTTTATAAAAAAGGTATTTACTGGCAGAAAAAAAAAAAAAAAAAGATTTTTTTCCAAAGTTTAAACAACAAGGGCAGAAGATTTAATAGACGGAAAGTTGAAAAAATGACTTAGCTATGACCTTAGACCTTTGCTATGTAATTTTAGTGGTATAAAATGCAATTAACCTTTTGTCTGCCACCAATTTTAAAAAAAGGGGAGGAAGGGTGGACATAGTATTCTGTAATGCCATTTTAACCCCTTCCCACCGCCACCTCTTGGCCCTTTATCCACTTCGGTATCGGGCACTTTCACCACCTTCCTGCCAAGGCCTATTTTCAGCATTTATTATTTAGGAATTTCGTGAGACCCCAAAAAAAACCCCAAAAAAACACCACACACACACACACCAGGACAGTACAAATATCCCCCCAAAATGACCAGCATCATATCTGGTGTGGCGGTGATCAGAGGCTGACTAGTTATTTATTACATTTTTTTTCTAACACGCTGTGACCAGAGCAGTACAGCGTTACAAAAGTAACAATGTACTACTCTGGGGAAGTGATCAGGTTTTTATTTTCCTTTTTACATATTATAAAATTACTTATACCAGTGAGTTTCACTGCTATAAGCAACCATTTTTAATGGATTAAATTGGATTCCTTGTTTACTATTGAGGTTATCTGTGACTGGCCACAGCTAATCACATGGTATAGACGAGCTGAGATTGTCCTTGTACAATGTGATCACGGTGACCATCCACAGAGATAAAAACACAATAGTACAGAATTGATGGCATGAATGAAAACCATCCATTGTGTACAATTGCCATGTGATTGGTCGTGATTGGTCATCTCAGGCAAAAATGAGCAGAGCCATTATGAGAGGCTCTGTGCCTTGTGGTCACAACAGCCAAATTACAGCGACCACAAAATATAAACACCACTATGGTCTACATATGAGAGTCCTCCCCTTCCTCCCATAACAGAGGAAGGAGAATTTCATAAATTAGATGGAATGATCTTAGAGAGGTAGCCAGCAGCATATTTAAGGTGGGGGGGGGGTTAAAGGTTATCGTGGAATTTTTAAAAAAATGTTCTACTCCATCATCCTCATTTCATCTCCCTCCTGTCTCTGTAGTGCCAGTATCCTATCACCTCCCTTATCCTGCACATTAACTGCCTCATATTTATCCCCCCCACTATAAGTGACATGTACATTACCCCTTCATCTCCTCCTCCTTCTGTGTATGACCTGTACATTAAAGTGGAGATCCACCCATTTTATACACTTCCTCACTCTGGTATCCCCTTTGAGCATCCTTTTTGCCATGGAAATTTATTTATTTATTTTTAAGAAAGGGAAACACCTTAATTATCTTTTTTCTCCTGCATTTCCAGCAATCCCCGCCTAGGCGATTATGTCACTAGGCGTTTCAAAAGGGCCCCTGGGATAGCGGTGTCATGTATCCCAGGGGTCCTTGCGAGTCTCCTAGTGATGAAATCTTGCGATAATTGATGGGAACATCCGCCAACGTGGCTATGACAACAGAGGAAGGAGCGCCGTGGCATTACTGCGCAGGCACGAGATCTGGGAGGTGCATGCTGGGTATCCAGCTGCACCGATTCCCGGAAATGGATAGAAGAGGGCTTCAGGTTCCCACAGTGGAGATGGACCCTGTCAGCTTCTAAGATCCAGACCTTTTTATTTATGTTTGAATTGTAAAAAAGGAACTACTAGAATAACACTAAATATTGCATATAGAGTGGATCAAGCTAGAGTGGAGTCTTAAAAAAAAAAATTTTAACTAGGTGACTTGAACTTCGCTTTTAATAATGCCCTGCAAATTATGCACCAGTACCAGGTTCCACGTTCTAAAAAAAAAAAAAAACAAAACAAACAAAAAAAAAAAAAAGTGAAAAATCACC
Source organism: Lithobates clamitans (assembly GCA_037952925.1). Classification (NCBI taxonomy): domain Eukaryota; kingdom Metazoa; phylum Chordata; class Amphibia; order Anura; family Ranidae; genus Lithobates; species Lithobates clamitans. The sequence goes on along the minus strand of JBBGZY010000351.1, from coordinate 1,098,303 downwards.
TTGTGGTGTCAAATTTCCATAAATAAAAAAGGGGTAATTTTGGGGTATTTGTAACGTCCTGGCGTTTGTAGATATTTTATAACAGATATTAAGAGAAAAGTTTTGTATTTTATTTCCCTTCATATAGCACAAGAAAACCCAGTGGTTATTAAATACTGCTTAAAGAGCACCATCTCAAAGAAAAATAATTTATCAATTTGGGTACAATGTTGAGAGTAATTGTCAAACTATTACAGCACAAAAAAAAAAAAAAAAAAAAAAAAAAAAAGAAGAAGAAGAAGAAGAAGAAGAAAAGCCTGGTAAAGTAGGGGTTAAAAATGTCACTCACTATTAACCATTTGGTGACAAGGAGTCATTGATGCCTAGATTTCCAGGCCAAATTTAGCAACATCAGCATGTACACCTAAACAATTCATACATTTTTTTTTTTTGTTGGGGATGTGTAAGGCTTTTATTGGATACACTGTTTTAATAAAATTAACTTTGTTCTGGTTCTATTACAGGCTGACAAATGTGCAAACAATAACTCTATATATTTGTACCTGACAATTTCAATATTAAATACACTTTACAACAAGTAAACAATACAGCCTGAAGGTAGCAGTGTTCATTAGCAAGCTAAAGGCTTTCCTTCTTTACTGTGAGGCTTCCTGGCTGTATGTGATCACCACAGAATGGAATATGGTTAATAAAAAAATGCATATGAATGGCTTTCATTTTAAAGTCACCAGGCAGATAAAATATATATATTGTATTCATGATGTAACAGAATGTACATTTCAGCAATGTCATTTACCTGTAGCCATTAGTACACCAGACTGGGCAGGACTTAATTTGTCTGCAGGTCTTGTCATGTCAGCTAATCCAGCAGCCACCAGCCCCTACAAGTCAATGGGATAAAAACACACACTGACTAGAACAAAAATGGAAGTTACTGAAAACGTCCAAAGAGTACTTTTTCAGGCATTATTGGAGTGTGTTGCAGTTACTGTCAAATCAACTACAATGAAAGCCTAAGGCTCGGTTCACACTGCTGCGACACGAGATCCGACTTGTGAGACCCCAATAGTAGTCAAGTCAAAATTAAATTTTTCCCTATGAGAGCCATCTTAACGGATACTACTTAAGTTGCTCCAATTTTAGAAAAGGTTCCTGCACTACTTTGGTCCGAATTGGGTGCGATTTCAGCCCTTGGACAGGCTCCTAAGTAGCGTCCAAGTGAGATCAAGTCGCGGGTAAAATCGTATGACTTTGCCATCCCCAGCAGTGTGAAACGAGCCTAAGGCCCCTTTCACACGGGCGGACCGTTCAGGTCCACCTGTCAGTTTTTTAGGCAGACCTGAACAACGCTCCATACAAGTTTATTGAGCGACGGATGTCAGCGGTGATATGTCCGCTGACATCCCACCAGCTCCGAGCCACTAAAGTGTGACGGAGGAAAACCCTACTTTTCCATCGGTCTGGCGGATCGGATGAAAACGGACTCTACAGTCTGTCTTCATCCGATCCCCCATAGAGGAGAGCGGCGCTCTGACAGGACGTTCCCTGCACAGTGTGCAGAGACAGACCTATCATCTGCCTGCTCAGCGGGAATCGACGGAGCAATCCCCTGCTGAGCAAAGCGGAGCCCGTACACGTCTGTGTGAAAGGGCCCTAAAAAGAGTAATAAAAAAAATTAAAAAAACAAAAAAAAAAACAAACAACAACCACTGAAGGTACAAAGCAAACAATAGGTCCCTAAAAGCTTGCACATACTTGTAGAAGGCTGCAGTACCCACCATTGCCAATTAGCACTTTATGGTAGTGTTGAAACTAGCCTGTGCCTTTCCGCCTCACACTCATTCCTGTTGGCCAGTCAATATAATGGGCTCTCTCACCGACTAATGGAAATGTTCAGTCAAGATAGCTTATGCAAGATTTAAGAGTGCTTTACACAACTGGAACCCCTTGGGGTCTACCCATAGGCAGGATGTAGAACATCAAAGTTCTGTACAGTCAATCATTACTGGCAAAATAAAGTACAACTCCAACCAAGACATTTCCTTTCATTCTAAATAGAATAAGAGAAAAAAAGGGAAGGGTTAAACCCCTTTGGTTTTTTTTTTTCTGTCTGTGTTCCCTGTGGAAAAGTTTTGGCTGGAATTTCAACAGTTAATGATTAAATTAGACATAATGTTTTCATAAAGTAATTACATCTAGCATGAGTTAAAAGGTGATCATTTTGGAGGTGCATCCCGATTCCAATCTCAAGGAGGATATATAAAGCGGCTAGGCTGGAATCCCAGAGAATCAATACAGGGTTTTCCCCAGAGGACCAACAGATGAAGCCAGGTTAAACATTTCAGTTGATTGGCCAGGTGTTCCACTCAACACCCCAGTTTAAGGAACACCTCACACTCCGGGGAATTAACTAAACTCCCTGTGCAGAAACTGTCTGAAATGGCATTTACCACTTTAACCAAGCAGAGAGAAATGTCTCAGGTCATCCCTCTCTGCTTGTGCAGTGATTACATTACATGAGCAGAGCCTGCAGGCTTAACACACCTTCTCCTTTCTGCTCTGAGTTGAGCGGGGAAGTGAGGGTGGGCAGGGAGATTAGAGCATGCAGTTTAAGCTCTACGGTCTGTATGCTGTGTCACAGCCACAGAACAGAGAACTGATCACTGCTAACAAAAGGGTCTTGTGCCACTTTGTTAATTAGCAGCATCTGCTCCATTTATATTTGGAAGAGCATTGAGCTTCCACCCATACCGTCTAGAATACGTAAACTTTTGGCCCTTTGTCAAAATCCTTTAGGTAAAAATGTATTTATCCTTCACCTGGATTAGTTAAACTAAGTGATCAATGAAGGCAAGGCAACAATGTGGCATTCTAGAGGTTTAAACAGGATTGGCTTAATTTATTAACAAGCAACTGAGAAGGCCAGTAGGCCAGGTAGCAATTTGGACATCAAAATAAGAACTGGAGCATTAAATAACCACAGATTTAGAGGAGTAAAAAGAGGGTTTCATTTTTTACATTTCTTTTTTAAATTGGAGAGGAATTGGTTAGTGGGGGTGGGGGTTAGGGGGAGCCCAGAGTTCAGCTTTAATATGCAGATAGCAAAATTCTGATGGTTGCCTTTTTCATAATTTGCACACCACTGTCCTCATATGTGCCAGTCTGCCAATTTATTCAAGCCCTGGGCATAGCTGAGTGGGGGAATATAGGTTCACCACCACCCAAAATAATGAAATGGGTTGATACACTGGGTGGTGCTGTAGGGGGAGCATGCAAAAGGCAAGGAGTAACATTTTATGCTGGAAGCAGTCTCATTCAGCTGCCTCTTTAGTGCACCAACAATTCAGACTTTTATTTGAATTGCAATACTTTTTTTTACCTCATGCTCTGGTAAGCTTGGCGTTTACAGTACATAATTTATTGGACAAAATTAACAGCAATTAAAGTGGACCTTTATCATAAATGCAACTAGCCAGGTATGGTCTGCAGAATTCTAAATTCTTCTCTCTGCTGGACAATCCCTGATAAAGAATCAGCTGTGGATTGGCTGCCTCTCCCTAAAGGTTGCCTCTCCTAAACCCCCAAGTCAGCTCATAACCAATGCACCAGCATTTAAAGATTCTGGGATAATTGTCTGTATTGATAATTTTCTTTTTTTCCCCAATTACAGTGATGTGTTCTCATGCGACTTATACCTACAGTAGAGCGAATAATAAAAAGTTAAATATTCAGTACAGAAACTTACCCATTTCATTATGGGAGCCCAGAAAAACACAGTCTTGGGTCCTAAAAAAGAAAGGGGGGGGGGGGGGGTTGGGAGAGAGAGAAGTTCAGTAAGAGTCTATTATCACATCTGCCAATCCATCTTAAATCAAGCTTCTCTTGAAGTGTAATTAGGCTTTTGCTGTCAAATTTTAGAAATCCCCACTAAATATGTTATGTTCCCATTCACACAGCATACCTAGACATTATTTTCATTCTAGTTGTTTTTTTTGGGGTTTTTGTTTTTGGAGCAGTGTTATATATGACCCTATAGGCCAGGGATATGCAATTAGCAGACCTATAGCTGTTGCAAAACTACAAGTCCCATCATGCCTCTGCCTCTGGGTGTCATGCTTGTGGTTGTCAGAGTCTTGCAATGCCTCATGGGACTTTTACTTCAACAGCTGGAAGTCCGCTAATTGCACATCCCTGCTATAGGCAGTTGTAAGGTCAGTTTTTTAAGTGCATTAACATACAATGTGCCACCCAAACCTTCCAATCTTTAAACCTTTGTTAGGCGCTAGATAGTGTACACACCTAGTTTACAATGAATAGTAAAAATTTACCAGCAGAGTACAGACAAGGTTATTATGATAAAGCAAAGTTCTGCCGGAAAAAAAAAAAAAAAAAAAAGTCAGCTGCTACAAAAAAAGTGCAGCTACTGACTTTTAATAATCAGTCACCTGTCCCACGGTCCAGCGATGCGGGCGTACGAAGCCCCGCTCCTCTACCCTTCCTCTCGGCGGCATCTGCATTCTTACTGTGGGCGCCCCGGCTGTGGCTTCACAGCTGGGCACGCACTGCGCATGCGTGAGCCACGCTGCGTGCTGTGAATGGCCGGGCACTCTTCTGGGACCTGTGAACAACAGAAGATTACAGGGAGGGAGGGGGGAGAGGTTAACGCTTCTAAAAACGCAAACGCGACTAAACTGCTGCTTTTGAACGTCGGTTACTAGCTCTCAAGTTGCATCGTTCAGGGGAGGTTGTAAAACGTCCCTTGTACATTAAGCCTAAAACTGTAGCTTTGTTTTTAAGCATGCAGCAAATTTTGAAGGCTAATGAACCTCTCATGACTGGGGTTCTTTCATATTTTATGACCAGAATATATGCCTTGCAATGTTACATTCAACTACTAATAACTTTTGAGCTGCTTTATATATAAAAAACACAAAAATTACATTTTCATTCCCATGATTTGATAAATTAAAATAAAAAAATATTTTAAAAAAATTATATAATACACACACACACACACACACACACACACACACCTCTTAATGTGGTAGTAAACTCTGTTTCACTTATACCTACAGGTAATCCTATAATAAGGCTTACCTGTAGGTACTGTGAATATCTCCTAAACTTGTACAGTGCCGGACCTTCAGCGCCCGTGCTGTAAACAGCGGCCCCCACATGCATGCGCGGGAGTGACGTCCCCACACCCCTGGGCACTCTTGTAGCCGGAGGCCGCGAACCCAGAAGGAAGATGTCAGCCCTCTCAGCGGTGACATTGCAGCACTGGAGGGCTTTGTTCTAAGGAAAGTCTCTCAAAATATGCTAGCATGCGATGCATACCAGCGCATTATGACATTGCCTTGCAGGGAATTTTTTTTGTTTAACCACCTGCGGTTTACTACCACTTTAAAGAGGAAGTAAACCCCGACGGGTTTTACTTCCTCTTTTTCCCCTGCAAAGTAAAAGCATAATGGGCTAGTATGCATCGCATTCTAGCCCATTAAGTGACACTTACCTGCAAAATGAAGATCGCGATGTCCCCACATCCATCTTCGCCCCTCTTCCTTCTGGGGCTGCAGACTCTGGCTCCGTGACTGGCCGGAGTCGCGTGAAGTCACTCCTGTGCATGAGCCGTCAGTCACGGCACGGAGGTCTGTTTCCTCACAGCGCATGCACTGATGACATCGGCGCACACGTATATGGTAAATATCTCCTAAACTTTAAGAGCTTTTTCTGTTAGCAACAATTTTATGGATACCAGACCTGTGTGGTCCCCCCCATTTCAGATTTAAAATTGAAAAGTAGGTTTAAATTTATGTATGTAATAAAAAAAAAAAAAAAAAAAAAACAAACAAACACACACTTTTCTGTTCACACTTATTACAATATCCACACAAAGCAAAGAAACACATTAGAGATTTATAAAAAACACACACACAACCTGCTATGGTAATGGCTCAAGCATTCATGAATAATCCCCATATTTAGCCTAATTTATTTGTTGATCATCAGCTCCATCTAGAGGGGATAATGTGGTATTTTCTTGAATGAGGTATTTCACGTGGTCACTAAATGGAGCTGATGATCATACCAAATAAACATATTACACAAAATATGGGGATTATTTGTGAAGACTGTTATGCTTGAGAAATCCTCATGTTATAAATGAATCCCACAGTCCGTCCCCCCCCCCCCAGCTCTATGAATGAAGCGGCAGAAGCATAGAAAGAAACTTTTTTTCATAACATTTCATTTGGTTCCCAGCAACTGCTCCAACTGGGTCCTAAAAAAAAAAAAAAAAAAAATATATATATATATAGATTTCAGGGGCACAGGTTGTCAGAAACGTCCTAGTCCTGACGCCAGAACTTCCACCCCGGTTGAAGGAGGTGCAGCCAATCTACAGCCTTTTGCAGGAACGCTTTTCTTTTTAGGCTGTAGATCCTTTGCCTGCAAGTCATTAGGAGATTAAATAAAGCAACAAACAATACACAAACTAAGGTAAAGTAAAGCAACAAAAAATCTGCATAATAAAGAAAACTTACTATTGTGAATTGTTAGCCTTTATTTAAAACCAACAAGTTGCTTGGCACTTCGCTCCGACATGCTGGGATCAACATAAATTAAAGAATGAAACAAAAAGAAGAAGATCTGCCCTCAAGATGAAAGCTACAAGAAAAATATATCTGGTTGGCCGCTGTCTTGCTGAGAAAGTTCCCCCGGCGGATAAGGACCCCCCCTGTACTGCGCAGCGGTAGTGCAGTACGAACGACTAGGAGCCGCCGAAAAATTTCAATCAGCTGTACACGGCGCCTGCGCCCTGGGTCCAGGTTGAAGCCCCACCATCCAAGTAGACCTAGAGGGAGAATAAAAAAGTGCCGAGCGAAGCGAGGCCGTGCCCGAAGCGTGGCGAGCCCGCGAGGGGCCCTCTTACAGGCGCCGTGTACAGCCGATTTCTATTCTATTCGGCTTTGGCTATTTCCGCCAACTCCTACTGTGCCAGCACTGCGCCTGCGCAGTAGAGGGGGGTCCTTATCCGCCGAGGGGAACTTTATCGGCGGAACACCGCCATTGGTTTCTTCACTTTGTACCTACTACATTATCAAAAGCTGAACTCTGAGCCCAAAAACACTCAAAATATTCCTCAAAAACCACAAAAAGGAGTTTAATCCACATTGGGTGCACCAAATGCCTTTGCAAACCAAGGTATTATAAACAGAGCTGTGGGAGGGGCCCAACAAGCCCACCCACTACAGGCTGCCTGCAGAAGGAAAGGGCGGAGAAAAGACCAATCATCCTGCACTAGGAGAGGGAACAGCAGAGATGAGTCTTAATTATTACAGGACATTTTTGCACAGAGGCAGTTACACACTGCATAGATCTGGAAGAAATATACACAGCACAGAAAGATTCAATTAAGAATACACATGCCTCTAGTAATTACATAGGATTTACTTATCCCAGAGTTCAGCTTTAACAAGACAAAATTATAGAAATGCTGAACCTTAGCTATACTATACCTGTGCAGAATGGCCATGTAAACAGTTTATAAAACACAGTGGGGGAGACTTACTAAAACTGGAGCACTCAGAATCTGGTGCAGCTATGCATAGTAACCAATCAGCTTCTAACTTCTGCTTGTTCAATCAAAGTGGAAGTAAACCCTCCTATCATTTTCAGCCATGGAAGCTGCCATCTTAGTCTCGGTTTAATCTTCAACTGCCATGGTGCTGCACATGTGATCAGGACGCCTGCCATTGGATGGTTTGACAGTTGGGTTAAGAGCCACCCAATGTGACAGTTACATTCCTGGCATGTCCCGGAAAAGTAACAGTTTATTTTTTTTTTTTTACAGTTTATGTGGAGTACACACTATAAGAAAATCAGGCGAAACGGAAACAATAAAAGAAAATTTGTATGAAAATTCTCGTACGACAAAGGCTTTTTTTTGTTATTTATGGTCTCTGATCATGCGCAGTTTTTCTTGTACGAAACGGTACACATAACGAAAATCGTTTGTTCTGTCCCTGTATGAGAAAAAAATGTTGGAGTTTGTCCCTTCCAACTTTTCGTACAAAAAATCCCAAATTGGCTGTGGAAAGTGGTGTACACACTATACGAAAATCATACCAAAGCTCCTTGGACGGAAATGTTCGCCCGATTATCTTGTAGCGTGTACGAGCCTTAAATCTATGATTTTACGCCTGCCTTAACAATAAAACCGGGAAGCTGACTAGTTTCTAGGCACAGTTGCATCAGATTTTTCACTCTCCAGCTTTTGGCTCCTTTCACACTAGGGCGGCGTCGGCGGTAAAACGCCGCTATTGTTAGTGGCGCTTTACCGTCAGTATTCGGCCGCGAGAGGGGCAGTTTTACCCCCCGCTAGCGGCTGAGAAAGGGTTGAAAACCACTGCAAAGTGCCTCTGCAGATGCGGTATAGCCGCGCTGTCCCATTGATTTCAATGGGCAGGAGCGGTATACACACCGCACCTTCACCGCTCCAAAGATGCTGCTAGCAGGACTTTTTTACCGTCCTGCCAGCGCATCGCTCCAATGTGAAAGCCCTCGAGGCTTTCACATTGGAGACAAAGCCGCGGCACTTTCAGGTCGGTTTGCAGGTGCTATTTTTAGCGCAATAGCACCTGAAAACCGCCTCAGCGTGAAAGGGGCCTTAGTAAATAACCCCCAGTGTTTTTTCCTGGGTCTGTCTGAATTGCGGTAAGTTCCCTAGCTGTCCAGGCAGTGCCAGCTTTGAATTTCTATATGCCATTACCATGGGAAAATCAAGGTGGCAAAAAGTCAGCGGGACAGAAGTCATAAAATAGATAGATTGACACAGACTTCACAACAACCAGGCTCAGACTCAGGACAGAGTGCACTACAGATGTTCACCACATGCACAGAATTGAGTAAACAACATCTGTTAACCAACTTTGCAAGTCAATCATTTACAAACTCAAAATGAATGCAGCTCTGTATTTCTCCAGACACCAAGTATTTTTTTTATCCAAGCATTGTATCGTAGTCTGACTTGGCATCAGCCTCCTGCAATTCACTGTAGAACAGAGCTCAGACTGGGAGGGGGGCACAAGGTGCCAATCAGTGGTGCACATACAGAAAGGGAGCAGAATGTGAGGGAGCTAATCAGTCTGCTGTTTTGTCTTTTACTGTCCCAGTCACAGGCTAGGGGAGGAATAAGATCTTTTAAAAAAAGTGTAATTAAAAAAAGGAGAAGTCCAGCCTGAGTTCGTTTGGCTGGGCTTCTCCCAAGGGTCACAGGAGTGCAATTAGTTTTGCACTCCTGTGACCCATTTTCAGAGAGCGGTCTGAAGTCCGCTCTCTGCTGACGTCACCAAGTTCAGTTCAGGCACTGCGTCATCCCAACAATAAAGTTTAGATCCGCCAGGTGCCTGAACTGATGCATGTCTCAGGCTCTCAGCGAGCTGCTGAGACTGAGATGGCCGCTCCCCGCCCCTCCTCAGCTTACTGCTCCATTGAGCGCGCGGGGGGGGGGGGGGGGGATTCAGAACGCAGAGCTGCAGATTGACAGTCCGCAGCTCTCTGCTCGGGGAGGCGAGACAACCGAGCCATCGGTGATGTTCGATCGCTCAGTTCGAGACATTGGGGTACAGATGCAGCATCGGACCAATGCTGCATCCACCAAGGTAAATTAATTCCAGTTTTATACTTAAAAAAAATCCTTTACTTCTCTTTTAAGTGCAACAGAGAAAAATTAGGTCTCTTTCTCTGCCAGACAGGTGCACATTGTATTTCATTTATTTCAAGCCTACTCCTATTAATCTGAACAATTCTGAAGTTTTTAAACTAAGGCTCCATAGGGCAAATAACAAAAGAGATAATGGACATCCCCACCTAGTTCCCCTCCTAATATCAAGGGGTTGGGATGAATATCCTCTGAGCATCAATGATGCTGTGGGAGTTTCATACAGCGTTTGAAGCAGGGCCAGAAAGCGCTCGCCAAACCCTAAACGACGTAACACATCAAATAAATAATCCCAAGATAGGCAGTCGAACGCCTTCTGGATGTCCAATGAAAGCAGTATATGCCCTTTCTAGGTCCCTCACTGTCCCAATCAGATTGGATAGCCAAAATTAAATCTATAATCCTACGGGTCTGGTCCGATGCTTGGTGGTTTGGGACAAAGCCTGCCTGGTCTGGGTGAATATATTGTGAGAGGAAAAAATTTAATCTAAGGGCTAGTACTTTAGTCATTATTTTTAGATCTATGTTAATCAGGGAGATTGGGTGGTAATTTCTTGTACTTCTTTTGGGCGTCAAGCGTCCCGCGATTCTGTGTGTGTTTTTACCACGATTCGTCAGGTGACAAAATCACACCATTATTTGGTGCCATTCAAAATAGCGGGGATCGGAAGGGCGTCCTGCGATTTGCGGCATTTTCGAATTGAAAGAAAGCTGCTTCCGGATTCAAAAACGCCGCCGCCCCGAACCGGAAGTTTAAGAAGGCACCAGGTGAACATGCCCTCTCCCCCTGCGCTTGCAGCCGGAAATGACGCAGCGCGCCCGACCCGGAAGTGCTTCCTCTTTCTGTACACTGCACTGGACATGGCAGAGGACTCTCCTCGGCCACCAGAACAATGGCAGCTGCTCAGCCTTGCACCGCCGCCGGCCAGCGGGGGACCATTGCAACCCGCCTATCTGCAAGAAAAAAAGGACAGCACTCCCAGGCAGTACAGGCTCTCCCTGAGCACGGAAGGGGGAGAAGGAGCCCAAGGGACCATTCAGCAAGAGGCAAGTGGGAGGATCACTCTCCTAGCAAAAAAAACAAAAAACAAAACACTCTAACAGGGGAGAACCTTTCATCTCCCAGGAAAGTCCTGAGAGATCATGGCTCCCACCAGGTGTTCCTCCGGCTGGAGGAAACACAAAAAAACTGATGGATGCAACATGGAGGACTCCTGATAAGGCGTTTCCTGTGGGAGGAGGAGCCATGATCTCCCGGGTGCTGTCCTGAAAAGACGTTTTGGGAAAATCTACTTAAATGGTAAAAACAAACAAAAAACAAATAAAATAAAAACCCAACCTTCCCCACTCTTCAAAGATTTGGCAGAAAGTATGCGTTCTATGCTCTGGCTAATGATCTGTTGATGAATGTCCCACTCTGCCATAACAGAGGTCATTCTAGGGAAAATCACTGTTTTCCTTTTAAAATGTTTACCGGAGCATGAAATCAAATCTGTCATGCCCACACTAGCATCATTAACATGACAAATCACCCACATACTTGTACAATTCCTGAATGGTTTATAATAACTTCCATACACAATACTTTATAATGCATGCTGAAATGAAAAATCACAGCTTTACATTGTGAAATGCAAAACTGCGAGAGAGCTATGCTAAAAATACTAAACATAAAAAAAAAAAAAAAAAAAAAAAAAAAAGTGGACAAAACAGTCTAACATTCATATAAAGAATTTTAATACTATTCAAAAAGTAGGCAGCCGCAGAACCAAAAAAATGCAGCAGGCATCTGGAACAGCGGTAACCCCCTGCAGAAAAGTGGCAGAGGAAACCACATGATCTAAAATGGACAAAGTGCCAAAAAAATGTAAAGTGTTGGCCTCTTCTATTTTCATTGGAAGTATATGTCTACTATTTTTTTTAAAGCGGACTTCTCACCACAAATTACATAAGGTCATTACCATCACCTAGTATTTGCACCTTCCACTCTCACCTAGGTAAGGGTGATGTATGAAACTCCTCCCTGCAGCCTACAGAGTAATTTAGATCACATATCCAAGGAGGGTCAAAAATAGCGCACTCTCTCATTCTACTTACAAACAAAATGCCATGGAGCCAGATATCTGTCTGCACTCATGTGTGATCTGACATGGTGTCATTTTTGCATAGTATGGTTGAGGAAAAAAAAACCAACAAAAACACCAGTCTGTCTATGGTTAAACCAATAAAAAACAAAAAAACAAAACAAAACAAAACAAAACAAAACAAAACAAAACAAAACAAAACAAAAAACGAAGAAGGAAGAAGGATTACATAAACTGAAAATCTCCATTAACAAAATCCTATACCCACAGTTGATCAAGAGGAAAAAAACAAAAACAAAAACAAAAAAAACCACACACACACACACACACACACACACCTTAAAGTGTGGTCCAATTTGTTGCACCAGTGGAATCTTTTCCTTCCTGATCCCCTAAAGAAGTTAGATATTCCCTGGATCAAAAATCACTGCTGTTATTACTTGTAAATATTATATTCTGTGCATCCAGGAATGCATTCAGCATTTTCTAAAACAATCATCTGAGCTTACTATAAAGAAGTCCTTCAGTATGTGGACACAATCACTTTTAACCAGACATAAAGCATGCCCTCTTGTCCTTTGTGATAACCTTAAACTGAATAACTCTACACCAAGTTCACTATATGGACCGCGTATGTAATTTATATATGTTAATCGTATTCCCCTCCCCCCTTAATCTCCTCTTCTCAAGAGAGAATAAATTCAGTTCCTCTAATCTCTCCTCATAGCTGAGCTCCTCCATGCCTCTCATCAGTTCAGATGCCCTTCTCAGCACTTTCTCCAGTTTCCCAATATCCTTTTTGAGAACTGGTGCCCAAAACTGAACTGCATATTCCAGATGACATCTTACTAATGATTTGTACAGTGGGCAAAATGATCTCTTTTGAGGCCAAACCTCTTAATAAAAGAAAGTATTTTGCTAGCTGTTTAAAATTTCAGCTTGGCACTGCATACTATTAAAGTCTGCAATCTTTGACAACACCAAGATCCTTCACCATTGACTCCCATTGTTGTACTCTTATGCCGCATACACACGATCGGACTTTCCGCCAACAAAACCGTGGATTTTTGTTTGAAGGTTGTTGGCTCAAACTTGTCTTGCATACACACGGTCACTCAAATGTTGGCCAACAATTATAAACACGGTGACGTACAACGAGCCGAGAGTTCAATAGCCAGTGCGGCTCCTTCTGCTTGATTCCGAGCATGCGTGAACTTTTGTGCAACGGACTTGTGTACACACGATCAGACTTTCCGACAACAAAGTTTTGTTGGTGGAAAATTTGAGAACCTGCTAGCAAACATTTGTTGGCGGAAAGTCCAACAGCAAATGTTCGATGGAGCATACACACGGACTTTCCGACAACAAGCTCACATCCAACATTTCCCGTCGGAAAATCCGACCGTGTGTATGCGGCATTAGAATGTACAGTGCATGCAGGCTTTTTAGGGGGCTGGCTCAAAGAATGCTGCATAGGAAACCAAGATGGTGGCTCAGGACAGAATCTGCATTGGGGGGAGCAGCAGGTGAGAAGACAATGCTGAATTAATTGGGCTTGTAGATACACTAGATTGTCAAAAGAATTGGGGCGTCTGCCTTTATATGCACATGAACTTTAATGGCATCTCAGTCTTAGTCCATAGGGTTCAATATTGAGTTGGCCCCCCCTTTGCAGCTAGAACAACTTCAACTCTTCTGGGAAGGTTGTCCACAAGGTTTAGGAGTGTGTCTGTAGGAATGTTTGACCCTTCTTCCATAAGTGCATTTGTGAGGTCAGGCACTGATGTTGGATGAGAAGGCCTGGCTCGCAGTCTCCACTCTAATTCATCCCAAAGGTGTTCTATGGAGTTGAGGTCAGGACTCTGTGCAGACCAGTCAAGTTCTTCCTTCCACCCCAAATTCGCTCATCCATGTCTTTATGGACCTTGCTTTGTGCACTGGTCCAAATCATTTGGTGGAGGGGGGGATTATGGGGTAGGGTTATTTTTCAGGGGTTGGGCTTGGCCCCTTAGTTCCAAAGGGAACTCTTAAGGCGTCAGCATACCAAGGTATTTTGGCCAATTTAATGCTCCCAACTTTGTAGGAACAGTTTGGGGATGGCCCCTTCCTGTTCCAACATGACTGCGCACCAGTGCACAAAGCAAGGTCCATAAAGACATGGGTGAGCGAGTTTGGGGCTGCACTTGACTGGCCTGCACAGAGTCCTGACCGCAACCCCATAGAACACCTTTGGGATGAATTAGAGCAGAGACTGCGAGCCAGGCGTTCTCATCAAACATCAGTCCCTGACCTCACAAATGCTCTTCTGGAAGAATGGTTAAACATTCCTACAGACACACTCCTAAACCTTGTGGACAGCCTTCCCAGAAGAGTTGAAGTTGTTATAGCTGCAAAGGGTGAGCCAACTCAATATTGAACCCTACGGACTAAGACTGGGATGGCATTAAAGTTTGTGTGCATCTAAAGGCAGGTGCCCCAATACTTCTGACAATATAGTGTATGTTTATCAATGAAAAAGTACAAAAGCTCTAGCGATTGTGTTAATAATGGGTAATGCAAGGTCAACTTCAATGTCTAACTCCTGCAACCCTTTGGGAAGTTAAGTGAATTCAAAAATGGCTTTGACCCTTACACTGTGTGTACAGTCTTTATAACATTAGATTTTAAGGCCTCATCCACACTGGACATTTTTACAGCTGCCGTTTTTGACTTCAGGTATTTTTTTCTGCAGCCAATAAACTCCCCAGCATGTTATCCTATGTGTCCATGCACACACAGGCTGCTAGCAGTTTTTGGCAGGGGCGTTTTTCAGCTGTACAAATGTTCCAACTCTGATAAAAGCTTAAAAACGCGTCTATTCAGCATTTTTGAGCCATAAGCTTTTGTGGGAGTATAGTGTTGCTAAAAAAACGTTGAAAATGCTACTGCAAAAATGCTGAAAAAACTCTTTCTACAGCTACAGCTACTGGAGTTTTTAGAACGTCCAGTGTGCATGAAGCCTATGTGCTTCATCGGGATCTGTACATTGAGGTTTTGTTATCCTGCCGCACAGAAACCCATGGCTGAATACTTGCCTAACTTTTTCAGGTTTTGTCATCTAAAACAATTTCTTCATACTGCTAAACTGTTACTTAGAGCAAACATCTAAGGATATTGGTCTTGTTTCTTCTCATTTCATTTGTGTCTATGATCATATTTATATTGATTTCTTATATGATCGTGTAATTTTTCAATAAATATCAATTGAAACAAAACAAAAAAAAAAAAACATTCTGTCAGGATTTTAAATTCGTTTCTGACCTCCAAGCCCCAAGGTTTTCACCTCAAACGCTGTTCTTGGCACCCATACAAAAATTGAGGAGTGCAATTATCACCGGCACAGGAAGAAACAGGCAGCAATAAAAACCATCATAAGTTCTAACTCTTCCACACTTCACTAAAAAAAAAAAAAAAAAAAAAAAAAAAAAGTGTTTTTGCCTGTGTCTCCAATGGAGATCATTTCCATCAATTCCTGTCCTCATAGAAATACTGCAACCAACTTACTTTGCATGAGTACTGTTCCATGTAGGCCTCATTCACATGGGGCTGTGGCCGGTACAGCGTAAATTGGCCATTTGTGTCTGGAGCCTCCAGCAGCTGTGTGCTGGCAGTCTATGTAACTCTGGAGGGATGTATTGGCTGTATATAGTCACAGGTGCTCTTCTTACTTTAACAGGCATGCAGGGGCGGGTAAGTGGCCCTGAACGCAGACAGCGAACACCTGTCAAATTAGGAAAAAGGACAGGCGGTTGAATCTGTACAATCACTGTGTCGCAAAAGACCTACTTAGGCTACCTACATGCAGCTGCTTTGTCACAGTGCCCATGTGAATGAGGCCTTATGTACACTGAACTTGTGCAGTGAACAGCAGACAGGCTATTCAGCCACCCAGTCCTCACCAACCAATAGCATCTATACGTACCTAACCCATAAGAAAAGAATCAAAGTAGCTTGACATTGTCAATATCCTTCAGGAAAAATCTGTCTGTTCGACTGCCATTGTAAAAATCTGACCTCTATGCTTTAAGTCACATGAATTTTTTCCAATGCTGGCTGAGAGCCATAAATGGTTTATCAACCACTAGCTGAGACTGTGGATTTAAATACTTAAAGGCATAGTTCACCTTTACCAGCAGCTGTGCTGCCTTGACCAAAATTCAATAATGTCCTTGCTATAGGTTTAGGACATCTCCGTACCTCATGAAGCCTGACCTGACCTGCATCATCCTGTCCTGCCTAGCTGCCAGGACATTTTTAAGACATGCCCAACGGTTACTGTTCATCTCCACCATCACAGGAGTGAGCTCTTTCTCAGATTCACACCCCCTCACATGCATTCTCTTCCATGATGCAGTAGCTCTTAACTCAGCATTTCAGAGCTCGCTCCTGTGATGGGGAAGGTAAACAGTAACAGCTGAGCTTCTTAGCAACATCCTCAGTAGGTCGCTTTCATGAGGTATAAACCCTTGTCGGTTGGCTCCATTGATTTCAATGCTCTATAACCGCACCTAACACCTAGAGCACTTATGGCATGTTAGTAAAGCATTTATAAAGCGTTAGCTGGGCATTGGGGGAGAGCCAGCGGAGTTTCCTGTATCCCAGAATGCACTGGGGAAATAGAGAGTTTGGACAGAGCAGCTTCAGGCCACTTCCTGTTTGTACATAGCAGCTGTGTGGTAACACCATTTTCTTCTGTTTGCAGACAAAAACCATCAACATCAAGCAAGCCAGCTAGCAATGCTGACAGTGCCAGATAGGAGCAGAGGCATTGAGCATTACTGCCAGTGCTTTTTTAGTCAGCAAAGTTGAGCTGGACCAAGCCAAGTGTCAAAGAGATCAAAAAATAAGAATCCATCTTCATAAAATCAAAAAAACGTCTGCTATCACACCACAACCTAACCACACCTCAAAGTAGATCATTTCCTCTACATCACTTCCACTAGAAAAGCAACACTTCCATGGGTATTTATCAAGCATTCTTGGTCCTTTTTTAATGCTTCAAAAACACGCAATAACAAAGGTGCATTAATGGAGCATTGCTTCATTCTTTATAATCAACACATGTGAACAATCCCTAAGGCTGGATTCGCACCTATGCATTTTTAGTGCTTTTTGCATTTTGCTGATTTGCACTACAGAACGTGTTCCATAGGAAACCATGGTAAATGGACTGTAGTGCAAATCTGCAAAATGCAAAAAGCACTAAAACTGCATGGGTGTGAATCCAGCCTTAGACAAAGTGTGTTACTGGCAGGATCACCAGGTGAAAACAAGTGGGAAAGCCTAAAAAAAAAAAAAAAAAAAACCCCGCTCTGGCCATTCTGCGTTGCTGCCTGCGCTGGGGGGGGAGGGGGGGGGGCAGTGTGGTGTGCGGTTCATCACACTACTCCCTTTTTTTCCTTGTACGAGCTGTATATGAAGTGTACAAAATGTACACTTCATTCACTGCAATGTCTGACATTCGCTGCCAGACATTGCGGTGTGATTCGGGCCGGTGCGCTGCGATAAAATGCAGCATTATTTATTTATTATTTAAGGTACTTATATAGCGCCGTCAATTTACGCAGCGCTTTACATATACATTGTACATTCACATCAGTCCCTACCCTCAAGGAGCTTACAATCTAAGGTCCCTAAGTCACATTCATACATACTAGGGACAACTTAGACAGGATCCAATTAACCTACCAGCATGTCTTTGGAGTGTGGGAGGAAACCGGAGTACCCGGAGGAAACCCACGCAGGCACAGGGAGAACATGCAAACTCCAAGCAGGTGGTGTCGTGGTTGGGATTCGAACCAGCGACCCTTTTTACTGCTAGGCGAAAGTGCTACCCACTGCGCCGCCATGTCTGATTTTTAGCACAGCGTGTTGCAGTGTGAATGGGGCACATGAAACAATTGCTTCCTGTTTGTCCCTGCGGTGACAGACGTTTTACCATGCGGTAAAACGTCTGTCACCACAGATAGTTTAAATTGGTCCTTAAACCGATCTGTATTCGGATCAGTTGTCTGACACACCTACAGATATTCAGACGATCAATCAGTAATGACTAATAAAAATTCGGCCAAAGGCTGATCAACTTGTCAGCGTTGAAATTGGTCAAATACTCAGCAAACTGATTTTCTGGAGGGTCCATGGTTTACCATTCTTAGTCAGCGCAGTCATTTTCGTTGCACTAAATGATTGATAGAACGATTTAATGTGTGGCAACCTTCAGCCAGAGAAACTTCCTTCCTGGGCAAAGAAAGGGTTCACCTTGGTCCAGTATGCATTCTGATGTAGGAAGATAAAGGAAATGCTCTGTCGCACTGTAAAGGAGGTCTGGGTTTATCTTGCTCCCAGCTAAATGGCATGATTTTAAAAGTTAATTGAAGGAAAAAAAATAACTGAAAAATGTAGACAGACAAGAGCTACACGTTAGTCTCATTCCACAAGCATATCCACTTTAAAGACCTAAGGGAAAAATCAGTAAAAAGGACAAATAAGCAAAAGAAAGTCATACCATCTAGAAAGCACTTTATATATAAAAAAATAAATAAATAAAAAAAAAAAAAAAAAAAAGGGCAAAACAAGAAGCACTATAAAACATATTACATAGGGAAGGTATAGGAAGTCAACACACCCTCCAGAAGACTGAACAGCTGCTATAGGCAACAAAGGGGGTTATCTACGAAAGGCAAATCCACTTTCCACTGCAAGGAAAATAAAAAACAGTATTTTTGCTTGCACATAATGATAAATCAGCAGAGCTTCCCCTCAGATCGACAGCAACTGCACTTATAAGTGCACTTTCAACGGCACTTGTAGTGCAGAGTGGATCTGCCTTTAGTAAAGCAACCCCAAAGTGATAGTAAAAAAAAAAATTTGAAGCTTTAAACTAAAATAATAAAAACATGTCATACTTACCTGTTTCATTGGTGTTGCACAGATCAACAAAAGTTTATTTGTTGATTGCGTATGGGGGGGGCGGTTCGACTAAATCCGTACCAGTGGAGGGCGTCATCCTTGTTAAAAGTATATAGCACAAAAGAGTAAATGGTAGGACTTTAAATACCCCTCCAGTGAACACGCAGATACATTCATATATAGAAGCATTGGAAATTACATACGGCTGGTCGGGGTATACATAGCTGTAATAAGCAGCATTTACTTCTTTGCAGCAGAATATTTTTCCCTACAAAGAAAAGAATACACAATGTATGCCCGTTTCAGGGCTGAATGTCACTTTCCTAATCTTCTCTATGACAAACATTGTCCAGCAGGCTGGACAGTCCCTGCAGACACAATGATTGCTTCTGGAATCTCCATCATCCTGATTAATGACTTTCAATTAATGAATGACCCTGGAAGGGGGAGGGAGTAGAAAAGGGAAAGCCCTGCAGCACTGGTGGTGGTGGGGAGTATATGGTAAAGCCCTGTGCCCCACCCCCCCCATATGTATTGGATGATCCCAGCAGGCCCCGTCCCCCCCCCCCCAGGGCTATAACAGTGTAGACAATCATATGTCACCCATTGATCCGGGGAGTCCCCCTGCACAGCCTGATCTACCTTCTCCTCTGCCTCCCGGGCCAACCCCTGCCTCAGCTCAGTTATCCTGGTCCTGCGGAGGGATGGAGACCTCAGTGATGCTCAGCTCTGCTCTCAGTCACCAGCCGATTCCCCGATATTTCTGGGGCCCGCGACGTGCGGCGCCCCAACCTCTTTCTTCAACTCCCTCACGCAGCGTCTCTTTGTTGCTGGAGGTATCGGATTAAGCATCGGAACATTTGCACAAGTACTCATGGCAAATGCTCGGTATCAGCACCGATACTATTATCTGTGAAACCCTCGTTTCTAAATAGGAATGCATCTGCGTGTTCACTGGGAGGGGTATTTAAAGTCCTACCATTTACTCTTTTGTGCTATATGGTGTTGCACAGAGCAGCCCTGATCCTCCTCTTGTCGGGTCTTCTGCAGACACTCCTGGTTCCTCCTTTTCAGCGAGTGCCCCCATAGAAAGCCCCTTTCTATGGGGGCACTCAAGTGAGCTTGCTCCCAAGCCATCCTGTCTACACCTATAGACATAGGGGACGGGACAGAGCTGCACTAGCTGCTCCATTTTCACAGAATTTGATTGATTGACAATCAAATCAAGATCAGGCTAAGTATAAAAGGGGGCTGGGGGATCCTGTAGCACAGAAGGTTTTTTTGCATTAAAGTAAAAAAAGCCCTTAAGGCTTTAGAACCACTTTATTCCATGGCACCTTCTACATTTCCAAACATTTTTAACTAGCATTTAGGAGACAAGTACTTTTATACCTCAGAGAAGGGTTGGCCCCAGAAGCAGCAGCACCGGCAGGGGACTGCCAGAAGAAGAGAAAACATGTAAATGCAACATTGTTGCACAGAGCAGAAAAGTACTTTTTATAAAAAAAAAAAAAAAAAAAAAAAAAAAAAGTAAAAAATAAGATAAAAATAAAATAGCCTTTAGTATCATTTAAGCGTCACTCATATACAAAGTGTTTTTAAACATGTTTCCAGATATGTTCTACAACAAGACTCTTATCCATTCATAAAATTATGCACAATTTACAATACATACTACCTATATCTGTCTGGTATTACTGCACAGCTGAGATCCAGCCACTTAGGATGTGGCTCCCAA
This sequence comes from Lithobates clamitans, assembly GCA_037952925.1. Lineage (NCBI taxonomy): Eukaryota > Metazoa > Chordata > Amphibia > Anura > Ranidae > Lithobates > Lithobates clamitans. Next base: position 1,077,812 of record JBBGZY010000351.1, on the reverse strand, counting down.
TCTAACAGATAATGATCCTTGCTACCAAAAAAAATATGCTCCCAACACAATACATGTATTAATGCACATTTTTTGGGGGGCAAAATGCAGGTCAATGCACCCAAAATGCAGCACACTGGGTCTTTTTGCAATGCACTAAACAGATGGTTGTGGATAGACTATTGAAAACAATAAAATTTCCTGTAGTCCATGTATTCTACCCGCTTTAGAATATGCATGACAACAAATCTATTGGATACACACACTATAGCAGTTCTAAACAATAAAAGGGTTGGAAACTAGGAAATGTGTCCCAGGGAAGGGTATAAATATTCTGTTAATCCCATAGACTGGAAGTGCTCACCTGCAGCATAAAAGAATGACAGACACATAATGTGGGGTAATCACCACTGTGCAGCTCTGCATATTCACTTCTTGTAGTGCCCATTCACATTAGAAACACTGCTGTGTGTTTGGTTGCATTTTTTTCTATGCGGGTAAGAGGCATGGACAAAAAAACCCCATTGTTTTCAGAGTCTGTTTACAATACATACATTACATAATACGGTCCTGGGCTCCTGTCAATTAGCGCAAGCAAAAATATATATTAAAAAAAAGATAATAATAAAAAAAGATATATACAATAATAATGTTAAAACCACACTTGAATTGCCAGCTGGCACTAAAGAAGTAATTTCACATTCACAACACTCAGGGGTTGATTTACTAAAACTGGAGTGTGTAAAATCTGGTGCAGCTCTGCACAGAAACCAATCAGCTTCCAGGTTTTATGGTCAAAGCCTAATTGAACAGGCTGAAGTTAGAAGCTGATTGGCTACCCTGCACAGCTGCACCAGATTTTACACTCTCCAGTTTTAGTAAATCAACCCCTCAGTCTAGGTTCACACTGAAGCGATGCAGGAACCAGTGCGATTACAACGCTGGTTCCCGCCTTGCATCCCTCCCGCGAACCTCTGCGGGTGTCATTACATTGTTAATGACACTCCCAGATCGGTTCAAAGATTGCAGTGTGAACTCACACAGGAGCATAGGATTCTAGGGCAGGGAAAAACAAGCCCCTGCACTATTTTCTGTGCGAATCTAATGCGAGTTCATCCCACAGACATCGCATGTGATCAGTACCGCAGGTACGGGTGTGAATCACATGCAATGTCTGTTCGCAGTGGTGTGAACCCGGGCTTAGTGTCACAATATAGATAACAATGATTCGTTCAGTGCAACTCAACTAATAAATGCTCAATGTCAGAAATACAAAAATCCTAAAACAATCCACTGCTCGAATCTACCATATAATCTATGGAAAAACTATAGCGATATATAAAAAAAAGTCAAAAGGAATGATCCAACAGCGATGATGCAGCCAACGTGGTCCAGCCAGGGTCCGGCTTGGGTGTAGGAAGCTGGTGTAGGGAACTGTTGAGCGCAAAGGAGGACCAGATGTGATGTCAGTGAAGTGTCAGGGGCTGTGGCTATGTGTTTCAAGGCAACCCAGCCTCTTTTTCTAGCCAAACATTTTTTTTGTTTGTCAAGGTGGCTGGGTGGCCTCAAAACGCGCAACCATGCCCCCTCCTTAAACACCCCCACCCCCCATGTTCTACTGACATCACATACCTCCTGCTTTGCGCTCAACAGTGCCCTCCACCAGCTTCCTGCAACCAGGCCGGTCCTGGCTTTATAACTGGACTGCTTAGACTGCAAGTTTTTAGCTGGGACTCCACATCTATGTACCATTACACCGCAGACCGGCTTTTAAGCACTTTTCAGGCTAATTGAATTGCAGCACCTACAGGCAATCACATTTTTATCACGGTTAAGAATTTAACCCTGTGTTTTGGATCTTAATCGTTTGACTCATTTTTTTTTCCACTTAGTTCTTGCTGAATATTCCAACTGACAAACCTTGTGTCTCACTGCCTGGACTGTGGTTGCCTGTTGGGCTGAGTGTTCCCCACCAGAGAACCCATTCTATTGATGAGCAAGTGTTTTAACTGTTTACTTGCGAGTTGCCAATTGTCTTTCACTACAATATATATGTAATTTACTACACCCAGATCACGCCCTCTTTCCTTATCAGTCACATTTAGAGATACTTCAGTCCCTGAGAGGTGCTGCATTAAAGCGGGGGTCCACCTATCTATCGTTTTTTTTTTTTGAGTTAATCCACAAACTCTTCTTCTCAGCATTACATACTCACATATTGTGTGTAATATGTCCGCCTGTGTCAGATTTCGTCGGAAAGAATAACTTATATTATTCACTGCAGGCGGTTTCCATCTTCACTGTGGGCATTTGAAGCTCACAAGCATTTATTTCCTGGATGTGGTGAATGCTGTGCTCCCAGCATTCACCGCTCGTTCCCGCACATGCTCAGTGGCATCCTGGGAAGCCTGAGACTAGCTCCCAGGAGTCTGGGAGAGGCTAGAAACACGCCTACTCCCACGGGAGGAGAACCAGGAAGTGCAAAGAAGAATAGAAAAATAAAAATGTAATTACGGCGATTTAATTTTTTTTTTAAACAACATGTCAGCATCTAGGCAAGGAAGAGAATACATACAGATATTGTTCAAAATTTGGGTGGAACCCCGCTTTAAGTATCCTGAGGCCAGCAAAGAAGTTACCCTGGATTTTCCAGTCTGGAATTTTATGTTGAACTTATCTTCCCACCTAGTCTACATCACTCTTTCGCCATATATTTGTAGTATTGTTGCCCCCATTGGAAGATGTATCCCTTACCTCTTAAACCAGGGGACAGCAATAACATTTTGGATTCCACCTTACTTTCTGAGTAGACCATGATCACAAGTGCAAATAAATCTCCCCGATGAGGACACAGCAATAAAAACTTGAGAGTCTAAGGCCTCATGTACACTGCTGCTGGTAAACGGACGTTTAGGAGCAGTTGGGCATTTTTTCCAACTGCTCCTGAACCCTCCATGTTATCTTATCAGTACATGTACACAGGGTCGTTTATAGTAGTTTCTAGGCAGTCTTGTTTAGAGGCTTTTTTTGGAACCCAAAAAAAAAAAAAAAAACGCATTCAGAAGCTGTGTTTAGAGGCATTTCAAACGCTAAATGCTTCTAAACGCGTTTAACTGCGTTTCGTTTACAGACTTTTTTCATTTTTGGCTATTTTCCAACACTTCTGAATGCAAACGCGGCATGTAAACGCAGCAAAACGGACGTTTTAAACGTGGGTTACTATCTGTCAAATTAAATCGTTCAGGAGAGGTTATAAAAACGTCCCGTGTAGATTAAGCCTAACCCTTCCCCACTCTGTCCAATACTGAAAAAAATATATTTTTCTGAGAGATACACTTTAAATAAAAGGCAATATTCTGACACCATAGGCTCAATATATGAAGATTCAACAAGCAATGTTTATTCTAGCCATGCGACTGTAATTTTCAGGTCCCATTGGACTTGGGGTCATTTCTGTCAGTGTGTCCTCGAGAATGGTGTGCACTCAAGCGTGCCCTCCGTTCTGAGCACTCTGCTGTGATTTTGACTCCCGTGCGCATGCGTTGGAGTAACATCGTCATGGTCCAGCCATTTAATGGCCAAAACGCATGAACCCGGAAGAAAGACCGGGTCAAGATGGAAGCCCTGTCAACGTGTAACTGAAGGGAAACCTTTTACACTGCATACAAGCACATTATGACATTGGCCTGCAGGGGGAACACAAATATATCTATCTATACACACACACACACACACACACACATCACTGTGCTTCTGGTTTGTAAATTGGGCTTAATACATCTAAAAGTGCCTGTCAATACAATAAAAGTTAGTGCGTCCACCATCGCTTACACTGCCTAACGATAACGACTAGAGATGGGCTCGGACGAATTCAAAACCCCACATGCCCGATCCCACCAGGAAGCCAACACGGCACAGGGCTAATCACAGGCACCGAGACATTTCCCGATCTCTGCAGCTGCGGACCGGGAAATGTCTAAGTGATTAGCCCTGTGCCGTGTCGGCTTCATGGTGGGATCGGGCATGTGGGGGTTCTCGAACGCGCCTGATCTCTAATGGTGACCATACACTGAACAATTTTATATACAACCATATTATTGATAATTTTTTTCTGATTGGGCATATGATCAAAAAGATTGTTCAAGGTCTCATACACTTAAAGCGTTTGTTACCCCAACATTTCATATTCCTGTGAAATCCCTGGTGACCCTGCTAGTCCCTCTACCTTCCTATTAAAAACTAAGCAGGAGAACACAGCATGGTCAGTTCTTTAGCTGTGCTGGGATCTCTGTGTGCTATGCTCCAATGATAAGATTTGTCCTGGCACCCCCCCGCACAGCCATTCACTGAGAAGCTCAGTTCTGCTGCTTCTCCACCCCCCAGCTCCTATGCATCTAAGAACAGAGGGAATGTGATCACTTATAAAAAGTGGGGGGGGGATATATATATATATATATCTTTATAAAAAAAATGTTTTGCCTTTCATTTCTATTTTTAACGGAATGGGTTGTTTTACAAGGTGATCGTTTACAAATCACTTTAATAATCAATTTGAATGACCTTTCGTAGGACTGGATTTCTGTCCAGGTTGATCAGAAAAAAGTTGATGAAATCAGTTTTGTTTGAATGAAACCAATCAATAACACAGTATGTGTCTTTCTGATAATTCCTGAATCCAATCATATTATCCAATTCTCTTAAGAATGGCTGGATCAGATTATTACATGTATGTCCATCATAAAAGGTGACCTTTAGTGTGTCCTTCCATTTAGAAATCAGAAAATCCTATTGTTTGGTATTATTGTGTTGCTGTGATTGGTAGAGCTCAGTAAGACATACAGAACAGTCATGTCCTTGTGAGATCCATCTCACCTGCCGGGTGATTGTAGAAAGGTCTCAATCTGGGAGGCAGCATGAGCTCGATTTTATCCAGAGCCCGATGGTAAGACGCCCTCAGCCCGACCGCCGCCGCCATCTCTGCTGTGTGATCGGTGACAAGTGCGGAGACTTGGAGGGCAATGGATACAATTCCTAAACTGGGCGGAAGCGGCAACTGTCAGCACAAGGTCTCCAAGATGGGCGTCTATGCCGAACGCTGTTCTCATTGGTTCAATGTTTATACAAGCCCCGTGATAAGCCCCGCCTCTTCCGGACAGATGTTTGTTGAAGCGTTCCATGTCTGCGTTCCACTGTGCGGGAGCTGACCAGAGCGGCGTACTGAGCGGTTGGGCTGCGTGACATTTCCTAACACAGGAAGCATTTTACAGAAAGATTATTGCACACTTGTGCTGGGTTCTGCTCACATGTTTGATGTCCGGGGATTTAAAGGAAAACTTGTACTGAGAAAAAAAATAGTAGGCAGTTCTCCTGGAAAAGATTCTTCTCTGCAGCTCCAGGTTTTGGGTCTCTGTGATCCTCCTTCTAATGCTCTTCTGGGGTGAATGATGTACAGCGTCCATGAACCAACTTTTTGTGATCTTCCTTCTAATGCTGTTCTGGGGTGAAAGATTCCCAGCGTCCATGAACCAACTTTCTGCGATCCTCCTTCTAATGCTCTTCTGGGGTGAATGATGTCCAGCGTCCATGAACCAACTTTCTGCGATCCTCCTTCTAATGCTCTTCTGGGGTGAATGATGTCCAGCGTCCATGAACCAACTTTCTGCGATCTTCCTTCTAATGCTCTTCTGGGGTGAATGATGTCCAGCGTCCATGAACACACTTTCTGTGATCCTCCTTCTAATGCTCTTCTGGGGTGAAAGATTCCCAGCGTCCATGAACCAACTTTCTGCGATCCTCCTTCTAATGCTCTTCTGGGGTGAATGATGTCCAGCGTCCATGAACCAACTTTCTGCGATCCTCCTTCTAATGCTCTTCTGGGGTGAATGATGTCCAGCGTCCATGAACCAACTTTCTGCGATCTTCCTTCTAATGCTCTTCTGGGGTGAATGATGTCCAGCGTCCATGAACACACTTTCTGTGATCCTCCTTCTAATGCTCTTCTGGGGTGAATGATGTCCAGCGTCCATGAACCAACTTTCTGCGATCCTCCTTCTAATGCTCTTCTGGGGTGAATGAGGTCCAGCGTCCATGAACCAACTTTCTGCGATCTTCCTTCTAATGCTCTTCTGGGGTGAATGATGTCCAGCGTCCATGAACACACTTTCTGCGATCCTCCTTCTAATGCTCTTCTGGGGTGAATGATGTCCAGCGTCCATGAACCAACTTTCTGCGATCTTCCTTCTAATGCTCTTCTGGGGTGAATGATGTCCAGCGTCCATGAACCCATTTTCTGTGATCCTCCTTCTAATGCTTTTCTGGGGTGAATGATGTCCAGCGTCCATGAACACACTTTCTGTGATCCTCCTTCTAATGCTCTTCTGGGGTGAATGATGTCCAGCGTCCATGAACCAACTTTCTGCGATCCTCCTTCTAATGCTCTTCTGGGGTGAATGATGTCCAGCGTCCATGAACCAACTTTCTGTGATCTTCCTTCTAATGCTTTTCTGGGATGAATGATGTCCAGGGTTCATGAGCGCACTTTGTGTGATCCTCCTAATTCTCATCTGGGGGAATGATGTCCAGTGTCCATTATCTCACTTTTTGTTATCCTTCTCCTAATGCTCTTCTGGGTTGAATGATGTCCAGCATCCATGAACACACTTGTGAACAAGTGTTAAATTGTTGTTGCCATTATTCCCGTGACTTTGACAAAGCGCATGTGCGCGAAACATGTTAGTCACGGCAACCTAAGCTTGTGGTTCACCACTCCATATGCACTCTCCTTCCCTTCACATCCGAACGCAGCTCTGACATCATCCAGCGTGCCCCAGTCTGTGGCATAGCTCGGCTTCCCCAGCTTCTTCGTCCTGCTGTGGATCACACCGCTACGCTGCTCACTGTCTGTCATCTCACACGGCTGTGCCCCGGCACTAGCTCCAGCTCTCCACCAGCTGCCAACAGATTGTCATTCCGTCGGTGCGGCTTCCATCTTGCACATCCACGGAGCATGGTCACCTATGTGCTACCATTGGGTGGTAGAACATCTTTTGCCCACCGGGCTGACACCGCTCCTTATGTGGTCAAGGTGTTTACTTCCCACATCTCACCAGCAAACCACCTGGATTATATTACCTTTCTCTTACCCAGTTTATAAGTGTGATACCCGCTTTGCTTTTAAAAAAAAAATACATTTTAAACATTTCACTCGTTTTGATGCTTCTGTGCTACATGACTGTTTGCTGCATATGTTTCAACATCCCATTGTCCCACAGAGAACTGTGCAGAGACTGTTTATCTTCATAGTGCAATAAACAATATATTTTTTTCCATCTACTTACCAGTCAAGATGTAATTCATGCAACTTATGACTTTACCCATAGAGCGCTGCTTTTTTTTTTTTTTTTTTTTTTTTTTCCGACACTTGTGAAATAAGTGCTCTTCTGGGGTGAATGATATTCAGCATCGTTGAACCCACTTTCAGTTATCATCCTTTTAATGCTCTTTTGGGGTGAATGATGTCCAGCTTCCATGAACCCTCTTTCTGTGATCCTCCTTCTAATGCTTTTCTGCTTTGAATGATGTTCAGCGTCTGTGAACCCACTTTCTGTGATCCACCTGCTCTTCCAGGTTGAATTATGACCAGCATCATTTAACTTATTTTTTGTGATCCTCCTTCTTATTTGCTCTTCCAGGTTGATTGGGTATATGTATTGGGTGGATAGTAGTATCGTGGTATCATATAGAAGTAGTATAGTGGTATGATAATTCATTCGTAAGTACTCTTCCGCAGCAACCCAATTCTTCCAGAGAGATGCACTTCCAACACAGAACAAAGTCCACAGGTGACAAAAAAATCCGACAGAGTATATAATTCAGAGCCCCATGTTCCTAGGTCTGTGTGTGCATCATACACAGACAGACGATACTTAAACTCTAGACTGAATGCCGCGTTATATTCACTAAATATTGAATGGCTGAGCAATTTGATTGGCCGTTTCAATTTAGGACTTTGATTAGCTTTAGTCTTTCAAACAGACAACAACTCCCAGCCGTGAACAGCTGTAATCATAAACCGCCCCAATGTGCACTCCCGCATATCAACATCAACAAGTCCCCTTAGGTATGTGTAATTAGATTAGATTAACAGATACCACCTGAATACCCTTTTGAGCCCTTGGAATACCTACATTATTCTTGCATATTAATATCAACAAGTCCCCTTAGATATATTAGCCCCACAGGAGGGAGCCTCCGCTAGGCCAACCCAAAACACTCCTTGATCCCATTGTTACCCCCTCAAGTCTAATTACCATCAACTACTTCTTCTATGGTCCTTTAACCACTTCAGCCCCGGAAGGTTTTACCCCCTTCCTGACCAGAGCACTTTTTACAATTCGGCACTGCGTCGCTTTAACTGCTAATTGCGCGGTCATGCAATGCTGTACCCAAACGAAATTTGCGTCCTTTTCTTCCCACAAATAGAGCTTTCTTTTTATAGTATTTGATCACCTCTGCCGTTTTTATTTTTTGCGCTATACACGGAAAAAGACCGAAAATTTTGAAAAAAAATGATATTTTCTACTTTTTGTTCTAAAAAAAATCCAATAAACTCAATTTTAGTCATACATTTAGGCCAAAATGTATTCGGCCACATGTCTTTGGTAAAAAAAATGTCAATAAGTGTATATTTATTGGTTTGCGCAAAAGTTATAGCGCCTACAAACTAGGGTACATTTTCTGGAATTTACACAGCCTTTAATTTATGACTGCCTATGTCGTTTCTTGAGGTGCTAAAATGGCAGGGCAGTACAAAACCCCCACAAATGACCCCATTTTGGAAAGTAGACACCCCCAGGAATTTGCTGAGAGGCATGTTGAGCCCATTGAATATTCATTTTTTTTTTGTCCCAAGTGATTGAATAATGACAAAAAAAAAAAAATTACAAAAAGTTGTCACTAAATGATATATTGCTCACACAGGCCATGGGCATATGTGGAATTGCACCCCAAAATACATTTAGCTGCTTCTCCTGAGTACGGGGATACCACATGTGTGGGACTTTTTGGGAGCCTAGCCGCGTACGGGGCCCCGAAAACCAAGCACCGCCTTCAGGATTTCTAAGGGCGTACATTTTTAATTTTACTCCTCACTACCTATCACAGTTTTGAAGGCCATAAAATGCCCAGATGACATAAAACCCCCCCAAATGACCCCATTTTGGAAAGTAGACACCCCAAGCTATTTGCTTTGAGGCATGTTGAGTCCATGGAATGTTTTATATTTTGACACAAGTTGCGGGAAAGTGACAAATTTTTTTTTTTTTTTTTTTGCACAAAGTTGTCACTAAATGATATATTGCTCACACAGGCCATGGGCATATGTGGAATTGCACCCCAAAATACATTTAGCTGCTTCTCCTGAGTACGGGGATACCACATGTGTGGGACTTTTTGGGAGCCTAGCCGCGTACGGGGCCCCGAAAACCAAGCACCGCCTTCAGGATTTCTAAGGGCGTACATTTTTGATTTTACTCCTCACTGCCTATCACAGTTTCGGAGGCCATGGAATGCCCAGGTGGCACAAACCCCCCCCAAATGACCCCATTTTGGAAAGTAGACACCCCAAGCTATTTGCTGAGAGGCATGGTGAGTTTGCAGCTCTCATTTGTTTTTGAAAATAAAGAAAGACGAGAAAAAAAAATTTTTTTTTTCTTTTTTCAATTTTCAAAACTTTGTGACAAAAAGTGAGGTCTGCAAAATACTCACTATACCTCTCATCAAATAGCTTGGGGTGTCTACTTTCCAAAATGGGGTCATTTGGGGGGGTTTTGTGCCACCTGGGCATTCCATGGCCTCCGAAACTGTGATAGGCAGTGAAGAGTGAAATCAAAAATTTACGGCCTTAGAAAGCCTGAAGGCGGTGCTTGGTTTTCGGGGTCCCGTACGCGGCTAGGCTCCCAAAAAGTCCCACACATGTGGTATCCCCGTACTCAGGAGAAGCAACAGAATGTATTTTGGGGTGTAATTTCACATATTCCCATGGCATGTTTGAGCAATATATCATTTAGTGACAACTTTGCGCAAAAAAAAATAAAAAAAATAAAAAATTGTCTCTTTCCCGCAACTTGTGTCACAATATAAATTATTCCATGGACTCAACATGACTCTCAGCAAATAGCTTGGGGTGTCTACTTTCCAAAATGGGGTCATTTGGGGGGGTTTTGAACTGTCCTAGCATTTTATGCACAACATCTAGAAGCTTATGTCACACATCACCCACTCTTCTAACCACTTGAAGACAAAGCCCTTTCTGACACTTATTGTTTACATAAAAAAATAATTTTTTTTTGCAAGAAAATTACTTTGAACCCCCAAACATTATATATATTTTTTTAAAGCAAATGCCCTACAGATTAAAATGGTGGGTGTTTCATTTTTTTTTTTCACACAGTATTTGCGCAGCGATTTTTCAAACGCATTTTTTGGGGAAAAAACACACTTTTTTACATTTTAATGCACTAAAACACACTATATTGCCCAAATGTTTGATGAAATAAAAAAGATGATCTTAGGCCGAGTACATGGATACCAAACATGACATGCTTTAAAATTGCGCACAAACGTGCAGTGGCGACAAGCTAAATACATTTTTAAAAGCCTTTAAAAGCCTTTACAGGTTACCACTTTAGATTTACAGAGGAGGTCTACTGCTAAACTTACTGCCCTCGATCTGACCTTCGCGGCGATACCTCACATGCATGGTGCAATTGCTGTTTACATTTGACGCCAGACCGACGCTTGCGTTCGCCTTAGCGCGAGAGCAGGGGGGACAGGGGTGCTTTTTTTTTTTTTTTTTTTTTTTATTATTATTATTATTTTTTTATCTTATTTTTAAACTGTTCCTTTCATTTTTTTTTTTTTTAAATCATTTTTATTGTTATCTCAGGGAATGTAAATATCCCCTATGATAGCAATAGGTAGTGACAGGTACTCTTTTTTGCAAAAATTGGGGTCTATTAGACCCTAGATTTCTCCTCTGCCCTCAAAGCATCTGACCACACCAAGATCGGTGTGATAAAATGCTTTCCCAATTTCCCAATGGCGCTGTTTACATCCGGCGAAATCTAAGTCATAAAATGCTCGTAGCTTCCGGTTTCTTAGGTCATAGAGATGTTTGGAGCCACTCTGGTCTCTGATCAGCTCTATGGTCAGCTGGCTGAATCACCGGCTGCATTTTCAGGTTCCCTGTTGAGACAGGAGAGCCAGAGAAAAACACAGAAGACGTTGGGGGGGGGGGGCATTCCCTCCCACTGCTTGTAAAAGCAGTCTAGAGGCTAATTAGCCACTAGGATTGCTTTTACATGAAAGCCGACCGCTGGCTGAAAAGAATGATACCAAGATGATACCTAAACCTGCAGGCATCATTCTGGTATAACCACTCAAAGTCGTGAATGGCGTACCTGAAGACAAAAAAATGGTTAACAATAAAGCACAGTAAACGGTAAGGTATAAAAAATTGCATACCTGAAAAGCAAACATGATAAAACATAATAACAATAAAACATTGCAGAATAGAATACAGTAAAAAAGAGCAGAACAATAGAGAGAGAATAGAGAGAGAGAGAACAATAAAACGACAACTCTTTTTTTTTTTTTTTTTTTTTTTTATATTTTTGTTTGTGTTTTTTTTTTTTTTTTTTTTTTTACACTTTTTTTTGTAACTAACTTTTATAACTGTAACCGGTTCCAGGTTCGGGTCTCTCAAAATGCGATGGCATCTTGGGAGACCCTGTGAAAGTGTGCCTAGTCTGTGCAATGCTGTACCCTACGCTAATACTCAACTAGTGCATGGTAGCGTTCAAAACATTCACCAATGCAAAGACCAGGATTGTCAGGACAGGAGGGACAATAATAGCGGGTGTCACGCCTATATCCGCGCTTGCTGCAGACACGACATCTTTTTTGGGGGGGGTTCGTTGGGTAGGGGTACTCGGGAGGACATAAAGAAAATGCCTCTCATGCAGCCGACTGCATTTGGTTGGGGATGTGAATGGGGGAAGTACGGGTGCTGCAGAAGCGGTGGGTTCCCAATTAGGATTGGCGAATGCAGCAGGAAGGGCACTATGGGCACGACGGGCCTGTGTTTGTCTTTTTGGTGGCAGCGGGACACTACTTGTGCTTGCCACCTCACCAGCTTGAACTGCACTTATGTGACTCGCCACGTCACCAAGTGTTACTGCAGTGCTGGTTTGACTACGACCGGGGTGTACTACGCCGCTGGTGCTTGCCAGTTCACCAAAACACCACCAAAAAAACTGTTAGCGATCGCAGGGATCAGGCCTGACTCTGCGAACGCTGCAGTTATGCGTTTAGTGTTTTGTAAGTGACAGTGATCGATCGATACTGCACTTGGGTGGGCTGGGCTGGACCGGGCGGAGGGGCAAAACGCAGGTGCTAGCAGGTATCTGGGCTGATCCCGCTAACACTGCGTGTTTGGGAACCCTAAACTGCTGGGGACGCTAGTATAGATCTGATCGGATCAGATATTGATCCGTTCAGATACTATACCACTAAGGGAGGCGTATGCTGCATGCGTGGGTGTTAGCGGTACTGGCGCTAATCTGACGCTGCCTGGGGCTGGTGCTTGCCAGTTCACCAAAACGCTACCAAAAAAACTGTTAGCGATCGCAGGGATCAGGCCTGACTCTGCGAACGCTGCAGTTATGCGTTTAGTGTTTTGTAAGTGACAGTGATCGATCGATACTGCACTTGGCTGGGCTGGGCCGGGCGGACGGGAAAAACGCAGGTGCTAGCAGGTATCTGGGCTGATCCCGCTAACACTGCGTTTTCGGGAACCCTAAACTGCTGGGGACGCTAGTATAGATCTGATCGGATCAGATATTGATCCGTACAGATACTATACCACTAAGGGAGGCATATGCTGCGTGCGTGGGTGTTAGCGGTACTGGCGCTAATCTGACGCTGCCTGGGGCGACGCATATCACCGCCGGGCGATCAGGGGGCTAAACCTTTATTCGGTAATAAACGGCGGGTGCCCTGACACTATAAAAAATAAACGAACTAACCAGCGTCACCCGTAACAGTTATACGGTGATCAGTGGTGAAAGGGTTAACTAGGGGGCAATCAAGGGGTTAAAACATTTATTAGGTAGTATATGGGGGTCCCTGTCGCTATAAAACGCTGACGGCGAACCTAAATATTTACGTCCCTAACTACCGTCACCAGCGACACTAATACAGCGATCAGAAAAATGATCGCTTAGTGACACTGGTGACAGGGGGTGATCAAGGGGTTAAAACTTTATTAGGGGGGGTTAGGGGGGTATCCTAGACCTAAAGGGGGGTAATACTCACTGCCCTAACACTGTAACTGTCACAAACTGACACTATGCAGTAATCAGAAAAAAAAAATACTGCTAATGTCAGTTTGTGACAGGGGGGGGTGATTGGGGGGCGATCGGGGGTGTAAAGTATGCCTGGCATGTTCTACTGTGTGTGTGTGTTGTGTGCACTCACTTGTCTTCTCTCCTCGGCGCTGGAACGGAAACTGCCAGACCGAGGAGAGATGACATCACATCCTCTGCCTGTGTGAAACTACACACAGGCAGAGGAGGATTCCCATTGGCTGGGAGCGATCGCGAGGGGGGGGCCACGATGGTCTCCCCCTCGCCTCCCGACGCTCCCAGTCAAATGCCGACCGCCGATGGCACCGGGGGGGGGGTCCGATCGGACCCCCCGCCCGCGGGAGGCAGATCACGTACGGGTACGTGATTCTGCCTGCCCGTGCCATTCTGCCGCAGTATATATGCGGTAGGCGGTCGGCAAGTGGTTAAACCAGGGCTTGACAAATTTGCTTGGAATCTAGGAGCCAGATAAAAAAGTTAGGAGCCAGGTTTTTTTTTTTTTTTTTTTTTTAAACGACCGACAAAGCTTTATTTTCAATATAAAAATTAACCAATCTTAAATTTACACAGAGACGACTAGAACGAATATGACTGCTTTTATTTCCTGCCATGCAGGGACATAAGACCGCCATATTCCCGCTAAGGATCCAATCAGGTCCGCCTTTAAAACTGACAGGCGAACTTGATCAGACAGCCTGTGTGAAAGGGGCCAAGCAGGGAGATGACAAATAATAAATTCATTTTAATGAACCACTTCCTTCCCGCAGGACGACTATATACGTCCTGTCTTTGAAGAGAAATACCGTTGTTATGGTAGCAGCTAGCTACCATAACCCTGGTATTCTCTTCAAGAGGCGGCGGTTCTCTTTAGATAAAAGTGGTCTCTGCAGCAGATTCGCAGCGAGATCACTTTTATCGGCGGCAGGAGAGGAGCTCCCCCTACCGCCGCGCTCCGGTGCCCTTCACCGCTTACCGTGGCTGTCGGTAACGGCGGAGGCGATCCGGACCTATCCCTGGCCTGACATGGAAACGAGTGAGAGGAAGATGGCCCCGCCCATCTCCAAGTCATTGCAGGGCGGAAGCGACGTCAAATCGTCGCTTCCACCCATAGCTCTTAAAGGGACATTTTATTTTATTTTTTTTCAAATGACAATTTTTTTTAATTTTTTTTTAATGCATTTTAGTGTAAATATGAGATCCGAGGTCTTTTTGACCCCAGATTTCATATTTAAGAGGTCCTGTCATGTTTTTTTTTCTATTACAAGGGATTTTTACATTCCTTGTAATAGGAATAAAATTGACTTTTTTTTTTTTTTTTTTTTTTTTTAAAGAACAGTGAAAAAAAAAGTTAAAATAAGAAAAAAAAAAAAATTAAATGTGCCCCATCCCTTGTAATAGAAATAAAAGTGACACCATTTTTTTTTTTTTTAAACAGTGTAAAAATAAAAAATCAAAAGTAAAATATATAAGAAAAAAAAAAATTTTTTTAAACGCGCCCCGTCCCACCGAGCTCGCTTGCAGAAGCAAAACGCATATGTGAGTAGCACCCGCATATGAAAGCGGTGTTCAAACCACACATGTGAGGTATCGCCACGATCGTTAGAGCGAGAGCAATAATTCTAGTCCTAGGCCACCTCTGTAACTCAAAACATGCAACCTGTAGAATTTTTTTAAACGTCGCCTATGGAGATTTTAAAGGGTAAAAGTTTGTTGCCATTCCACGAGCGGGCGCAATTTTGAAGCGTGACATGTTGGGAATCAATTTACTCGGCGTAACATTATCTTTCACAATATAAAAAAAATTGGGCTAACTTTACTGTTTTCTTATTTTTTTAATTAAAAAAAGTATTTTTTCCCAAAAAAGTGCGTTTGTAAGTCCGCTGCGCAAATACGGTGTGACAGAAAGTATTGCAATGACCGCCATTTTATTCTCTAGGGTGTTAGAATAAAAAATATATATAATGTTTGGGGGTTCTAAGTAAAGGGAAGGAGATGAGCAGGCAGTGAAAACAGGCAGGGGAAGCTCCATTAGCATTGGTGGATGTCTTGTCATACCAACGGCCACCACCAGAGGGCGCCCGATTGCAGAAGGAACCATAGGGCTGCAGTAGGCCGCAAAGCCGGGGCCTCAATTACCGGCGCGGTCCAACACGATTGCCGGGGGGTGGGGTGTCGAACGGACACAGGACACCCCAGCTGTGCCGCCCCAGGCGCCAGGTCGCTAATTCTATTCGCAAATGCGACCTGGCGCCCGGGGTTTGTCGAGCCCTGCTTTAAACAATGTACCCTTTGAAATGTTCAATTAGGTTAACAGCCCATACCTCACACCCCTAGGTAGACTTGCATAAGACTAACACATCAAAGGGTCTTCAGCTGTTATCTTAAAATTGAGTTGGCTTGGACAAATCAACCATTGTCAACTCAATTCTGGCCTAGTTAATAATGACTGTATGTGTGTACATATAATAATGTCCCACATAAATCGGTGAACATATTACAACATGTACACTGAATTCACTTTCCGTGACTGTCCTGTTATGCTCTTCTGGGGTGAATAATGACCAACATCATTGAACCCCCTTTCTGTGATCCTCCTGATGATGCTCTCCTGGAGTGAATGATGTCCTGTGTCACTGAATTCACTTTTTGTTAACTTCCTGGTGATGCTCTCCTCAGGTGAATGACGTCTAACATCATTGAACCCACTTTCTGTGAATATAAAAATGCTAACGCTGGTTCCACGCAATGCTTACATAATTGATATCACCGTATGTAAAAAAGCTGCTGCCTCAACTGAAAGCTACCACCAAGGTGGAGTTTACATTTAATAAAAATAAGTAGTGGGTGTGGGGTAATTTGTAAAGATAAAAATAAGTATAGATAAAGATAGCCTCATTGGATTCTTATGTGATAATAAATCCAACTCTATAAGTGTCCAGTGTTATAAATCATATGTCAGTGTTGGAAACCCATTTGTCATTGGTGCGCAACCACTATATATTGCTAGGCAATCATACATATGATATAAATTCATAACTATGTGCAAAAAACTTTCAAAAGTGACAATTGAAAAGAAAAAAGTCCATCAATAAAAATTAAAGTGACAGGTGCTCTTTAAGCGCTTCAAACCATAAAAAACAATCCATATGGAATAAATTCATAAACATGTGTTGAAAAAAAAACTATCCTAAAAATTGGCACTTTAATAAGTCCCTCAGTAACTAATAAAGTCACGGGTGCTCTTTAAAGGTGCTTCAATATCCATATATACTAAATTAATGCATTGTGCTGGTGCTTCAATTTGTGCTCCCCCTCTTTTACCGCACTCACAAGAGAGCTCTCCCCTCTAGGGGATAGACAGCATTCACAGCGCACAAGGACTCAAACAGCAGACCTCAGATCCACAATCTGTGTAATGTTCCTCTCTCCTTTTAACTTTCTTGCCCCATCGTTTTCACATTTGGAGATAATAAAGGCAAGACCCCATAGTGTAAAACTATATAGCATTTCATTGTAGATAAATCCGAAATGCACTTACATTAAAAAAAGCATTTAAACAGCATAAAACAAGGAAGTCCGGGCCTGCAATGCGTTCCATGGACCCTACCTGGAAGTGACGCAATGACGCTGGTAGCTCCGTCTATGCATTTCCGCTCCTGATGACGTTGTACTGACAAAATGTGTAGGGCGGAGCTACCAGCGTCATTGCATCACTTCCGGTTAGGGTCTGTGGAATGCATCGCAGCCCGGACTTCCGTGCTTTATGCCGTTCAAATGCTTTTTTTTATGTAAATGCATCTTGGATTTATCTACAATAAAATACTATATAGTATTACACTATGGCGTCTTGCCTTTTTAGTATCTCCACATGTGAAATGATGGAGCAAGAAAGTTAAAGGAGAGAGGAACATTACACGGATTGTGAGTCTGAGGTCTGCTGTTTGAGTCCCTGTGCGCTGTGAATGCAGTCCACCACCTAGGGGGGAGAGCTCTCTGGTGAGTGCGGTAAAAGAGGAGGCACTTGAATTGAAGCACCAGCACAACACATGAATTTAGTATATATAGATACTGAAGCACCTGCCACTCTATTAGTTACTGATGGACGTATTAACGTGCCAATTTTGAGGAGATTTTTTTTCAACACGTTTATGAAATTGTTCCATATGAATAGTTTATGGTTTGAAGCACTTTAAGGCTTCATCTACATGGGATGTTTTTACAACCTCTCCTGAATGATTTAACTTGACAGATAGTAACCGACGTTTAAAACGTCCGTTTTGCCATGTTTACATGCCACGTTTGTGTTTAGAAGGGTTGTTTTTTTTTTTTTTAAATAGCCAAAAATAAAGTTCAGGGGCAGCTGAAAAAAACACCTAACTGCTCCTAAACATCCATTTACGAGCAGCAGTGTACATGAGGCCAGCACCTGTCACTTCAATTTTTATTGATGGACTTTTTTCTTTTTAATTGTCGCTTTTGAAAGTTTTTTTGCACATAGTTATGAATTTATATCATATGTATGATTGTCTAGCAATATCTAGTGGTTGCACACCAATGACAAATGGGTTTCCAACACTGACATATGATTTATAACACTGGACAATTATAGAGTTGAATTTATTATCGCATAGGAATCCATTGAGGCTATTTTTATCTATACTTATTTTTATTTTTATCTTTACGCATTACCCCACAGAGTAGCGCCACACCCACTACTTTTTCTTACTACTTTCTATGACTGTCACTGAATTCACGTTCTGTTATCCTCCTGGTGATTCTTTCCGCGGGTGAATATCCAACGTCATTAAATCCACTTTGTGTGATCCTCCTGATGATGTTCTTCTGGGGTGAATGATGTCCTGTGTCACTGAATTCACTTTCTATGATATCTCCTCGGGTGAATGATGTCCAACGTCATTGAACCAGGGTGGATAAAAATCAATGATTTAAAAAAAAAAATCGGATTACATTTAAAGAGCACCTGTAATTTCAGATCCATCATGGCAGCACATGTTAGCGACCATCCACTCATCTGCTGCCTGCACATCCCTTACCTTGTGTCACTAACGCATCACCAGCTGTCCCATTTAAGTGAATGGGAATGTCGATGAGACAACAGCGGGTCGGAGGAGGAGGAGCTGCTGCGGGACAGAAATGACACTTCTTTAAAAATTATGATTTAAATTGAGTTGATTTAAATCAAGCCTTTTTACTTTTTTTTTTAAAGATATATTTATTGCAGTTTTACGACATACTGACATAAAACAAAAGGCACAAACAAAAACTACAATACCGATAACAGAATGCTCCTAATCCAGCATATCATAAAAGTCCTGAGAGAGTGCAATAAAAAAACTAGATATTACATCTACCAGTGGATATAAACATCAACAGAGGAGTAAGCGATATGGTTTTTAAACATCCTGGGCGTAACAGAAGTTCCTGTTTAATACAACACTCACAAGGTGAACCCCTGTCATGGTAGTACAGGGGAGAGGGTTAGTGGGCTAGCCAGCCATCGGCCCCATATTTTGTGGAACTCTTTAGTCCTCTTACGGATGTCAAAGGTAAGTTCATATAGAGGCAGGGAATCATTGACAAGTTTCAGCCACATATTCCGCGTTGGGGTCTCTGACCTATTCCACTTCAGCAGGAGGGACTTCTTTGCATAGAAATAGAGGATGCGAAGTAGCCTCTTAGCCTGAGGCTGGACAGCGAGGTCACCAAATATGCCCAGCAGACAGTTTTTAGGGTGCACTATATGGCAAACCCAGTGCAGAAGATATGAAGGAGCCTATGTCAACCCAGAAGTCGTGTACCAGTGGACCAGTCCAAAAGCAGTGGAGAAAATCAGCAGTTTGTCCGCAACCGCAGAAGCAGTTAGCAGAGGGGATAGTCCCATTTTATACAGTCTAGCAGGGGTGAGGTGTGAATGATGGAAAATTTTTAGTTGAATCACCCTGTCCCTCGAGGAGATAACAGAGGTTTCGAACGTATCACAGAACTCAGATCAATTCTCTTCTGTGCTAGAGATATCAAAGGAGGCCCACCTCTCTTGAGCCCTCCGACACCTAGGGTTATTGCCTGTCATGAAGGTGGAGTAATACCTGGATATAAGTTTTGTCTGGTCCGGGTCTCTCAGAAGTTTTTCCAGGTCAGGTGTCTTAATAGGACTGAGCAGAGAACCAAACTGAGTACATATAGCATGTTTGAGTTGAAAATAGTAAAATAGGTATGTCGATGGGATGTCAAAGTCTGTAGTTGAGAAAAGGATTGAAAACCCTGGGGGGTATATAGATTACATAGGTATTTCACTCCCTTTGATGTCCATCTGATGGGGTCAGGTATAGAACATAACTCCTTAAAGTTAGGGCTGAACCACAAGGGACTGTTGGGGGAGGTCTGCCATGAATCAGTGGACATTTTCGCAACTACCGTTCGGAATAGGGAGGTTTGGATTATTGACAATGATAACCTATAGACAATGTTGTGGAGTGTCTCAAATGAGGAAACTATGGCTCCCTCAGTAGTGGTGCAGGCATTATCAGAGTTGAGGTAGAGCCAATCATGAATGTTAACCAGCTGGGATGCTAGGTAGAAGTTAGGGAATGTCAGACCTGCCATATGTGAGGGGAGGCGCAGAGTTTCTAACACAACTCTAGGGGATTGCCCGTTCCAAAGGAACGCAATACAGGTGGAGTCAATGCTTTTAAAAATGGATTTGGGAATTTTGCAAGGTGAATTAGCCATAACATACAGTGGTTTAGGTAAGTAAATCATTTTAAGGACATTGGCTCTCCCCATGAGATCCAGGGGCAGATCTTTCCACTGTTTGGTCTGTGTCTGTAGTTGTAGCAGTAGGGGGCGTAGATTTTTGGCAATATACAAGGATAGTGGTAACTAAACTATAACCCCTAGATATCTAAAAGAAGTAGCGACTTGCAGTTTAGAGTTTGAGTGAATCAGCATGAGTACAGTTTGATCTAGTTGAAATAGGATAGATTTATCCCAGTTCACATGGAATCTGGAATAGTCACCAAACGCGTTAACTTCAGACAAGAGGTTTTAAGAGATGTATGAGGGTCCGTTAGATAGACTAGAGTATCATCAGTAAAGAGAGATATACACTCTTCAATGTCATTTATAGGAAGACCCTTAATAATTGGAGAGCTACAGATCCTTACAGCAAGGGGCTCCATAGCCAAAGCAAAGAGGAGGGGCGATAAGGGACACCCCTGCCTGGTGCCTCTAATAATCGGAAAGGGCTCAGTGACCTGAGAGTTAATTCTCAGTCGGGCAAGCGGTCATGTGTAGAGTAGCCATATCCATGCTATGAGTTGAGGGCCAAACCCGTACAGTTGCAATACCCGAAATAGATAAGGCCACTCTACACTATTGAAGGTGTCTAGTGACACAATCACACGGGTAGAGGTACAGTCATGGGGATAGGTCAAATTGTGGAACAATTTACGAATATCCATTCTGGTTGAATGGCCTGGTATAAATCCCCCTTGATCACTCCCAAACAATTTCGCAACAATCCCATTCAGACAATTAGCAAGGATCTTGGCCAGAATTTTAACCTCCACTCTAATGACAGAGACCATCAGAGTCACATTTGAGCAGATCTTTCCGTGGTTTGAGTATCAAAATAATTAAAGCCTCTCTCATAGAAGGAGGGAGCACTCCATCTTTCAGTGCCTCATTATATGTATTGAGTAAGATGGGACTCGAGGTGTCAAAATTGCGTATACCATTCAGCTGGAAAGCCATCCAAGCTCAGCGTCCTATGAGTCGGGAGCTACGAAATTGCCAGGGAGAGCTCTTCAACAGAGAAAGGTTCGTCCAATTCAGTCGGGTCTTGGTCAGAAAGTCAGGGAAGCACCGTCTGAGTCAAGTAGTTGTCCAGTTGGGAATCAGAGTAGTGGGCCCTAGTAGTGTATAAATCACGATAGAAAGCGAGGAAGGCGTCTGTTATCTCCTGAGGGACATCGCTAACCCTATACTGAGAAGTTAGTATCCTAGGAATAGAGATGGGAATACGATCCGGCCTAGTTAGATATGCAAGTAGGCGACCCGCCTTATTGCGGTGCTCGAACGACTTCTGAGTGACATAGAGCACACGTTTTTTAGTAAGGTCCAAGAGGCAGAGCTAAAATTCTCTACGATTATGTAGCCATGAGGGCCGGGTAGCCTCGCATATGGCAGGCCCTCAGCGCGGAGGCAGTCTTTCACCGCAGGAAAGGATATGCGCTTGCGTTGAACTTCAGCTGAGAAATCTGGATATATGGAGATATTATTACCATTAAACTTTTCTCTAGCAAGGCACAGGATGGTGACTTTGTCTTGAAAATTGAGGATTTTTGTAATCAGGGATCTTGGAGGGGGCCCCCGAGGGAGGAGGACGTGGGGGGTGCGTTGTGCACGCTCAATCACAAAGGCATGGGACAACACCTCCATCCCAAAAAACATCTAGCAGCCAGGAGTGAAGGAACCTTTCAGGGCAGGCCTCCTCTGAAAGCTCAGGGAACCCCACAAAGCGAAGATTGAAGCCTTTTTATTAGTGATTTAAATCAAATCCACCCTGTATTGAACCCACTTTTTGAGATCCTTCTAATGATATTTTCCTGGAGTGAATGATGTCCAACATCATTTAACCCACTTTGGAGTGAATGATGTCCTGTGTCACTGAATTCACTTTGGGGCCAGAGATGCTATCCCTGTCTAGACAAGGATTTCAAAGTGAGAGCAGCTACCAATAAAAATTGGTACTTTCTCACAAAACCGGAGGGAGGGAGTGAACCAGCGGCACTTCACTGTTTATGCAGTCCCTGTACAGCATTCTTTTTCTCATACAGTACCAGACAATGTCTTTTACTTTCAAACATACACATTTTGTGAGAGAAAAATAAAAATGAAAAGGCTTGATCAAGATGAAGAAAACCTGGATGGGGACCATGATGAATATGTGGCTGACATCTGTGCAGCACAAGCGTTTATATTCTTGGCTCTGTATTTCCCTACTTGTGGTTTACACATGAGTTACTGAATAGTTTTAAATCAGAAGATATGATTTATAAATTCTAGTTCACAGTTGTAAGAAAACAGGCAAAATATCTTGGAGGTTACAGGTAGATTATATTATTCAGGGCAATGGGTAAATAATTCTTGAAAGCCAAGCCCCAACCCAGTGCTTCTTCTATTGCAGCCACCATAAAACCAAAAAGAATCAATGCTTCCAAGTATCTGTAATCCCCTCTTATGCATCATTGTTGCCCACTAGGCTCAAGCACTAATGGAGAATTTAGTATCATCACTCCCTATAAGCTCCAACGCCAGCGTACACATGGCATTATACAACAGCTTCAACAGAGGAAGGAGCATTAGGTGATCACTGTGAACGTTAGTATAACTAGCTCAGGAAGTTGGCTTTTAACAGACCCGGCCACTTTGCCCTAAATGGGCAAGGTGGCAGGGTCTCTTTAAAGAAAATGTGTCATAAAATAAATATAATGGCTTTCATTGATGACCTCATATAATATGGCTTCAACACTTTCCTAATTACTGACCCAGAACAAATTCGCAGTAAGTGAAGTCAGAACTCCTGATTTTCATTTTCATAGGGGTCAGTAAATCGATTAGCATTTTCATAGCGAGTTCAGCAATGGCAGTCTACATTCTTCTCATGACAGGTTTTCTTTAAACAATAAATCCATTTAAAGCAGACTTTCATTCTAGTGTAAATGTCATAGTGCCATGCTGCTTCCCCCTGCCCTCCCTCACATTTGGATTTCAATATATTTTTTTGCAAAGCAGCACTGCCACATTTCTCGCCTGGGCAAGAATAGATCAGATCAGCCCTGAGGGATGTGGAGCAGAAACAGGCACACACAGGTTTGAGAAGCCAGGACAAGTGCAGAGGCCAAGACAGGTCAGAGTACAGGCCAGGTCGGCAACAGGCAGACAGCGTGGTTACAAGAGGAGCAGGCAGGATCAAAGTCAAGGACAAGCCAGGGTCGGGTACAGGCAGAAGGCAGGAAGAGTCAAAGGCAAGCTGGGTCAGACACAGGAGCAGATCTCTGAGCAAGTTACAGGTAGCAGGGGTCACGGAAAAGCTGCAGATTAGACAGCACTGGCTCTGTTTACAAGCCCTGTTTAAATAGTTCATCTGGTGCCAAGACTCGTGCGCGCACGCAAACATGCACCAGCAGCAGCATTCCTTCTACAGAGCATTTCCTGACACTTTGGCTTCTTTGCACATGCGCCAAAAATCTCCTGCTCAGATGTGCCAAAGGGCTCTTCCAGGACTCGAAGGCCTGGCAGAGTTCTTCAGCAAATCTGTGTATGTACAATAATATTGGTGCCAGTACAGGGAGGACTGAAGCTCCTCTTTAGGACAAGAATCACCACTAAACTTACATACATTGAGGTCATATATTTATTTTATGTAGGTTTAGCACACAGATTGTAAATGTTTCAAGAATCTGTACTAGTCTGCAAATTTTAAATTAACCTGCACTTTGCTCATGCTACCCAAATAACAGGTTTCATTTGGAGCAGTCACAATAAGCAAGCTGTACTTGCCCACCTGCACTTCCTTGCCACATGATCTGCCGCTGGAGCCCCCAGAAATTTACACAGGATTGTACACACTATTTTTTGCCCTAATGTAACCGTACTGGGGCCTGGTGATTTGCCACTTGGAAAAACTTGGAGTTGCTTGTTGGGGGAGCATGAAGGTGTACAGTTTCACCTTTATAGCTTTCTACTGATGGGAAAAATGAGATAATCTGCAATGGCTGGTGTTTCCACATACTATACAATAACCAAGCATATTATGGTGGGGTGAAATAAATGGAACCAAAAAAAGCCCTGCAACTAATTAGTGAAAAAAACAGTAGAGTCATCTTAAAACAGAAGGTGTGTTGCAGATGGTATACTGAAACTATGTGCCTCAAGATGACTTTCTGTTGCTGTGTTTGTAAACCTCAGACATGAAATATGAACAAAGCATATCCCTCTGCAGGAACATACTCTGTAGTGTGTGCTTGTCTCAATCCTGAGCACTAAGTGTCAATTCAGCTTTTTGCTTCATTCCTCTGCTATCAGCATGAGTCACTTCTGACAAGTTTTCCTGACACCAAGAGAAAAATGGTGACAGAGGAGGGACTTACAGCTGTTTGACAGCCTCAGCTCTGTTCCTGTGTGCTGTGTGAAGAAGGGTGTGTCTCTTCCCTCCAATCGGCCTTCGTTGCTCTCCTCACTGATGTAACTTCAGCTCTCCGCCCCCTGCTTTTCAGAGCTGAGAGATCCTGCGTAAATCCTGAACTTTGAATGCATGTAGGGGAAAGACACCTAGAGATAAGCAGGTGCAACCTATGTAGAAGGATTTGTTTCATCTCTGTGTATCACCTGAGGCCAGTCACTTCACTGGGTATATGTGAGGGTTTACAACCACTTTAATAGAGTAGGGAAGATGTGGGACAGACCAGTTATGAAATATCGTTAGTCCAATGCCTAAAATTACTACGCAGTAATCTGGAAAAAAATTAAAATGTTCTATTTAATAATATTGGTTTTGATCCTTTGAAAATGAAAATTAAAGCTGAACTCAAGACCGATTAAACAGGATACAAATTAATATAGCTTTGCATTCATTAATACCTAATGAAATGTATATTTTTTATTGCAAGCAGTTTAAATATCTGAACTTGGCTAGGTATTGGCCTTTGTAATCCCCTGTACAGCAAAGCTCAGTCTAGTAAATGGAAAAGCAGCACAAACAGTGCTTTAGTTGGGGGACCAAAAAGGTGTGGTCCACACTGAGTGCCGACTATCTGGGGTGGGCTGTGGCCACTTGGCATTATAGCGTGACGGTGACCCTTAGCCAGGAAAAAACAGGTATCCAAAGACAGTGACTGCAAACCTCCTTTCATCTTCCTTTGAAGAGAGATCCACTGCAGATAGCTTTTCAGTAGGGCAGTAACTGTGAAATGAGCCTTCCTGGTTGTAGAAGTTTTGCCAGCAGGACAAGAAGTGAAGGTAAATCTTTCTAACAGAGCCCAAACGATCTAGCAGTAAAACACAGACAGGAGTTCTAATTTTCCCCACTTTGTCCAAAACTAGAAAACACTTTTTGGGCTTGACATAGATTTTTACAGGTTTACTGCAAATTCCTCTTTTATATTTTATGGAGGAGTTTAATTTCATAGACTGAAATTTTTGTTGCACAAAAAAGGACTTGGTGCAACATCTGCAAAAAGTGATCCTGTCCTTCACTCTCCTCACCTACTCACATTGAAAACTTTTCAAAAACCACTCCCCCCCCCTTTTTTCCTTGGGACTCTAACCCATTCACACTGTGACACATTAAAGCATGTGATGTTTCCTGTTAATGCATATAATATTTTAAAGCAACCCCAATACTTTGAATACTAAACATCAGACACGCACCATTTTTTTCTATTGCTGTGCTCCACAAGGTATGATAGTCATTGGAGGTGTGTTGCCTTAATGTGCTGTACTACCTTTGGAAATAACTACATCATTTGACATTAACATAGCAGGTGACATTAAGAGAGGGCCCATAGCCTCAAATCTTTGAAAAGTTAATTTTACGTGGGTTTCAGACATCATTGGCTTTTAGTTGTTCAACCTTTATCCTCTTTCTTTTTCTCTTGTCTGGACTGTTGCCCTGACCTTTGGTTTACTAACTAGTCTGCACATTTCAGAAACCTGTTTACCTTGATTAGTACTGAATTTTTGGAATCAAATCCACTGTTCTCAAGTCTGCGGCCTCTTATATACAGTATACTAGGCATTGGCCTGAATTGAAATTCAGAGCTTAGAAAGAAACATGAACAAGCATATCTATAAATATACAGTGCCTTGAAAAAGTATTCATACCCCTTCACATTTTCCACATTTTGTCCTGTTAAAACCAAAAACGTAAATGTATTTTATGTGATAGACCAAAAAAAGTGGCACATAATTGTGAAATGTAAGGAAAATGATAACATTTTTACAAATAAATATCTGAAAAAGGTGGTGTGCGTTTGTATTCAGCCCCCTTTACTCTGATACCCCTACCACCACTAAACCACCACTAAAATCTAGTGGAACCAATTGCCTTCAGAAATCACATAATTATTAAATACAGTTCACCTGTGTGTAATTTAATCTCAACATAAATGTAGCTGTTCTGTAAAGCCCTCAGAGGTTTCTTAGAGGTCCTTAGTAAACAAACGGCATCATGAAGGTCAAGGAGAAGACCAGACAGGTCATGGATAAAGTTGTGGAGAAGTTAAAAGCAGGGTTAGGTTATAAAAAGAAAATATTCCAGGCTTTGAACATCTCACGGAGCACTGTTTAATCCATCATCCGAAAATGGAAAGAGTATGGTACAACTGCAAACCTACCAAGATATGACCGTTAACCTAAACTGACAGGTCGGGCAAGGAGAGCATTATTCAGAGAAGCAGCCTAGAGGCACATGGTAACCCTGGATTTGCTGAAGAGATCCACAGCTCGGGTGGGAGAATCTGTCCACAGGTCCACAGGACAACTATTAGTTGTGCACTCCATAAATCTGGCCTTTATGGAAGAGTGGCAATAAGAAAGCCATTGTTGAAAGAAAGCCATAAGAAGTTCTGTTTGCAGTTTGCGAGAAGCCATGTAGGGGACACAGCAAACATGAGGAAGAAGGTGCTCTGGTCAGATGAGACCAAAATTGAACTTTTTGGCCTAAAAGCAAAACTCTATGTGTGATGGAAAACTAACACTGCACATCATCCTGAACACACCATCCTCACTGTGAAACATGGTGGTGGTAGCATCATGTTGTGGGGATGCTTTTCTTCAGCAGGGACAGGGAAGCTGGTCTAAGTTGATGGAAAGATGGATGGAGCCAAATACATGGCAATCTTAGAAGAAAGCTATAAAGGAAATTTTGTGCTAACTAAGTGAAAAAAGTGCAGCTGCTTGTGTAAGCCTAAATACAAAAAAGCTCAAAAACATATATCTCCGAAAAACAAGTGCGCAACCATTAATTAATCGGTGAAGATGATTAAACACAACCATACAAACTCATATAGTATTGTGCAAAAGTGATACAATAAAGTAAAAAAATGCTACCAAAAAATGCTACCAAAAAACGGCCATGTAAAGAGTGGTGTGCACCATTAACCTGTTACAAGGACCTAAAGCAAAAGTACTCTGATATATACAAAATCCATTAAGGTGAGTGTATCTAAGTGATCAAAAATATATAAGCATATATAAGTCCATAAAAATGACAATGTGAGTATGGAGAAACTCAGTAATCAGGAGAGATGGGAATGAGATGTTCTTGCAGCCCAAAAACTTGTGATATTACTGCCGCTTACCAGATCAGTTGGCCCTCAAATTATAGAGACCATGGGAGCCTGTTGCATCAGCCTGCCGGCATCGAAATCCTCCACCTGTCTTTCAATCTAGGGATCGTGATTACAATCACCCTCAACGGCCGAAGCTAACTCCTCTCTCCTTTTGGAATTCACACACAGGAAAGCTCCATAGTGCATAGTGTTATTAGTACAGTGACAGATAGTATTAGCACTGTATTACTGTCACTGGTGATGTTAGTGAGAGTTCCCAAGCAGCGTCAGTTAGTGTCAGATTGCTTGCCGCACTATTAGGATCCCACTATAGGTCGCTGATCGCGGCCATTACTAGTATAAAAAAAAAATAATACAAATTTTAGTATATATACCATCGTTTGTAGATGCTATATCTTTCATGCAAACCAATCAATGTACACTTATTGGGATTTTTTTTTTACCAAAGACATGTAGCAGAATACATTTTGGCCTACATTTTTGAAGAAATTTTATTTTTTATTGGATATGTTTAATAGCAGAACGTAAAAAAAAAAATGCTTTTATGTGCTACTGAAAATACACATGCTGTGTGCACTGGTATGTATGGGTCCTGAAACTTTTAAGCACAATTTCAGTTTTAATATATTATTGTAGTCATGTAGTGTGGCAAGAACAGAAGAGGTAACAGAGAGAAAGTGCCATCTGCCTCTTCATGCAGTAAGATTTTGCCTTGGTAATACTGTGCATGGGGGAGACACATATAGAAGATATGGCACTGTTTTTTTCTTACATTATGGATATCTGACATAAACACAAAAGGGAGCACTGACAAGTGTATCACCTTAAACATTTGAAAAGTAAGGTTTATTTTTTTTCATGACTTTCAGATAACATTGTTTTTTAGTTATCTAACCATTATTCTCTTCTTTCCTTGTCTAGCCTGTTTCCTTCACCCTTGGTTCACTAACTAGCTTGCAAATTTCATAAACCTGTTTACCTTGATTAGTACCAAATGCTGAAATTAAATTGAACTGTACTCAAGTCTGAGTCCTCTAGGTATTTACATGAACTGAAATTGAGAGCTTAGAAAAAAAACATGACGAAAACAATTAACAAATCTACACTGTTTTTTATATATATATATATATATATGTAGGAAGGCCAGTATGGTGGCCTGAATTTATGGGAGGAGTCCGGGGGGTATTTAAGCAGCCCGCTCACCTGTGGTGCTTGTCGGTTTCCTGTGCGCGATATACGTCACTAGGCCGACTATTCGAATACCAGCGTCCGCAAGTTCTTGCCTCGCAAGTTCCCGTATTCGTTATTTCCGTGCTCAAAACTTTCGAAGTCCGTGTTTACCGTTCGCAGTTCGTACCACGCGTCTGGCTTGGCTGTCGCAGGTAGGGTCCCGTCGGACTTTGTTTTACGTTTTCATATCATGTCACTAAACCGTGATTTCAAATTACGTATCACTCGCATTTTTACAAACGTAACCGCAATGTATATCACTCGTACTATCGTTATGTTACCATTTCGTCTTACTCGAGAAAACCACTGCGACGCAGACGTCGCTTCATTTCTAGCATGTCGGTAATTTAAAATACGTCTGTAGACAGCCACAGCGAGTCGCAATTCTCAAATCTATCGGATCAAGTCAGTTCGATGCCAATCATGTCTCATTTCTCAAACATTTCTAAACTCATTTCTAAACATTTCATATCATTTCAATCATTTCTCATTTCAGTCACCTACCGCGCTCCGATTCGAATCCAGTCGCACCTAAAAGATGCACCGATTCGCTCCGGTGTGCCCCAGTAGTTACGGCCTCATTTCAGTACATGCTCCAGAGTTACGTTATTTTCAGTCATTCGTACCTCTGTCATGGTTATCATTTCATTACCACGTATCACGTTCCGACATGAATTCAGTCGCATGGAAATGCACCGATTCGTCTCGGCGTGCCCCAGGATTGGCCACATTGCAGTACATGCTCCGGAGTCCGATTCGTAGTCAGTCGCTACAACAGCACGACCGATTCGCGCCTCCGTCATGGCAAACGATATGTTACACCTGCACTTACCGCGCTCCGCTTCGAATCTAGTCGCATCTTCCATGCACCGATTCGTTACGGCGTGCCCCAGGGCTTGGCCTCATTTCTCAAACATGCTCCAGAGTCCGGATCATAGCTAGTCGCAGATATCGGGCGACTGATCCGTGTCTCTGTCATGCAATTACTACCATTTCACTCCCACAGCGCATCACCGTTTCGAAACCAGTCGCATCCGAGATGCACCGATTCGTCATGGAATGCCTCACTTGTTTCGGCCGTATCCATACCTATACCAGAGCTCGGTTCGTTGCCAGTCGCAAAATACGGCACAACCAATTCGAGCCTCGGTCAAGGTAAACATTTCTCTCATTCATTTCATACTGCGCTCCGATTCGAATCCAGATGCATCAAACAGGCACCGATTCGTCCCGGTGTGCACCAATGTTTTTCAGTTGCCTCATTTCAGTACATGCTCCAGAGCCCGGTTCACGGTCTGATCAGTCACGACACGACCAGGCCGGACCTCTGTCATGGAGTTCATTCATTTCATAATCAAGGCAAACATTTCAAATCATTTCATTGTCACAAGATTGCAAGCACCATACAAATCGCTGCTTCAAGTTAGTTAGAAGAATGGGAGGATAAGTCGGGTAAGTATGACTCAGGGGATCAAAGAAAAAACTTGAAATTCATGTCACCCTCAATAGGTTACAGTCAACCGGAAAATAAGAGCTCAAGACAGGAGATTCTCACCAGATCAACTATGTCTCAGGCCGGCAGCGAAGACTTCACAGCCCCTCTGTCACCTTCCCCGGTCTCAGAGAGCGGCAGCGTGCAGTCCCTCAGGGGATGGACTATCCCCAAACTGACGGCAGAGCTCAGACGCAGAGGTGTGCCCTTTCCCGCCACAGCGAGGAAAGGCGAGCTCTTCAAACTCCTCTTTCCCCCACCAGCAGCAGGACCCAGTACCCAACAGGCATCCCTTCAGTCAATATCATCAGCTATCTCACAATTACACACAATGGTGTCATCCTTGTCGACCTCAGTTACAGACGTCCAAACCAGGGTGGCACTCCTGGAGGCTCGACCTGCCACGGCTGTCCCCGACCCAACCGCGACCCAAACCTTGACACCCCTTCCTGCAGGTACCTCAGGCTGGAGCCCCATTGTCTACCCCTCCCATTTGGTCCCAACCAGTACCAGGAAGGACATTTTGGACGGCAGGGACATCAACCTGGCCTCTCTCCTTATTTCCGTACACGACCTGGCAGAAAATAAGGCCTACTCCTGGGGTGACATATCGGTGGTCCTTAAAGCCAAAGACCCCAGATTGAACCGCAAATTATCGGTCCCAGAATTTACCCTGGCCTTTGGCATGCTCAGAGACGTCCTATGCTCAGCCACCCCCAGCAGACGGGAAGAGCTGGACTTGTATCTCCATACAGTGGTAGACTTGGGCTACAAGTATGGAGGATTCGCATTTTATGACTACCACCGTTCCTTTTCCGCTAAGGCCGCCGCCAGACTCACACAGTTCCAGACTACGACAAACTGGAGTCTCATGGACACAGAGCTCTTCTGCCGCCACTTTGCCGGCTTACGCTCACCTCTGTGTGCGATTTGTCAGTCCTCCACCCACACTGCCACCTGGTGCGCCAATGCCGCGACCAGACGGCCCTTCGAGTTTCCCTCTACCTCAGGTACAATTCAGGGTCAGTCGCCCCCTGAACCAACGCCTCAGGTGGACAAATTTGGACGTCCAGTCCGAACCATGGGAGGGGCAGCCATCTGTAATAACTACAACTACGGGTCCTGCAACTTCAGCCAGTGCCGCCTACTCCACATCTGCACCTTATGCCAAAGAGCACACCCAAGGAACTTGTGTGAAGTCAAACAACACAAGAGGGCATGACTAAGCCGGATCAACCTCTTGTGGTTAGGACTGTACCTCACCTCACATCCCACCCCTTCCCTGACCACCTACCTTATCCAAGGCTTCACAGTAGGCTTTCACACCGGCCTCATTTCACTACCCCACTGTACTCACGAATGTGCCAATCTTCGTTCAGCAGCCATTGACGAACAAGCCATAGATCAGCTCTTACAAACAGAGGTAGATCGAGAGTACGTGATAGGCCCCTTCACTTGCCCCCCTTTCAGCACATGGAGAGTCAGCCCTATTGGGCTTGTCAAGGGCAAGTTCACGAATAAATTGCGTTTGGTGTACGACCTGTCTGCGCCTCATTCTTCCCACATCCCCAGTCTCAATTCCCTGATCCCCTCCGAAGAGTTTTCCCTAAAATATTCCTCCGTCGACATGGCAATACAAGCAATCATCAAAGCAGGTACAGGTGCCTGGCTCTCCAAAGCCGACAACTCGGATGCCTTCAAACTCCTGCCCATCCATCCATCCCTATGGTGCTGGCATGGCATCAAGTGGAAGGAGGCATATTATTTTGCCACAAAACTGACCTTCGGTTCGAAGAGTAGTCCGTGGCTCTTCGACACGTTCGCTCAGTCCCTTGTTTGGATACTGTTACACAAGGGTCAATGCCAAGAAGTCATCCATTACCTGGATGACTTCCTACTAATAGAACCTCCCAGCAAGCCACCAGGAGACCTCGACAGACTCAGAGTGATATTTGAAAACCTCAATGTTCCCATCGCCGAGCACAAAGTCGACGGCCCAGCACACATCATCACCTTCCTCGGGGTCAGCTTGGATACCTGCGCTATGCAAGCCAGTCTCCCCCTCGACAAACTAACACGCATTAGGGCGGTCCTTCACGAATTCACACACACCAAAAGCTGTACCAAAAAGTAGTTGCAATCTCTCCTGAGAATGCTTAATTTTGCCATGCGAATTATTCCACAAGGCCGCACCTTTGTATCACGCCTGCTTAGATTCCTGCCAGAAACTCAAGACCCCGATCAGATCTTAAAACTAGACTCCGCAGCTATAGCGGACCTATCTATGTGGGAGAAATTCTTGTCCGCCTGGAATGGCATATCCCTATTCATACCCACGGTTTCGCCTCTGTCACCCCAGGTAGTGACAGACGCTGCAGCCTCCACAGGTTTCGCAGCAATTTTTGGCCACCATTGGTTTTCAGGACCCTGGCCTCAACAGATAGTGTTGATACCCGGATTTACTCAAACATCTGCCCTCTTTGAACTTTATCCCATAGTGGCAGCTGCACAGCTCTGGGGCCACCACTGGACAGGACAAACCGTAGTCTTCACCACCGATAACCAGGCCACAGCAGACATTATCAACAGAGGCAGGTCCAAGTCCCTAGCAGTCATGTCCTTCCTGCGCAGATTGGTACAACTGTCTTTACAGCGTCAGTTTAATATACACTGTGCATTTATTCCCGGCAGATACAACTTAGCTGCCGACGCACTGTCACGTTTTAATTACACCTCCTTTTTTGAACAGGTTCCCGATGCCGAACCAATGTCGGCCCCTATCCCAGTCTGGTCACAACTGACCCTGGACTAGTTCAACATCTACACAGAGCAACGCAACTCATCAATCATTCCCTCTCCTACAACACACTCAAAGCCTACCAGACAGCTTGGAAGGCGTTCAATAAATTCCTCACGTCCTGCCGTAAAACACCAACAGATCTCAAACAGGTACTGGCCTTCATTGCACACTGTCACTCGCAGCTGGCCTTATCCTACAATACCATTCGGCTATACCTAGCCGGCATTCAACATTTCTTGACGCTTGAAGACCCTACGAAATCTTCACTGTTTTCGTCACACGCTATACGAGCCATCCTAAGGGGCATTCAGAAACAACAACCAGTCATCAGCTCCAAGCGCTCACCCATTACGGGCCCCATTTTTAGGGACATGTCAACTATTCTGGCTACTTCACCATTCGGTCTGCTCCCCAGCACGGTCTTACAAGCAGCTATATATTTAGCTTACTATGGGTTCTTGCGACCTGGCGAATTCACCTCTAACAAACCCACAGACCAAGTACTATGCAGACGGCACTTGCTTCGATACCAAGACCATTTCATCCTGCACCTCGAGGTCTCTAAAACCCAACAAACAGGCTCAGGAGTGAACATTCATCTCTACAAAACCAACAACAGCTGGTGTCCAGTCGCTGTACTCAACCGACTCCTGTCACTCCTGCCTGAGCAACCAGACAGCAGTCCCCTCTTACCATTCCCAGTTAAACCCTTAAGCGCCTCTCAGTTTGTGAAACACATAAGGATACTTCTCCGCAATCTTCACCTTAACCCTAGTCAGTATTCCGGACACTCCTTCCGCATCGGAGCAGCCTCCACAGCGTCCCGCCACGGGGTTCCAGACCACATCATCAGAAGACTAGGCAGGTGGAAATCAGTCTGCTTCGCCCGGTATATCCCCAATCCACAAACAGAGATGGCACAGGCATTCTCCAAATTGGCTCAATAAATAACTGAAAACCAATAAAAAATTATAACCCTACCTGAATGTTTTTGCCCCCTTATTTTGGCATACCGGCCATTAGACCAAGGCACACTTTCAGGTCCATTTCATATGGTAAGTCCACACTTCCAGGTCTATTTCCAATGGTAAGTTTATCTTAACTATAAATGTTATCTATGTCCATATCGGACATAGGGCTCCGACCATAAGTAGGAAGGCCAGTATGGTGGCCTGAATTTATGGGAGGAGTCCGGGGGGTATTTAAGCAGCCCGCTCACCTGTGGTGCTTGTCGGTTTCCTGTGCGCGATACCCACCCTCCCATCCCCATTTCAAGGCATTTATTTCATTTCATTCATTTCATCTCATTTCTCTCTACAGAATAATCATTTCTTAAAACCAGGGTATGCCCCCTTATTTTGGCATACCGGCCATTAGACCAAGGCACACTTTCAGGTCCATTTCATATGGTAAGTCCACACTTCCAGGTCTATTTCCAATGGTAAGTTTATCTTAACTATAAATGTTATCTATGTCTATATATGGGACATAGGGCTCCGACCATAAATATATATATATATATATATTACATGATTACAAAATGTATTACATGATAGCAGATTTCATGTTCAAAGTTTATAAACACAATAAAATAACAATTCAAAAGAAATATAATAAGCTGATCCATAATAGGTTACCATAATAATATAAATTCATAAAAAAATCTTGATATTTGTACACATGATATTTTAACAGATGATACATGATTATTGGCAAATGGAAATACATGTATGCATATTAGATAGCGATCCACACATTTCTTGGCATCTTATAACTCTGCGCGTTTCGCGGATCACTGTCCACTTCTTCAGGAGTAGATGCAAGAAAATTATCTACAAAGATAAGAAAATGCCAGAATGATAATAACATGTACAAAATAGATGACGCCCAATGCAGGGAGGGAAAAAAAGGGGAAAAATGTGGGCATGTAGCCCTGTGACTTACAGGTCAGCTCAAAAAAGGGGGGAACCTAGCAGCCCTGTAAGGGGAGGTGTGACGGGAGTCACTTTGGGCAGAGGGCTTGGGGAACCCAGGTTACCTTGGAGAGCATTGGAGGCTCCTTGTCCAGCTCCCCTAGCCCCTCTTATGTGTAAGTGTCTATTAGGGGCACAGGCTGACCAAGAACCCCAGTCTGACCTCAAGAATATGTGAAGATAAAGTCCACCGATCATCAGAGACCATTGCTAGAAGGTTTGAGGTGGGGAGGGGGTTGCTATGTGTTTGTTAGGTGTGGATGTATTCCATTGTTCTATTGTGTCTGTCTGCCTTGGGAGCAACCTATTATGGGATGTTTATGTGTATTTGCTGTGAGAAGGGAGGGGGGAATTCCTCCAACAGCTCTCCCTGCTGATTGGGACAGTCTACTGATGAGACGTTTGAATATCTCTGTGTGCCTGTGTTCAAACAAACAGTTCATGTTGAGCAGCCAAAATGAGTACTGCCTAGTTATTGGTTGTCAGCGGTTGGAATTTCTGATATCTATATTCAGACTGGGAAGAAGCGGTATATGACTAAAGCACTCAAGCGGAGTGAGGGACGTTTCGTTACAGGGGGGTACCAAGGGATGTCTGCCCCAGGGGCTGTGGTGACATGACCCAAATGGACCTCAAGGGCAAATGGAGGGCGGACTAAGTTTCTATTACAGTGAATCCATGACTTATGTGAGAAGGTGATGGCACTTGTAGCCAGCAGTGATCTATAAAGAATAATTGTGTGTACATATAAATCCAAGTATTAAAAGTGGATTAGAAATATCTGTTTAAGTCCCTATTGTGTGACATATGAAAAAAAAAGAGACAAATGTTTCAAAGTGATTTGCCTCATTTAAAGTTCCACGACCAATGTGTCTTTTTATTGCTTATATATTTAGGGATGGAGGCTCATCACTCATGGTGCTTCAGACCACATCTATTTTTCTCTGTTATTTTTCAACTTCACCTCTTGCCGACCGCGTAACACATATATGTGGTGATGAAAAAGATGGGCTTTAGTGCCCAGCTACTGCACATATGTGTTCCCAACTTTAGGTGGTTGTATGCTGAGCAAATGCTGCCAGCACGCTCCCAGCCATAGGTGTGCGCAGCCTATTACATTAGGGTGTGCACCTCAAAGCTCAAACACATATGCTTGTGTGTGCATGTGTATATATACGGAAGGTGTCAGTAGAGCAGTGAATGGTGTCAAGGGCAGATATTGGTGGTGTCAGTAGGGCAGTTACAATCTTATTTTACTTGTTTTTTTGCAATTTTTTAGGAGAAAAGGAGATGTATTTTATTTGGTGAAATATCAGGGGCCTAAACATTGGAAATATGCACTGCACTGGGTGATTAGGGTGTGCCCAGGCACACCTGGCACACCCTGTGCGCATGCCTATGCTCCCAGCACACTGACCAAGCTGTCTCTGGCAGCTCTCAGTCAAGGCTTCTAAATTGGGAGCGAGCGTGATTAGCTCCCTATCATTTGAGCACTGTGAGGGACAATCATAACAGTCACAATACAGAAGCCACATCTTGGTCTTAAAGTTTAACAGCTGTCCAGGAAAAGCAGGGGGCTGAGACAAACCATTTAACACTGACAGGGGTGTATACAATGGTCAGCTGTTATTTATTTATTTATATTTAAAACCTTTGTTTCTCTGTTGCTCCCCCACAGGGCCGGATTAACATGGGGCTAATGGAGCTGCCCATTTGCAAAAAAAAAAAAATTCACAAACCCCCCCAAAAAAAGATTGAGTTTCGAGGGTCATAGATAGAGACCCCAAATGTGTGTGTGGGGGGGTGTAGGTAGCCGAAGACACACCCCACCACTGCCCAAATTTGGGGTTCCTAGGACCTACGGTTCCAGAGATACGGGCTCCTTGTGCAGCCTGTCAGAAGCTACATACAGCGCGGCCAGTTTAAATACAAGCTGGTACACTCTGTTTGCAGCAGGCTGAAAGGGTGAGC
Source organism: Lithobates clamitans (assembly GCA_037952925.1). NCBI lineage: Eukaryota > Metazoa > Chordata > Amphibia > Anura > Ranidae > Lithobates > Lithobates clamitans. The sequence continues at coordinate 1,040,568 of JBBGZY010000351.1, read as the reverse complement.
TCACAGTGCCTCTGACTTCTTGTCAGAGGCACTGAGCTCAATGGACAGCTTGGAGTCTTGGACCAATGATAAAGTACCATTGGCCCCAGCTGTCCAATATAAATGCTGCAGTGGAGGCTGTCCTCTCACTGCAGTGTCATAGAAGGTGGCATGTTTCTAAAAGACAAATGCTCCCTTCCAGCCCACCCCTCTTAATTAGAGCGAAAAAACATGTGTTTATTAGATTATAGATTTACCCATAATCCTTTTATGGACTTTATGGACTTCTATGGACTTTCAAGTGCTGAGTAATCCTGGATAAATCTTGCTGATGAGTGGATGTCATATGATTTGAAAGTTTATTTATTTGTTAATACAAGTTCATTTACCTTCTCTAGACCAGCACCAATTAATTCATCAGTGTGAGGGAGTTGACTGAGGTTGAGCAGTGTGAACAATCCTTGAGCATCAGAGGACTGTGTGTCCACATCCCCCTGTATCACCTCCTCTAGACCACAGTTTGGTAAATCCATCGGTTTTCTGTTAACCATACTGCTCAAAAAAATTAAAGGAACACTTTGAAAACACATCAGATCTCAATAGGGAAAAAAATATCATGCTGGATATCTATACTGATATGGACTGGGTAATGTGTTAGGAATGAAAGATGCCTCATCGTTTGATAGAAATGAAAATGATAAACCTACAGAGGGCTGAATTTAAAGTCATCCTGAAAATCAAAGTAAAAAAATGATGCAACAGGCTAGTTCATTTTGCAGAAATTTCATTGCATCAACTCAAAATGGTACTCGGCAGTTTGTATGGCCCCCACGTGCTTGTATGCATGCCTGACAACGTTGGGGCATGCTCCTAATGAGACGAATGATGGTGTCCTGGGGTATTTCCTCCCAGATCTGGACCAGGGCATCACTGAGCTCCTGAACAAACTGAGGTGCAACCTGGCGGCGTCGGATGGACCGAAACATAATGTCCCAGAGGTGTTCTATTGGATTTGGGTCAGGCTAAGAGCATGGGGGCCATTCAATGGTATCCATTCCTTCATCCCCCAGGAGGCCGGGCGTTGTCATGCACCAGGAGGTATCCAGGACCCACTGCACCAGTGTAGGTTCTGACAATGAGCCCAAGGATTTCATCCTATTACCCAATGGCAGTCAGGGTGCCATTGCCTGTAGATGTCACTGCGTCTCTCCATGGATATGCCTCCCCAGACCATCACTGACCCACCACCAAACTGGTCATCATAAACGATGTTACAGGCAGCATAATGTTCTCTATGGCTCCTCCAGACCCTTTCATGTCTGCCACATGTGTGTCAGGGCTTGCTCAGCCCTTCCTTTTCTGAGCTGGCCGCTCAGCTGTCGGCTAATTGCCAGCTCTCATCTCTCTCCACAGTTAACCAGCTGTTGTGGATCTACTCGTCAGTCCCGCCTACTTAAAGATCTCCAGCTCACTTCATTCCTGCCTTCGCCTTGGTCATATCACAAGGAACCATTTCCTGCGTTCCTGTTTAAAGACTGGCTTTGCTGACATTCCTTCTGGCTCCTCCTGGTTGCTGTTCCTCTACTTGGATCCCTGACTTCTGGCCTGGTTGATTACCCGATCTGGTTACTGAACTCTGGCTTGGCTGATTACCCGATCTGGTTGCTGAAATCTGGCTTGGCTGACTACCCAATCCTGTTACTGGACTCTGGCTATGCTTTGACTACGCTTACTCTATTTACCTTTTTATTTTTATTAATAAACAAGTGTGATTTTACTGTACTTCTGTCTTGGTCTGGTTCATGATTTTTGACAATGTGCTCAGGGTGAACCTGCTCTCATCTGTGAAAAGCACAGGACGCCAGCGGCGGACCTGCCAATTCAGGTGTTCAATGGCGAATGCCAAGTTCAATGGCATTTGGCAAGTGTCGGGCAGTGAGCACAGGGCCCACTAGAGGACGTTGGGCCCTCAGGCCACCCTCATGAAGTCTGTTTCTGATTGTTTGGTCAGAGACATTCACACCAGTGGCCTGCTGGAGGTAATTTTGTAGAGCTCTGTCAGTGCTCATGCTGTTCCTCCTTGCACAAAGGAGCAGATACCGGTCCTACTGATGAGTTAAGGACCTTCTATGGACCTATCCAGCACTCCTAGAGTAACTCTCTGTCTCTTAGAATCTTCTCCATGCTCTTGAGACTGTGCTGGGAGACACATCAAACCTTCTGGCAATGGTACATATTGATTTGCCATCCTGGAGGAGTTGGACTAAGTCATTGTCAGTGGTCTCCACCTGTAAAACAATTCCTGTTTTGGAGGTTGTCTCATTGTTGCCCATCTAGTGCACCAGTTGTTAATTAGTTTTGCTTTGGTGTTAATGAAATTAACAGCCCCCTCTGCTACTTAACTGATCAGATCAATATCCCAGGAATTGAATTGGCTTGATGCTATACTCTGATTAAAAAGTGTTCCTTTAATTTTTTTTGAGCAGCATATATTGAAAGGATGTACATTCTGTTCCCAAATTTGAATTATATCCACTTACCTACAAAGACAAAATGTTCATAATTTTCATCTTTGAAGCAGAGCCAGTTCGATACAGTTATGGTGGGCTTTCACCACCAAATTTATTAGTATTCTGGAAAGTTTATCTTTTTCATTATACTTTTTTAATTATTTTTTTTTTTTATATATATTTTCTCTGATGGCCACCTCAAGAAATGTTGCTATTATATGTCTTTTGAAGACTTTATGTATGCATCTATAACTTAATATTATAGGTTGGATGGGTGGAGTTGGGGCAGCAGGGTATTTTAGTTCAATCTTATTTTATTGAAAGAACAAATATAACATGTATGCAACAGTAAATTGGTAGTATCAAATAAATGGTATACAAAAGTTCATGGTTCCACAAAGTTTGTGATAGTCTCTGCTTTTGGTTTTTAAACAAACCTACTGAGTATAACAAAATGAGGACATTAACAAAGCTATAACATCAAGGTGGGCAGCAGGTTGTTTTTAACCATATATGTTTTATATGTTGTATGTGGAATAATTTTTAATTCATATGGAATAAAGATTTTGATTTATATTACAACAATTGGGAGCTGAATTATATATTTAGAGAGGTATAGGTTGTATGTTTCATGCAATAGTCATAATTGACAATTTAATGAGTATGGTGACAGGTAGAGCCCACTTCCATTGTGTATTGGCTTTCTTTTGCATTTAATTGATTGTAGAGGGTTCCCTTACCAAAAGTTCTCATATCCTTAGGACCTAGCAGTGTAACTCTTTGGTATTGTGTATTGAGGCTACAGATGTTACATTCTCTACATGTTTCACAACAAGCAAGGCTTCTTCAGGAATTATTGTAGCAAGATAACAATTTATTGAGGACCATTTCTTTTGTATCAGAAAAACATCTGTGTGTATATTGTAACTTTTGACCCTTTATGTGTGCACAAAAAGGATGCGGCTTATAGGTGACCATAGAAGAGACAACGGTCCTGGATGAGAACCATACCTATGTTTTTCGCCACTGGAGGGCACCAAAGGCCAATACTTCAGCAGTTATTGTAGCTGATATGTTCTGATAGGCTTCCTTTCCCCCATGTGGCTAAGTTGGATTAGCCAACATGAAAGAAAACCATAACACGCGTATTGATTTTACCAAACAATTTTAATGAAATTAATAAATGATTTTGTAAATTTTTAATAGTATCATTTGTGCACCTAAAAATCCCTCTGCATTTGTACAATTCCTGCTAATAGATAAAAAAAAAATTATGATACATTCCCATCTCAATGCAAGCTAGGGAAATGTGAGCAGTTTCCTGGGCACACAAAATCATGACCAGAATGATACAAGGTATCTTTAGACATCACTGGAACCTGGAAAGGTAAATGTTAGCAAATAAAGTAATTTTTCTATAGTATGGTGTCCTTTTTTTTAATAACTTTCATTAATTTGCACACAGTGGTTGATTGGTTAGAAACCCTCAAACATGTTCATTAGGAAAGGTGGACAAGCCCCCGCCCCCTCCACTTAGCCTACAACCTCGCAAATGCACGAGGGGTACAGAAAAACTCTGTGTGCCCATCAGGGCCATCTTAATAACATCATGGGCCCCTGGGCAAAGTAATGCACTAGGGCCCCTGCCAGGGAGATGGTGACCTACAACACGCTATGCACGTGGTGGCATGGAGTGAGTGTGGCTAAATAATGCTACATATTGGGCATTGCTTTTTAGTCTGATTAGAAACAACAAATACAGACAACTAGGGAATTATCTTAAATTAAATTCATTCCCTATACACACTGTTCCGCCCTCTCTACACACTGCCCCCTCATATACATTGACTCTTGTTCTCTGTACACACTGCTCCCACTCCTTTTTGAAACTATTTCCCTACCTGTACACACTGCCCCCCTGTCATAAATGCCTCTCCCAGCCTATCAGAGACCTGTATTTATGTACGACCGTACACAGTATGGGGGGGGGAGGGCAGGAAGGCACAGTACTGGGGGGTTAGAGGACACATTAGGGGGGAGGTCAGGAGTGTACAGTATCAGGCGAAGTTATGTAGGGTGTCAGGTTTGGGTAGTATTGGGTGGTAAAGTGGCAGGTTTGGATAGTATAGGGAGGTATAATGACAGGATTGGATAGTATAGAGAGGTATCGTGACAGGATTGGATAGTATAGGGAGGTATCATGACAGGATTGGATAATATAGGCAGGTATAGTAACGGGATTGGATAGTATAGGGAGGTATAGTTACAGGATTGGATGGCATAGGTAGGTATAGTGGCAGGATAGGATGGCATAGGGAAGTATAGTGACAGGATTGGATAGTATAGGGAGGTATAGTGGCAGGATTGGATAGTATAGGGAGGTATAGTGACAGGATTGGATAGTATAGAGAGCCATAGTGACAGGATTGGATAGTATAGGGAGGTATAGCGACAGCATTGGGTAGTATAGGGAGGTATAGTGACACAATTGGATAGTATAGGGATAGTTTAGGGAGGTATAGTTACAGGGTAGGATAGTATAGGGAGGTATAGTGACAGGATTGGGTAGTATATGGAGGTATAGTGACAGGATTGGATGGCATAGGGAGGTATAGTGACAGGATTGAACGGCATAGGGAGGTATAGTGACAGGATTGGGTAGTATAGGGAGGTATAGTGACAGGATTGGATGGCATAGGGAGGTACAGTGACAGGATTGGATAGTATAGAGAGCCATAGTGACAGGATTGGATAGTATAGGGAGGTATAGCGACAGCATTGGGTAGTATAGGGAGGTATAGTGACACAATTGGATAGTATAGGGATAGTTTAGGGAGGTATAGTGACAGGATTGGGTAGTACAGGGAGGTATAGTGACATGATTGGATGGCATAGGGAGGTATAGTGACAGGATTGGATGGTATAGGGAGCTATAGTGACAGAATTGGATGGTATAGGGAGCTATAGTGACAGGATTGGGTAGTATAGGGAGGTATAGTGACAGGATTGGATGGCATAGGGAGGTATCGTGACAGGATTAGATAGTGTATGGAGGTATATTGATAGGATTGGATAGTATAGGGAGCTATAGTGACAGGATTGGGTAGTATAGGGAGGTATATTGACAGGATCGGATGGCATAGGGAAGTATAGTGACGGGATTGGATAGTATAGGGAGGTATAGTGACAGAACTGGATAGTATAGGGAGGTATAGTGACAGGATTGGATAGTATAGGGAGCTAAAATGACCAGATTAAGTAGGGTGAAATAGTGGCAGTTTAGTGCTGTATGCAGTGACATGTGCTCAGTCACTTACTGCATTCCTGGATATGGACACTCCCGGGGCTACTGTAGTCTCTGCTCCTCAGCCTGTGTGAACAAGTGTTTGGGAGGAGTGGAGGAGGCAGCCACACCCCCAGCTCCACCCACCAACTCGGGCTGCCTCGGGATATATTGAAGAGCCCCGAGGGACAGTCTATCGCGATTAAATGAGAGGGGAGTGTAACAGGCAGCCTTCCCCGCCTCGCTGATGTTCCTGCTGACCCGATCAACTTGAAAGCTGTACATGTTTACAAAGCTGCAAGGGGACAGAGAAAGTGCAGGGGCCCCCCATGAAGCTGGGGTATATGGGTAGGTATCAGCATAGCAGTTCCCTTATGCCCCGTACACACGGTCGGATTTTCCGATGGAAAATGTCCGATCGGAGAGTGTTGTCGGACATTCCGACCGTGTGTGGGCTCCATCGTTCATTTTCCATTGGATTTTCCGACACACAAAGTGTGAGAGCAGGCTATAAAATTTTCCGACAACAAAATCCGATCGCGTCAATTCTGACCGTGTGTGGCCTGTTCCGACGCACAAAGTGCCACACATGCCACACATGCTCAGAAGAAATTCCGAGACGGAACAGCTCGGTCTGGTAAACTTAGCGTTCGCAATGGATACAGCACTTTCGTCACGGTGCAACGTTAAAAATGGTTTAATACAGCGCACTCTCTTCTTCTTTATAATGTGAGAAGAATTAAGTAGTTTTGCTGCTCATATTCACACACACTTCTCACAAACTTCTTTCTTTATTATTTATCGGGATTTGATTTGTCACATCTGACAACATTATTTTTGTGTTGTTTTATTTTTTTTTATTTTTTTTTCAGGCAGATTTTTTTTTATTTTTTTTTTTAGGTTTGTATTTTTTCAAGGCTGATCTTTGTTTTATTTTATTTTTAGTTTTACTCCAGAATATTTTTGTGTGTCAAGTTACCACAACACCATTGATATGTTGTATTATTTAATCTGTAGAAGATTGTTTGGTGTTGGTGTCCCTTGTTAATTTCACATTGTATTTTGAAATGTACCTGAATCCTCAGAAAAAAACTGTCCTTTTTGAATGAAAACACACATAGGCGAGTATAATTGAAAAAAAAAAAAATCATTTATTAAGGGCTCACAACTAAACAAAGAGGGAGTCAACGCTGGAGAAACAGCAGAGATGGGTGAAGCCTTGGACCCCCAGGGCAGACATCAATTATTTTCAAACAAAATTGGTGGCCTGAGGAGTCCTTATCTAAGGTAGTGCAGTCTGGTCCAGAAGTCCCAGAGATCTGGAAAGCAGCAGATGACATCTGTGTCCCCAGGCTGTGGTCATACAAGAGACTGCATCTTTTGTCAGACCAGACTGAACCCAGGGCCATCACTCTCTGGTCTTCCTTCCACACTTCCTTCCACGCTGTGGCTCTGGTGGTGGAGTTGTGGCAGCAGGAGGAGGAGGAGGGGCCAACTCACTTAGGTGGGTATTGGGTGTTAGTTCCCCACTCACCCCCTTACTTAGAACTTTATACACAAGGTCCTCACATAGTTTGCATTGACCCTCCTGCATGCCCTGCAGTTTTGTGGCAGCCATGCAGGCAAAGGCCTCTTCAGGAGTGGGTAAGGCTCTGAGGGATGCAGAAGCCTCCTGAATGAGCCTGAGTGCAGAATCCTGCATGTGAGTCGCCTTCCTCGCTCTTTTGTATGGAAGGCAGAGGGGAGGAACCTGCAATTCTGTCAGACTTTGACTTGTCGCAGGCTTCTCCTGGCTGACACTTAGCCCCGCCTCCTCCTGGCTGCAATTTAGCCCCGCCTCCTCCTCCACATTCCACAGCCTCCTCCTGGCTGAGGTCTTCCTGTGTATGAAAAAGGGACATAGTTTGAGTTTTTGATTCATCAATCACACACAATTGTCACCTCATGATTGTTGCAAATTGAATGTTAACAAATATAACAGACTATCCTTCTGAGCCCAGCATTTTTCATTCTTGTCCCAATTTTTTGTGCCCAGTACTGTCTATTGATATGTAAAACACTTTTTGCAATCAGCAATTAGAGATCAAGAATGACGTCTAGTAAACATAATTTATTTATTGACCAGAAATCTGTAGAGCAATGCTATACCTGACTCCAGCTGGGCTCCTCCACTTTTTCCTGGCTGGAAGGCCCAGGTTGGACATCGGAAGCCTCAGCTGGGGTGGAAGGAAGAGTGGAAGGAAGAGTGGAGAGGGATTCCCTGACTTCAGTGTGGTCTGACAGAAATCGCAGTCTCTCATAGTACCAGAGCCTGGGGACATAAACGTCATCTGCTGCAGCTCCGGATCTCTGGGAATCTGTGACCTTCTTGCGCTCCCTAAGATAAGTGCTCCTCAGGCCACCAATTTTGGTCTTTAAATAGGGGATGGTTGCTGTGGGGACCACCGGCTTCACCAACTCCAGCAGTTTCTCCAGCGCTGCCAGCCTCTTTTGTTTATTGTTGTAATGGGAGTGTCTCACCTGCCACAGACAGGGCAGCTCCCTGTATTTGTCTATGAACAGGGGGAGGAAATTGTGGTCATTGAAGCCATCCATTTTCTCTGCAAGACACAACACAAGACAAACCCTAATGTCAGGCCAAACTCTTCTACTCTTGTTACAATATAGGCTTCAATTTAGAAGCAGTATAGGCCCAAGTTTAGATCTTACCTTCGTTCTCACGATCGGCGCCTCCGATGCTCCTTCTTCCGCTCACAGATCGTACGTAATACGCACGCGTGTTACGCTTTATACACACGGCGTGTAACTCCACCCGCCCCTGACGTTCTTTCTAGTCTATTCCCTGCCCCTTTTCGTTCGGCGCAGTGGGGGAAGAGCACATGGCGGAGACACAGCAGGTGCGTGCTAATTACAGCAACGAGGAGGAGGGGGAGGAAAGCCCGGATCCGGAAACGTCGGGATCAAGAAGGAGTAGATTTAAGGCATCGAATATGTCCTTTGGGGAGATGTTGGAGATGGTGGGCATCCTGAAGAAGGCCGACTATGACGGGAAGTATGGACCTTACCCCAACCCCAATGTCAGAAAGGCCAACATCATGGCGAAAGTGGTCAAGAGTCTGCACCGGAATTTCGGGGTACGACGATCGCGAAAGATCAGCTCAGGAAGCGGTGGTCGGACCTCAAATTAAGAGAACACGGGCAGTACCGAAAGATCCGGAGAGTGCTGCAAAAAAGTAAGTAGTTGTGCTGTGTTCCTATTCTTTTTGTCTTTATTACGTTCTTGCTGCTCCATGTGCTTTTCTTAATTAAAAGTGTTGTACAGATTAAAATGGCAACTTTCATGTTCATGGGCACATTATTCGTTCGTATCAAACATTTTCCTTTCGGCCTATAAAACACCATTGTTTTGGCCATATGCATTTGCCCACATTTTTTAGGGCCTACTTGTCTGAAACTAATTTGGTTCTGTAGATGGGTGTTGTTACTAGAATGAATAGCAAACTAGATTCTGTGTAAGGAGAGGACACTCAGCAGCAGTTTACACATATGGACGCTGGAGCACTAGTGTGGGACACAAGAACACCATTTTTATTAGGGGGTCCACACAGGTGCTCCAGTGTATACTATAGGTGGGTCTCCATCTGTGAAGCTTGTACCAAACAGGTAAAGTATTGAAGCTTGACAAAGGACACTCAAATTTCTACATCTTGGAACTCTGCCAAAATAGACAATTGTACCCCACTTCCAAGCAATGTTTCATATTTCTAGTTCTGCCATCAAATATCTGTGTGCTAAGTATACCATTTTTGTTTTACATAGGGGAAAAAAGACTCGGAGGACACCCCTCATCCGAGGAGACCAGAGACCCCCCACCTCTGGAAGAAGGAGAAATCCCCCAAAGCCAAGCAGAGCAGGAGGAGGAAGATGTGGTGGAACTAGTCACCACAACAGGTGAGTGTCTGCGACCACAGGCTCAGGTAAGAGATGGATGCCGGCATATTTATAATACCTGTTTTTATTTTGGTTTCTCTCTTTTTTAGGTGATCGTGATGTTGTGGATCCAGATCCTTTTACCTCGGAAAGTGCCCAGATATTGATTGGGGAGATCATGGGGTGTAATGTTGCATTGGAAAACCTCAAGAAAAACATCAATGATGTTATTCAAAAAAACAAGAACATCATTGATGTTTTGGGGAGAGTTTAAAACCCCTCCAAATCCCTTTTTTTTTGTGTGCTACAATGTTAAAAATGATTTAGCAATTTTTAGAAAAGCCAAATTTTGAAGAGGCACACAGTGTACCAACATCTGCCATCACGGGAGATCAATGGACGCGTTTTGGGGGTGCAACCCCTTCCTAAATAATAAAGTAGCTGTGATGAAGGGGTTGCTCCCCCAAAACACGTCCTTTGATCCCCCGTGTTGGCAGCTAGCACATGTTGACATTCGTAAATTGGTGTGCATCTTCAAAATTTGGCTTTTCCAGGAGTGACTTCACCCCATCTGAATGCAATATCAAACACAGTTCCTAAATACTCATGTCTGATATTGCCTTCAAGTTCTACCTAATGTGAACTTTGTAAGTGCAAGATTTGTGTGTTTCTTGTTGGTTTGAAACATGTCTGTTTTATCTTAAATGGACATTTATATTTTTGATAATGCCACCCCACAAATTGTTGGTTTGTTTTAAAAACCTTTTCTAAATGCACATGTGATTGTGCAGGTATTAAAAAGATTGTTAATCAAGAATGTGTGGATTATTGGCTCAACGCTACAACACTTTTGGGGTGCTCTAATTGCTGCTTTCTGTGACAATGGGGGTTATTTCCTGAGGGCAAATCCACTTTGCACTACAAGTGCAGTTTCAGTGCAGTTTCAAGTGCACTTGTAGTGCAAAGTGTCTTTGCCTTTAGTAAATAACACCCAACAGTGCTTTGTAAGGTTACACAATCACGCCATTTTCTGGACTCACCACATTTCTGTCAGGGTCAGCTAAAACAAACACAAGTATTAAATGTCACCAAAGATTTGCGTAATTTTTTTTTATTTGATCAAGGTTTCACGAATTGTCTGGCATATTGATGGCCCCCCTACCCGCAAAGAACTCAAGGTATCTTAACCGGACATCATGGGCACTCAGGGAGGGCAAGCCAGGATGGCCACTTTCAAGCGCCGTCAGGGTTGTTTCATTTATAATTTATTGGGCCTCAGGCCCAACTGAGCCAGCATAGTTGGCCGAATGTTGCCGTAAAAAGTCGTGTAGAACACAGCACGCCAGGATTATATGATTCAGTTTATACTCCGCCATATGGATGGGTGTAAGAAATAGGTGGAACCGGCTGGCCATGATTCCAAATGTGTTCTCCACCACTCTTCTGGCTCTGGCCAGCCGGTAATTAAAAACCCTCTGGTCTGGGCGGAGGGTCCTCATCAGGAATGGCCGCATAAGGTGGTCCCCCAGCGCAAAGGCTTCATCTCCAACAAAGATGAATGGGAGTCCTTCCACATTGTCTTCTGGAAGTGGCAAGTCCAAGCTGCCATTCTGGAGACGCCTGTAAAACTCCGTCTGGGCGATGACTCCACCATCGGATATCCGGCCATTCTTCCCCACGTCCACATACAGGAACTCATAATTAGCCAACACCACCGCCAACATCACAATACTATTGAACCCCTTGTAATTATAATAGTATGACCCTGAGTTAGGTGGTGGGACTATGTGGACGTGTTTCCCATCAATTGCCCCTCCGCAGTTAGGAAAGTCCCACCGCTGGGCAAAGTGGGAGGCCACAGTCTGCTATTCCTGTGGCGTGGAAGGAAACTGTTGAGGAAAAAAAATAAAAATTAGTCTTTTTGCACATTAAAACATGGAAAGCAGATTAGACACAAACATTCTTGGCCAACATCCAGATAACATTTATTAAGGGGAATTTTACAACACCAAAGTATAAGGTACACCTATCATATTCCCCCTCCCCCCCCTCTCATGGGCCATTGCTAACATTATAGGGGGGGGTGGACAGGTAACCCTCTCCACTTCATTGAGAGATGAATGCCTAACTAATGGGTATTACTTGGAACAGCCCCTCCTTAGTTACACTATTGGCAGCCCACTGGACAGGTAAGAAGTGTCATAATACAAAGATATAAATACACACTGTACACATTTGAGCACATTTGGACATTCTGCTATTACCTATCAAGATAATAATAGTATACAAAAACTTTCAACAGTACCATTTGAAAGTATACAGGCAAGCCCTTGCACTACATGCTTTGGGGAATTCATCCATACATCTGACCACAAAAGAGATGGGTATAGTGTGTATAGGTTTGGCAAAGTCACCAGATAGATGATTGAGGATAGATAGAGAATTGGGATCAGCTGACTTAGCAGTTGGGGGGAGGGAGGGTTAAAAATGATTTGGGGACACCACAAAAAAAAGCCTCAGGCACTCTGCCTGAATTTAAAACACAAATCAGATTTCTAAACATTTTAGGGGGTGTTTGGGGTAAAGCACTACTACGGAGCTGATAAAATACATTGTTAAGTGACTACATGAGGTGAATATAGGGCCAAGAGAGCATGCCGGGGAGGTAAGTGAAGGCAAATATGTATGAAGGACAACAAAAATAATTACATAAAAATCCAGCATGCATGAGGACAAAGGGGACATTCACAGCATATTACAATCATCGTAATTAGGGAATGAGGAAAGAAATACAATATATTATCAAACATTAAATACAATAAAATGTGATATTAAAGGATAAAAATCTTACCTTCTTATACTCCTTCTGCAAGACCTGGATGATGGCAGAACAGGTCTCTGGGATAATGATTCCCAGAGCCTGGGGGGAGAACTTGAGGTCCTGCAGGCTTCTCCCCGTCGCCAAGTACCGCAGGGTGGCGACCAGCCTCTGCTCCGGAGTGATGGCTTGCCTCATGCAGGTATCCTGCCTGCTAATATAGGGGGTCAGCGAAGCCAACAAAGGGTGAAATACAGGGTCCGTCATCCGGAGAAAGTTCCTGAAATCATCAGGATTATTCTCATGGATCTCGCGGAGCAACCAATTCTTGGTCCATGAACTCCTCCCCACCCTGTTCATGGACTGGACTTGTGTCAAGGTCAGGACCCCAACACCAAGCCCCCGCATAGCACGAACTCTACGAGGAGTACGTATACGCAACATGGCTAGAAAACGCTCGGCTGCTCAGAACGAAGTAACAGAACACACTGAAGAACAGCAAGGCCTGTGAAGAGCGACCTGAAAAACAGTAACGAATGAACAAGAACACAATGACTAATTAAAGTCACGCGGAGCTTGCTTGCACGCACTGAAGAGCAGATACGAACCCACAAGCACAAACTGAACCGCAGAAAACGATCTAAAAGCCACGAGTCTGAAAAAGCGCGAATCGTCTCTCACCAAACTTTTACTAACACGAGATTAGCAAAAGGAGCCCAAAGGGTGCCGCGCTTGGTTCTGAACTGGCCTTTTCTAGTCTCGTCGTACGTGGTTGATGTCACCGCGTTCTTGGCGATCGGAAATTCCGACAATTTTGTGCGACCATGTGTACGCAAAACAAGTTTGAGCCAACATCCGTCGGAAAAAATCCTAGGATTTTGTTGTTGGAATGTCCGACCGTGTGTACGGGGCATAACGATAGGGATACTAGCCGGAATGACAGGCTTGTCAGCTCTGGGGGTGGGGGGTCACACCTTTTTTTTTAAATATATAGCTTAGCCTGAAGTAAAAGTGTCCTTCGTGCTAAGAGGATAATGTAGTGTAAATGATGATGATAATAAATTGCAGCAAAATCTAAGTGTTCACAACAACACAATATATTAATGATATCAAAAAAGTGATTTCGCGCAATGATCAATTGTGTAAAAAATGAAATGGGTCCTAATAGTGTACGTGCAGTGCACTAAGGATAAAACAATCTGTGAATAACAAATCTGTGAACAACAATGAAGTGCGCTGTGTGATATATGAACACTCACTATAGGGACATAATAGTCTCACATATAGCAAATGCTAGAAGTCATCACAAAATAAAAATAAAAAATGTGCAAAAAGTCCCTAAAATGTGGTAATAAAACAGTGAAGGGTTATATCACAAAAAGATCTATAGAAAAAAAAAAGGCAGTTTAAATACAAATAAATATAATGTGAAAAAATGGAGAAATTAAAGTCCATAAAGCATATCCAATACTGCATAAAAAGTCTCTTGTATGTAAAATAATAGGTGATTGAAGATTTTTTATTGAATGATTGGCTGTTGATGTTTTTTTTTTTCTATAGATCTTTTTGTGATATAACCCTTCACTGTTTTTATTACCACATTTTAGGGACTTTTTGCACATTTTTTATTTTTATTTTGTGATGACTTCTAGCATTTGCTATATGTGAGACTATTATATCCGATTCTGTCAGCAGACTACATGAGCGCCATTTCCCGGACCATATTCCACCAACAGGATCCGAAAGACGACGCCAAAAAAAATGACGGGTGTGCACCAAAAAAGGAGTTAGGAAAGATACCAGCTTCCATTGTACCGACTGTCCCTCCCAACCTGGCCTTTGCATCGGAGAATGCTTCAGGCGATATCACACTCTGGAAAATTATTAGTCCATATTTCTAATACTGCCATTTCCCCGTTTTTAATTTCTGTCCTGAATATTTCCCTTCCTCAACCAACCATATCATTGCCTTCCATGTGAACCGACCCTGGCCTGTTTCTCGACTATGCCTCTGCCTACCGTCTGCATTGTTTTTCCACCATGTTTTTGCCTTTCACGTGAACTGACCCTGGACTGTATCGACTATGCCTCTGCCTATCGTCTATTTCTGCCTTTTACCTGCACTGACCTCGGCCTGTTGACCATTTTTTTTCCTGCCCCTTGGATTGATCTTTCACCCTGCTACACAGGGGTCTCACATATGTGAGGGGCTCCAGAATAGTGTTCGGAGTTCAGAAAACCAGTTTTTGGTTTTCTGTGTTCCCATAACAGGGTCTGGTTGCCCGGAGGCTTCAAAGCGATTTGGGTGGGAGAAGCCTCTACCCCTGTCCCCATTCTTTCCTGACCGATGCCCTAAGCTTGGTGGTACTGCCTGCTCCCTGGACAAATACTATGGCTGTGCTGACCATAGCTCTGCCTGCTGCATGTACTAACTATGGACAGTATTCCTGCCTGCTGCATGGACGATCCTTTGATCCTTTTGCTGCTGCTGACCACATCCCTGCCTGCTATCTGGACTAATGCTTTGGCTGTGCTGACATCTCTACCTGTACTGACTATTCCTGCCTGCTGCCTGTTTTGCTGTCGTTGTCCACGTTCCTGCCTGCTGCCTGGACCGATGCTCTTCCCTGTGGACCACTGCACTACTAAAACTGCAGGTAATCTTTTCTTTACCCTTTACTCAGCAGAATGTATTTTGGTTTGTAATTGGTATGTACAGTACATGCTGTGTGTTAGAAATATGAAGGGCCTTCAACAATGTGATAGGTTGGCAGGAATTTGTGTGTAATGTATGATCCTAGAACAACTGACAGTGCTACTTGGATGTTGGGCCTCTGTATGTGGCCAGACTATGTAAAAGTCTCACACATGTGGTATCGCCATACTCAGGAGGAGTAGCAGAATGTATTTTGGGGTGTCATTTTTGCTATGTACATGCTGTGTGTTGGACATATCTTATAAATGGACAACTTTGTATAAAAAAAAAATGCGTTTTCATTTTTTTCCCACATATTCCAAAAACTTCGGGAAAAAAATGAACCATTCAAAAGACTAATTATGCCTCATAGATTATACGTTGGGGTGTTAGCTTTCCAAAATGGGGTAATTTTGTGGGCGTTTCCATTGTCCTGGTGCGCCAGGGCCTTCAAAATTGTAATAGGTGGTTGAGAAATGAGATGTGTAATTTATGCTCCTAGAATGCCTGAATCTGCTATTTCAATGTTGGGCCTCTGTATGTGGCCAGGCTGTGTAAAAGTCTCACACATTTGGTATCGCCATACTCAGGAGGAGTAGCAGAATGTATTTTGGGGTGTCATTTTTGCTATGTACATGCTATGTGTTGGAAATATCTTATGAATGGACAACTTTGTGTAAAAAAAAAATGCGTTTTCATTTTTTTTCCACAGTTTCCAAAAACTTCGGGAAAAAAATGAACCATTCAAAAGACTAATTATGCCTCATAGATTATACGTTGGGGTGTTAGCTTTCCAAAATGGGGTCATTTTGTGGGCGTTTCCATTGTCCTGGTGCTCCAGGGCCTTCAAAATTGTAATAGGTGGTTGAGAAATGAGATGTGTAATTTATGCATGTAGAACGCCTGACGGCGCTACTTCAATGTTGGGCCTCTGTATGTGGCCAGGCTATGTAAAAGTCTCACACATGTGGTATCGCCATACTCGGGAGGAGAAGCAGAATGTATTTTGGGGTGTCAGTTTTGCTATGTACATGCTACGTGTTGGAAACATCTTATAAATGGACAACTTTGTATTAAAAAAATGCGTTTTCATTTTTTTCCCACATATTCCAAAAACTACTGGAAAAAAATGAACCGTTCAAAAGACTCATTATGCCTCATAGATATACGTTGGGGTGTTAGCTTTCCAAAATGGGGTCAGTTTGTGGGCGTTTCCATTGACCTGGTGCTCCAGGGCCTTCAAAAGTGTGATAGGTTGTCATCAAATGAGATGTGCAATTTATGCTCGTAAAACGCCTGACGGTGCTAGTTGGATGTTAGACCTCTGTATGTGGCCAGGCTGTGTAAAAGTCTCACACATGTGGTATCACTATACTCAGGAGGAGTAGCAGAATGTACTTTGGGGTGTCATTGCAAGTATGCATGTGCTGTGTGAGAGAAATAACTTGTTATTATGACAATTTAGTGCAAAAAAAAAAAAATTTCCAAGAATTGTGGGAAAAAATTACAACTTCAAAAAACTCACCATGCCTCTTACTAAATACCTTGGATGTCTGCTTTCCAAAAAGGGTTAATTTGGGGGGTATTTGTACTTTCCTGGCTTGTTAGGGCCTCAAGAAATGAGTAAGGCCTTCAGTACATCATGTGTGATCAGATGTGATAATTTTTCAATGATTTGCACCATAGCTTGTAGACTCTATAACTTTCACAGAGACCAAATAATATACACTAATTTGGGTTATTTTTACTAAAGATATGCAGCAGTATACATTTTGGCCCAAATTTATGAAGAAAAATTACTTATTTGCAAAATTTTACAATAGAAACTAAAAAAAAGGTGTTTTTTTCCCAAAAATTTCTCTCTTTTTTCGCTTATATTGCAAAAAATAAAAAAAACAGCAGTGATTAAATACCACCAAAAGAAAGCTATGTTTGTGAGAAAAAAATGATAAAAATTTGGTTTGGGTACGGTGTAGCATGACTGAGTAATTGTCATTCAAAGTGTGAGAGCGCTGAAACCTAAAAATTGGTCTGGGAAGGAAGGGTGTATAAAAGCCCTGTATTGAAGTGGTTAAATTACTTTTTTTTCCTTTAGAAATGTCATTTTGCTGTGGTACTTTTCTAAACATGGGAAAACTGTGCCACTTTACAGGCATACTATAGACACCCCCCAGGCACGATAAGGGCGAACTTATTTATATCAAAACACAAATATTAAGCCAAAAATAGAAAAGTAGAAAGATTTATTAGATAAAAAATACTGTCATGAGACAAAAATAACAGTGATGCATACAGTAATGTACAATATCCAATATAATATATAAACAGTAAAGCACTTCTCCTATAACCCAACGCGTTTTGGGAAATTCAAGATAAATCCCTTCTTCAGGGGCATCAGGGAGATAGTAACTGGAGATGCTCTGAAATATAAAGAGCAGACAAATTCTAGATTTACAGAAAAAGGCAAATGTCAAACATAGAAAACATCATGGCAATAAAAAAGTACATACCAATACTATTTCATGGAATAAAGTATTAAAAGTTTTTTAGATAATACCAGATAGGGGTTGGGACATATATCCAGGCAAGGAAGTTGATTGCCCAACCATGGGACGTTAATCCTCAAGACTCGAGAGATCCCTCACAAGGGTCCCCAAAAACAAAGTGAGTCCTCACAACAGGGGCGTGTAAGCTGCTATAGCTACACTTGTTGAAAAAGATCAATCCTATAAAACAAAAATAACCAGGAGTGAATAACTCAAAAATATTTTACAAAGAGGGAAGGAAGACAAAACAGGATCATGAGATATACATGTATTTGATATACTGTGTTATTTGTATGCTACAGTTGTGATTATGAATGACTTTTCAAATGTAAACTTTCCATCTTGGATTCTTTTGTTCAGTATTTTAGTTTTTACTTCACATTATGTTTTGTATTTATAGTCCATCTGCTAGTTTTGATCATCACATGTAAGTTGAACATATATACATCTTGGGATTATCTATGTGCATACCTGAGGCTCTTTTTCTATATATACTTTTTGTAATTATCTTTAAATCCAGTTTTTTACTAAAGATAGGATGGAATTTGCTCCAGCCCTTTCTCTTCCTCTACTCGTCAGCTCCCCACTCGACGCATGGAGGCCCTCCCCTTTTTAAGTTGTGCCTCCGATGTGTGGAGCACCACAGTTGATTTGGGTCTGGTCCCGGTTTTTACTGGCACCATCCTGCATTTGGTGACCTCCTCTCTTTTTTGCGCTGGTGAGCTTGGTTTGCACGACGCTCCCCCAGCCCTCCACTTTTTTAGTTGGATCTTCTGGGGTTGTGCCGTGCAATTCCAACTCTGAGATTCCCCTCCTTTATTTGTCCTCTGTAAAAACCTTTCATTTGTATAATTTTTCAGCTTTTCCCATGTCCTGCCCCCTTTTTTTGTTTTTATCCTTTTGTTTTTTCCCAATTTTTTGTAATACAATATGGTTTATTTGTTTGTAGTTAGGGTGCATGTGGGTGCTTCATTTGCTTAGCTTGTAGCACCCTCGCCCCTTTGTTTCGGTACTTAGTGCCGTAACTTTCTTTTCCTATTTACGTTCAGACATTTGTTTAAATCACATGACCGTGATGAGCATACGACGCGCTGTGATGACACGCGCCGTACGTTCGTGTGATGTCACCGCGCTTTGCATTGCGCATGCCCTGGCACTCTGTCATGCCGTGATGACATGTCACGTCAGCGCCTTCTGTTAGTGCACATGAGGCGACGTCTCTATATAACCCCAGACGGCGCACCGGCTCTGAGCAGATGCTACCTGTGTGAGACAGACGCCGCCATTTCTCCACCAAGGTAACTAAAAACAACTTCTTATCCTATACAATGTCAACTACTATATCATTTTTGGTTTCCCCTCTTGGTCTCTCTATAATAACTAGGATCTTTAATTAATTTCTTTTATACCTTGATATTTCAAATATTGATAAAATGGAAGCAATGCTCAGCACATGTTTGTATATCTCATGTTCCTGTTTTGTCTTCCTTCCCTCTTTGTAAAAATTTTTTGAGTTATTCACTCCTGGTTATTTTTTTTTTTTAGGGTTGATCTTTTTCAACCCCTATCTGGTATCATCTAAAAAACTTTTAATACTTTATTCCATGAAACAGTATTGGTATGTACGTTTTTATGGCCGTGATGTTTTCTATGGTTGACATTTGCCTTTTTCTGTAAATCTAGAATTTGTCTGTTCTTTATATTTCAGAGCATCTCCAATTACTATCTCTCTCTCCCTCAAACCACTGAAGAAGGGATTTATCTTGAATTTCCTGAAACGCATTGGATTATATGAGAAGTGCTTTCAGTTTATACATTATATTGGAGATTGTACATTACTCTATGCATCACTGTTATTTTTGTCTCATGACAGTGTTTTTTATCTAATAAATCTTTCTACTTTTCTATTTTTGGATTAATATTTGTGGTTTGATATAAATAAGTTTGCCCTTAAAGTCCCTTTTGTACCGGGGGGTACTAGCTTTTATACATATACTATTTTTGGGATGGTGGCAACGAGAAATGGAGCTTTGTCTCCCTAATGGTTCTCCCTAGTGAAAACTTAAGCATTATTAAAATCACCGCTCCTGAAAAAACGTCCATTTTTAAAACTTTTTTAAAACTTGCATATAAGCCTTTAAAATGAGTACTTTTGGTTTTTCATGTTAGTGTCCCAAAGACTTTAACGGTGTTCCGCGGCTTTCAAATTTGCCGCGAACACTGCATAATGTTCATTGTTCGCCAAACGTCCGAACAACCAAAGTTCGGCCCAAACGTATGCTCGGGCGGAACCATTTGCCCATCCCTATTTGCAAGTGATCTGAACTATACACTTAGCTGAAGACCAGAAGGGTGCCAGTTAAAGTAGAAGTCTCACAAAAGTTTGTAAACTTTAATTTAATCTTGCAAGTGCATGTACCATCCTGCCTTTCCTAAGCAGTTTTGTCTAACAAAACAGACAGATTTCTGGCAGTAGGGGCCAACCTGGTGACCAGCGCTGCAATTGACAAAAGATCACGCAGCCAGCCGTAGGCTGTCAAAGACTGGAAACCTGTCACTCCCCTTATGATATCACTGCCATGGAGACGCCCCCCCCCCCCCCCATGGCACTAGTACCATCCCCAAATCATTCATTCAGCATCACCCCTGCTCCATTTACTACAATGGGGTCTGGTGGGTGGTACAGGTTGCTCGACCTACTGAAGATTTCAGACGGTAGAGCCAAGGGCCCTGCACACTGCATCTCATGAAAACACCTGCTGGGCCTCCAGTACCTCCCAGCCCTCATTTGCATTGCCTGCTTCACTCCTGGCACTAATGCTGCTGCCAGTCCTCTTCCAGAAACACAGCTGAAATCTGTAATAAGCCCTCACAGATGGATTACACAGCCCCATGGTGCTGAATGAAGGTTTACTGTTATAAATAAACTGTGGCTCTGTGTCATGTGTGATAGGGTTGCTGGTGCCCGGTAGCTTGGAGAGAGTTTTGGAGAGAGGGTGGGGGCTCAATGCTGCCTGTACCTCCACCCACAGGAATGCCCATAAATTGGACTTCAGGTTGGGTTTTGAGCTACAGTCAGCATTTACATAAATAAAGAGGTGCTTTATCAGAGCGGGAGCAAGTGAAATATGCATGCATGTGAAATTAAATAAAAGGGTAACATTGTTATTCGATTTTATCATGTACCTGGTGATGACTGGAATGTTGTGGAGGCCTCTCTTGCACCTTTTGACCAACACTCCTGAAGGTGGAGAGAGTGTGAGGGCACAGAGTGGCACGACTGCCGGAATAGCTAGCTGGCGAAGTTTGCTCTTTAGGTGAATGAAGCTGGGGGTTGCAGTCCTCAGGACAGGATACTGAAGCTGCTTGGCACCAGAGCAGGAGGAGGAGTCGTGGTCGTGGAGACGGTATGCAGGCAGCGACCTGCAACAGTTGGGCAACCAGGGACTGAGTCAGCAGGCAGAGCAAGTCCAGGAAGCAGGCCAAGGTTGCTAACACTAGGGCAGCATAGTACAGAATCAGCAGAAAAAAACAGGTCCAGTAAACTGGCTGAGGTCAGAGAGATCAGGTGAACTTTTGAGGCAACAGCAAAGGCGAAGTCCAGAGGAAAGCTGGGTCATACATAGGTAAGCAGCTGCAATGGATCAGGTCTTAGGAATAGAGGTACAAGCTGAAAACCATTCAGAAACTACTCATGGCGACAGACCAGTTTAAATAGGCAACTGGGTGCTGCGTGCTCACACAAACGGGAGCACGATGAACTGGAATAGTATGTCTAACATTGCCTCTTTGCTTAGAAGTATGAGCATGTGAGCAATGCACACGCGCACGAATATGAGCATGAACTCCCACTGGTTTTCTGGTGCTGGGAATCCAGTTATGTGATGGATTTCTCCTGGTTCTTATTATGTACTACAGAACAATTTCTCTCAATGTTGTGTGATTTTTTTTTTTTTATTTGCAGAATTACACAATGAAAATAAAGTAAAAAGGCCTGAAATAGAAAACTATTGCAGGCACCTCTAAGACATAGCTCCCAACTGTCGCCAAATTCGAAGGACTGTCCCTGATTTGGAACAATGTCCCTCTGTTCCTTTTTCCTCCTCATTTGTTTCTCATTTTAGTCCAGTCTATATAGTTGTAGATGTAGCAGTATGGACTACAAAAATAAAGTACCGTACCTTCTAGCATTTCGAGGTATTGCCTGTCCCTTTAGCAATCCATGTATCCAGTGACATCATATCTGTGTGCTACATAAAAGGATTGTAGGACGAATAGTTCCCCGTCAGATAATTGCTTTGAACGATTGTGTGCCAGGACTACATATCCCAGGGATCCTTGCTGCCATCCGAAGATTGTTGGGAGTAGCTATTAAAGCAGCAGAAGCCCGCGCGGAGACTCTCTTCCTCCTGGGCCTGACGCAAGTCTGACCTCTCTGTGCAACAGGGAGAGAGAGGTCCCGGCCTACCACGTGGAGTCTTACTTCCAACCCGTGGCCTGAGGGGCCTAGCTAGGGTGTTTGCTGTCGGACATCCTTTCCGGCACCACTCCAGTCGCCTGCCTGTCAGTGTGTGTGGTAAGCTTCACATTGCAGGATCGAGACAACGGATCCACTACACGAGTATCGCTACACGAGTTCCTGTTCGGAGCACATCAGGACGGTCTGGTCGTTGGTGAGAGGGGAAATTGCTCGACCATTATCCATTCTTTTCCACCATTGTATTGAAACACTTTGCACAGACATCTTTACTCCAGGAACACTTTACTGCATTATTTGAACACTGTGCTCAGACACTTTTAGCTTTCTTCACTATAAGGAATCTACTGTTCCCACCACACCCAAACGGATTACAGTCAACAAGCTACGACCAGCCGGTGAAGAACATCAGATCTGCAACGTAGACTTTATTGTCATTACTTAAAGAAAGACGCTATATTACTCTTCTCTAGACCCGCTCTACCTTCCTAGGATAGCATGTAGGCTGGCCAGGTTCCATCGTCTATACTGTGGCAGTATACACAGTTAACTGAAACATCCACTAGGGGGTAACATTACATCTAAAGAAAGTGTACTGTCAGAGAAGAAATCTGAATCAGCCTTGCCGTTTCCCTGCGAGCATGGAACGGCGCACACACGTTCGTGGCCCCATGGAACAGCGCACGCATAACGTGACTTCCTTGCTGCGTATAAAAGCTGCCTCTTCTCTCAGACAAATCGCTGGTTTGTCTTCAGCTTCCTGTTTACTTATTCCTGTTTCCTGTTTGCTGATTGCCTGTTGTGACCTGGATTGACCCTGACCTGCCTTGATCTTCTCCTGGACCTGACCCCTGGCTTGTTTTAGGGATTCTGTTTGTTCCTCTGGTGTTTGACCCTCAGCCTGTGACCTGGATTACCCTCAGTCACCTGTGCCCTGGATTAAAATCAGTCTCCTGTGCCTTGACCCTCTGCTTGTGACCCGGATTATCCTCAGTCCCTTGTGCCTAGACCCTCAGCCAGTTCTTGAACTTGCCTCCAGTCCACAGTACCTTGGCTCCCAGCCTGCTCACGGACTTTCTCTTGGTGTTAGACCCCCGGCCTGTTCTGGACTCTGCTGCTTTTCAACCTCTGTTTTGGGCTCATATTTCCTGCTCCTGCATGGCTACTAAGCCCTACGCTGACCTTCACGCAAACCCTGCCCAGCCTGCTGGCAGCTTGTGCCTCTTTGTGCTATTCACCCTCTGTACCATCTCCAGGGGGTGGAGTGCGCTTAGTCGCAAGAGTGAACCGCTCTCTGCATTTCGGCCTTGGTGAGTACCCCCTTCTGACATGTACATATAGGTATATAAAATTGTCATTGTTAACATATTGTCTTGTGCCTTTCGGAATAGTTATTTTGCTGAGTTGGCGCTGTGGCCTAGAACTCAGCAGATTTATTGCCTTCTTTTGTGACAACCTCCCCTATTATTGTTTCAAGTAAAATATTCATATAACCTAAATATATTGAGTTGTTTATTGCCGCGCAGTGATACAAAGATATCTGAAACCAGAGTATCAGGTGGGTTGGAAAGTTCACCAGGTCATGGCCTTGCAGATGAGCAGGTAATTCTAAGCAGTCCTCTAGGGGGCCATGCTACATATATAAAATGCACTACCTATCTATTAAAAAGTGTTTCCCAGTGATAAACCCTTCATCCAATTTCTAAATTGCTGCATTTGTAAATTCCAAAAGCTAATATAAAGGAATAGCAGTGGCAAAAAAGCACTTGGGTTTAACTAATCTTTTTTTTTTTTTTGTACAACTTTTCTTTAAGGTGGCGTGGCAGGGGGTGTGTCCTATGCCTGCATACCTTTGCTAATAGGTGTCCCTCATTCCCAACAGGAGAGAGGGACGAGCATGCAGGATACTCCAAACACAAAAGAGGTACAAATGGACATGTTCTTGAACAAAGGAAAATCCTTTAACAGCAGCCTTTGTTGGAGGTAGTACAGCAGAGCCAAAAAATGTATTTAGCTTGACTAGGACAAGGCGCTACATCTATTTTTGTTTTTGGGCTTAGATATGCTTTATTTCATTCTAAAAAATAGAAAAGCATTTCCTTTGTCTAGACACTCCTCTGTTGTGAGCCTTACTGCTGTAGATCTGCAATGTAAGATCATCTAAAGTGCTATGCCACTGACTGCTAGTCTTCTGAGATCTGACCTGCTGTTACTGCTGTGCTGCTCAATTACTGGAGAGAAAGTTGCAGTGTGGGGATCTCCTTACCTGTGCTTCGTTCTTTCTATGGCTCTGTGATTTCTGCATCTCTTCTACTGTTTTGATTATTCATCCACCAGTCATCATGGGGAGCAGCTATGACATGAGGAAGCAAAGCCCTACATCTACCAAGATGTCTGCCTCCACACAGAGACACAGTGCACAATAAGGTATGGTAAGTCAGAAATGGGGAAAAGATCATCGCTAGTGACTCAGATTCAGTGGCGGCTTGTGGTTTTTTTTTTGTGGGGGGGGGACAAACAACCACCCATTCCCCCCCCCCCAGCGACCCCCCCCCCCCCTCTGCTTTTTGCCGGTCATTTGGGCACTTACCCCATCGTGGCGGGTGGCAGGTGGCAGGCAGCGTGGTACAGCGGCTCGGCTCTCGAGTCCTCTGCTCCATGACGGCTTCCAGCTCCTCCCCTCCTCCTCCTAGGCATCCAATAGGATCGCCTGTCCTGTCAGCCAATCGGGGGACTGGTGTCAAAACCCACCTCCTGATTGGCCGGAAGGAGGATCAGTGTTACAAAAGCGAATATTGATTTCCTGTTGTAACACACCTGGGTGGGCTCGGAGCTCACTCACTGCAACGTGAGCAAACCCTATATTGAAGCCTATTAGAGCCTCTGGCTCTAATTGTTGCTTCAAAAAAAACAGCCCCTCTCTGTTTGAATCCATGCCCCAGTGTCCTGAAAGGGGCCAGACGCATGGATAGGGGAGGCAGCGATGGACGGGGGGGCGGCGACCATGCACCCTTAATAGACAGGCTGCCCCTGCTCAGATTTCTCAGTTCAGGTCCATAAATATTGGGACATCTACACAATTCTAATCTTTTTGGCTCTATACACCACCACAATGGATTTGAAATGAAACAAACAGGATGTGCTTCAACTGCAGACTTTCAGCTTTAATTTGAAGGTATTTACATCCAAATCAGGTGAACGGTGTAGGAATTACAACAGTTTGTATATGTGCCTCCCACTTTTTAAGGGACCAAAAGTAATGGGACAGATTACCAATCATCCATCAAACTTTCACTTTTTAATACTTGGTTGCAGCCTTTGCAGTCAATTACAGCCTAAAGTCTGGAACGTATAGACATCACCAGACACTGGGTTTCATCCCTGGTGATGCTCTGCCAGGCCTCTACTGCAACTGTCTTCAGTTCCTGCTTGTTGTTGGGGCATTTTCCCTTCAGTTTTGTCTTCAGCAAGTGAAATGCATGCTCAATCGGATTCAGGTCAGGTGATTGACTTGGCCATTGCGTAACATTCCATTTCTTTCCCTTAAAAAACTCTTTGGTTGCTTTCACAGTATGCTTCGGGTCATTGTCTATCTGCACTGTGAAGCGCCGCCCAATGAGTTCTGAAGGATTTTGCTGAATATGAGCAGATAATATTGCCCAAAACACTTCAGAATTCATCCTGCTGCTTTTGTCAGCAGTCACATCATCAATAAATACAACCAGTTCCATTGGCAGCCATACATGCCCACGCCATGACACTACCACCACCATGCTTCACTGATGAGGTGGTATGCTTTGGATCATGAGCAGTTCCTTTCCTTCTCCATACTATTCTCTTCCCATCAATCTGGTACAAGTTGATCTTGGTTTCATCTGTCCATAGGATGTTGTTCCAGAACTGTGAAGGCTTTTTTAGATGTTGTTTGGCAAACTCTAATCTGGCCTTCATGTTTTTCAGGCTCACCAATGGTTTACATCTTGTGGTGAACCCTCTGTATTCACTCTGGTGAAGTCTTCTCTTGATTGTTGACTTTGACACACATTACAGCTACCTCCTGGAGAGTGTTCTTGAACTGGCCAACTGTTGTGAAGGGTGTTTTCTTTACCAGGGAAAGAATTCTTTGGTCATCCACCACAGTTGTTTTCCGTGGTCTTCCGGGTCTTTTGGTGTTGCTGAGCTCACCGATGTGTTCTTTCTTTTAAGGATGTTCCAAACAGTTGATTTGGCCACACCTAATGTTTTTGCTATTTTCTGATGGGTTTGTTTTGTTTTTTTAGCCTAATGATGGCTTGCTTCACTGATAGTGACAACTCTTTGGATCTCATATTGAGAGTTGACAGCAACAGATTCCAAATGCAAATAGCACACTTGAAATTAACTCTGGACCTTTTATCTGCTCCTTGTAAATGGGATAATGAGGGAATAACACACACCTGGCCATGGAACAGCTGAGCAGCCAATTGTCCCATTACTTTTAGTCCCTTAAAAAGTGGGAGGCACATATACAAACTGTTGCAATTTCTACACCGTTCACCTGATTTGGATGTAAATACCCTCAAATTAAAGCTGAAAGTCTGCAGTTAAAGCACATTTTGTTCGTTTCATTTCAAATCTATTGTGGTGGTGTATAGAGCGAAAAATATTAGAATTGTGTCGATGTCCCAATATTTATGGATCTGACTGTATGTGCGGCCATGATTCCCAGCATGGGGTCCGGTACGCCCCTGTTCATTGGTTCAGGTGCGATTCAGGTTCAAATTTTTGCCTGAATGCGCAGCTAAACCGGAACCAAAGACGCACAGGACCCTTCTGTAATGTGGACCGTGGCCGCCCTGGACTTGTGTGAACCAGCTCCATTGCGAGCCCGGCATACTGGCATGTCATGCAAAATGGATGTTGGGAAACATGCATCCAATTTGCACATACAGTATGTGAACCAGGCCTCTCTGTAATTGGGGCAACCTCCAGAGCTCCTAAGCTACCAAGAAAAACTTCCTTTTTCCTAAAGCCCAGCTCCAGGCACAAGAAAGCAATGTTCATTTTTGCCAAGGAGTAAGGAGTAGTACCTTATTCTAACTCTCGCATTGTCACCCTAGCTGTGCAACTGGTCCCCCGCAGCCTTCAAAAGCGTTCCAGAGATTCAGTTGCATGCCTGTCTCCTCCTCATACAATGCAGAGTTAACAGCTCTGCATGTTTGATGATGCCAAGAGACTATCCACAGCCCAGATCACCAAAGTGAGAAGAGCACTGGAGCAGTGGTAAGGTAAGTAATACAACCTCTTCACCCCCCCCCAGACCTAACGAGCACCCTTGTGGGGCAATGAAATTAATTTTTTCTTTCAGCCCAGAGTTGGGCTTTACACCAAACAGATCCATGTGATAAAGTGGAGGGTTTTTTTTGGGACTTTAAATGAAGCCATGGCCTGGTAAGGTAATGTATTTCCATCCCTGGGGACTTTAAATGAAGTCATGGTCTGGTAAGGTCATGTATTTCCATCCCTGTTGAATAAAAAATAAGGAGGAGAGCAAGAGAGTGAGACTTTACATGAAGCACATGGTTGCAATAGAGTAAATTGTTGAACATATAGGAAATGTATTGATTATTATATAGTATATACTTACCGTATATACTCGAGTATAAGTCGTTCCGAGTATAAGTCGAGGCCCTAATTTACCACAAAAAAAATGGGAAAAACTTATTGACCCGAGTATAAGACGAGGGTGAGAAATGCACAGCTACTGTAAGTGGAAAAGAGGGTCAACAATGCCCATTTGCAGCATCACTGTGACCATTTGCATGCCTTACTGTGCCCATTTGCAGCCATAGGTCCCCTGAACTTCAACCTTGGTAGTTAACGGTTCCTAGATGCCCCCTAGCTGCAGCCAAAATTTGGGGTCTCTGAACCCAAAAGGTCCCAAAATGACATTGCTGCAGATAGACACAGTTGACCGAATTTGGGGCCCCGTATCTCGGGGCCTCTTAGTGCTAAGAACCCCAAATTTGGTGTGCAAACCCAGTGGAACTAGCACCATAAAATTTCTAAAGCTGGGGTTTCTAGCACCAAGTGGCCCCGAGATACAGGGCCCCAAAAATCAGTTTAGAAAATGTCAAGCACTTTTCTGCAGCAGAGAATGACATTTTCCGAACCAGATTTGGGGCCCTGTATCTCAGGGCCACTTGGTGCTAAGAACCCCAGCTTTGGATATGTTATCGTACCAGTTCCACTGGGTTTGCACACCAAATTTGAAGTTCCTAGCACCAAGTGGCCCTGAGATATGGGGCCCCAAAGTCGGTTCAGAAAATGTCAAGCACTTTTCTGCAGCAGAGAATGACATTTTCCGAACCGATTTTGGGGCCCCGTATCTCGGGGCCACTTAGTGCTAGGAACTTCAGCTTTGGATATGTTGTGGTACTAGGTCCACTGGGTTTGCAGTGGTAAGGTAAGTAATACAACCTCTTCACCCCCCCAGACCTAACGAGCACCCTTGTGGGGCAATGAAATTAATTTTTTCTTTCAGCCCAGAGTTGGGCTTTACACCAAACAGATCCATGTGATAAAGTGGAGGTTTTTTTTTGGGACTTTAAATGAAGCCATGGCCTGGTAAGGTAATGTATTTCCATCCCTGGGGACTTTAAATGAAGTCATGGTCTGGTAAGGTCATGTATTTCCATCCCTGTTGAATAAAAAATAAGGAGGAGAGCAAGAGAGTGAGACTTTACATGAAGCACATGGTTGCAATAGAGTAAATTGTTGAACATATAGGAAATGTATTGATTATTATATAGTATATACTTACCGTATATACTCGAGTATAAGTCGTTCCGAGTATAAGTCGAGGCCCTAATTTACCACAAAAAAAATGGGAAAAACTTATTGACCCGAGTATAAGACGAGGGTGAGAAATGCACAGCTACTGTAAGTGGAAAAGAGGGTCAACAATGCCCATTTGCAGCATCACTGTGACCATTTGCATGCCTTACTGTGCCCATTTGCAGCCATAGGTCCCCTGAACTTCAACCTTGGTAGTTAACGGTTCCTAGATGCCCCCTAGCTGCAGCCAAAATTTGGGGTCTCTGAACCCAAAAGGTCCCAAAATGACATTGCTGCAGATAGACACAGTTGACCGAATTTGGGGCCCCGTATCTCGGGGCCTCTTAGTGCTAAGAACCCCAAATTTGGTGTGCAAACCCAGTGGAACTAGCACCATAAAATTTCTAAAGCTGGGGTTTCTAGCACCAAGTGGCCCCGAGATACAGGGCCCCAAAAATCAGTTTAGAAAATGTCAAGCACTTTTCTGCAGCAGAGAATGACATTTTCCGAACCAGATTTGGGGCCCCGTATCTCAGGGCCACTTGGTGCTAAGAACCCCAGCTTTGGATATGTTATCGTACCAGTTCCACTGGGTTTGCACACCAAATTTGAAGTTCCTAGCACCAAGTGGCCCTGAGATATGGGGCCCCAAAGTCGGTTCAGAAAATGTCAAGCACTTTTCTGCAGCAGAGAATGACATTTTCCGAACCGATTTTGGGGCCCCGTATCTCGGGGCCACTTAGTGCTAGGAACTTCAGCTTTGGATATGTTGTGGTACTAGGTCCACTGGGTTTGCAGTGGTAAGGTAAGTAATACAACCTCTTCACCCCCCCAGACCTAACGAGCACCCTTGTGGGGCAATGAAATTAATTTTTTCTTTCGGCCCAGAGTTGGGCT
Source organism: Lithobates clamitans (assembly GCA_037952925.1). Taxonomy (NCBI): domain Eukaryota; kingdom Metazoa; phylum Chordata; class Amphibia; order Anura; family Ranidae; genus Lithobates; species Lithobates clamitans. Next base: position 1,010,617 of record JBBGZY010000351.1, on the reverse strand, counting down.
TTACACCAAACAGATCCATGTGATAAAGTGGAGGGTTTTTTTTGGGACTTTAAATGAAGCCATGGCCTGGTAAGGTAATGTATTTCCATCCCTGGGGACTTTAAATGAAGTCATGGTCTGGTAAGGTCATGTATTTCCATCCCTGTTGAATAAAAAATAAGGAGGAGAGCAAGAGAGTGAGACTTTACATGAAGCACATGGTTGCAATAGAGTAAATTGTTGAACATATAGGAAATGTATTGATTATTATATAGTATATACTTACCGTATATACTCGAGTATAAGTCGTTCCGAGTGTAAGTCGAGGCCCTAATTTACCACAAAAAAAATGGGAAAAACTTATTGACCCGAGTATAAGACGAGGGTGAGAAATGCACAGCTACTGTAAGTGGAAAAGAGGGTCAACAATGCCCATTTGCAGCATCACTGTGACCATTTGCATGCCTTACTGTGCCCATTTGCAGCCATAGGTCCCCTGAACTTCAACCTTGGTAGTTAACGGTTCCTAGATGCCCCCTAGCTGCAGCCAAAATTTGGGGTCTCTGAACCCAAAAGGTCCCAAAATGACATTGCTGCAGATAGACACAGTTGACCGAATTTGGGGCCCCGTATCTCGGGGCCTCTTAGTGCTAAGAACCCCAAATTTGGTGTGCAAACCCAGAGGAACTAGCACCATAAAATTTCTAAAGCTGGGGTTTCTAGCACCAAGTGGCCCCGAGATACAGGGCCCCAAAAATCAGTTTAGAAAATGTCAAGCACTTTTCTGCAGCAGAGAATGACATTTTCCGAACCAGATTTGGGGCCCCGTATCTCAGGGCCACTTGGTGCTAAGAACCCCAGCTTTGGATATGTTATCGTACCAGTTCCACTGGGTTTGCACACCAAATTTGAAGTTCCTAGCACCAAGTGGCCCTGAGATATGGGGCCCCAAAGTCGGTTCAGAAAATGTCAAGCACTTTTCTGCAGCAGAGAATGACATTTTCCGAACCGATTTTGGGGCCCCGTATCTCGGGGCCACTTAGTGCTAGGAACTTCAGCTTTGGATATGTTGTGGTACTAGGTCCACTGGGTTTGCAGTGGTAAGGTAAGTAATACAACCTCTTCACCCCCCCAGACCTAACGAGCACCCTTGTGGGGCAATGAAATTAATTTTTTCTTTCGGCCCAGAGTTGGGCTTTACACCAAACAGATCCATGTGATAAAGTGGAGGTTTTTTTTTGGGACTTTAAATGAAGCCATGGCCTGGTAAGGTAATGTATTTCCATCCCTGGGGACTTTAAATGAAGTCATGGTCTGGTAAGGTCATGTATTTCCATCCCTGTTGAATAAAAAATAAGGAGGAGAGCAAGAGAGTGAGACTTTACATGAAGCACATGGTTGCAATAGAGTAAATTGTTGAACATATAGGAAATGTATTGATTATTATATAGTATATACTTACCGTATATACTCGAGTATAAGTCGTTCCGAGTATAAGTCGAGGCCCTAATTTACCACAAAAAAAATGGGAAAAACTTATTGACCCGAGTATAAGACGAGGGTGAGAAATGCACAGCTACTGTAAGTGGAAAAGAGGGTCAACAATGCCCATTTGCAGCATCACTGTGACCATTTGCATGCCTTACTGTGCCCATTTGCAGCCATAGGTCCCCTGAACTTCAACCTTGGTAGTTAACGGTTCCTAGATGCCCCCTAGCTGCAGCCAAAATTTGGGGTCTCTGAACCCAAAAGGTCCCAAAATGACATTGCTGCAGATAGACACAGTTGACCGAATTTGGGGCCCCGTATCTCGGGGCCTCTTAGTGCTAAGAACCCCAAATTTGGTGTGCAAACCCAGTGGAACTAGCACCATAACATTTCTAAAGCTGGGGTTTCTAGCACCAAGTGGCCCCGAGATACAGGGCCCCAAAAATCAGTTTAGAAAATGTCAAGCACTTTTCTGCAGCAGAGAATGACATTTTCCGAACCAGATTTGGGGCCCCGTATCTCAGGGCCACTTGGTGCTAAGAACCCCAGCTTTGGATATGTTATCGTACCAGTTCCACTGGGTTTGCACACCAAATTTGAAGTTCCTAGCACCAAGTGGCCCTGAGATATGGGGCCCCAAAGTCGGTTCAGAAAATGTCAAGCACTTTTCTGCAGCAGAGAATGACATTTTCCGAACCGATTTTGGGGCCCCGTATCTCGGGGCCACTTAGTGCTAGGAACTTCAGCTTTGAATATGTTGTGGTACTAGGTCCACTGGGTTTGCATACCAAATTTGGGGTTTCTAGCACAAAGTGGCCCTGAGATACAGGGCCCCAAAGTCGGTTCGGAAAATGACATTTTTTGCTGCAGAAAAGTGCTTGACTCGAGTATAAGTCGAGGGGGGCACTTTCAGCACAAAAAAATGTGCTGAAAAATTCGACTTATACTCGAGTATATACGGTACATATAATGCTGGTATCAATTATAGATGATGAGCATGGTAATAACTATAAACATGGTAATGACATTGGTATCTCATGATATAACCACAATAATATTCCATAGTTCACCAATAGCAAGATTGTACAAAACCATAAATTGTGAAATAGTGCCTGCAGGAGCTATGGCCCCACTACTCCTGTAAAGGTGGGTAATGCATAATGACTTAAAGGTCTGGGTAAGTATTAGTAGAAACATGGCGTCTGGTAGCTCTACGTGTTTTGTGGATTTTGAGCCACTCATCAGGAGCAAGCGCGTAATGTATTTAAAATAGAATTAATATATATGAATAGTCTGATATATTTATATATATAAACATGAACAGGAATAGGGTAAAGAAGACCCCACACCCAGTGTATGCTTACTTACTGTAGTTCGTATATTGATGGTATGGTGCCGGGCACCACGAGCCATCCAAGGGCACCTCCAACCGGGAGCTGTGGCGGACAACTCGGCTGAGACGACCCACACAGGCATCAACCAGGACAGGCATGGAACCACGAGGCACTCCTGTGTAGGAAGTGAAAGTATGAAGTGAATCTGGGAAGTCTCTAAGAGATATGAATGAGGGTGAGAAAGTGGGCAGGGGACCCGTGCAAGATGGGATGGAAGTGTGAGTGAGGGAAGTTACCCACCAGTGGCACCTGGGTGGTGGGAGTGGAAGGCCCGAGGAGCGGTGATAAGGAGCGCAATATTACCTAATGTGGATGAAGAAACAGAGGAGAGGGGAAAAATGAGATCCCAATCTGCGTGGAGTCCAGTGTGCAGAGAGCCTCAAGTGCCAAGACCGCCCGGGGAGATGCCCATATATGCACCACCACGGAACAGCCCACCATCTTCACGCCATGTAGCAGAGTGGGAGGAGGGGCACCGTCAACCGAACAGCTATGTGCCTGGCCAACCGGCACCAACATATCTCCCATGTTGCTCACGAGCATGGAAACCACCTGCATGGGTGTGAGGATCCATCACACAATCCTCAACTGATTTTTCCCTGCCCCACGTCTTCTGGTAATGAGTTGCAGAATAGATGGCCACTATTTTACCTACATTGTCTGTGAAGAGGACTTCCCAGTCTCATTGGCTTGTAGATTACATAAGTGGAAGCATGGATTTCAATGTTTTTTGTTTTTTTTTAGAAGCACATGATTGAAACCTAAGGCTCTAATTGGCTTCAAAAAAGGGTGGGCTCGAGGCACAGAGCACTGTGTCCTGAGCCGCCCACCCAGTTGTGTAACATTGGTGAATTAATATTTGCTAATGTCTTCCTGCTTTTCCTCCCGGCCAATCAGAAAGCGGGTCCTGAGACCTGATTGGCCAGGGAGTCTTGGGACTCCCGGCCAATCGGGCCTCAGGACCCACATCCTGTTCAGCTCTTCCCTCGGCAAGCTGGAGCGAGGAGCAGTGGGAGGCAATAGCCGCTCTGAGGAGCCCTACTCCGCCTGGGGGGGGGGGGGGGGGTTGTTTGCCATCCCCCATAATTTTGAGCACCAAATTGGATCAAATCAAATCGATATTTTGCGACATCTATCCTTTTATTATAATATGTATAAAATGCAACGCAAAAATGCATGAACTGATTAGAATCCTGCATTTAAAGTGGTTGTGAAAGCAGATATTTTTTATTCTAATGCATTCTATGCATTAAGATAAAAAAACCTTCTGTGTGCAGGAGCCGCCCCTAATACTTACCTGAGCCCATCTCTATCCAGCCATGTTGTACGAGAGACTTGGCTGTCCGGGACTCTCCCTCCTCATTGGCTGAGACAACAGCAAAGCGCTATTGGAAAACCGGCAGTGGAGCCTTCAGGTTTCACTGCCAGTTTCTTACTTTGCATGCACGAGTCGCACAACGCTTTCTAAATGGCCCCATCATCTTCTGAGACACACACAGGTCCTAGAAGGCACCAGGGCAGAAGAGGTTATGACGCACTGCGCCGTTGCGAGTAGAGTTGCTACCTCATCCCTTTACACAGGTTTTGAGGCTAGTTTAATGCAGAGAAGGCACCAAGTGAGTTTAATTACCACCTTAATCAGCCACAGAACTAGAGTTGCCACCTCATCCCTTTAAACCCGAACACATATGAATTCCACAGGTTCTGAGGCTAATTAAATGCAGATAAAGAACCAAGTGAGTTTAATTACCAATTACTCAGCCACAGAACCTGTGTAATTAATATGTGTTCGGGTTTAAAGGGATGAGGTGGCAACTCTACACAGAACTCGTGTAATTCATATGTATTCGGGTTTGAGGCTGGGTTCACACTGCTGCCGTGGCAGACATCGCATGTGATTCGCAGCGCACTGCTGTTCACATCACATGCGATGTCTGTGCTGTGCGATATCAGCCATACAGATAGTATGGCTGATATCGCACCGCATTCGGTCCAAACTCGCACAGGACCCTTTTTTTTGTTCGGACCAAAATCGGATCGCATGGGTGTTCACACCTATGCGATCCGAAAATGTCCGAATTGTCAGTTCGCATTGCGATATGCGGGCTGAACTGGGGGTGTCATTAACATTGTATGACACTCCCCAGCAGTTCGCATATGGCAGTGTGAACTGCCGTGCGAGTTGGTGCGGTGCGGGAACCCGCAGTAAATTCGCTGCGTTCCCGCACCGCAGCAGTGTGAACCCAGCCTAAAGGGATGAGGTGGCAACTCTAGCGGCGAGGCTGGGACGGAAGTGCACTATGTACTTCATAAAAGGTAAGTAAGAAAAAAAAAAACAAACAAAAAAAACAACAGTTATTCAAAATTGAGTGGTGGAAGGGGTTGTCTTTCCTTTAAGATAAAGTTGTAAAAGTGGGTGGAACTCCACTTTAAGTAGTATCATTCTATATTATAATTCATAGGTCTAATTATTAAAGCTGAACTCCAGGCAAAACAAACCTGTTTGTTTGCAGTGCAAGGGTTAAATGCTTGTTTAGATCAAGGGGACTGCAAAAATCACATTTAATTACCCTCAGCTCCCCCAGGCTGCTTCAAATTGTAAAACTGATTCCTACAGCATCTACTTCCATATGCTCCTGTGGTCAGATGCCCTCTGATATCATCAAGACCCATACAGAGGCCATAGCCCTGCATTTAACATGAGGATGCTGAGGGACAGTCAATTACCGAAGAGTAATGTCGTGTACACACGAGCGGACTTTACGGCAGACTTTGCCCGGCGGACTTTCCGAATGAACGGACTTGCCTACACACAATCCACCAAAGTCCATTGAATTCGTAAGTAATGACGTACGACTGGACTAAAACAAGGAAGTTCATAGCCAGTAGCCAATAGCTGCCCTAGCGTGGCTTTTTGTTCGTCGAACTAGCATACAGACGAGCGGACTTTTCGACCGGACTCGATTTCGACGGATTGATTTAAAACATGTTTCAAATCTAAGTCCATCCAACTTTTGAGAAAACAAAGTCCGCTGGAGCCCACACACAATCAAATTTTCCGACAAATCCCGTCCGCCGGGCAAAGTCTGCCATAAAGTCCGCTCGTGTGTACGCGGCATAAGGGAGAGGGCTGGCCGGCAAGCTGGCTGGCTGGCAAGAGAGGAGGATCTGGTGTGTAAATGTGCTTTTGTGCCGCCTAGACATAAACAAGCATTTATCACTTGCAATGTGGCAGTCCTACTGCAAAGGAGCATTTTTCCCTATCCTGGAGTTGAGCTCAAGGCTCTGTTCACACTAGTGCGATTTCAGATGGCTCCGTTCACACTAGTGTAGAATCGCGCGACAATGTTTTTTTCAATGGCACCCACTAACATCAATGCAACTCAGCACAGTGTGATTATGGCCCCATAGAATATGCAAACTACTGTACATCCAAGTTGCATTACATAATCACACTGAAAGTCGGATCAAAATCGGATTGTAGCAGTGCGAACCTAGACTTAATCTATGTGGATGTCACATTGCCTTTTTGTGATACAGCTGTATACTGAAGTAGTGCACAATCCAGATGTGAACCAAACTCTTCTCTCTTCTCCACAAACTTTTAATGCTTGGCCATTCTGTCATCAATCAAACTGCACTCTCACAAAAAGAAAGCAAGTGAATGGTAAGCTGCCAAATATTGCAGAGGGGATCAATGCATTGTCCCACAAATGTGATGATGCATAGTGAGCCTTCTGGCTCTGTGCACACTATTAGCTCTGGTGACTGGGGGCACTTAATAGGGATATGAAGCATCTGCCAGGTCCACCACTCCAACCCCACAGAGGCTCTACTTTAGTTTTCTATTTATATAGAATGTATAATTTATTTATTAAACTATTGAGTATTATTATATTTACCCTTATAAATATATTTATTCATGATTTAAAGTATTCTTAAGAATTTTAAATCATTAAATTAGAATAATAATATTATTAGAATATTAAATCCTAGCTAAATTGGGTAATCTGTGAACTGTATTACAAAGTGGGCAGATGGTTGTTTTTGGGTATGTACTGTATTTTTTATTTTGCTTTTTCGCTTACAGTATGCATTCTCAACTTATCTTCTTGATGACAGACATGTTTCACGAGCCTCTCGCACTTTCTAGTGTCTGAAAATATAACTGCAATTATCTGAAGGAACTGTAGGTAAAACAAAAAATGCAATAATAATATGTAAATGTAGCACCCCCATGGGTCTACTGGGAGCAGGAAGGTACCTCCAGATACAGGGAGCGGGCTTACATTCCATGGCTATAATGGGAAGTTTGAACAGAATATGGGCACCAGCCACTTTAGGTATTTTTCAATACTTTAATTAGAACTTGAGAAAGGTTGTAGGAAAGAGGTTGAGGGGAAGTTTCAGATCCCCTTTTTTAGCAGATCACTTACAGACTCCTTGGATCAAGGGACAAACAACTTTCTTTCGTCAGATCTTGAATATCTGGGTAGGTCTCTCACACAGACCTAGCAACCAGCAAGATGTCTGAGTAAGCCTCTCTCACAGACTTAGCAGCCAGTAGATACCTGGATAAGTCTCTCTCACAAACTTAGCAGCCAGGAGCGTATTACCTTGATCAGATTGTAGAGCAGCTTGAGCCCGGGTTCACACTATAACGGGCTGTTCCCCATTTCAGGGACGAATCAGGGCCGATTCTATGCCCGAATTCGGCCCTGAAACGGAGCCAAAGACGCACAGCGTTTTTGTGCAATGCGCTCCATAGGGAGCCAGTCACATTCTCCTGCTATGCGAATTAGATGTGGGGAAACGCACATCTAATTCGCATAGGTGTGAACCCGGGCTAACAGTACCAGAACCTTTAAGCCGACCTGGCGGTACTGTAAGGGTAGTCAGATACAGGTGCGTCCTTCAAGTGAGTTACCAGGCCCTTCTGAGAGACCAGCCTTCATCCTGGTTCTCTCCAGCAAGGGTCCTCCCCTGGATCTCCTCAGCTTGGCTCAGTTTCTTCCATTCAGGCAAGACAGCCTAAGGACCGCCTCAGAAGTAGTAGGCCCCAGACAGGCTTCTGGGCCTACTTGCAGGCTTGCAGCAAAGTAGCCTCAGGCCAGAAGGGCCACGAGGTGAGGAATGACTAGAGCACATGGCATCTGTCCAATAAATACCCCTTCCCAGAATGCACAGCGGCTAGGAACCTCCTACTGGGCTGTTTCTGGAAAAAGAATATTAATTACAGCTCAACCTAGTTGTAATTCCCACACTGTCCTGTGGTATCAGTGACACCTACTGGCAATAGTGGGAAATGCACAACACAGTCAAGTTTATAGAACTGAACCAAATAAACTATGTACAATCAATCTGAGCTGTTTACAGCTCAGCCAAAAACTAAATTTATACTATAGCCCCAATTTTAGGAACAGGGGGCTACATAAAAAATGTATAATCAACTTAGAATGTCAAAGTAAGGCCTCATGCACACGAGATGCCGGTGCAAACTCTGCTGAACACATGTTTTTAAAAGCTGAAACCGGCGTTTAGAAATGCCCATTTTGCCGCGTTTGCATGCTGCGTTTAGCCGCGTTTAGAAGTGTCTGCAGAGCAGAGAATAACATTTTGCGACCCAAATTTGGGGCCCCATATCTCGGGGCCACTTAGTGCTAGGAACCCCAAATTTGGATATGTTATAGTGTTAGTCAAACTTGGGGTTCCTAACACCAAGTGGCCCCGAGCTATGTCAAGCACTTCTGCAGCAGAGAATGACATTTTCCGACCTGACTTTGGGGCCCCATATCTCGGGGCCACTTGGTGCTAGGAACCCCAAATTTGGATATGTTGCAGTGCTAGTTCCACTGTGACATTTTCCGACCTGACTTTGGGGCATCTGGCATAAGAAAGAAGTGGGGTGGAGCAGAGAGAGAGAGTGAGAACCCAGAAGCAATGAAGCTATGTATATCCATCCATGATCCCCAATGGTATGAGGAGAACTTTGAATGTTAGGAGTCTCGCTGGGGAGCATTGGAGATCGCAGCATCATCCCCATTCTACTGATAACAGCTGATCCACCTGATGTGCCCTGCAAGGTTTTTCTGTATACAGGCTTCCCGTGATCCTCTGTAGTGGGGGATCGTGGGCTTCTGGTAAGCAATAACCCCTTACTCACCGTTGGTGGATTTCCTCAAAAGTTTTTCCCATTATTTGAAAAGTGGCACCATGTATGATTGGACTTCTTTAATCACTGGGGATAATGCCATTTAGGCCTATTTGGACACTCACCGTGGTTATATCTCATAATTTTCGTTTTTGTTTATGATACTTTCACTAGGATTATTGGTGCGACATTCCCACATGACAAGGTGGGGTTGTCCAATATTTGATTGTACACATTCTGTATTTATTTTGCTTCATTTATTATTTTATTCACTGGGTATATGACCATTTATGTAATTGGTCGGTGTGTGAGAATAATTTCACCTTCATGTTTAGCGCGATTCTAGGTTTTCTAACATTTTGTTGTTGGACAGATTAAATAATGCAAAACGCATTACATGCTTTTCTGCAGGGTCTCCATTGAAGTCTATTGAACCAAAAAAAGCATCGTTTTGCATTTAAAAAGGTCCCTGATCCTTTCCAAAAACGCAGAGGCACAAAAATGCATTGATGTGAACTTGTTCCATAGGAACCCATGTTAAAAAACATGTCCTGGATTTCTGCAAAAAGCATGAAAAAACGCATTGGTGTAAATGGAGCCTTAGGGTCTCTCCCGGTTTCCTGGCAGAGGTATTAAGTTTCCCAGGAAAGTTATGCCTAGTCAAGTGTTACCGGTACCTCCCAAAGTACTCCTATTCGTTTTTGTACTTCTCTGAGAAGGGGAAGGGGAGTGTCAGCAGGAGGTAGAGAAACGGCAGTACACTAATCTTCCCAGTGAAGAGTTGTGTAGGGGGATGTGCCAGCAGAAGTCTGACCACTGGATGACAGGCAGGCTGTGCTTCCAGGTAATTAATTTAATACTCTGCGCTATGAATCTACTATCAAATGCAGCTGCCTTCACCCAGAATAAAAAATTATTTTCACGATTTAAAATCAGCACGATCCACTTTTTTTTCAGAGCACTTTTTTTTCCAAAAAGAATTTATTAAAGATTTAACACCTGCCTTCCTGCAGTATCATTGCCTATTCCCATTGTGGAGAAGACCCCCTTACATTGGCATTGCTAATTGAAATAATACACTTTATTGCCTACTGTTCTTATTGCTTTGTACTGTTGGATTTTTGCACTTTATTGATTTATGCACTCTATTTAGTTTAAGGCACAATTGACGGAGGTGTTTTGTAGTAAAGTTGACACCATTAGCGCCTCTTCACATCACAGAGTTCTATTTAATAATTTTGAGTGTTGTGAACACTGTTTAGATTGGATGTTTACATAAGGGAAAGGCTATAGTTCTAATATGAGAAGAAAACTGACCACATTGAGATTGATGTGCTTCCATGCCCTTGTGTGGTCAGTTGGAAATAGGAACACAGAGGGACTAGCAGGAACACCAGGGATTTCACACAAAGGAAGCATTACAAAGAGAACAGAATACTTTACACTACTATAGTATTACTATACTATACACAAGTATATGGTACAACAAGCACAAATCAGTAATATGAAATGTTGGTGTAATGTACACTTTAACTGGTTAAACATAAAATCATGTGCAAAATTATAAAATATATACAAATCCTACTACTCCCAGCTATTACATATTACCAAAAGCAGATAATTCTGCTTTTAACTAAAGCAGAATTATCTCTCCTTTCTAGGGGTCTATCTTCTTCACCTTCAAATCATTTTGATATTTTTTCGACCCCTCCCCCCCAGATGTGAACAGGTTTGTACGTAATGTTCTTTTGAGGAAACAATTGGGGGGGGGGGGGCAGAGGATGAGGGGAATTTGTTCCTGACTCCCCGCCTCCTGCCATACCTGATTCTTTCTTCTTTGATGAACAGAATGCAAGATTGCAATTAGAACAGCTTCAGTCTGAATGTGGGTTGGGTACTTGTGGCACGGATACTAATGTACAGTACTGTATAGAGGAGACAGATATTTTTATCCTTTAGCAGCCAGGAGTGCTGCGGTGGAATCTTTCCAAGGTATTGTAGAACAAGAGATAGTTGCCGTTAAGTAACATAAACATGCCATTAAGTGGATGAGTAACATGTCGTTAAGTGGATAAAAAATGTAAACCTAATTTCACAAAATTAGAGTATGAGGCATTACAAAAATTGAAAGGAGCCAAACACTTGGTAATCCATGAAGCCGATAAAGGGGGGTGCAGTTGTGGTGCTAGACGTAGAACATTACAGGCCGGAAGCATTCTGTTATTTGGATGATGACACCACCTACACCCACCTCAAGAAATATCCCACTAACATCTTTAAGCTAGCTTTAGCAGAATTATTGGATAGAGGGGTTTCTGCGAATTTTCTCAGCCGAAAAACAGCAGATTGATTACAGTGCCTTGCAAAAGTATTCACCCCCCTTGGCTTTTTACCTATTTTGTTACAATACAGCCTTTACTTCAATGTTTTTTTAATCTGAATTATATGTGATGGATCAGAACACAATAGTCTAAGTTGGTGAAGTAAAATTAGAAAAATATATACATAAAACTATTTTTCAGAAATAAAAAACTGATAATTGGCATGTGCGTATGTATTCACCCCCTTTGAGAAGTACAAGTCAGGGTTAGGTTATAAAAAAAAAATCCAAATCTTTGAGGATCCCTAGGAGCACCATCAAATCTATCATAACCAAATAGAAAGAACATGGCACAACAGCAAACCTGCCAAGAGACGGCCGCACACCAAAACTCATGGACCGGGCAAGGAGGGCATTAATCAGAGAGGCAGCACAGAGACTTAAGGTAACCATGGAGGAGCTGCAGAGTTCCACAGCAGAGACTGGAGTATCTGTACAGAGGACGACAATAAGCCGTACGCTCCATAGAGTTGGGCTTTATGGCAGATTGGCCAGAAGAAAGCCATTACTTTCAGCAAAAAGCAAAATGGCACGTTTTGAGTTTGCGAAAAGGCATTTGGGAGACTCCCAAAATGTATGGAGGAAGGTGCTCTGGCCTGATGAGACTAAAATGGAACTTTTTGGCCATCAAAGAAAACGCTATGTCTGTCGCAAACACAACACATCACATCACCCAAAGAACACCATCCCCACAGTGAAACATGGTGGTGGCAGCATCATGCTGTGGGGATGTTTTTCAGTGGGTCGGGACTGGGAAACTGGTCAGAGTTGAGGGAACGATGGATGGTGCTAAATACAGGGATATTCTTGAGCAAAACCTGTAGCACTCTGTGTGTGATTTGAGGCTAGGACGGAGCTTCACCTTCCAGCAGGACAATGACCCCAAACACACTGCTAAAGCAACACTTGAGTGGTTTAAGGGGAAACATGCAAATGCAAATCCTCAAACAATCCATGTTAATTCCAGGTTGTGAGGCAACAAAACACGAAAAATGCCAAGGGGGTGAATATTTTTGCAAGGGACTGTATTTTATGACACTTGCTACATTTGTAGCTACAGTGACTTGAAAAACTATTTATACCCCTTGAAATTTTGCACATTTTTGTCATGTTACAACCAAAAACGTAAATGTGTTTTATTGGGATTTTATGTGATAGACCAACACAAAGTGCCACATAATTAGAAAGTGGAAGAAGAATGGTTTTCAAATTTTTTTACAAATAAATATCTTAAAAGTGTGGTGTGCATTTGAATTCAACCCCCTGAGTCAATACTTTGTAGAACCACATTTCCCTGCAATTACAGCTGCAAGACTTTTTGGGGATGTCTCTACCAGCTTTGCACATCTAGAGAGTGAAATTTTGCAAATTCTTCTTTGCAAAATGGCTCAATCTCTGTCAGATTGGATGGAGAGCATCTGTGAACAGCAATTTTCAAGTCTTGCCACAGATTCTCAATTGGATTTAGGTGTGGACTTTGACTGGGTCATTCTAACACATGAATATGCTTTGATCTAAACTATTTCATTGTAGATCTGGCTGTATGTTTAGGGTTGTTGTCCTGCTGGAAGGTTAACCTCCACTCAAGTCTTTTGTAGACTCTAATGCCCCATACACACGATCGGACATTCCAACAACAAAATCCTAGGATTTTTTCCGACGGATGTTGGCTCAAACTTGTCTTGCATACACACGGTCACACAAAGTTGTCAGAAAATCCGATCATTCTGAACGCGGTGACATAAAACACGTACGTCTGGACTGTAAACGGGGCAGTAGCCAATAGTTTTCATCTCTTTATTTATTCTGAGCATGCGTGGCACTTTGTGCGTCGGATTTGTGTACACACGATCGGAAATTCCGACAACGGATTTTGTTGTCGAAAAATTTTATAGCCTGCTCTCAAACTTTGTGTGTCGGAAAATCCGATGGAAAATGTGTGATGGAGCCTACACACGGTCAGAATTTCCGACAACAAGGTCCTATCACACATTTTCCGTCGGAAAATCCGACCGTGTGTACGGGGCATAACAGGTTTTCTTCTATGATTGCCCTGTATTTGGCTCCATCCATCTTCCCATCAACTCTGACCAGCTTCCCTGTCCCTGCTGAAGAAAAGCATCCCTACAACATGATGCTGCTCAGGATGATGTGCAGTGTTAGTTTTCTGCCACACACATAGCGTTTTGCCTTTAGGCCAAAAAGTTCAATTTTGGTCTTATCTGACCGGAGCACCTTCTTCCACATGTTTGCTGTGTCCTCCACATGGCTTCTCGCAAACTGCAAAAGGGACTTCTTATGGCTTTCTTTCAACACTGGTTTTCTTCTTGCCACTCTTCCATAAAGGCCCGATTTGTGGAGTGCACGACTAATAGTTGTCCTGTGGACAGATTCTGCCACCTGAGTTATGGATCTCTGCAGCTCCTCCAGGGTTACCAGGGGCCTCTGGGCTGCTTCTCTGATTAATGCTCTCCTTGCCTGGCCATCAGTTTAGGTGGACGGTCATGTCTTGGTAGGTTTGCAGTTGTGCCATACTCTTTCTATGAGATGTTCAAAACTTGGGGGATTTTTTTATAACCTAACCCTGCTTTAAAATTCTCCACAACTTTATCGCTGACCTGTCTGGTGTGTTCCTTGGCCTTCATGATGCTGTTTGTTCACTAAGGTTCTCTAACAAACCTCTGAGGGCTTTACAGAGCAGATGTATTTATACTGAGATTAAATTACACACAGGTGGACTCTATTTATTAATTAGGTGACTGTTGAAGGCAATTGGTTCCACTAGATTTTAGTTAGGGGTATCGGAGTAAAGGGGACTGAATACAAATACACGCCACACTTTTCAGATATTTATTTGTAAAAAAATTTGAAAACCTTTCACTTCCACTTAACAATTATGTTTTCCCAGTTTTTGTGGTAAAATTAGGTGCCTCGGCTTATATTCGGGTCGGCTTATACTCGAGTATATACGGTAATACATTTACGTTTCTGGTTGACAAAATATGGAAAATTTCTAGGGGGTATGAATACCTTTTCAAGGCACTGTAGTTGTCTGAATATGGCACTATTGGAACTCAGTGTTTATTCTTTGATTTGATCCAGTATAATAACAATGTGTGTTTATTTTTATTTTTTTTGTAAAATCTTTATTTATACAATACCATAACAACCAAACCCCCCACACACAACATTGAGGTTTTCCGTAAAGAAAGGCCTCCATTATGCTTTTTTACTGGGTTTATTAGCGATAGGCATCTATGGTTCATTTTGTGAAATATTTTGTATTTCCAACAATTTTTTTTTTATACTACTTCTTCCTAGCTTTATATGCTGTGTTTAATTCTGGTGGTTTGTTCCAGCATAATATCAATATATACACATGTGACATTATGCTCAGTTTAAAAAAAATTGTACTTATTTAATACATTTTTATGCTTGTGTAGAAGTGGTGTATAGTGATCTCCAGGTGATTGGGTTTTTGTTTCCTCCCCCATCTGGCGATGTGGATACTAATGGTGAATGTTACATACTTAATCACCTACACACATTCCTGCTAATTGTTATGACTAATTGTTAAGACCTGCATAGGCTGAAACACGTCAACACATTTGTTCTTGGAATTTTCACCCCTTCATCATATTTTGAATAAAGAAAATTGGATTGTACCTTTCCAGGCTTCCGGTTCTGCTTGATTACTTTCTATGTGCAAGATATGTTCTCTTTTCATTAACATATAGTTGCATGTTTAAAGCAGAGCTCCAGCCAAAAATAACCAGATAAAAATGAATAGCCCATTAAAAGATAAAATTAGAAAAAACATATTTTGCTGCAATATTAACCTTCAATTCAGAGTTGCCCCCCCGCAGTACTTATTTTCTGCCACTGGATGTCCTTAGTCAGATGGCCAGCATTATTCAGCCCATTTCCTGTGAGCCCAGTTTGTAATAGATCCAGAGAAGTAGCACAGTGATGAGCTCATCTCTGTCACATTTCTTTCTCTTTCTATCACCAGGTGCCTTGTCAGCACATGAACTGATCAGCTCGTTGTGGGGTACACACTATAAGAAAATTGGGGAGAACGTTCATCCGATTTTTTACGAATTGTCTCGTACGACAAAGGCTTTTTTGTTGTTTTTTTTGTTTCTGATCTGTTTCTTTTCTGATTTTTCTTGTAGGAAAATCGTACGAAAACGGTACACATTAACTGAAAATCGATTGTTCTTTTCCTGAACAAGAAAATTTTTGGAGTTTGTCAGTTCGAAAATACAGAATTGGCTCTCAAAAGTTGTGTACACATTATACGAAAATTGTACGAAAATTCTTTGAACGAAAATGTTTGCCCAATTTTCTTATAGTGTGTACTCCAGCCCTGCTGTACAGTGAAAACAATATGCCAAACACAATTCCAATAAATATTCTTTGATTATTGTTTTCGTGCTGTATAAGATGTAACCCAGACATACTTCATCTATATTAAAGCTAGTTATTTACAGTCCCAAATTGTGTGATTGATTCTGTATTTAATTTAACCAATAAAGAATCATCAGAAAGCACCCACTGAAATTTGCAACATGCTTGGCCACAATAGTAATGTTCGCTTTCTGTGTTACAAAGAATTAATTGTAAGCTGTGATGGAGATTGTCCACATTTCACCCCCCATCAGGTTCCATATAAATAAAGAATACACCTTCATTTATGAAGCATTTACTGTGCATCTATAGTATCTCAAGCACTGCAGGAGTCTGCTTTCTTTCTGGCTCTGTACCAAAAAAAATTGTCCAGTCACATACTAATTTAGATACACGCCAGGGAAAAAACAGTAATCCACACTCCTGCACCAATATATACAAGGCAGCATTGGGAAATATAAATAGTTTTGCTATATCTGCAAAACAGAGAGTCTATTATAGCCAATATAACACATAAAAAGCTCCAAATGTGCACATGCTAGTAGTATAAAGAAAGGACCCTCTTCAATTTTGTAAAAGATGAAGACAGCTTTGTATACAGCGCTGTAAGCATATCTTCCCCTACTGTGGAAAAACACAAATAGTAAATATGAATCTCTGATCTCAGAAATTAAAACTGAGAAATGCAAATCTGCTTTATGATTTTTAATCTGCAGCTAGCTGCTTTCTTTATCAACTGCTGAATAGAAGAAACAGAGAAAGAGAATTTGCAGATTTAAAAAACTTAGCACATGAGAAATACGTTTTTATAGGCATGTAAGTACTGTAGGTTTTCTGTTACTTTTGAAATAGTTTACCTTCAAAAGTATAGTTCATCTTTTGCAAAAAAAATGCCTTTACATATACTAAATAAAAAAGCTGCAATTAATTTATTTTTACATTGAAGCCTGCAGAGCATTGCAGCTACGATCAGTGCATCATCATACTTGCCAACAGTCCAGATTTTCCCGTGATTTTGCTTTTGTCCCGGGAATCTGGACTTTTTTTGGCACCGGCAGCAGCTTCTGGCTATGAAAATATGGCCGCGGCTGCGAGATCTCTTTCCGGCTGGCAGGTCTCTTTCCCCGTGTGTTCAGTGGAGAGGGGAGGGGCCTCCGATCTGTGCAGCCAATCGGCTTCTCTCTTCAGTGTACAAGTAGACAATTCGCTTGTACACTGAAGGCGGTTAGCTGCATGAATCGGAGGCCCCTCCCCTCTCCACTGAATACACGGGGAAAGAGACCTGCAAAGACACAGAAGGTACTCTACTGGGGACACCTGGTGTAAGGAGGGACTCCGCTGGGGGCATGTGATGTAAGGAGGGACTCCGCTGGGGGCACGTGATGTAAGGAGGGACTCCGCTGGGGGCACCTGATGTAAGGAGGCAGGGCCGGTCCCAGACGGGGTGCACGGGGTGCAGTGCACCCCAGCGCCAGAGAGGTGGGGGCGCTGGAGCGCCAGAGTGCTCCCTTCCCTCCTCCTCCTCCTCTTGTTTGTGTCCTGCGGCGCCTCTCCACTGGTGTTCTAAGAAGAAAGGCGCCGCTGTATTCAGTGCTCAAGCCCCTCCCTCCCCCTCCTTCAGCCAGCCGAAGATGAAAGGGAGGCAGAGCGGCTGGTCTCTGTGTGGAGAGAGACCAGCCGTGCAGTGAGTGATGTCGCGCGCGGGGGGGAGGGGGGGAGCGGAGCGGAGCGGTCAGTGCTGACACATTCTCCTCTCTGTGTCTCTCTCCTGCTGTGTACTTCTCTGTTCTCCACCCGGGCGGCGCGGCTGCACACTCTCCTCTCCAGCTGCCGCCCGAATGTTTTTATGTACTGTACCCTAATGGAGGGGGGGGTCTGTAGTAATGGAAGGGGGTCCTGCCCTGGGGGGTCATTACTAATAGAGGGGGCTCTGTCCTGGGGGGTCTGTAGTAATGGAGGGGGGGCTCTGCACTAATGGAGGGGGGTCCTGCCCTGGGGAGTCTGTAGTAATGGAGGGGGGCTCTGCCCTGGGGGGTCTGTAGTAATGGAGGGGGGCTCTGTCCTGGGGGGTCTGTAGTAATGGAGGGGGCTCTGTCCTGGGGGGTCTGTAGTAATGGAGGGGGCTCTGTCCTGGGGGGTCTGTAGTAATGGAGGGGGGTCTGTCCTGGGGAGTCTGTAGTAATGGAGGGGGGCTCTGCCCTGGGGGGTCTGTAGTAATGGAGGGGGGCTCTGTCCTGGGGGGTCTGTAGTAATGGAGGGGGGCTCTGTCCTGGGGAGTCTGTAGTAATGGAGGGGGGCTCTGCCCTGGGGGGTCTGTAGTAATGGAGGGGGGCTCTGTCCTGGGGGGTCTGTAGTAATGGAGGGGGCTCTGTCCTGGGGGGTCTGTAGTAATGGAGGGGGGTCCTGCCCTGGGGGGTCTGTAGTAATGGAGGGGGCTCTGTCCTGGGGGGTCTGTAGTAATGGAGGGGGGTCTGTCCTGGGGGGTCTGTAGTAATGGAGGGGGGCTCTGTCCTGGGGGTCTGTAGTAATGGAGGGGGGTCTGTAGTAATGGAGGGGGGTCTGTCCTGGGGGGGTCTGTACTAATGGAGGGGGGGTCCTGCCCTGGGGGGTCTGTAGTAATGGAGGGGGGTCTGTCCTGGGTGGTCTGTAGTAATGGAGGGGGGCTCTGTCCTGGGGGGTCTGTAGTAATGGAGGGGGGCTCTGTCCTGGGGGGTCTGTAGTAATAGAGGAGGGCTCTGTCCTGGGGGGTCTGTAGTAATGGAGGGAGGTCTGTCCTGGGGGGTCTGTAGTAATGGAGGGGGGTCTGTCCTGGGGGGTCTGTAGTAATGGAGGGGGGTCTGTCCTGGGGGTCTGTAGTAATGGAGGGGGGCTCTGTCCTGGGGGGTCTGTAGTAATGGAGGGGGGCTCTGTCCTGGGGGTCTGTAGTAATGGAGGGGGGTCTGTAGTAATGGAGGAGGGTCTGTCCTGGGGGGTCTGTAGTAATGGAGGGGGCTCTGTTCTGGGGGGGTCTGTACTAATGGAGGGGGGTCTGTCCTGGGGGAGTCTGTAGTAATGGAGGGGGGCTCTGTCCTGGGGGGTCTGTAGTAATGAAGGGGGGTCTGTCCTGGGTGGTCTGTAGTAATGGAGGGGGCTCTGTCCTGGGGGGTCTGTAGTAATGGAGGGGGGCTCTGTCCTGGGGGGTCTGTAGTAATGGAGGGGGGCTCTATCCTGGGGGGTCTGTAGTAATGGAGGGGGGCTCTATCCTGGGGGGTCTGTAGTAATGGAGGGGGGCTCTGTAGTAATGGAGGGGGGCTCTGTCCTGGGGGGTCTGTACTAATGGAGGGGGGCTCTGTCCTGGGGGGTCTGTACTAATGGAGGGGGGTCTGTCCTGGGGGGTCTGTAGTAATGGAGGGGGGTCTGTCCTGGGGGGTCTGTAGTAATGGAGGGGGGTCTGTCCTGGGGGGTCTGTAGTAATGGAGGGGGGCTCTGTCCTGGGGGGTCTGTAGTAATGGAGGGGGGCTCTGTCCTGGGGGGTCTGTAGTAATGGAGGGGGGCTCTGTCCTGGGGGGTCTGTAGTAATGGAGGGGGGTCTGTAGTAATGGAGGGGGGCTCTGTCCTGGGGGGTCTGTACTAATGGAGGGGGGGGGCTCTGTCCTGGGGGCGTCTGTACTATTGGAGGGGGGTCTGTCCTGGGGGTCTGTACTAATGGAGGGGGGCTCTGTCCTGGGGGCGTCTGTACTATTGGAGGGGGCTCTGTCCTGGGGGGTCTGTACTTATGGAGGGGGGTCTGTCCTGGGGGGTCTGTACTAATGTAGGGGGGTCTGTCCTGGGGGGGTCTGTACTAATGGAGGGGGGTCTGTCTTGGGGGGGTCTATACTAATGGAGGGGGGTCTGTCCTGGGGGGTCTGTATTAATGGAGGGGGGTCTGTCCTGGGGGTTATAACTAATGGAGGGGGGGTCTGTCCTGGGGGGTCTGTACTAATGGAGGGTGGGGTCTGTCCTGGGGGGGTCTGTACTAATGGAGGGGGGTTTTCCTGGGGGGGTCTGCACTGAGTAAGGTCTGTACTGAGGGAGGGGTTTATACTTAGTGCGGGTTCTGCACTGATGGAGGGGGTCTATACTTAGTGGAGGGGGGTCTGTACTGAGGGGCGACTATAGTTGGTGGAAGGGGGGGTGACCCTAACCCTAGTGATGCCAATGCAGCTGCGGGCTCTTCTTTCCCCCCTCCCTCTCCCTCTTGCGCACGCTGCTGTACTAGTGAGCAGCGCTTGCCAGCACAGCTGCCCACTATGTATCTTCCCCTGCCTTCATATACCCAGGGAAGAAACAGAATAGAAAAAGGAACAGAGAAGAGGATTGTGGGACATGTACTCCCGAGGACTGGCAGCCCCACTGTAACACGGAAACTGCAGTCCACACAGCAGGCTCAGCTGAATGGGAGAGAGAGAGATACAGGAGCCTGAGAAAGCTTTCAGGGAAGTACACCTAGGACTCCAGAGGGAGAGGACAGTGCTGAGGGAACACCATCAGAGAGAGAACCCTGCTGACCTGCGCCACCAGAGGGAAAGCCACACAGCCTAGCGCCATCCCTGGCAGAGAAAGGAATGGAGTCATTGCAGGAATACAGATCTGGGTGCTACCCAGCGGAGTCACCATGGGCAATTCAGAGTGAGCTGACTCCTGATCAGAGGAACCATCGCTGTATCGCTGGGTCAGGTGAGAGGGCCGATCGGTCATTATCTACTAACATTCATAGGAACTGCAGTCTCTGATCATCTCCTGTATTATGTCTGCAGTCTCTGATCATCTCCTGTACTATGTCTGCAGTCTCTGATCATCTCCTTTACTATGTCTGCAGTCTCTGATCATCTCCTTTACTATGTCTGCAGTCTCTGATCATCTCCTGTACTATGTCTGCAGTCTCTGATCATCTCTTGTACTATGTCTGCAGTCTCTGACCATCTCTTGTATTATGTCTGCAGTCTCTGATCATCTCCTGTACTATGTCTGCAGTCTCTGATCATCTCCTGTACTATGTCTGCAGTCTCTGATCATCTCCTCTACTATGTCTGCAGTCTCTGATCATCTCCTGCACTATGTCTTCATTCTCTGATCATCTCCTGTATTATGTCTGCAGTCTCTGATCATCTCCTGTACTATGTCTGCAGTCTCTGATCATCTCCTGTACTATGTCTGCAGTCTCTGATCATCTCCTGTACTATGTCTGCAGTCTCTGATCATCTCCTCTACTATGTCTGCAGTCTCTGATCATCTCCTGCACTATGTCTTCATTCTCTGATCATCTCCTGTATTATGTCTGCAGTCTCTGATCATCTCCTGTAGTATGTCTGCAGTCTCTGATCATCTCCTGTAGTATGTCTGCAGTCTCTGATCATCTCCTGTAGTATGTCTGCAGTCTCTGGTCATCTCCTGTACTATGTCTGCAGTCTCTGATCATCTCCTGTAGTATGTCTGCAGTCTCTGATCATCTCCTGTACTATGTCTGCAGTCTCTGATCATCTCCTGTACTATGTCTGCAGTCTCTGATCATCTCCTGTACTATGTCTGCAGTCTCTGACCATCTCCTGTACTATGTCTGCGGTCTCTGATCATCTCCTGTACTATGTCTGCAGTCTCTGATCATCTCCTGTACTATGTCTGCAGTCTCTGATCATCTCCTGTACAATGTCTGCAGTCTCTGATCATCTCCTTTACTATGTCTGCAGTCTCTGATCATCTCCTTTACTATGTCTGCAGTCTCTGATCATCTCCTTTACTATGTTTTCAGTCTCTGATCATCTCCTGTACTATGTCTGCAGTCTCTGATCATCTCTTGTACTATGTCTGCAGTCTCTGACCATCTCTTGTATTATGTCTGCAGTCTCTGATCATCTCCTGTACTATGTCTGCAGTCTCTGATCATCTCCTGTACTATGTCTGCAGTCTCTGATCATCTCATGTACTATGTCTGCAGTCTCTGATCATCTCCTGTACTATGTCTGCAGTCTCTGATCATCTCCTGTACTATGTCTGCAGTCTCTGATCATCTCCTGTACTATGTCTGCAGTCTCTGACCATCTCCTGTACTATGTCTGCAGTCTCTGATCATCTCCTGTACTATGTCTGCAGTCTCTGATCATCTCTTGTATTATGTCTGCGGTCTCTGATCATCTCCTGTACTATGTCTGCAGTCTCTGATCATCTCCTGTACTATGTCTGCAGTCTCTGATCATCTTCTGTATTATGTCTGCAGTCTCTGATCATCTCCTGCACTATGTCTTCATTCTCTGATCATCTCCTGTATTATGTCTGCAGTCTCTGATCATCTCCTGTAGTATGTCTGCAGTCTCTGATCATCTCCTGTAGTATGTCTGCAGTCTCTGATCATCTCCTGTAGTATGCCTGCAGTCTCTGGTCATCTCCTGTACTATGTCTGCAGTCTCTGATCATCTCCTGTATTATGTCTGCAGTCTCTGATCATCTCCTGTACTATGTCTGCAGTCTCTGATCATCTCCTGTACTATGTCTGCAGTCTCTGATCATCTCCTGTACTATGTCTGCAGTCTCTGACCATCTCCTGTACTATGTCTGCAGTCTCTGACCATCTCCTGTATTATGTCTGCAGTCTCAGATCATCTCCTGTACTATGTCTGCAGTCTCTGATCATCTCTTGTATTATGTCTGCAGTCTCTGATCATCTCCTGTACTATGTCTGCAGTCTCTGATCATCTCTTGTATTATGTCTGCAGTCTCTGATCATCTCCTGTACTATGTCTGCAGTCTCTGATCATCTCCTGTACTATGTCTGCAGTCTCTGATCATCTCCTGTACTATGTCTGCAGTCTCTGACCATCTCCTGTACTATGTCTGCAGTCTCTGACCATCTCCTGTATTATGTCTGCAGTCTCAGATCATCTCCTGTACTATGTCTGCAGTCTCTGATCATCTCTTGTATTATGTCTGCAGTCTCTGATCATCTCCTGTATTATATCTGCAGTCTCTGATCATCTCCTGTACTATATCTGCAGTCTCTGATCATCTCCTGTACTATGTCTGCAGTCTCTGACCATCTCCTGTACTATGTCTGGGGGCTCTTTCTAACAGACTCTCTAACAGAAGCCCTCTCTGTGTGCATCAGAGAGACTCCCCTCCAGGTCTCATTAGTGTACACTCTTTCTGTATTTTCTTTATTAAAAGTTCATGGGAGGATTTCAGGGTAACAAAGACTTCTTAGGGGAGCATCTCTGTGTTTGAGTCGTTGCCATAGAAACATTTGTAAAGGGGAGGAGTTGGTAAGATGACCACGCCCATGTGGGGGGCGCCAGAAATATTTCTGCACCCAGGCGCCGGTGACCCTAGGATCGGCCCTGTAAGGAGGGACTCCATTGGGGACACCTGATGTAAGGAGGGACTCTGCTGGGGACACCTGATGTAAGGGGGTATTCCGCTGGTGACACCTGATGTAAGGAGGGACTCTGCTGGGAATGCCTGGTGTAAGGAGGGACTCTGCTGGGGACACCTGATGTAAGGAGGGACTCTGCTGGGGACACCTGATGGTATCTGGTGGCAGGCGACATGACAAGTGACACTGTCACGTATCTTACAACGGAGCCCGAAATGTTTAGGGTGCCCTCTTGCATGGTTCCGGTCCAAGCACCCCTGGTGGTGGAGACAGGGAGTGCTAGGGCAGCGAAAGGGTGCAGGCACAAGGCTGAAGCTTGGAGACACAGGAACGTCTCTGGAACAGATGTGAAGAATGATCACCAGACTTGAAGTTGAGTTGAACTATTTCATTATATATTACAATGTAATAATAGAAATAATGCACTTCAATCATCCTGACACCATAACAACCATGGTGCCAGGATGATTGAAGCACAAACACCAGGTGTTTGTTGGAGTATCTTTATCTGCTGATTGTTAAACTTTCTGGAATACACATATTGCTATTGTGGTATAGGATCTGGGCCTGCTGTCCCTCCATCCCTCTTTCTTTCCTTCCCTCTCGTTCCTTCCCTCCCTATTTCTTTTTCTTTCACTGTCCATCCCTCATTCATCCCTCGTTCATCTCAGACTTGAACCACACCCTTTTGAGCCACGCCCCTTTAAGCCACGTCCAAAATGCCATTTAAACCACGCCCAATTTTTGCACGCTTTGCGCCACATTTTCCTTTCCCCATTACACCACACCTACAAATGAATGCCCAGCCCCCTAATAATAAGACTCCGCCTACAGACAATAAAGTGTCCCTATACATTTTTTTACAATGTTGGCAACTATGCGTCATGGGTGCAATACATAGGCCCCTGCATTATATACACCCCTGCCCCTAGATCCTTACAGTGGTATGGACCTACTGTTATGGGACTGGAGTAAGTAAACAGTGGACTACAAGTGCAGTATCTTCACCGCACTTATGGCAGCACAATTTGTGAGTCCCTCTGCTGCGGTGACAGATGGGACTTGTAGTCTTCCCATTTACCTTATTCATCATCCCCTAGGCAAAACAAGCATTTGAAGCTGCCCATAGATGGTTCAAAATGTAGTGGCTCAGCAGGGACTGGCTGAATTTTGATCCACCTATGGCTGTTCTTGCTCGACAGAAGTCGATCATTGGAAGTAAGAAGGTATTCTTTAGCAGTATAAATAGAAGAATGTCATTGGCTTGTTTGGCAGGGATCCTGGGTTGTGTAGGGTGGTAATTAGAGTAATTCTAATTTTACGGGTCGTGCTTCCCGCATTTGCCCATTTGAATGGGGTGCCGTGCCGAGTGGAACGCGCAAAAAAGGCGCATGCACATTTTAAAAACCGCGCCGTAAGGAAACAGCGGTTCCCACACCTGCGATCGTGCTGAAGGCTGACATGCATGGGGGTATCATTAAAAATGAATGGCAGCCCTGCGCGTCTCGCAATAGCAGTGCGATTCGGCTGAGGGTGCAGGAATCAACATGATTTCCACAATAGGAATGCACGCCCCGCACTAGTGTGAACTGAGCCTGGGAGCTCAGCATTCTTGGAGGTAAGTACAGTGAGGACCAGGGAGGTGGGGAGGACGTATAGTGTTAGTTCGCTTGTACAGAAAAAATAGAAAGGTGAACTAACACTTTAAGCCTGCATTCACTGCTGAGCAGAGCATAAGGAGTTATCACCACTGGTGATTTTTAATTTCTCTTTTTTCAGGCTTTTTTGTAGGTATATTAAGCTTCAGGAGTTTTTCCCTGGGCTAGGCGAGGAGAAGAGAGTTATAAAGGAGTTCTTCAGACATAAAAATGCATGCAAATTTTAGTGAAAATGCATATGTAGGCAGTTTACAGGTGTTCTCATTGAAGTCTATGGCACCAAAAATGCCAGAATACAAAAAAAAAAAGTGGGATGTACTTTTTTGACTGTAGTGTGACTGAGTGTACAAGTGCTTACAAGGACAATCAGAAATAATCAGTCACGCGTATTTAGGTTTAGTCACGTTTCGGGAAAAGTGTGTGAATGGGGGATAAGAGGGCATGGTTCACAATGGCATCCCTAGGGGGAGGGCCAGAGGGGGCCATGATCCCCCCAACATTATGCTGTGCCCACCATGTGCCCCCCCAATTAAAAAAAAATGTATCTATTTATTTATTTTTTTACAAAAAGGCAATGTCTAAGAGGGAGAGCGTCCCCAGTCAGCTCCTGCGGTTGATTTCTCCCCCCTCCCTCTGCTCGCTGACACTGCATAATGCAAGTGCTCACACAATCACGGCCGCCCGATCTGCTCCTTCCCCTGCATCCTCATTGGCAGGGAGAAGAGCGAGTTGCAGGAAGGACTCCACCAGGACTCTCAGTTACTGAAAAAACAGACTGATTTCTCCCATCCTTAGGACAGGAGAACCAGCCTGTAAATTCCAAGAGATGCCAGACCAGCGCTGTCAATACCAGGGGCAGGACAGCAAGAGGAGGCTGGGGAACCCCACAGTGGCAGAACACAAGGGCCCGGTGGCAAGACAACCTTTGCAACCCTGATAGTTCTCCCACTGCTTTGGACCCTTATATTTTCTTGGTATGCTGGTAACATATATCTCTTGTTTTCTGCCACCCTGGGGGGGGGGCTCAATACAGTAGGAAGGGAGCTGACTGCAGAACATGTGAAAGGGCCATTGTGGGATCATAGTAAAGGGCTCCAGGATATATAATTGCATTTTATAGTTGCCCCCCTACTTTTGTCCCTGTCCCCCCATGTGCCCCCCCTAAATATGAAAGCTGGGAACGACACTGATGGTTCACCTTTACCAAAAGAACTGGCTATGCAGATAAGGATCATCTGTAGTTAAAACTGTGAAGCTTTGACCAAAGTTAAATAATGCCTTTGCTATAGATGTAGCATTTACATCCGTCCATCCCCCAAAGCCTGACTGAAAGACTCCCAGAGATGGCATCATCCCATCCTGCCTTTTGTTTAGATGTTGCACAGATACTAGTCCATTTTTCTATACTGTGATGGAGAAGCTAGTGGACCTAACTTGTACGGAGGTGTTTTGAGAGCTCACACCTGTGATGACCGGGTGAGCAGTAACAGCTGGGAGTGTCTTAATGATGTCCTAGCAACAAGACAGTACAGAATGATGCCATCTCTGGGAGTTTTTCAGCCAGGCTTTGGCAGGTACATAAATGGCCTACACCTATAGCAAGAGCATTATTTAACTTTAGTCAAAGCTGCGCTGTTTCTTTTTACCTACCGGTACCATTAACTTGCATAGTCAGTTTCTCTTGGTAAAAGGTGAACTAACCCTTTAACCACTTGCTGCCCGCCAACAGTACATTTACTGCTGGTAGGTGGCTCCCCCAGGCACCGCAACGTACCCAAATGTTGTGGCGTACTTCCTGGTTTAGAGGTGTGCATGCCTTCTCCCCCTGATTGGACACAGCACGAGTTTGTCAGCAAGTTACAGCCAATGATTTTGAGATCTGTCTGTGGATTCTGGATGGATTTCTCCCTGCTTTCAGTTACCGTTCAGAACCCATGAGTAAAAGCAGCCTACATAGACTTGCATACACTTGTTAGGCACACGTTTAACACCTTGATTGCTCTCCTGATCATTCTGTCACCCAGCCAGTGTCATTAGTACAGTGTACAGTATTATCACTAACAACACCAGTGTCAGTTAGTCGGTTATATATTATAACATTGGGGGGACATGGTTTGTTTTAAAATGGCACCACATCCAATTAGATCATTTAAAGCAAAACAAAAAAGTAGAAGGACTTTGAGTCACCACGCAACCTCAATAAAATGACAAAAAATTATTCACATCCTTGGAAGGTAAAAAGTATCATAAAATCACAATATAAATATATCAATAATTCCCAAATAAGAGTGCCAGTCCTGATTGGCCCCAACAATAAAGAAAAAAAAATGCGAATATAGACTAGATTATAACATCATATAGCAAGTGGCCAAAATGCAGGACAATGATCATAGGTCTTGATGCATTTCGCCATTAAGTTGCTTTATCAGGAGACCAAAAATGAACATGGTATTGTGTGTAGGGTGCTAAAACCAAGTAAGATACATAAGAGAGGAAGGTTGGGACTTTGAATGCGGTAGGTACATTGTGGCTAATCAAATGGGTCAATGTAAAAACATATCTTTATTGTCTACCAAAACATAAAGCACATAGCAATCAGTACATACGTAAATTAGGATACATCAATGACATGTTGCAAACCATGTATAAAAAAATAAAGACATGTTACAAACCATGTATAAAAAATAAACAATGATATCATAAGTAAGATGGAAAAAAAAGACTGTCCTCCATGATAGAGATCACTGTAAAAACAAGATGTAAAAATGTAGATTGAAAAACTGAGTAAGTAAAATCGTCTAAATCAAAATAATTCATCTATGTAAGCCCGATGCGATTCGTGGACTGACTATAATCTTTGGGGGCGGATCATGGATGCGTCATAAATCTACCAGGAGACATAGACATGTCAAAGTGGTCCAATCATGAACCAAAAATGGAAAAATAATAATAGGTAAAGGGAAGGTAAGGATACCTATCCCTTAAAACTCACATGTCTGCTGAATGTGGAGCATGTACAGGTGGAGAGCATGGGTCATAAAGAATGTCTGTTTCGGAAGCTGTGGTAACTGGGGCCTGTGGAAAGGCAGGGAATGTGAGTATTCCTGAAAGATATCCAAAGCAATGAAAGATATGGGCTCCATTCTGTGAATTAATACATATGTAAATAGCAATGAGTATACAATATAAGTTTGCTGTCAAGAAGTTAGAGGGGCCCGTACCCCCAAGGAATAATGACCAAACAAGGTCCAAAACAAATAGGAGTGAGTAAAATGAATGTCATATAATGATTAAAACCAAGTAAGGAACATCTTAAATCACTCTGGATCAGGACAGACATGGTTGGCTGTGGGCAGCAATATAGAGCCCCTTTGAAGCGGCCAAAACAGGTATATAGGAAACCCCCGTGTTCCAAAATATGGGTCTTTAGTTCATATATGCAAAAGGAGATCAGGAGATCAGGAGCTGGGTACCTGAATTACATTAGAGGGGGGTGTTTTTTAAGCACCTGATTAGAGCCATAGGCTCTAACAGGTGTCAAAAAAGGTGACCTGCGAGCACCATATTTGGCGCTTTCAGTTCACCTAGGTGTGTTAGAACAGCGAATGAATATTCGCTTTACTAACACTGAACCGCCTCTCTGCCAATCTGTTACTCGTCACCTGATTGGCTGAAATGACAGGCGCTGTGATTGGATGCCCATCGGGGGGAAGAGGACAGGAGGGGACGCATGGAGTACACCGCTCGCTGCCGTCACCCGCTGCCCCACCGAGACAGCGTAAGTGCCGGGCAGATGGCGATGCAGGCAGGGGGGTTACAGTGGCAGCATTCGATGGCACAGTGGCAGCATTCAATAGGCACAGTGGCAGCATTCGATGGGCACAGTGCCTGCATTTGATGGGCACAGTGGCAGAATTTGATGGGCACGGTGGCTGCATTTGATGGCACAGTGGCAGCATTTGATGGGCAGAGTGGCTGCATTTGATGGCACAGTGGCAGCATTTGATGGCACCGTGGCAGCATTTGATGGGCACAGTAGCAGCATTTGATGACACAGTGGCAGCATTTGATGGTACAGTGGCAGCATTTGATGGGCACAGTGGCTGCATTTGATGGTACAGTGGCAGCATTTGATGGGGCACAGTGGCAGCATTTGATTGGGCACAGTGGCAGCGTTTGATGGGCAAAGTGGCTGCGTTTGATGGCACAGTGGCAGCATTTGATGGGCACAGTGGCAGCATTTGATGGGCACAGTGAGGCTGCAATTGATGGGGTTTTTTTCAGAAATTTTCAGTTTGTTTGCGGCCCCCCAAATATTTTGAGCACCAGCCACCACTGAAGTATTCTCTGGAGGTCCACGCATAAAACAAAATGTTACATAGTTACATAGTTACATAGTAGGTGAGGTTGAAAAAAGACACACGTCCATTAAATCCAACCCATGTGTGTGATTATATGTCAGTATTACATTGTATATCCCTGTATGTTGTGGTCGTTCAGGTGCTTATCTAATAGTTTCTTGAAGCTATCAATGCTCCCCGCTGAGACCATCGCCTGTGGAAGGGAATTCCACATCCTTGCTGCTCTTACAGTAAAGAACCCTCTACGTAGTTTGTTAAATCTCTTTTCTTCTAATTTTAATGGTTGGTCACGAGTCTTTTTAAACTCCCTTCTGCTAAAAAGTTTTATCCTTATTGTGGGGTCACCAGTATGGTATTTGTATATTGAAATCATATCAATAAGAATAAGTTCAGTGAGTTCAGTGCTCGCAACCTTTCCTCATAACTAATATCCTCCAGACCCTTTATTAGCTTTGTTGTCCTTCTTTGTACTCGTTCCATTTCCAGTACATCCTTCCTGAGGACTAGTGCCCAGAACTGGACAGCATACTCTAGGTGCGGCCGGACCAGAGTCTTGTAGAGCAGGAGAATTATCGTTTTATCTCTGGAGTTGATCCCCTTTTTAATGCATGCCAATATTCTGTTTGCTTTGTTAGCAGCAGCTTGGCATTGCATGCCATTGCTGAGCCTATCATCTACTAGGTTCCCCCAGAGGTTCTTCCCCCAGTGTATAGATTGCATTCATATTTTTGCCACCCAAATGCATTATTTTACATTTTCTACATTGAACCTCATTTACCATGTAGTTGCCCACCTCATTAATTTGTTCAGATCTTTTTGCAAGGTTTCCATAACCTGCGGAGAAGTTATTGCCCTGCTTAGCTTAGTATCGTCCGCAAATACAGAGATCCAACTGTTTACCCCATCCTCCAGGTCGTTTATGAACAAATGAAATAGGATTGGTCCCAGCACAGAACCTTGGGGGACCCCTCTACCCACCCCTGACCATTCCGAGTACTCCCGATTTATTACCACCCTCTGAACTCGCCCCCCAAATGTCCCCAACTGAACTCCAGAATGAGTCAATTAGTTTCCCTCCCAACCAATGTCAGTTAGCGCCAGTTTGCCCAACACACTATCACAATCACACTATAAGTCGCTGATCACTGCCACTAGCATAATGACTGTAAAAATTAGTATCTCGATCACAACCAGCTCTCTGCTCACGGAGCTCTGAGAACCGAGCAATCCACAGTCTGATCGCTCGGTTCTCAGTCTTAAGCCTTGTACACACAGTACGATTGTTGGCCAACCGAGCGTCTGATTTTTGTCAAAAGGGCGTGTGCCAGGATCTTGTCTTGCATACTAACAGTACACAATTGTTGTGCCACAAACACGAAAGTAGTGGCGTACTACGAGGAATTTCAGCTCTTGAGCGCCACCCTTTGGGCCCCTTCTGCTAATTTTGTGTTTTTTGAGCATTGATTCCGAGCATGCGTATTTGTACTTTTGACTTTTATGTGACAGATTTGTGTACTGACCATATAAAAATCTGACGTCAAACCATTGTCCGCAGAAAATTTACTAGCCTGTCATTCAACATTTGTTGGCTGAAAGTTGGACAAAAACTGTCAAAAGGAGCGTACTAATGGTAAGATTTTAGGACAACAGTCTGTCAACAGACAATCCCCTGCCGACAATCATACCGTGTGTAAGAGGCTTTAGAGCCGGAGGGGGACTACGATCCTGTAATTATCCTGTAATTATGGTTTTGGAAAAAAACAAACTTCTCTTTTAACTGAACTTGAGCAGTTCTGCAAAGAAGAGTGGGCAAATATTGTAAAGTCTAGATGTGCAAAGTTAGTAGAGACATATCCCCACAGACTAAAGGCTTGGTTTAACAAAATACTGACACAAGGGGGTGATCCTTTTTCCAACTCAGTGATTTTGTTTTTGAATTTGTTTTATTTTTTTCTGACTAGTTGCTGTTATATCTTTCACTTGGATCTGGATGTTATAAGTTGTAAATACAGCTGGATAAAACAAAAACTGTGTCTGTCTTCATTTCAAAATGCAAAGCAACAAAATGTTATTATTTTAAGGGGGGGGGGGGGTGATTCATTTCTTTATCTACTGTATGCAATAGCAGATATAAGTGCAAAAACAATATTTTAAAAATGTATATCTAAATGTATTGTGATTGCAGCACTGTTCACACATCAAACATCCAACATCAAATGTTTCCAAAAATAGCGTTGCACTATTACATAAACCATAAATTCATAAAGAGTGAAAAAATCATAACATTATCAATTTAGAATCAACTCAAACTCAAGTAGTCCACCATGAATACAAACTCTTCAAACCAAATGTGCACCAGCCAGCTTATACAAATAAAGCAGCTTACCAAACATTTAGACCCCACATCCAAAGAGGTCTAATGCCGTGTACACATGGGCGGACTTTTCGGCATCAAAGGTCTGACGGTCTTTCCGACGGGCTTTTGATGGATTTTTGACAGACTTCCGACAGGCTTTCAAACGAATGGACTTGGCTACACAGGATCACACCAAAGTCCGACGGATTCGTACGTGATGACGTACGACCGGACTAAAATAAGGAAGTTCATAGCCAGTAGCCAATAGCTGCCCTAGCGTCGGTTTTCGTCCGACGGACTAGCATACAGACGAGCGAATTTTTCGACCGGACTCGAGTTCATCGGAAAGATTTGAAACATGTGCCAAATCTAAAGTCTGTCTGATTTTCGACTGCAGGTCCGAAGAAAGGTCCGATGAAGCCCACACACAGTCGGATTGTCTGACGGATTTGTCCCGTCGCACCAGTCCGGTGGAAAAGTCTGCCCGTGTGTACACGGCATTACAGTGCTTTAGAGTGATAGATCGCTTCTGGATGGATGGCTTCAGCTTCCTCTTTCACAGTTGGATGTGCCTCAAGCCCGTCACTCTTTAGAACAGCATGCCCCACACAGCCATTGGATCGCTTCATATAAACTTGCCTCGGCGACATTAACACGTGCTGGCATTACCACTGAGAAGGAATTGGAGCCATTCATCCATCTAGGTGGAATCTATCATTCCAAAGCACTGTTGGACCCCTCATAAATTACCTGTCCCAGAAATTTGCAGATGTGTATACACCCCAACAAACATCTGAATAGATGAGTCCCTTGTACATTTTACTGATAGGCTTGCAATCAAGCAATATCTCCCCAGCAAGCATGCCAGATATGAGGTCAAAATGCATAAGCTCACAGGCTATACTTTCAGCTTTAGAATTTATAAGGGAAAATACAGTCAAGTGGAGCCCCCCCGGATGTCCAGACTACATGGAGAGCAGTGGTAAGATAGTGTGGTACTTGTCATCCTTTTTCAATATGGGGTACTATTTGCACGTAGACAACTTTTATGCAAGCAGGCTACTTTTTAGATATTTGTTCCTTAAAAGCAGGGGCTTCCCTCAACTGCTCGTTAACATCACAATTAGAAAGGGGGAGAAAGCCTGCTTGCGGAATGAACTACTATCAGTAAAATGGAAGGCCAAACGTATTGTATTCATCCCTTCTTTTATTCACTCAGACACAATGGTCCAAATTCTCATGGTGTCTGGTGTCATTGAAAAGCCTCTCTGCATCCACGACTATAATCTGAATATAGGAGGTGTAGACCAAGTGATGAAGCCGTATCTAACCTCCTAGACACTGGTACAGAAAAGTGTTTATATATTTATTTTAATTGGCTCTAGACAATGCGTTTGTTTTTTACAAACCTACTGGAAGAACTGGATCCTTCCTAAAATTTCAGGAAGTGATCATTCCAGCCTTTTTGTACCCAGAAGGCACTGTGGCCCAAATCCAGCTGCAGTTAGGCAGCTGCATGATAGGCATTTTGCAGATGTCCTCCAACTTACCCCAACACAAAAGACACTCCAAAAAAAAAGTTGTCTGTGGTGAGGCAAGACACTGTTTTCTTTGTCCCTCCTTTCCAGGCCAACCTGATCTCTGTATCAAGGACTGCTTCAGTCACTACCACATTGTAGTAGACTATTAGTCTAAGGTACAGCACGGCACAGTATAGGTGCCCAGACAATTCTGCACAAGCAGGGTCTCGAAAGTTGTTAGGTTGTCAGGAAACTGTCTATCACATTTTGAGAGACTCTTAAATCAAAGGCTGGAAAGGTTATTGTTCTGAAAAGTTAAGATGAGTTAAGAACTGTTCAAAAAAGTAAAAATAAATGTATTAATTAGTTTTTTAGGTAATGTTATATTGTTACTGTGCGTTATTGTTAACTGTTGTTGTTTGCTTTGCAGGAACGCCGATTAGCGGCAGCACTGATGTATGTATTCTGAGAGCAGCAGGATGCTGCTCTTAGAATACATACATCAGTGCCTGCAGCGCTGCAGGGGAGAGATTTCCCCATCCGCAGTTAAAAAAAAAAAGAACGTGTATGCCCAGCATTAGGAGAGTTGGATGACCAGGGGTTGGTAGCTTCTATGCTTGGCATACACTTTTTCTTCATCCATATCAATCAATGTGAATAGAGGATTTTGTTAGGTTCTTTTTTTTGCGTTCAGCCTAACATTATATGTGTGCCCAACATTAGAAGAGTGGGTGGACTTGTGGTGGAAGCTTCTAATGTTTAGCATACAATTTTTCTGGCAGAGATTTCTTCATCCACAGAAAAATATATAGATTTCCTCTATCTTCCAGGAAAACCTTACAAGGATGAGGAGGAAACTTAATAATTATGAAACTTTAACTGTGCCAAAGAATAGGAGTATTACACACCAAGTCTATAAAATGCAAAATCTTTATTACAAACATTAAAAAACATATATAAAATGTGTGCAACTGACTATATCATAAACACGTTTAGACTTGTTTCAAATGTATACCATCATCATTGTATAAAAGCATGGTGAATCAACACGTTTCACATAGTTTGCTCCCTAAGGATCTACGCTCACACGTAAGTAGTCGATTGGCTATACAAGCAAAAATAACGATAACATATAGGGCCTCCAAAAATGTGATAGGTAGTCATGAAATCCAATGCTTAATCACCACCTTTTAAAATCATTGGTCATCGGATTTTGAGCCCCTGTACGTGGATAGGCTGCCAAAGACAATCAAAGACTTGGGGGGCACACCCTAACTATGCATCACATTAAAGATGGTGCTGCCATTAGACCATACAAACAGAACAAAAGATTATAGTGCACACATACAAAAATGTCATTTAAATCCTACAAGGCTATTTAAAGCACCTGAACATAATAAGCAAATATGAGGATTTGGTCGCACCATATGGCCATACAGTGCTTAAGCCCACTACTGCGTCAAAGTACCCCATTTTCAGTGGGTCCTACACTATTCATAGAATGAAAGATCCCATGGGAGAAATACACTCCTCTTTATGGGAGAACTAAAAGGACTCCTCCTTTAACTCAGGTGGACACTGATTAGAAGTACTGGTGGAGGATGATGGGGTGCTCCATCCCACAGGGGTTTGGTCAGGACCCATATAACAGACAAACAAAGACTTGGGGGGCACACCCTAACTATGCATCACATTAAAGATGGTGCTGCCATACAAACAGAAAAAAAGATTATAGCGCACACATACAAAAATGTCATTTAAATCTTACAAGGCTATTTAAAGCACCTGAACAGGCTGCCAAAGAGTCTCTCACATATGGTACCCCAATACTCAGGAGAAGTAGCCGAATGTGTTTTTGGGGTGTAATTCAACATATACCCATGACATGTGTGAGAAAATGGGACAACTTTGTGTAAAAAAAAAAAGACATTTTTTTTTGTCATTCTCCAAAAACTTGTGGCAACAAAATAAAAATTTCCATGGACATAAAATGCCTCTTAGAAAATACCTTGGGGTGTCTACTTTCCAAAAAGGTGTAGTTTGTGGGGTGTTTCTATTGTCCTTGCTTTTTGACACCTCAAGAAATGTGCTAGGCAGTCAGAAAAATCAGAGCTGCCTTAAAGAAAAAGTGTAAATTCGATATCACTGCTGTATCAACTTCATCTGTAGCCATGTTCACATTATTTTGATGTTTATTTAGCCTATAAGTCTTACCTAAATTATGGGTTCCCTTATCTCTACAATTTTGGCCTTTTGGTCCTCGCAGTTTGATTGTGGTGTGAAAAGTTATGCTCTGCTAGCTGTGTGTCTGATATTACCTCCCGATTAAATAATTTCCAGATTCCATCCACACCCAACACAGTATAAAACAAGGCCTTCTTTATGGGGGGACACATGCAGGGGGTTCTTTAAATAAGTGGCACTTCTGCTCTTGCACTTCAGCGACTTGCACAAAGAAAACATCAACAGCAGACTACTTTACAAAACACCAGACTGCAGGTGACCTCATTTCCAAATCATCTCACCTTATTCTCTGAAACATGCAGTCTTTACCTCTCCTTTACACAATTGCAGCCTCTCTCCTCAAGCTCTTTTCTTCACCCCACAATCTGTACATATCACCCTCACTTCTCCCCTGTCCCTATTACTACACTTATCACCTCTTTCCAACTCTAAGCCCATATGCTAACAAACTCCCCAGCCCCAGGATGCTGAAGCATGTCCCATCATACAAATTGTATCCTCATATTACCTCCCTTACTCTTCTGCTTCTCCTAACCTCTGGAGATATTTACCCAAACCCTGGGCCTCCCTTATTTAACTGTACCCAACACACCCATCACCATCACCCCCGCACTCTCTGGCAGTAGTCGCAATCTACGCAATTTAGTCTCCATTCCTCTTCCAAAAACCAGCCTCCCCTTCTCCTGTGCCCTCTGGAACGCATGTGTCTGCAACAAACTCACCGCTGTTCATGACCTCTTTGTCACAAATTCCTTTAATCTACTTGCTGTCACAATACCTGGCTCCATGAATCCGACACTCCTTCTCCTTCCCTCTCCCAAGGTGGCCTTCTCTGGACTCACTCCCCTAGGCCTAATGAACGCAAGGGAGGTGGAGTGGGATTCCTCCTATCCCCACAGAGCACCTTCCAGGTTCTTCACTCTCCTCCCTCTCTTTCCCTCTCATCGTTTGAAGTTCACTGTATACGTCTATTCTCTCCAACTTCCCTAAGAATTGCTGTGATCTACCACCCCCCTGGACCATTGTCGACTTTCCTTGATGAGTTTTCTGCCTGGCTACCCTTCTTTCTCTCTTCTGAAATTCCCACAATCCTTCTTGGTGATTTCAACATCCCTGCTAATACAAACACTCCTGCTACTTCTAAACTTCTTAGTTTAACCTCCTCATTTGACCTGAAGCAATGGGTAGAGGCTGCTCTTAGAATACAGGTAGAGGTATATATATATACCGGTGTGCGGCATCCAGATCTTCTCGTTCAATCTCTGCACTGGAATCTCCTTGTCCAGCTTTTCCGGCCCCACCTATGTGTAATTCACCCTGTGTATATTAGGGGCACAGGGTGACCGAGAACCCCAGTCTGATCTGCATTAGTCAGACTAACTGTACAACCACACTGGAATATTGTATATATATTAATACAATATATATATAATATTATCTCATATACTATTGTAGACTCTTTACTAGATCATTTGAGGTGTAGCTGTATCCCATTGTTCTATTGTCTGTGTCTGCCTAGGGAGCAGTGGCGGAAGTATAGGGGTCGCTGAGGTCGCCATGGCGACTGGGCCCCATGCTGCAGGGGGCCCTTGAGGGCCCCCCTGTTTATCTGGATAGGAGGAGCGGCTGAGATCGATCTCCCCATTGTTAGCCGACCTGTAATCGGCACTGTGCGGGGAGCCTGTCACACTGTTCTAAAATGAAAGCAGTGTGTGCTGTGCTCTTTGTCTCCCCCTACAGTGCAGTACCCGACAGGAAGAAGTGAGGTAAATCACTGCCGTTTTTAAAAAGGCTTTCTGTAAGTGTGTGTTCATGTATGTTCATATGTGTGTTCATGTATGTTCATATGTGTGTTCATGTATGTTCATATGTGTGTTCATGTATGTTTATGTATGTTCATATGTGTGTTCATGTATGTTTATGTATGTTTATATGTGTGTTCATGTATGTTTATATGTGTGTTCATGTATGTGTTTATATGTGTGTTCATGTATGTGTTTATATGTGTGTTCATGTATGTGTTTATATGTGTGTTCATGTATGTGTTTGCATGTGTTTATGTGTGTATTTATATATGTATATGTGTTTGTGTGTGTATATACAGTATATGTGTGTGTATATTATGTGTGTGTTTATCTATGTGTGTGTGTGTTTAGATGCAGTGGCGGCCCGTGCATTAAGGGCGCACGGGCGCCGCCCCCTCTCTCCAGCCACCCCTCTATCACCAATAGATAGATTCATGCATTGCATGAATCTATCAATGGCCGCCGCTGCCACCCCCTATTCAGGTGCCCAGCCCCTTTTTGGGCGCAGGGAATCTGAATTACAGTGGCGGGGGGTGTTTTTGAAGCACCGGATTAGAGCCATAGGCTCTAATAGGCATCAAAAAAAGGTGACCTCACAGGTCACTCAGCTGTGTTAGAAAAGCGAACAACTATTCGCTTTCCTAACACTAAACTGCCTCTCCACCAATCAGGTGCTCGGGTCTGTTACCTGTCACCTGATTGGCTGAAACGTCAGGCGCCGCTATTGGACGCCTATCAGGAGGAGAGGACGGGAGATGTGGACAGCAGGAGACGCATGGAGGACCCCACTCGTCGCAGTCACCCACTGCCCCACCAAGAAAGGGTAAGTGCCGATGAGCAGTCGGGGGTCACACTGGGGGCATTCAAGGGCACACTGGCAGCATTTAATGGGCACACTGGCAGCATTTGATGGGCACACTGGTTGCGTTTGATGGGCACACTGGTTGCGTTTGATGGGCACAGTGGCGGCATTTGGCACAGTGGCTGCGTTTGATGGAACACTGGCAGCATTTAATGGCCACAGTGGCAGCGTTTGATGGGCACACTGGCAGCATTTAATGGGTACACTGGCAGCGTTTGATGGGCATAGTGGCAGCGTTTGGCACAGTGGCTGCGTTTGATGGGCACACTGGCAGCATTTAAGTGGCACAGTGGCAGCATTTTATGGGCACAGTGGCAGCAATTGATGGCACAGTGGCTGCATTTGATGGCACACTGGCAGCATTTTAGTGGCACAGTGGCAGCGTTTTAGTGGCACAGTGGCAGCGTTTGATGGGCACACTGGCAGCGTTTAATGGGCACAGTGGCTGCGTTTGATGGGCACAGTGGCTGCGTTTGATGGGAACAGTGGCTGCGTTTGATGGGAACAGTGGCTGCGTTTGATGGGCACAGTGGCTGCATTTAAGTGGCACAGTGGCAGCGTTGGATGGGCACAGTGGCAGCGTTGGATGGGCACAGTGGCAGCGTTTGATGGGCACAGTGGCAGCGTTTGATGGGCACACTGGCAGCGTTTGATGGGCACAGTGGCTGCGTTTGATGGGCACAGTGGCTGCGTTTGATGGGCACAGTGGCTGCGTTTGATGGGCACAGTGGCTGCGTTTGATGGCACACTGGCAGCATTTAAGTGGCACAGTGGCTGCAATTGATGGGCACAGTGGCTGCAATTGATGGGCACAGTGGCTGCATTTGATGATTTTTTTTCAAAAAATGTTTGCGCCCCCCAAAAATTTTTGCGCACCAGCCGCCACTGTTTAGATGTATGTATGCACATTTTATGTATGCACGTTTAATCCTGACACCCTATATGTGTACAATCAGGACTGATTTTTTTTTCTTGCTCGTTCAATGTACCAACAACAAAATGCTATTCCTCTGAAAAGCGATCCATGCTCAGATCACTTTTCAGAGCCATTTGACAGCCGGTAAAGAGGCAATATGTTGCCTCCTGACCACCTGTTTTAACCCCTTAAAGTGATTGTAAAGGTTTTTTTTTTAAATAACAAACATGTCATACCTTCATTGTGCAGTTAGTTTTGCACAGAGTGGCCCCGAACACCGGCTTCTGGGGTCCCTCGGCGGCTCTCGCGGCTCCTCCTCTTATCAGACATCCCCCTAGGAAAAGCGCTGTCCAGGGGTCAGGGGGGCCCTTCATGATTTCTTGCATCGGGGCCCTGAAGGTTTTAGTTACGCCACTGCTAGGGAGTAACCTAATATGGGATGTATATGTCTCTGTGGATCAGCTGTGAGAGGGGAGGGGGTGGGATTTCTCTAGCAGCCCCTCCCAAGGACATATAAGTGTATAGAACAGCGCTCGCAAAAAAATATATTGCAATATTTAAATATATAATGGTGTTGCAGCTGCTAGGATACAAGTGCTGTGACTTAGAGTGATAATACAAATAAAACCTGCGCTGGCAACCTCTATAAAGAAATTATTTTGAAAATAAAATAAAATTATTGGTTGATGGAGGTGAAATTACTCCTAGAAATGCGACTATATATCAAAAGAGAGTTAAAGTCGCTATTCATATACAATAAATCAATTAAAAAAGGTTGATGTTGCTTATTCATATGAAATAAATCAATTGTGACATATTAATCATAAACATAAATAAAAAATGCATATATGTATTTGAGTGATCATGCATACATGTAATCATGTGCAAAATATTATTATTATTAATACCACCACTAAATAAGTTAAAAAATGTCCTTCAACAAAAATGACAGCAGACTTCAATCCTCCAAATCACAAAGCCGATACCAATCAGACATAATCCTAAGTGGAAAATGGGGATGAAGTGAGGCTTGTACTGATGACACTGTATTGGGACCTTGTGAGCCGCAAACCTCGCGTTCCACCGTAAGGTAAAGGAAAATAAATATAGTTTAATCCTGTGAGACATAAAATCAATTGCGCATAGCAGCGCTACTCACGGAACAGATAAGCAGAGCAGGCATTCAGATTGTGTCAGTGTTCGCCGCTGATCGGCGTGCGTTCCACTGGCAGCAGGAAGTGATGTCACTGGTTCTCAGGCGTAAGCCGGATGTTGCGTCGACGCGTTTCGCCCCTCCACGCCTGAGAACCAGTGACATCACTTCCTGCTGCCAGTGGAACGCACGCCGATCAGCGGCGAACACTGACACAATCTGAATGCCTCCCCTCCCAAGGACAGTCTACCGATGAGAAGTTTGAATACACCTGTGTCATGCTACTGGTGGAGGTAAAGTCTACCCTGTCCTGTTTCAGTATGCAAAGAAGGGGGGATTGTCCCCTGAGTGTATATCTGTGTACCTATGTTCAAATAAACCGTTCATGTTCCAGCTTTGCAGCCAAACGAGTCCTGCCTAGTTCTTGGTTGTAATATGCGGCTCTAATATTTCTATTAAGACTGTAGGAAGGGTTATATGACGGAAGTACTCAAGTGTTGTGTGGGATGTTCTGTTATGGGGCCAATCACAACGGCCCTTTACCATGTGATCAGCTGTGTCCAATCACAGCTGATCACAGTGTAAACAGAATTGCCTATTATCGGTGGTACTTTCCTCACATGCTGTCATAGCGCGAGGAGAGGAGAGCTGGTAACCGGCAATCCTGACCAGGGACATGCACATAGATAATCAGGGCACAGATCATCAGTGCCAATCAGTGCAATCAATGGTGCCCATCAGTGCTGTCTATCAGTGTCAGTGAGCGCTTGCGCATTTTTGTCCCCCAAAATGCGCAAGCTTTTACACCATGTGGCCATAGAATTACCCGCCTCACCAGTTGGAGCGTTGCATATGACAAGCTTGATTTTATCCCTACTTTGTGAGTATAACACTGTTCTGTGCTTTAAAAAAAATGTTTTTTGTGGTAACGCACTAGGCATCTGTGCCCTCCTTTGTAGTTTTTATCTATCAGGGTTGCCTCATCAGTGCAGCCTCACCAGTGCCCATTAGTGCTGTCTTATCAGTTTCCATTAGTGCGGCCTCACCAGTGCCGCCTCATCAGTGCCCACTCATCACTGCGGCCTCATCAGTGCACATCAGTACTGCCTCATCACTGCTCATCAGTGCAGCCAATCACTGCTCATCAGTGCACATCAGTGAAGGAGAAAAATTATTTATTTGCAACATTTTATAACAGAAACTAAGAAAATCATTTTTTGTTTCTATAGTTTCTGTATTTTTTGTTTTGTTAGGCAAAAAATAAAAAACCCAGAGGGCCTGGCCTGGGCAGGAAGTGGGTTTAAGTGCCCGGTAAGCAAGTAGACCTAGGCATGCCTTACATATAAATATTTTGGGCATATGACCAAATGTACACAAACACTAGAAGTCCATCCATCCACACAATGATAGCTGCTGATGACAAGGTGGTGGAATCTTCTTCTTCACCTAAAACTTCATGTTCCCACCATCTCCCTGCCTGCACCTAGTCCCATAGCTCTGCATAGCAATGCCACAGGCGGCCCCGCCTACCGGCAGCCACGTGACCGTGACGTCGCGTACCGTGCAGAGAGCTAAGGTTACATAGAGCTTGGAAGAGAAAGCTGAAAGGCGGGGAGGGGCGAGGAGAATTGTCATAGAGAGAAGGGAGGCGGAGAGGGAAGAGACGGGCACCTTTGCTGCATGTAGCACGGAGGAGACGAGTGTGGAGGTAGGAGAGGAGAGGTGTATGGATGTGAGGGGAGCGGGGTGTAGTGTCCTGAGCGGTGTGACGTCTATTGTCAGTCCTCCATGGCCATCCTAGGCACGGTTCTATTTCTGGCTGTGTGTTCAGCTGCCGCCTCTAATCACCTGGCAAAGCCCTGGCTGACATGGTGCTGAGTGCCGCCCGGCCGGGAGCTGTGCTCGGGGGGTGAGCTGCCCGGGGTACCTGGGGCGGGTGGTGGGCACCACTGAACTTCACACAACTCCCAACTACTGCTGACACTTGGATTGTTTATCTTCTGCTTTGTTGTTGTTGTGGAGCATCTGGTCCCTACAGCTGTCAGGGATATCGGTGACATCACATGTCACATTGGAGGCTTCCTTGGAACTTGGGCAGCCTTGGAGCTGGACAGAGGCCACTGATCTGCCGGAGGAAATACCATCTGCACTCTTTAACCAGAGGGTATCAGTTCTGGAGAAATCACTGCTCAGGGGGTTTTAAATCTTGATCATGGGGTCTCTACGCTGTCCTAGATCAGGGGGTCTCCATGCTGTCCTAGACTGGGGGGGTCTCCACGCTGTCCTAGATCGGGGGGGTCTCCACGCTGTCCTAGATCGGGGGGGTCTCCACGCTGTCCTAGATCGGGGGGGTCTCCACGCTGTCCTAGATCGGGGGGGTCTCCACGCTGTCCTAGATCGGGGGGGGTCTCCACGCTGTCCTAGATCGGGGGGGTCTCCACGCTGTCCTAGATCGGGGGGGTCTCCACGCTGTCCTAGATCGGGGGGGTCTCCACGCTGTCCTAGATGGGGGGGTCTCCACGCTGTCCTAGATGGGGGGGGTCTCCACGCTGTCCTAGATGGGGGGGGTCTCCACGCTGTCCTAGATGGGGGGGTCTCCACGCTGTCCTAGATGGGGGGGGGTCTCCACGCTGTCCTAGATGGGGGGGGGTCTCCACGCTGTCCTAGATGGGGGGGTCTCCACGCTGTCCTAGATGGGGGGGTCTCCACGCTGTCCTAGATGGGGGGGTCTCCACGCTGTCCTAGATGGGGGGGGGGTCTCCACGCTGTCCTAGATGGGGGGGGGGTCTCCACGCTGTCCTAGATGGGGGGGGGGTCTCCACGCTGTCCTAGATGGGGGGGGTCTCCACGCTGTCCTAGATGGGGGGGTCTCCACGCTGTCCTAGATCGGGGGGGTCTCCACGCTGTCCTAGATCGGGGGGGTCTCCACGCTGTCCTAGATCGGGGGGGTCTCCACGCTGT
The DNA here is from genome assembly GCA_037952925.1 of Lithobates clamitans. NCBI lineage: Eukaryota > Metazoa > Chordata > Amphibia > Anura > Ranidae > Lithobates > Lithobates clamitans. The sequence continues at coordinate 967,598 of JBBGZY010000351.1, read as the reverse complement.
CCTAGATCGGGGGGGTCTCCACGCTGTCCATTAGATCGGGGGGGTCTCCACGCTGTCCATTAGATCGGGGGGGTCTCCACGCTGTCCATTAGATCGGGGGGGTCTCCACGCTGTCCATTAGATCGGGGGGGTCTCCACGCTGTCCATTAGATCGGGGGGGTCTCCACGCTGTCCATTAGATCGGGGGGGTCTCCACGCTGTCCATTAGATCGGGGGGGTCTCCACGCTGTCCATTAGATCGGGGGGATCTCCACGCTGTCCATTAGATCGGGGGGATCTCCACGCTGTCCATTAGATCGGGGGGATCTCCACGCTGTCCATTAGATCGGGGGGATCTCCACGCTGTCCATTAGATCGGGGGGATCTCCACGCTGTCCATTAGATCGGGGGGATCTCCACGCTGTCCATTAGATCGGGGGGATCTCCACGCTGTCCATTAGATCGGGGGGATCTCCACGCTGTCCATTAGATCGGGGGGATCTCCACGCTGTCCATTAGATCGGGGGGATCTCCACGCTGTCCTCCAGATCGGGGGGATCTCCACGCTGTCCTCCAGATCGGGGGGATCTCCACGCTGTCCTCCAGATCGGGGGGATCTCCACGCTGTCCTCCAGATCAGGAGTCTCCACGCTGTCCTCCAGATCAGGGGTCCAAATACAGCCCACTGCAAGATTTTATCTGGTCTGATATAAGAGGGGACTCTCATGTAAGGGAAGGGGGGGGGCAGGGAGGGGGCTCTGATAAAAACTCTCACGTGAGGGAGGGGGGATTCTGATGCGAAATGTGAAGGGGAGGACTTTAATGGGGACAAAAACATGTAACGTGGGGGAACTGTGATGGAGGCTCTCGTGTAACTGGGGGATTTTGATGAGGACTTTACTGTAAGTGAGGACTGTGATAAAACTTTCATGTAAAGGGGAGAAGACTGATGGAGACTCTCATATAAGGGGGACTACTCTGATGAAAATGCTCACATAAATGGGGGGGGTTGTCCCTGATGGGAACTGTCACATACAGGGGGTGGGGGGACTTTAAAGGGATCTCTCACCTAATGGGTGGGACTCTGTTGGGAGCTCTCATGTAATGGAGGGGACCCTGGTGGGGACTCTTGTGTAAGGGGGAGGACTGTGATGGAGTGATGAAGACTCTCATGTAAGGAGGGTGGGGCTCTAATGGAGACTCTCATGTAAGTAGTGGGACTGCGATGGGCACTGTCATGTAATTGGGGGGGGGGGGGGGGGGGAGTCTGATGGAGACTCTTGTGTAAAAGGAAAACAACGACTTTGATGGAGACTCTTGTGTAAAAGGGGGGGACTTTGATGGGACTCTCGTGTAAAAAGGGGGGGGGGGCGACTCTGATGGAGACTCTTGTGTAAAAGGAAAACAATGACTTTGATGGTGACTCTTGTGTAAAAGGGGGGGGGGGGCGACTCTGATGGAGACTCTTATGTAAAAGGGGGGAGGGCTCTGATGGGGGCTCCCATATAAGGGAGAATGGTGATGTATTAGGGATATTGATAGTGACTGTCATGTAAGGGGGGAACTTGAGTTTATTTTGAATTTTTTTGGCTTTGTTTTACTGAGGTTTGTCTCTCCCATGGTTCCAAATCATATCATGCTAATTACAAAAAACTCCATGTCCAGACTTATTAAATCATTTATTATTATTAATTCAGAGCATAAGAGAGGTGCGGAGAATGCTGGTGTAAGGGAAGTGATCTATTACCTTACCCCTCTACACTCGAGCATTTAACCCATGCAGTGCGGGGGGTTGTTCTTTGCCTACCAGTAATTCCCCGGAGTTGAGCTTTAGGTCTGATCAGGCATGATGACCAGCCTGTTGGATATCTGGAGGAAAATGTAATTGTTTTGAAAGTTATTTTCTCTATTGGTCCTTTATGGCCTCCTTGGACATTCCTGGGGACATAAGTAATGTGTTAAAGTGGAACTGAACACTAAAAGTAAAGGCCCCATAGACTTCAATGGGAACACTTGAAAAATACAGAGCATTTTGTCAAGTTTTCCAGCCAAACAGCAGCTTTCCACCCATTATCTCCTCCCCCTAGTGCTTTTTTTTTTGCTAAATAAAACACTTGAAGCTTGAATACACATGTAAGGCCTGATCACATTTTTCACTTTGGTATCACAGGCAGCATCGTCTCTATTCTGCCCGCAATTCCAAATCACACATCAATAGTGGCAAAATGCACCACGCTTATCTGGGTGCCATTCATTTTTATTGGCACCTCAAAAATGGTGCGGTTTTGCCACAATTGTCGCACAATAAATTGAATGGCAATCCGCATCACACGAAGCCTTAAAAAGAAGCAGGAGTGTCTTTTGGGCAACAAGCTTCATGCAATGTGGTTTTCTGCAATTTATGGGAGCAAAGCCACACCACATCTGAGGGGCCATTTTAAAAATGAATTTGACCCAAATATGCATGGTGTGTTTTGCCATAATTGCAATGTGATTTGAATTTTACAGAAAAATTCCGGATTTCAGATTAAGGAATCCCTCTTTATATTCAAAAGTTGCTAGAGGTTCAACCTGGCTGACCTAATTGACCTCCCGTTCAATAACGTGGATTATTTATTAATTAAATCAGGAGTAACCATTACAATTTACCACCAAATGAAGGCCCAATTTATCCTGAAAAAACTAGGTATAATTCACCTAAATTATATGTATGGGTTTACATGAAAAAAAAAAAATCTTTGTACCACATGAGCACATACTGTAGCCAGTCTGTGGGAGCCAGAATTATTGTTGGTTGGTAAGGGGTCAAATACTTATTTTACTCACTGAACTGCAAATCAATTTAAAACATTTGTATCATGTGTTTTTTTCTGGAGTTTTGGTGGATATTCTGGTCTATTTAAAATACACCGATGATAACATTTATAGACCGCTCATATCTTTTGTAAGTGGGCAAATGTACAACATTTTCCGGGGATCAAATAATTTCCCCACTGTACATGTACCGTATATACTCTAGTATAAGCCGAGTTTTTCAGCACATTTTTTTTTGTGCTGAAAGTGCCCCCCACGACTTATACTTGAGTCAAGCACTTTTCTGCAGCAAAAAATTTCATTTTCCAAACCGACTTTGGGGCCCCGTATCTCAGGGCCACTTGGTGCTAGGAACCCCAAATTTGGTGTGCATACCCAGTGGAACTGGTACCACAACATATCCAAAGCTGGGGTTCCTAGCACCAAGTGGCCCTGAGATACGGGGCCCCAAAACCGGTTCGGAAAATGTCATTCTCTGCTGCAGAAAAGTGCTTGACATTTTCTGAACCGACTTTGGGGCCCCATATCTCAGGGCCACTTGGTGCTAGGAACCCCACATTTGGTGTGCAAACCCAATGGAACTGGTACCATAACATATCCAAAGCTGGGGTTCCTAGCACCAAGTGGCCCTGAGATACGGGGCCCCAAAACCAGTTCGGAAAATGTCATTCTCTGCTGCAGAAAAGTGCTTGGCATTTTCTGAACTGATATTTGGGGTCCTGTATCTCGGGGCCACTTGGTGCTAGAAACCCCAGCTTTGGAAATTTTATGGTGCTAGTTGCACACCAAATTTGGGGTTCCTAGCACTAAGTGGCCCTGAGGTACGGGGTCCCAAATTTGGTCAACTGTGTCTACCTGCAGCAATGTCATTTCGGGACCCTTTGGGTTCAGAGACCCCAAATTTTGGCTGCAGCTAGGGGGCATCTAGGAACCCTTAACTACCGAGTTTGAAGTGGGCATTGTTGACCCTCTTTTCCACTTACAGTAGCTGTGCATTTCTCACCCTCGTCTTATACTCGGGTCAATACGTTTTTCCCATTTTTTTTGTGGTAAATTAGGGCCTCGACTTATACTCGCGTATATACGGTAGTAATTGTAATGCGTGTGAAATGTCAAGGTATAACACAAAGGTTGCACCGCTCCCAGGTAAAATCTGAGATCTCTCCTTGCCGTGACAAAGTTCCGGGTACCAGCCTTAGTCTGCAACCAGGGTATGTACAGCAAAAAAGGAAGTAAAGTGCGGCACCACCGGCATAGAAAATGTATTTATACCCCTTGAAATTTTCCTCATGTTACAACCAAAAAATGTAAATGCATGTTATTGGGATTTTATGTGATAGACCAACACAAAGTGGCGCATAATTGTGAAACGGAAGGAAAATGATAAATGGTTTTCAAAATGTATTACAAATAAATATGTGAAAAGTGTGGTGTGCATTTGTATTCAGCCCCCCTGATTCAGTACTTTGTGGAACCACCTTTCCCTGCAATTACAGCTGCAAGTCTTTTTTGGTATGTCTTTACCAGCTTTGTACATCTAGAGGGTGACATGTTTGCCCATTCTTCTTTGCAAAATGGCTCAAGCTCTATCAGGTTGGATGGTGAGCGTCTGTGAACAGCAATTTTCAAGTCTTGCCACAGATTCTCAATTGGATTTAGGTCTGGACTTTGACTGGGCCATTCTAACACATGAATATGCTTTGGTCTAAACTATTCCAATGTTGTTGTGGCTGTATGTTTAGGGTTGTTGTCCTGCTAGAAGGTGAACCTTTTTTTTTTTTTTTTCCTCAAGTTTGTAACAGTAATGCAAATTCCCACTGGTGATCCAACAACTGTCTGCACGTATTCCCACGGTTTACTATTGTTGTAATTTCCAAGTTTACACTTTATGCATTGTGGTTTTGCACTTTGTTTACTTTCAGATGATTCAAGCAAGGCCAATTGTAGGCCTTATTAACCTTTGTAAAACACTTTCAATAAATACTACTGAAACAGAAATGTCAATTTCTATTTGTTGCCTTCCGCATAGCGAAAGTGACATTCAGTCAAGGGGGGGGGGGGGGGCAACCCTCCCCCGAGAAATTTAGATGCAGGTGAGAGAGCGGCGGGTTTCCCCTGGCTCTCAGCTGAGATCGGAACTCCGCCCCTCCAGCCCTCTGCACCGCTGCTCCTCCTACTCTCCCCGAATGCTAATCATCCTTCTACCTCCCCTGCCCCCGTGCATTCAGGGGAGAGTAGGAGGAGCAGCGGTGCAGGGGGCTGGAGGGACGGGGTTCTGATCTTAGCCGAGAGCCAGGGGAAACAGATTTTGTAGGGGAAAACGACATCATCTCTCACAGCCATCGTTGTGCAGGCAGCTGTGGGCAGCAGAGAGATTATGTCATCTCTCTGCTGCCTGACTGTGAGACACAGCAAAAGACAATCCCCACCTTAGCAGCAAGTGACAGTACGCAACTTGTGGCACGTGACATGGCAAGTGACAATCTGCATCTGGCAGCAGGCAAGTGACAATCCGCAACCTGTGGCAGGTGACGTGGCAAGTGACAATCTGCATCTGGCGGCAGGCAAGTGACAACCAGCAACCTGTGGCAAGTGACAATCCGCAACATGTGACAATCTGCATCTGGCGGCAGGCAGGTGACAACCAGAAACCTGTGGCAAGTGACAATACGCAACATGCGGTAGGTGACGTGGCAAGTGATAATCTGCATCTGGCGGCAGGCAGGTGACAACCAGCAACCTGTGGCAAGTGACAATACGCAACATGCGGTAGGTGACGTGGCAAGTGACAATCTGCATCTGGCGGCAGGCAAGTGACAATCCGCAACGTGTGGCAAGTGACAATCCGCAACGTGTGGCAAGTGACAATCCGCAACGTGTGGCAAGTGACAATCCGCAACGTGTGGCAAGTGACAATCCGCAACGTGTGGCAAGTGACAATCCGCAACGTGTGGCAAGTGACAATCTGCAACATGTGACAATCTGCATCTGGCGGCAGGCAAGTGACAACCAGCAACCTGTGGCAAGTGACAATACGCAACATGCGGCAGGTGACGTGGCAAGTGACAATCTGCATCTGGAAGTAGGCAAGTGACAACCAGCAATGCGTGACAGGTGAAGTGGCAGGTGACAATCTGCAACATGTGGCAGGTGACAATCTGCATCTGGAGGCAGGCAAGTGACAAGTGACAATCTGCATCTGGCGGCAGGCAAGGTACAACCAGCATCTGGTGGCAGGCGACTGTGGCAAGTGACAAGCTCAGGGCTCCCACTGATTCTGCATTATGGTGAGTTAAACTATTTCATTTTATATAACAATGTAATAATAAAATAATGCGCTTCAATCATCCTGACACCATAACAACCATGGTGCCAGGATAATTGAAGCGCCAACACCAGCCTCTGCCCCGATAACTTGCCCGCAAAAAAAAAAAACGTATTTTCTGGCAGTGCCCCTCCCGAGACTAGACTCTGGATCCGCCTTTGCATTCGATCCAGGAAAAATAGGAGTACAGGAGTTAAAGAACATTGGACCAGTAGAGAAAATAACCAAACTCCTATATGCTAAAAATGTTCTACCAGAAGAAATAATATGAGGGAGATTTCTGCACTGTGTATAAAGTGTATGGAGATTTCTATACTCGCCATGCTTGAGGTAATCACAGCCGAACATTCTACTAAAACTTTGTGTATTAGTACTGCTTGGAACTTGAAGAAGATGTACCCTGAAAGCTTGGATGTTACTGCAAATGACAAAAATATCAGAATGTTTTTTGTTCTGCACTCGCCACCAACAGTGAATCGGCTACTGCAGAGAGGGAACTGCTCTACATAATTGATGCACAGTTTCTGTTAATTGCTCGCTAATGCCTCGTACACACAATGAGAATATCGGACGAATGATGGTCCGCTTTTTTTTAGCATACTAGTCCCACATTGAAAACGAATAGGTTACTAGAGTTACGAAAATTTTCGTAAGACAGAATGCAACTTCCCGCAATTATGTATTGTAATTTTATTCTTTCATTTCTGAGCATACGCGGTCTTGTTCACTTGATTTCTTATGGACGAATACTGTACCGATTACAGAAAATCATTTGTTCTGTTATCGTATGAGAAATTTTCGTGCTTGTCCCTTCGGATAATTTCGCACGAACTGTCGTGATCGGCTCTTGAAATCTGTGTACTAAAGATCAGATTATCACACAATGGTATTTTTCATCCGATTTTTCTCATCGTGTGTACTCTGCTTTAGACACATTTGAAATTTTAGATGCAAGGGAAGCCCATTATCATTCCTATTACATTAGGATGCATTATTGGCACACGTTGCATGTGTTTGCGTTGAATAACACTCTTCTGTGTCGATTTTTCTATTGTATGGATTCTTGTACTATCATTTTGGCTAGTAATGCTTTCTTAATGCATCTCAAACATGCTGTAAACACTATAGTGGTGCATATGGCGTGTTTGTAGCGCATTTACATTGACATAAATGAAGGCTTTGGGGAGCAGTAAAGCCAGCTGAACACTACATGTCGCTACATTTTGGCGCAACACAAAGCGCTGCAAACACAGTGTGAACAACAGTCTACTGCAATGCACATAATGGACACACAACATTGCCAGGTTGAAAATGAAACCCTCTCTGCAACATTGTATCTATTCTGTAAAGCAATTCACTCTGCAGTGGATTCATTACACTATGGAATGTGCTTACATCCATGGGATGAGCTATTAGTGCTCATGCAGCTGGTACAGCACTCCTCCTGGGATTTCAAATCCCTGATCTTCTCCCTCTTTTTTCTGCATCGATTCTGGGGCGGATCAGTGTGATTCTGATTGGTCAGTGCTTGCACAGAGCATTGCTCTGATGCATCCTGTAAGAGCTGCAGAAAAAAAAGGGAAAAGAGTGAGGATTTCAAATACATTAAGAATTATGTAGGCTCTAGAACTGCTTTTGCTTAGTTTTCGGAAATGATCTTGCCTTTTTTACAAGGTTAAGGTAGAACCATAGTTAAAACTTTCTTATTTTTTTTATTTCTCCATTTTGGATAGAGAAAGGGAGGGTTATAACCCCTGTCAGATTTTTTATTTTTTTACCATGTGTGTCTCATTGTGGATATTTCCCTTTTTACTTCCTGTTCTTTAGCCAAACAGGAAGTGAATAAATCCCTGCAAATTAAGGGAATTCCTTGGAGACCCCAGGTCCCCAGAACGAGTGTCCCCATAGGAAGATTTCCCCCTCCTATTACTTTTCTGGAGACAACCCAAAATGTGGGGTTTTCTTTTACTTTTACTTTGATAATGGTAAACAGGACAATAGAGAGTGTGAATCTCTTTAATGAGGGGCATAGACAGCAATAAAAACTAACAACAAGCATTCTAGTCCCTCTCCACGCTATACAAGTACTGTAGCAGCTAATTAATAGGAGACTTACAGTACCTAACCAGGGATCCAGCACTGTGCTCACCCAAGTCGCCTCTTTAGCAGTCTTCGGGTCCAGGCGATGGCATGTTTACTTTGGGAACCTGGCGGTGTCTACTTGCAGCTGCACAGCTGGCTTCCCATTGTAAATGGTCCTGCACCTTTTTCAGACCTGTGACGTGTTCCAGAAGGCTGTAGGAGGAAGGTGGGGGGGCTGAACTTCTGCTCAGATCACCACAGGGATCTGCCCAAAAGTATGAGCAGGTTCCTATCAAAACAAGTTACACACACACACACACACACACACACACACACACACACACACACACACCGCCAAAACTTAAGGGGGGCGAAGGCGGGCAAGCAGAACGTCTTTTTGAGTTAAGTTGCGCTTTAAAGGGTCTTATTCCTGATCGTGAAGGATGGTGTTACAGGACACTGTGCAGACATACAGTGTGCTTGCATTCCATGGAGTGTTCAGCCTGAGGCAACATGCAGACTGTGCTTAAGCAGGGGCGTGTACAGAAGGCAGACTATGATTGGTCAGGGGTGGCTGAACAAACTACCAATACGTGCATGCTGTGTGTCTGCCCAGTGTCCTGTACCTCTAAATGACCAGCCAAAGGATGAAAACTGACCACACTTAACACAAATCAGCTTCCGTGCTTTGTGTGGCCAGTTTAGATCAAGGAAGAACTTCCTTTTTCACCATACAATTTCCTGTACCTGTTTTCAGATACATGGGGGGTGCCATTAAAAATGTATGTAAGCCCTGCATGTCCACAAAACTGCGTTTTTGCTGTCGATGGTTACGGGGGCGAAAATAGGTGCAATTTACAGGCTTTCCTGCACCTGCAACAGTGTGAACCTAGGCTTAAAGTGGTTCTAAAGCCTAATTATGTTTAGGCATCAGTATGCCCCCCCCCTTTTACTTACTTGAGCTCTCATTTGATCCAGCACTTTGCATGTTTGCAGCTCTTTTCTCCCCTCACTTCCAGGTCTCTCCTGGCTTTGCTGGGGCATTGGGAGCCATTGGCTCCCAGTGCTGTCAATCAAAGCCAATGACTAGGGACACAGACATGCACGAGTACCCCCCATGGGAAGCGGCTTTCCATGGGGGCACTGGACAGAGTAGCAGCCAACAGTGCCAGTGGGGGACCTGAGAAGAGAAGGTTAGGGCTGCTCTGTACAATTCTATTGCATAGAACAGGTGAGTATAGAGATGATTGTTATTGAAACAAAAAAAAAATTCCTTTTCAACCACTTTTACTACCACAACCACTAAGCTTAGGCCCCTTCCACACGGGCGCCTCAGTTGGACGGACTCCGCTTGCCAAGCGGGGGATTGCTCTGCTGAGCAGGCGGATGACAGGTCCGTCTCTGCTCACTGTGCAGAGGGGAGACAGAGTTCTGCTCTCCTCCTATGGGGAAATCGGGTGAAAACGGACTGCCTGTCCGTTTTTGTTTTTTTATCCGTCCGCCAGGCGGATGGACAATAGGACCACCATCCATCTGGATTTGGCTGACAGGATCGGATTAGATTGCGCGGGATGTCAGCGGAGATGTCACCGCTAACATCTGTCACTCCATAGGAGTGAATGGAGGGTTCAATCAGGTCCGCCTGAAAAACTGACAGGAGGACCTGGATCGGACAGCCCGTGTGAAAGGGGCCTTATTTTTTCTTTTAGAATCGAATGTAGAAAAATGTTACATTTCACCTGCGAAAAGAAACAAATAGAAACTTGACATTTCACCAATAACAAACGTTACAGGTTATTCATGACTTTTGCACAAATGTTGAGACTTTGGCACAACAATTTTTTTTTTTTTATAAATCAACTCCAAAGACATGTATAGGTTAAAGGGGAACTCTCTCAATCAGCATTGACTATTTTTACTCCTCATGTGGTTAAAGAGGGAGTCCACCCAAAAAAAAATATTAAAAGCCAGCAGCTACAAATACTGCAGCTGCTGACTTTTAATACATGGCCACTTACCTGTCCCAGGGTCCAGCGATGTCGGCAGCCGACGCCGATGAATCGCTCGACTCTCGGCAGCTGCCGCCGCCATCCTAGGTGAGGGAATCAGGAAGTGAAGCGTTGCGGCTTCACTTCCCGGTTCCCTACTGCGCATGCGCGAGTCGCGCTGCGCATCGTAACTGGTCCCCGCTATCTCCTGGGACCTGTGTGTTTCCCAGGATACAGCGCGGCTGGACCGGAAGAGGCATAGACTCCCGTGGGAGTCTATGCCAGAAGTGGGTGCAAATACCTGTCTAAGACAGGTATCTGCACCCCCCTCCCCCCTGAAAGGTGCCAAATGTGACACCGGAGGGGGGGAGGGTTCCGAAAAGTGGAAGTTCCATTTTTGTGTGGAACTCCGCTTTAAGATATACAGTGCCTTGCAAAAGTATTAACCCCCCTTGGCATCTTTTCGTGTTTTGTTGCCTCACAACCTGGAATTAACATTGATTGTTTGAGGATTTGCATAATTTAATTTACAGAACATGCCCATAGAGCTCCACAATTAATCGTTAAGAATCAAAATCACAATCTTTTTCCCTTCTCGATCTTCAAAACAGCATGACACAATCTTTCTAACAAGTACAGAGAGTTCTCACAGCTGGGGAAAAAAAAAATCCAGGCAGCCTGCCAAGTTTTATTACAACATGCAAATAAGTAAAAACAAAGTATCTTTTCGTTCTTTTATCAAAAGAAAGAACTCGGAGCCCATTCACACAGGGGCAACTTTGGATCTGACTTCAAGTCACGCTACATGAAAAAATCAATGTAAGTGAATGGATCCGTCTTAATGCACACTACTGCAGTTGCTCCGACTTCAGAAAAGGTTCCTGTACTACTTCAATCTGACTTGTACCCATTGATTTCAATGGAAGTCGCCTCCAAGTCGGATCCCTGTTCATAGTGAGGCAACTTTACAGGAAAAAGAAATGAATTTACCCAGGAAGAGCGGCCAGCGCCGAGCTGGCTCGCTCATCGGGAAAGGAAAAATTTGTTTTTTCCTTTCCCAATGAGCGGCAAGCAATACTGACATGTGTTTGGTATGTGTTTGGTATTTACAGGGAACGCCCTATGCCGGAAAAACGGCGTGGGGTTCCCCCCAAAATCTATACAAGACCCTTATCCGAGCACACAGGCCGGTCAGGAAAGGGGGTGGGGACGAGCAAGCGCCCCCCCTCCTGAACCGTACCAGGCCCTCAACATGGGGGGGGTGCTTTGGGGAAGGGGAGTGCCCTGCGGCCCCCCACCCCAAAGCACCTTGTCCCCATGTTGATGAGGACAAGGGCCTCTTCCCGACAACCCTGGCCGTTGGTTGTCACGGTCTGCGGGCGTTGGGCTTATCGGAATCCAGGAGCCTCCTTTAAGGGGACCCCCAGATCCTGCCCCCCCTAGAATTATTGCTCTCGCTCTAACAATCGACGATACCTCACGTGTGCTTTGACCACCGTTTTCATATGTGGGCGCTACTCATGTACGCGTTTGCTTCTGCGCGCGAGCTTGTTGGGACGGTGCACTTTAAAAAAAAATTTGGATTTTTTTTTCTTATTTTATTTATTTTTACACTATTTAAAAAAAAAAAATTAGGTCACTTTTATTCCTATTACAAGGAATGTAAGCATTCCTTGTAAATAGAAAAAAGAAATAGAAAAAAGTCCTCAGATCTCATATTTGGATTTAAATGCAATAAAAGAAAAAGAAAAAAATTGTCATTTGAAAAAGACGACAAAAAAATGTGCCTTTGAGACGTATGGGCGGAAGTGACATTTTGACGTCGCTTCCGCCCTGCTATGGTATGGAGACGGGTGGGGGCCATCTTAGCCTCACTCGTCTCCATACCCAGCCAGGGATAGGACCAGATCGGCGGGGGGGCCCCCTCTTCCGCCGCCGATAACAGTGATCTTGCGGCGAATCTGCCGTAGAGACCACCATTATCATTAACCGAACCGCCGCCTGAATAGATGGATGCCAAGGCAGCAGCTGCTGCCATTACAGAGATATCCTTCTTCAGGACAAATATAGTCGTGCAGCGGTCGGTAAGTGTTTAAGCGTCATTGTCATGCTGGAAGGTGAACCTCCGTCCTAGCCTCAAATCACACACAGAGTGGTACAGGTTTTGCTCAAGAATATCCCTGTATTTAGCACCATCCATTTTTCCCCTCACCCTGACCAGTTTCCCAGTCCCGACTGCTAAAAAACATCCCCACAGCATGATGCTGCTGCCACCACCATGTTTCACTCTGGGGATGGTGTTCTTTGGATGATGCGTTGGGTTTGCGCCAGACATAGCGTTTTCTTTGATAGCCAAAAAGTTAAATTTTAGTCTCGTCAGACCAGAGCAACTTCCTCCATACATTTCGGGAGTCTCCCACATGCCTTTTCGCAAACTCAAAATGTGCCATTTTGGTTCTTGCTGAAATTAATGGCTTTCTTCTGGCCACTCTGCCATAAAAGCCCATCTCTATGGAGCGTACGGCTTATTGTCATCCTATGTACAGATACTCAAGTCTCTGCTGTGGAACTCTGCAGTTCCTCAAGGGTTACCTTAGGTCTCTGTGCTGCCTCTCTGATTAATGCCCTCCTTGCCCGGTCCTTGAGTTTTGGTGTGCGGCCGTCTCTTGGCAGGTTTGCTGTTGTGTCATGTTCTTTCCATTGGGTTATGATAGATTTGATGGTGCTCCTAGGGATCATCAAAGATTTGGATATTTTTTTATTTTTTTTTTATAACCTAACCCTGACTTGTACTTCTCAACGACATTGTCCCTTACTTGCTTGGTGTCTCTTGCTTAGGTGTTGCAGCCTCTGGGGCCTTTCAAAAATGTGTGTAATGACATATCATGTGACACTTAGATTGCACACAGGTGGACATCATTTCACTAATTATGATTTCTGAAGGTAATTGGTTGCACCAGAGCTTTTTATGGGCTTCATAACAAAGGGGGTGAATACATACGCACATGCCAATTATCAGTTTTTTATTTCTGAAATAGTTTTATGTATATAATTCTTGTACATCACGGGACACAGAGCACCATAGTAATCACAATGTGGGTATGTAGGCACCTTCAGGTGATGGACGCTGGTATACCCAATACAGGCAGTTCACTCCCTATATAACCCCTCCTCCTACCAGGAGTACCTCGGTTTTTTCGCCAGTGTCTAAGGTGTTGGTCACAAGTGAAGATGTGCTCTGAGGAGCTCCAGGAGGGATCCTTGCTGGATTTAAATAGCCTCCACAGACCGGATCCATCCAAAGTGCCACTGAGGCCAAGGTGGATGGTACCCGGGCCTCATATACGAAGCACGAGGTTTTGCCTGTAATGCCTCTCCTTGCAGGGCTGGACCCCAGGACCCAGGGCTTTGGTCATGCTTACATTACCCCAAATTTTTCCTGGCAGGTGCTATAGGCCCCATGTACACTGCTGCTGTTAAACGGACGTTCAGAGGCAGTTGGACGCTTTTTTTCAACTGCCCCTGAACTCATTCAATGTTATCTTATGTGACCATGTACGCAGTTTCGTTTACAGTCGTTTTTAGGCAGTTGCGTTTAACAGCTTTTCTTTGAAGACAAAAAAATGAGTTCAGACGCCAAAGATTTCCAAGTTTCAGACGCCAAACGCGGTACCGGTGTTTAGGCGCGTTTTAGTTTATAAGCGTTTTTAAAGGTGCCCTATTTGATGGCAAATGATGAAAAACCATTAAAAATCCAATACACCACTAGCATTGCTGTTATCCGAAGTATATTTGGAATTTGACCCATATGTTTAGATTTGAACAAGCAACTTGTGGCAGGTGTTGTGGCAAGTGGGCAATCCACAACTTGTGGCAGGTGACATGGCAGGTGACGTGGCAAGTGGACAATCCGCAACTTGTAGCAGGTGACGTGGCAAGTGGACAAATCCGCAACTTGTGGCAGGTGACGTGGCAAGTGGACAATCCGCAACTTGTGGCAAATGACAATCCGCAACTTGTGGCAGGTGACGTGACAAGTGAACAATCCGTAACTTGTGGCAAGTGACACGCTAAATACAAGTACACTGCTGCTCTCTCAGCTGCTGCTACTCACTCTGGTCTCACAAAATGGCTGAAATAGTTAAATAATACTGTTTTTTGAGCTTGGGGAGAGTCTTATGATGTTATTTTAACTAACTGCTTCTAGACGCAAACGAGTTAAAATGCCGCTAAATGGGCGTTTTAAAGCCGGTTTCAAGATGTCAGAAAAAAATTGTTCAGAGGACTTTACCTCAGCGTCCCGTGTACATGGAACCTTACAGGTCCAAGGGAGTGGAACCCGATAGAAAGGGACCCGGTTCTTGAAGGTATGCTATCTGTTCACTAGAGGAAGTATATGCACACCGAGGGGGGTACGGAGGTCCCGGGTTTTCGGCTCCAGAGTTTTTTGTTTTTTTTTCTTTTTCCTGCTTGGCGTCATCAGCTATTTGGGGATGATTTGGACAAATACATCCAAACGATTTCAAGTGGGAAAAGTACTCTCTTGCCAGTTAAGAGAAGGAATAAACAGCCTTCATTTAAATGGACTCTTTCTCCTGCGCCAGGGGCATCCGCCTCTAGGCAGTGGCGACGGCCTCCGCCGTCAGGCTCAGACACGAAAGAAGTCCTGGGGGCAGAAACCTGCAAAACAGAATTCTAAAGCCTCATTATGAAGGGGAGCCCCCCCTCCCCAGAGTGGGGGGAAGACTTCTGCAATACACAGAAGTCTGGCAAGAGGAAATTCAGGACAGATGGGTCATCTCCACAGTGTCTCTCTAGGGTACAAACCAGAATTTCGGGACTTTTCACTGTCTCGTTTTCTGAGGTCAAACGTTCCCAAAGATCTAGGGAAAAGGCAATCTCTGTTTCGGGCACTAGACCAATTATTGGCTCAGGGGGTGATCATAGAAATCCCCACAGAAGATCAAGGTTTGGGGTTTTATTCAAACCTCTTTATGGTACCAAAACCGAATGGAGACATCAGACCCATTCTAGATCTAAAGAATCTTAATCGGTTCCCCAAAGATCCCCTCCTTTCGCATGGAATTGATCAGGTCAGTGGTTTCTATCCTACAAGGAGGAGAACTTCAGGCGTCTATCGAAATCAGGGATGCATATCTGCATGTCCCTATATTTCCCGCTCAGCAAAGGTTTCTGTGGTTCGAGGTAGAACAGCAACATTTTCAGTTTGTAGCCTTGCCCTTCGGGCTAACTACAGCACCCCTGGTGTTTATAAAAGTTCTGGCCCCACCTCTAGCCAGGTTAAGGGCACAGGGCATAACGGTCTTGGCGTACCTAGACGATCCATTGCTAATAGACCAGTCAGTGGCTCGTTTGGAGCAAAGCGTGCGTATTACAACCAGTTACCTGGAAAGTCTAGGTTGGGTTCTCAGCCTAGAGAAGTCTTCCTTAAAACCGCTAAAAAGGCTGGAGTACTTGGGTCTAATCATAAACACAGCTCAGAGAAAGGTGCTCTTGCCTCAGGCAAAGATCAACTCCCTAAGAGAGCTGATGCAAATGGTCAGGTCGAAAGGAGATCCCTCTATTTGCCTTTGCATGAGGTTGCTGGTAAAGATGGTGGCTTCATTCAAAGCAGTTCCCTATGCCCAGTTCCATTCGAGACATTTTGTTGCAAAACTGTATCCTGTCTACTTGGAACAAAACGATTCAAGCTTTAGACTTGCCAATGCGGCTGTCCCTAAGGGTGTCCCAAAGCCTCAGTTGGTGGTTGCTAACCCAGAATCTGGTGAAAGGAAAATCCTTCAGACCAGTTATCTGGAAGGTGGTAACGACAGATGCCAGCCTTTCAGGCTGGGGAGCAGTGTTAGAAAAGACAACTGTCCAAGGACAGTGGTCAAGAACCGAAAGGACCTTGCCCATCAACATCCTAGAGATCCGGGCAGCGGGTCTGGCTCTAAAGGCCTGGACATTCAGGTTACGGGGTTGTCCTGTCAGGATCCAATCCGACAATGCCACAGCTGTGGCTTACATCAATCACCAAGGGGGCACCAGGAGTCTCGCAGCACAGAGGGAGGTGAACCATATCCTAACTTGGGCAGAAAGGAATGTTCCATGCCTATCATTAATTTTAATTCCGGGAGTAGAGAATTGGCAGGCGGACTTCTTGAGTCGCCAGTAGTTGCTCCAGGGGGAATGGTCTCCTCACCCTGTCATTCTTCGGTCTGTTTGCCGGAAATTGGGGACTCCAGACGTAGATCTTCTGGCGTCCAGGTTCAACACGAGGTTGGTCAACTTTGTGTCCAGGATGAGGGATCCACTGGCATGTGGAACAGATGTGTTGGTGACCCCGTGGGATCAGTTCTCACTGATTTATGCATTTCCCCCTATTAAGTTCCTGCCACGACTTCTTTGCAACATCAAGCTAGAAAGAAAGCCGGTAATTCTAGTAGCCCCAGCGTGGCCCAGAAGGCCCTGGTATGCAGAAATCGTAAAGATGACGGTGGAGGATCCATGGTCCCTTCCACTACGGCCAGACCTACTCACAGGGGCCGATATTCCATCCTACCTTACGAACTCTAAATTTAATGGCTTGGCTATTGAAACCCACATTCTGAAGAAACAGGTCAGTTATCTCTACCTTAATTAATGCAAGGAAGCCAGCTTCCAGAACTATATATTAGAGTCTAGAGGGCTTATGTTTCCTGGTGTGAATCCAAGGGTTGCCCTCGGAAGTAAATCCGTAGGCAGAATTCTTGCCTTTCTACAATTGGGGGTAGAGATGAAGTTGGCCTTGAGTACTATTAAGGGCCAAGTCTCAGCTTTATCGGTCTTATTTCAAAGACTTGCTTCACATTCTTTAGTCCGGGGTTTTATGCAATGGGTGATGCGGCTTAATCCGCCAGTTAGATCACCTTTGAACCCTTGGGACTTGAACTTAGTTTTGCCAGTGTTACGAAAACAGCCATTTGAACCGATACAGCATATTCCCTTAGTCCTTTTGACAAGGAAGTTAGTGTTCTTAGTGGCTATATCCTCAGCAAGGAGGGTTTCGGAATTGGCTGCTCTTTCTTGTAAAGGGCCATACTTGATTATTCACAAGGACAGAGTGGTGTTGCACCCTCCAAGTTTTCACCTGAACAAAGATATTGTCCTGCCATAATTTTTTTCCAAAACCATGTTCCAGGGAAGAGAAATCACTACATTGTTGAAGTCTTATTTATGCTGCCCGAAGGTCCTAAGAAAGGACAGGCAGCGTCGAAATCCACTGTCGTGAAGTGGATTCAGCAAGTTATAATTCAGGCTTATGATTTATGGGGTAAGATTCCACCTTTTCAAGTCAAAGCGCACTCTACCAGGGCAGTTAGTGCTTCTTGGGCAGTGCGTCACTGGGCCTCCATGGCTCAGATCTGTAAGGCCGCAACTTGGTCTTCAGTACATACATTCACCAAGTTTTATCAGGTGGATGTAAGAAGGCATGAGGATATCGACCAAAAAAAAAAAATCATATAATCCCATATACACAATCCTTAACCCACAGTTGATCCAGGGGAAGGCAAAAACCCCCAGCAAAGCATGATCCAATTTGCTACAGCAGGGGAAAAAATTCCTTCCTGATCCCCCAAGAGGCAATCGGATTTTCCCTGGATCAACTTTCCCTATGAATGTTAGTACCCCATTATATTATGTACATTTAGGAAAGAATCCAGGCCTTTTTTTAACCTCCCTGGCGGTATGATTATGTCAGATTTTTGCGTCTCAAAGCGGTACAATTGGTTTGCATAGAAAATTGGTGATTTTTATATTGTAGGCCTGTAATTCTTAGCAATAGCACACTTAAATCTGTCGAAACAAGAGTCTAGTAGATATCCCGGGTATGATTAAAGTTTGAAACACAAAATCATAAATTATAATATAATAACTATAAATAATTATAAAAAATAATATAATGAATTTCCCCACGATTCACTATCTCTCAATTCTGCAAGTGTTCTAATTTACTATTGCTGTTTTCTAGCTGGTCTAAAACCGCTTTTGATGTATAGGGACACTTTTTGGTTGCCATGGACAGTCTCATGTTTCCAGGCAGAAAGAACACTATACATAATATAAAACTGCACGCAGGGCGTTGGACAAAGCACTAGGGACAAAAGGGATGTGAAATGATTTCATACAGTAATGTAATCTGTAAGATTACAGTGTACTGTATGTGTTATGAATTCTCAATTTTTTGAATTTGCTGCCGGGGTCTGCAGGGAACGGAGCCCAGGACATCAGGGCGGAGGACGGAGCCTGCAGACACAGTGGGGGGACATTGCAGGATCCTGGGGGCAAGGTAAGTACACTGCACCAGGATCCTGCAGTGCAATCCCGAGTGTGGCTTGGGGTTACCGCTAATGGTACTGAAATTTAACTCTGAGCCACACTCAGGAAAACCGCCAGGGAGGTTAAAATAGGATTTTTATAACAGCTTACCTTTTTTAAAGTCCTTTTCTTTTGAAATACATCACGGGACACAGAGCCATAGTAATTACTATGTGGGTTATAGTCCACCTTCAGTTGCTGGACACTGGCACACCCTAAACAGGAAGTTGCCTCCCTATATAACTCCTCCCATACCGGGAGCATCTCAGTTTTGTAGCAAAGCAATACACGTGTATACTAGAAAGAGGGGCGGGACCTCTGTGTCCCGTGATGTACTTCAAAAGAAAGGGATTTTACAGGTAAGCTGTTATAAAAATCCTATTTTCTTTAATCGTACATCATGGGACCCAGAGCCATAGTAATTACTATGTGGAATGTCCCAGAGCCATGCAAACTGAGGGGAGGGAGACGCAACAAAAGTAGGGCACCATGAGATCAGAGGACTTGTACTGCTGCCTGCAGTACACTGCACCCAAAGGCGACATCCTCATGTCTTTTTACATCCACCTGATAGAATCTGGTAAATGTATGGATTGAAGACCAAGTTGCGGCCTTGCAGATTTGAGCCATGGAGGCTTGGTAATGCATTGCCCACGAAGCACTAGCAGCCCTAGAGGAGTGCGAGGAGTACCTCTTTAAACCATAAGCTAGAACGATTACTTGTCGAATTCATTTAGAATAGTAGATTTCCATGCCGCCTGTCCTCTTTTAGGACCTTCAGGCAATATGAACAAAACATCCGTTTTCCGAATCTGAGCAGTTGTCTTTAAGTAGATTGCTCTCACCACATCAAGCGAATGTAGTGATTTTTCTTCCATAGAACAGGGTTATGGAAAAAATTAAGATGGAACAATATCCTGGTTTAGATAAAAACCTGATACTACCTTTGGTAAAAAGTTAGGATGAGAACGCAATACTACCTTATCCTTGTGAACAATAATAATGGCCTTTTACAAGAAAAAGCAGCCAATCCTGATACCCTTCTTGCAGCAGATATGGTTACCATAAAAAATTGTTTCCTTGTCAAAAAAGGACCAGGATAATATGTCGTATCGGTCCAAAAAAGGCTGTTTTGTAATGCCGCCAAAACTAAATTCAAGCCCCAAGGGTTTAGGGGTGACCGAACCGGGGATTAAGCCGTGTTACCCCCTGAATTACGAACCAAAGAAAGCGAAGCAAGTGGTCGTTGAAATAATACCGATAAGGCCGAGACCTGTCCTTGGAAAGCACTCAAGGCCAGCTTATTTCTCACCCCATCTGTAGAAAGTCAAGGATTCTACCTTTTGACCTATTTTCCCTGGGTGCAACCCCTGGTTTCACACCAGGAGACATATGCTTTCCAGACTCCATAATGTATAATTATGGAGGCCGGCTCCCTTGCATTAACCAAGATAGAAACCACTGAACCTAACAGCCCACGTT
This sequence comes from Lithobates clamitans, assembly GCA_037952925.1. Classification (NCBI taxonomy): domain Eukaryota; kingdom Metazoa; phylum Chordata; class Amphibia; order Anura; family Ranidae; genus Lithobates; species Lithobates clamitans. The sequence goes on along the minus strand of JBBGZY010000351.1, from coordinate 947,567 downwards.
TCTTCAGAGTGTGGGTCTCAATAGCCGAACCGTTAAATTTAGCGTTTGTAAAGTAGGATGGAATACCGGACCTTGCGAAAGAAGGTCTGGCCGTGGCGGTAGGGTCCATGGGTCCCCTACTGTCATCTACGATCTCTGCATACCAAGATTTACTGGGCCCCGCTGGGGGCCACAAGAATCACAGATTTCCCTTCCCTTCTTGCTTGATTCTGCGAAGAGGTAATGGACGCAGGCAGAATAGGAGGGAATGCATAAATCAGTGAGAACCGATTCCACTGGAATAGCAAGGCATCTGTTCCGCATGCTAGCGGATCCTTTGTTTTTGACACAAAGTTGTCAACATCTTTGTTGAACCTGGACATAAACGGATCTATGTCTGGGATCCCCCATCATTGACATATTGACAGCAATATATCTGGGTAAAGGAACCATTCTCCCGGGAACAACTGCTGCCGACTCAAGTAGTCCGTCTGCCAATTTTCTATTTCTAGAATAAAGACCGCTGATAGGCAAAGTACATTGTTTTCTGCCCAAGATAGGATATGATTCACCTTTCTCTGGGCCGCACAACTTCTTGTGCCCCCTTGGTGATTAATATAGGCCATTGCTGTGGCATAGTTGGATTGAATCCTGGCAGGACAATACTGTAAAATGTTTTTATGTATTTTTGGGGGATATTTATTATAGCAAAATGTAAAAAATAATGCATTTTTTTTCAAAATTGTCGCTCTTAGTTTGTTTATAGCGCAAAAAATAAAAATCACAGAGGCGATCACATAACACCAAAAGAAAGCTCTATTTGTGGGAAAAAAAGGACGTCAATTTTGTTTGGGAGCCACGTCGCATGACTGCGCAATTGTCAGTTAAAGCGACGTAGTGCCAAATCGCAAAAAAAGGGTCTGGTCAGGAAGGGGGTAAAATCTTCCGGGGCTGAAGCGGTTAAAGAAAACAATCTACTGAGCTTGCCAGAACAACCGCTGGAGGGAGTCTATTCCACGTTTTCACAGCTCTTACTTTGAAGAAACCTTTATGTATTTTGAGATGAAATCTTTTTTCCTCTAGCCGTAAAGAGTGCCCTCTTGTCCTCTGTGATGACCTTAAAGTGAATAACTCAACACCAAGTTCACTATATGGACCACCTATGTATTTGTACATGTTGATCATATTCCCGCTTAATCTCCTCTTCTCAAGAGAGAATAAATTCAGTTCTTCTAATCTTTCCTCATAGCTGAGCTCCTCCACGCCTTTTTATCAGTTTGGTTGCCCTTCTCTGCACTTTCTCCAGTTCGCAGATATCCTTTTTTTGAGAACTGGTGCCAAAAACTGAACTGCATATTCCAGATGAGGTCTTACTAATGATTTGAACAGGGGCAAAATGATATCTCGCTCTCTGGCGTCCATACCTCTCTTAATACAAGAAAGGACTTTGCTCGATTTGGAAACCGCAGCTTGGCATTGCATGCTACTACTGAGCTTATGATCTACCAAAACACCTAGATCCTTCTCCACTATTGATTCCTCCAGTTGAACACCCCCTAGTATGCATGATGCATGCATATTCTTAGCCCCCAAGTGCATAACGTTACATTTAGCAACATTTAACCTCATCTGCCACTTAGTTGCCCAATTAGACATGTGCATTGAGGTTAGCTTATAAATTGGAGACATCCTGTAAGGACGTTCATCCACTGCATAGCTTGGTGTCATCTGCAAAGACAAATGGTACTTTTAATCCCAGACCCTATATCATTTATAACGATGCCAATCCAGTTGTACCAGTCCAGTCATTAACGAGTCCCTAAAAATTAGAAACAATGGCTTTGAAATGACAGAGCTCAATTCTTTTAGAATCCATGGGTAGATGACATCTGGTCCAGGTGCTTTATCCACCTTTATTCTGTCTAAATATTTCTGGACCATATCACATTTCAGCCATTGTGGATCATTTGGGGCTGTACCAATACAACCCCTATTATGAACATGAGCTCCCCTATGCTCCTTTTGTATACACAGAGCTGAAGAAAGTATTTAATAAATTAGCCTTCTCTTTGTCCCCAGTCGACCACTCTAGATTATTTTGTAAAGTGCCTACATGCTCAGACCTGACCTTTTTTACTATTCATATATTTGAAGAATGTTTTGGGGTTTGTCCTATCTTTTGCAATCTGTCATTCGTTTAGTATGTTTGTGTCCTTGATTTCCTTTTTTACATATTCTGTTATATTTTTTGTAGCATTTAAACGATGATAGTGTTCCTTCATTTTTATATTTTTAAGTTCTTTTCCTATTTATTTATAGCCGTTTTATTTTTAGCCTTTTAAAATTATTTCCCACGGGAATATACTTTGCAAGGAGTTTGCAAACAGTCTTTTTGAAGAATTCCCATTTCTGTTCTGTGTGCAATGATGCCAATATTCCCTCCCAGTCTAAGTCCTAGAGAGCAGCCCTCATCCTTGGAAAATTTGCTCTCTTACAGTTAAGTTATTTTATCTTTCCCGTGTATATTTGTTATGCTAACATTAAATGAAATCATGTTATGGTCACTGCTACTCAGATGTTCTTTTTTTTATATGAATATTGGTAATAAGCTCTACATGGTTTGAGATTACCATGTCCAACAGAGTCATTCCTAGTCGGGGCTTCAATAAACTGGACCATATACATTTTTCTGGTTTATACATTTTTGTCCTTTAACTGTCCCAGCAGTGCCAATACTCCAGTCAATTTCCGGGTAGTTCAAATCCTCCATTATTATCACTTTCCCAGCCCTTGCAGCCCTTTCCATCCGAGCAAGGAGCTGAGTCTCCACCTCATTAACCACTACAATACAGGGCACTTATACACCCTTCCTGCCCAGACCAATTTTCAGCTTTCAGTGCTCTCGCACTTTGAATGGCAATTACTCAGTCATGCAACACTGCACCCAAACAAAAATTTTTTAATTTTTTTTTTTTTTTTTCTTCACACGAATAGAGCTTTCTTTTGATGGTATTTAATCACCACTGGGCTTTTTATTTTTTGCGACTTAAGTGAAAAAAGAGCGAAAATAAAAAAAAAAACAAAACTTTTTTTTTTTTGTGTTACTATGATAAAATTTTGCAAAAGTGAACTTTTGTTCATAAATTTGGGCCAACATTTATACTGCTACATTTCTTTGGTAAAAATAACCCAAATAAGTATATATTGGTCTGTGTGAAAGTTATAGAGTCTACAAGCTATGGTGCAAATCATTGAAAATTGATCACACCTGATGCACTGATCTCATTTCTTGACCTCATTTCTTTTACTGATGCGCAGTTATTCCCCACTTTTCTTCTCATTTCTTGAGGCCCTGAAATGGCAGGAAAGTGCAAATACTTCTTTTTGAAAAGTAGACGGTCCAAGGTATTTAGTAAGAGGCATGGCGAGTTTTTTTTTAAGTTTTTTTTTTTTATTTATTTTTATTCATTTTACACAATATTGTCATAAGAACAAGTTATTTCTCGCACACAGCATAGGCATACTTCCAATTACACCTCAAAATGCATTCTGCTACTCCTCCCGAGTATGGCGATACCACATGTGTGAGACTTTTTCACAGCCTGACCACATAGAGAGATCCAACATTCAGGGAGCACCCTGAGACGTTCTAGGAGCATAAATTACACATCTAATTTCCTAACAACCTATTGCGCTTTTGAAGGCCCTGGAGCACCAGGACAGTGGAATTACTCACAGAATGACCCCATTTTGGAAAGCGAACACCCCAACGTATATTCTGAGGCATAATGAGTCTTTTGAACGGTTCATTTATTTCCAAAAGTCTTTGAAAAACGTTGAAGGAAAATGAAAATATATATAATTTTTTTTTTCTTACACAAAGTGGTCAATTTATAAAATATTTCTAAAACATCGCATGTGCATAGCAAAAATGACACCCCAAAATACATTCTGTTGCTCACCCTGAGTATTGCGATACCACATGTGTGAGGCTTTTACACAGCCTGGCCACATAAAGAGGTCCAACATGCAGGGAGCATCGTCAGGCATTCTAGCAGCATAAATTACACATTTACTTTCCTGACTACCTATCACACTTATGAAGGTCCTGGAGCACCAGGACAATGGAAACGGCCACAAAATAACCCCATTTTGAAAGGAAAACACCCCAACGTATATTCTGAGGCATGGGCTGGTGACAGGTAGTCGGGTACTCTGATGGTGACAGGTACTTGGGTACTCTGATGGGCTGTGACAGGTCCTCCTGTGGGGCAATCGGGCACTGTACTGTGGTGTTTTTTTTTTTTCTTTTACATTTTTTTTTTTCCAGGCCGCCTCCTCACTATCCCGGAAACAGCACTACAGCTGTTTGTTGACATTTGTGATCAGCTATGATTGAACACAGCCAGTCATGTGGTAAAGAGACAATTTCTTGCCCCCGGGGGCCCGCAGGAGCCGCTAGAACCGGAGGACATCATATGACATCCACCTGGAGGGAGGAGATGTTCCTGCCAGTGTAATTTTATAATGGTCCGGTATGGAAGTGGTTAACACTGGGAGGTCTATAGCAAACTCCAATGATAACCTTTTGTAGTACGCACACCCATGTACAGTTCCACCCATAATGCTTCAGACTCCTCAGACTCCTCACACTCTCCATCAACTAGGTCCTCTTTCACACTCGCTTTTTGAGATCACTTCTCACATAGACAGACATCACACTCATCATCAACTAGGTCCTCTTACCCTGTCTTTCCAAAAGAGCATAGCCAGGAAGATTAATAGCCCAGTCATGATAAGAATGAAGCCAAGATTTAGCAATACCAATTGGATCATAGTTCTCTTTGTGCACCAGAGCTTCCAACTTGCCTATTTTGCTTGGCAGACTTCTGGCATTTTGCAAACGTATGTTGCATATTTTTTTATTTTAGTACAAATAGTATCATTTCCAATGGTTGTTTGTAACATAGGAACCTTCACATCTGCCATAGCCCTCCCCCCATTTTCACCACTCCACCCACCAATAGGGGCTGACCCCTGTCTGCCCCATTATAATCTAGATAACCCCCCCCCACACACACACACACACACACACAATCCTAGTTTTAAATACTCCTCCAGCCTTCCCATAAACATCTCCCCCAGCACATTAGACCCCCTTCCATTTAGGTGCAAACCATCTTTAGCATATAGGTTGCACCCCAATGAAAAGTCAGCCCAGTGCTCTAAAAACCCAAATCCCTCCTTCTTACACCAGATCTTTAGCCATGCATTCAGCTCTCTAATCTCCCCCTGCCTTTCATGTGTTGCGCATGGCACAGGCAATGTTTCAGAGAATATCACCTTGGAGGTCCTTCCCTTCACCTTGCAGCCTGAAAACAGCATGAGAAATCTCAATATACTATATTTACTTACAGTGGATATAGAAAGTCTACACACCCCTGTTAAAATGTCAGGTTTTTGTGATGTAAAAAAATGAGACAAAGATAAATCATTTCAGAACTTTTCCCAACTTTTAATGCAGTGGTTCTCAACCTATTTAGTTCCATGACCCCTTGATAAAATTTCCCAAGTTGTGGAGACCCCTAATCGTAAAATTATTTTCATAGCATGGGTTGTCAGCACCCAAGGCAAGACAAGTAATTTGCGCCCCTAACCCACAGACATTTAGCGCTCCCTGAGTCCCTTCCACTCGTACAGTATTAAAACCCCTTATGCAGGGGCGTAACTAAAAATAGCAGGGCCCCATAGCAAAATGTTGTATGGGGCCGCCCTGCAAATAGCCCCCGCCCCCCACAGCTCCCCTAGTGTCAATGCAGCGTGACCTGTGCCACATATAGCGTGACCTGTGCCACATATAGCGTGGCCTGTGCCCAATGCAGTGTGGCCTGTGCCCAATACAGTGTGGCCTGTGCCCCATACAGTGTGGCCTGTGCCCCATACAGTGTGGCCTGTGCCCCATACAGTGTGGCCTGTGCCCCATACAGTGTGGCCTGTGCCCCATACAGTGTGGCCTGTGCCCCATACAGTGTGACCTGTGCCCCATACAGTGTGACCTGTGCCCCATACAGTGTGACCTGTGCCCCATACAGCGTGACCTGTGCCCCATACAACCCCACCTATGCAGAGGAAGAGGCAAGCCACCCGGATCAGCAGAGAGCGGGATTGCCCGCTGTAATAGCTTTCATTTCAATTTCCTGTGTTCCCGGGGCTCATCGTCACATAGCCCCACCTCCTGGTCCGACGCCTTTGATGACGTCACATGTCCCGTATTGGATCAGCGTTCTGTCTATCAAAGGCACCGGGCCAAAAGGTGGAGCTATGTGACGTGAGCCCCGGGAACACTGGAAGTTCTAATGAAAGCTCTTACATCGGGCAATTCAGCTCTCTGCTGATACAGACAGCTTGCCACTTCCTTTCCTCTCTCTTCCCCTGGCTGGGAGACTGTGCCGGTGGTGCTCTTATCCTCACTGGGCCCCACTCAGCTGCGGGCCCCATAGCGCCCGCATGGGTCGCTATGGTGGTAGTTACGCCCCTGCCCTTATGGTACATTTTAGGATGTACCACTCTTTCTCTTTGTTCTCCTTTCTTTCCCTTTTATCCCTCTCTATCCTAATTTCTTGATTTTTTTTCCCCCCATCCCTCTTTCTAGCCGTCTTTCTTGTTCTTTCTCTTTTTCTCTCTCCCTTTTTCTTTGTTCTGCCCCATCTTTTCCTCTCCCCTCCATGTATTCTCTATTTTTATTCCTTCTCTTACTCCATGGTGGGGGGGGGGGGGGGGGTGGGATGAGTGGCAGTGCTGGCGGGGAGTTCTGATCAGCCAACTTAGGTGCTCTTGATCAAGGTCATCTGCTGATCTGAGAACTATAGTGGGGACTTTTAATGGCAACTATAATCACAGGTAGTGTTACTAACTGTGTTTCCGGCTTCACTGTGTCTCCGACTTTGTGGTGTCTCGTAGCAGTGACACCTATGCCGAAATCAGGAGATAGGGTCTCCTTCAGCCCCTCCCACTTTACATTCCTCACCAATCAGCTGACCTCTAGTCTCTGCCCCCAGCCATGCCGTGAACTGAATGGACGGCTGCGAAGAGGCTGAGTGGGCGGCCGCAGGCTCAAGGGACAGCCCTGCTGGGTGGCCGCAAAAAGGCTGTGAGAGCAGTGCGGGCTTCAGGAACAGCCAAGGATTTGGTGACCCCTGGCAAATCATCATTTGACCCCCGAGGGGGTCCCGACCCTCAGGTTGAGAACCACTGTTTTAATGTGACCTATAAACTGTACAACTCAGTTGAAAAACAAACTGAAATCTTTTAGTGTTGGGAAACAAACATAAAATTAACGTGGTTGCTTAAGTGTGCACACCCTCTTATAACTGGGGCAGTAGCGGTGTTCAGAATAAAGCAATTGCATTCAAACTCATGTTTAAATAGGAGTCAGTACACACCTATCAGCTGTTCTAGTAGGTCTTTTCTGACATTTTCTTAGTCGCATTCTACAGCAAAAGCCATGGTCCGCAGAGAGCTTCCAAGGCATCAGAGGGATCTCATTGTTAAAAGTATCAGTCAGGAGAAGGGTACAAAAGTATTTTCAAAGCATTAGATATACCATGGAACATAGTGAAGAGACAGTCATCATCAAGTGAAGAAAATATGGAACAACAATGACATTACCAAGAACTGGACGTCCCTCCAAAATTAATGAGAAGAAAACTAGTCAGGGAGGCTGCCAAAAGGCCTACAGCAACATTAACCACTTTAGGATCGGGCCTCTTTTTCAAACTTGTTTACAAGTTAAAATCTTTTTTTTTTTTTTTTTTTGCTATAAAATTACTCGGAACCCCCAAACATTATATAATTTTTTTTTCTAATGCCCTAGAGAATAAAATGGCGGTCGTTGCAATACGTTTTGTCACACCGTATTTGCGCAACGGTCTTACTTTTTTTGGAAAAAAAATACTTTTTTAAATTAAAAAAATAAGACAACGGTAAAGTTAGCCCAATTTTTTTTTTATATACTATGAAAGATGATGTTATGCAGAGTAAATTAATACCCAATACGTCACGCTTTAAAGTTGCGCCTGCTCGTTGAATGGCAACAAACTTTTACCCTTTTAAAAATCTCCATATGTGACGTTTAAAAAATTCTACAGGTCGCATGTTTGGGTTAGAGGAGGTCTAGGGCTATAATATTGCTCTCGCTCTACCGATTGTGGCGATACCTTTGAACACCGTTTTCATATGCGGTCGCTACTCACGTATGCGATCGCTTCTGCACGAGAGCTCGTTGGTACGGGGTGCGTTTTTAAAATTTAAAAATTTTTTTTTCCCTATTCATTTTACCTTTTTTTATTTTTAAACTGTTCTTTAAAAAAAATAAAATAAAAATGTCACTTTTATTCCTATTACAAGGAATGTAAACTTGATTTGATTGTAGCCGTATTAGTGCAATTGTGACAGAGAAAATTGAGTACTGTCCATACATACATACCCCGTACATACCCCGAAAGCTTGTCCTGAAAAATTGTATGTTAGTGCAAATAAAAAAAGTATCAAGGAATGTAAAAAAAGGTATAACAACGGGGGGGCGGTCCGTAAGTGGTTAAAGGAGCTGCAGGAATATCTGGCAAGTACTGGCTGTGTGGTACATGTGACAACAATCTCCCGTATTCTTCATATGTCTGGGCTATGGCGTAGAGTGGCAAGACTGAAGCCTTTTCTCCCAAAGAAAATCATCCAAGCCGAGCTAAATTTAGCAAAAACACATCTGAAGTCTCCCAAAAGCATGTGGAAAAATTGTGTTATGGTCTGATGAAACCAAGGTTGAACTTTTTGGCCATAATTGCAAAAGATATGTTTGGCGCTAAAGCAACACTGCACATCACCAGAGGAACACCATACCCGCAGTGAAGCATGGTGGTGGCAGCATCATGCTTTGGGGCTGTTTTTCTTTAGCTGGAACAGAGGCCTTAGTCAAGGTAGAGGGAATTATGAACAGTTCTAAATACCAGTCATTATTGGCACAAAACCTTCAGACTCTCACTACAAAGCTGAACATGAAAAGGAATTTCATCTTTCAGCACGACAACGACCCAAAACATACATCCAAATCAACAAAGGAATGGTGAAGAAGATTAAAGTTGCACCTGGAGGACATGAACGTTTGCCTAATCACGTGACCACTGTGATTGGCCGTCACCTACTTGGGAGCTGGTCCCTCTGGGTCTCAATCATTACTAGAGACCAGGAGCACACTCTTGGCATAAAAACCTCCACCCATGGATGCATATGTTTGACAGGTGGGCACCCTGTTTGCTTCCGTACACATGTTTCATGGGTGGCAAGAGGTTAAGAGACGATCCTAACAAAGCTTTACACACCAAACATTGGGGGCTATTTGCTAAAACTGAAGAGTGCAAAAAATTTGGTGCAGCTCTACATAGAAACCGATCAGCTTCCAGGTTTTATTAGCAAAGCTTAATTGAACAAGCTGATTTGCTACCATGCACAGCTGCACCAGATTCTGAGTGCTCCAGTTTTAGTAAATCAACCCCATTGGGTGTTTACAAGTTTAGTCTGTAGCCTGTTGGCTATTGTTATTACTTATCAGTAAGGATGAGCCCCGGCATGTTCGCACACCCCACGTGCAGAGCCCGCCAGGAAGTTGGCGCTGCGCTAATCACAGGCAGTGAGACATTTCCCGATCTCTGCAGCCACGCATTGGGACAATGTCTCACTGCTTGTGATTAGCGCAGAGCAGTGCCAACTTCCTGGCGGGCTCTGCACGTGGGGTGTGCGAACACGCCGGAGCTCATCCTTACTTACCAGCAAGTCAGCAACAATTCTAAACAGAGCTAGTAACTTGTCTAGGTCAGTATTTTTCAACTCCAGTCCTCAAGGCGCCCCAACAGGTCATGTTTTTAGGATTTCACTCAGATGAAACAGCTGTGGTGATTACCAAGGCAGTGAAACTAATCAAATCACCTGTGAAAAATAATGTATAGCCTGAAAACATGACCTGTAGGGGCACTTGGAGGACTGGAGTTGAGAAACACTAGTCAAGGTCATATTGGTCAAAAATGCACATGGCCAGGCAGTAAGGGCTCATGGACACAGGGCTTAAAAAAACGGTGTGGTCAGGCCTAGTGCAGTGTTGATAGATTGTGTGCTATGATTTAATCATCCTGCTATGGTATGGGCTTTATAAGACTGCATGAAATAGCCTCACCATGCCACTAGGCTATGGGTTCAGAGGCGCTGCATGCATTGAACTTGTCTTCCATGTAATTTTTGTGTTATGGAAATTCCCATCATTCTACTAGCCAAGTGGTTTTGTACCAGGCATGGGCATTGTGAGTTTTTATGTCATGGTCTCCTTATTCAGCTTGGCTGTGTAAGAATGCATGTGTGTTTTTTTTCATTGTCTCCCTACCCTGTGTGCTTTGCATAACACAAGCTATGGCCTTTATCTTCCTGGGCTGTGGGCTGTTAACTTACTACAGCCTTACAACTGTGGGTCCTGTAAAATGGAATACAGTGTACAGTACTCCTTTTTCTTCTAATGTATGGGCTTTGTAAGTTTGCTGATGAGAAGGCTGTAGATGTTGCTGTATATAGTTTGTAAGAAAACTATATGAACATGTACAACTATAGGATAGAAAACCACTTGACAGGTTGTATTTGAACCCTCCCGATGACAGCCAGTACTAACATCCTCTGCCACCCACATGGCTTGTGCAGCAATAAACTGAAATGAATCAAGTACCTCTGTGCAGAAGAAATCTTTGGTTAATCATGACTGGGACCAACAGAATATCTACAAGTTTCAGAGCTTTAAAGGATCTGTTCACCTTTTCACAAAAAATAAATACATTTTTTTTTGCCGGTAAAATGACTGGTGCCATGCAGGTCTCCTGCAGATCTGTCAGTGTATTCGTTTGCCCGTACAGGCAAGCAGATACAATCTGACAGACAAAGAGAATGCGCAGTGCACAGCGCAGTGTTAGTTCATTGAAAACTACAAGCTGATAGCCTCAAAGACTGCCAGACCTTGTAGCTTTCCATTCACAGAACATTGTGTATGAGCGACGCAGCCGGGCGGGCTGCCAAAGCCGGAGCTGGTCCGTTCGTAACATGTTACACCCTAAATATTGGTGTAACATGTTATGAAAGGTGAACTTCTCCTTTAATTCTGTTATCCAGCACATGCACAAAGGTTAGAATCTGGCTATGTGGAATAATGGTCTATTTTGCCAGCTTGGTGAATGTGATCAGGTAAAAGAAGAGTTATGACTATTTATTTTTTTTATTTTTTTTACGTTCTGTTCCCCACAGGCAAAATACATGTATTTACTTTGTCTGATCTTCCTAGGTACTCTGTAACACTATCTTTTGCTAGCTGCAGTGTCGGGTCACTGTGTGCCAAGAGGGGGTACCCCTGTCCAACAGCTTGTCCTTGCAGCTAAAGTTACAGGAAGATGGGACAAAGCACTACATCTACTTTATCCCATGGGGAACAGAATAATGTAAACAAAACAAAAAATAAATAAAATATAATATATATATTTTTTTTTAAGACAGGGACTGGCCTTTATTCTCAAAGGCCCCTTTCACACAAGGGGACCGATTGGGTCTGCTTGTCAGTTTTCAGTCAGGAGAAGGGGGTGTGTGTGTAAACGCACAATTCCCGTTTCTGTCAGGGGAGAGGAGACAGATCGTGTGTTCCTACTAAGTAGGAACATCAATCCATCTCCTTCCCTAGTCAGTCCCAACCCCCACAGTTAACCCCTTGATCGCCCCCTAGTGTTAACCCCTTCCCTGTCAGTGACATTTATACAGTAATCAATGCATTTTTATAACACTGATTGCTGTATAAATGTCGCTGGTCCCAAAAAATGTGTCAAAAGTGTCCGATTTGTCCGCCGCAATATGGCAATAAAAATCGCAGATCGCCGCCATTACTAGTTAAAAATTAGTAAAACTGACATCTATCCCCTATTTAGTAGATGCTCTAACTTTTGCGCAAACCACTCAATATACGCTTATTGCGATTTTGGTAAAAAAAAAAAAATGTACAATACATGTCAGCCTAAACTGAAGAAAAAATGTATTTCGTTTTTCCCTTTTCGTCATTCAGGACAGCCACAATAGAGAGATAGTCTCCTCCCCTTCCTCTAGGAAACACTGTGCCAGCCCATAAATTCTCTCCTCCCCTGCCGGACCTCAGTTATTAGTGTTTCCTCCGGTGGGGAAACACTGTGCATAGGAACCAGGCCTGTTGCAGTCAGGGAGATTGTGGCCTCTTGAAGCATCCCTAGGGAAGCAGGGGCTTCCAGGATAAGAATGGCGGTACATACCCGCAGCAGTATCCACCCCTTCCTTGTCGAGCGCGGCATCAGGTTGCGGGGGACCCCTATCGCGTCCACAGGGCCGCAGCAAGGAGACAGTCCGCTCTCCCTGTACTCTGTACAGGCCGCAAATTTTTTGGAACCAGCGGGCCGGTAACATCTTTTCCTGTAGTCTTTCAGGACAGCCCTAGTTACCCACCCTAAGCTTTGGGGGGTCTTGTAAAAGACCAGAACGCAGCATGATGATATTGGATGGTATGTTATTAATGTGTTTTTGTGTCTCCCCAGCTGGCCGGAGGAGATCTTGAAAAAAACTGAGGTCCGGCAGGGGAGGAGAGAATTTATGGGCTGGCGCAGTGTTTCCTAGAGGAAGGGGAGGAGACTATCTCCTTTTTTTTAACGTAAATTTTGTTTGGGTACAGTGTTGCACGACCGTGCAAATGTCAGTTAAAGCGACGCAGTGCCGTATAGCAAAAAATAGCCTGGTCACGAAGGGGGTAAATTCTTCCGGGGCTGAAGTAGTTAATAGAGCACATGTAGGTCAAACATTTTAAGGAAAGTTTCTTGTGTACCTGGGCATTTATCCTTATTGAGTTTAATGACTGTGCGTTTCTCCCTAAAGTTGAACTATAGGCAAACTCTTTTTCATTTTGGATAGAGTAAGGGAGGGTTCTCAGTTTGAGGAAGGTTTCTTTGCTACTTTGGTGCAATGCAGTGCGATTTTTTGAGGCCCGTAGATTTGTATAGAAACTTTTCAAAAATGCATGTACATACATTTTTTTTTTTTTATGCGCTTTTGGTATGTTTTTTTTTTTTTGCTAAATTATTCTATTCCCTTGCCTAGGTTTAAATCGCACACCCTTCCTCTGAGAAACATTCACACTGCATAATCGCAGCTGAAATCGCATTTAAAACTGAACGTAATAGTGTGAACCAGGCCTTCGTTATACTTTAAAGCAGTAGTAAACCCAAAATCAAATGTAATATTTTGCAGCTTGCCAAGTATTAGAGGTGGTGGCTGGCCAGTGACACCCCTGCTGTATTAGAGTGCCTCCACTCTGTATGAAAGAGCCCTGGGGCAACTTTTGGACTGCAGAGCAGCATTATCAGTCAGGGGGAGGGTTAGGTGTTTAAATACACCAAAAAGCTGAAGCCAAACTCTAGCTAATACTTTATAAGCAGTTACAGCAACTGTTTTTTTTCCTTTCGGTATAAAGGTTTTAGGTAAGTTAAAGCTGATCATTACAAGCACCCCTGTCAGTAAGGAATGGTTTGTCTCATCATTGTATCTGACTTGCTGGTTGATTAACAAGATGAAAATAGCCTAAGAAAAAGAAAACGAATGCAGCCATCATATGTAACAATTGGTAAGCTGATATATATATATATATATATATATATAAATATAATATTGATTTTTTTTAAAATAACAAACGTTATATTTACCTGTTCAGAAACTGAATTGAACAAAGTGCTCCTCCTCTTTTGGGGGTCTCCAATAGCACTCCTGGCTCCTCCTCTTCTTGGCATGCCACCATAGGAAGCCGCTTGTAGGCTCTGAGGAAGAAGGCGTCTCTTTAAAACGCATCAGCCACCAGTGTCCTCTCTTTCGTCATCTGGAGACTGTTGTAACCAAACCGATTGCCACCATTTAAAGACTTTTATATGCTTGTGAGTAGTTTTCAATCTGTTATTAAATCTATCAAAGGATTCACAAGGCTGGTGCACCCTCTTCTTCCTTTTCTTGACTGCTAGGATACCCCTATCCTGGAGGGCAGCGAGGCCTGGGATATTATCCATCTTGAACTCTAAATCACCTGATCAACACACAAGAGCATTTGTTTGCTCCTATAGTGGGACACCTGTGGGCTCAATTCTGAGCTGTGTTGCCTGGGTCAATAGACACAACAGCCCTGCTCAGCCTCGCGCCCCCCCCCCCCCCCACTCCCTCTTCACAGAATTTGACTGACAGCAGCAGGAGAGCCAATGACTCTCACTGCACCTCAGAAAAGCCAGTAAGACATTCTGGCTTCATCTTTATGCTGTGTGAGTGGCAGGATGGGGCACCCAGTGAGGGAAAACTGGGTGTTTGGGGGACAAATCCTGTAAGGCTCCATTCACACTAGCGCATTTTTTTTTATGCATTTTGCAGAAATGCATGGGAATTTTTTAACATGCGTTCCTATGGAACATGTTCACATCAATGCCTTTTTGTACCTCTGCATTTTTGGAAAGGGTCAGGGACTTTTTTTTCATGCAAAATGCAGCGTTTTGCATATAATAGAATTCAATGGACCAGCATCCAAAACGCAAGTGCAGCGTTTTTACAGCTTTTTTGATGCGGTTTTGGCGTTTTTGTTTTTTTTAAAACTGTATACAGTCTAAAAAAACTAAAAGAAAAAACGCAAAACGTGGCAAAAACACTGCAAAAACGTTGCTCAAAAACGTGGCAAGCATCACAAACACTGCAGAAACGCTCAAAAGTAACATGCATAGGTGTGGATCGAGCTTAAGGAGGGACTGGGGGAGAGGCTGAGCAGGGCTGTTGTGAAGTTTTTAATCAATGATTACGCACCAGTAAGCTAAATAATTCACATTTAGTAGTGGTTTCAGAACACAAGTAATAAAGGGTTACTTTAACATTTCCCATCTGCATTGTCTGAATTTCTCTTGAAAAGTGCAGAACAAATGCATATCAATAGCGGACGCTGTGAACATAGTACCGACCATTTGATCACCATGTCAGGGACGTCAGCCAAGCAAGTTTTTAACAGGTACACAGGAGAGAGTCTCTGGATGTGTTGACAAGGGTGAAGGCAAAGAGGAACTGAACTGAACAGCTTAAGTAACCAGTAGGACTGACAAACGGGATACCATTATCAGGTGAGTCACTGTGGAAAAGAGTGGAGCTGGCAATTAACCAACAGCTGAGCGACCCCACTCTAAAAAGAAAGGGCTGAGCCCAGCCCTGACAGCAGTACCCCCTCCTTAACGACCCCCCCCCCTCAGAGGTCCACCAGGTTTGAGGGGAAAATGTCTTTGGAAGCACAGGTGAGGACAGGGGTATATACGTCCGAGGATGAGACCCAAGAGCATTCCTCCGGACTGTACCCTTTCCAATGCACCAGGTACTGTATGCGCCCACGGAAACCTACGGGAGTCAACAATGGACTGTACTTCATACTCCTCATGGTTCTCAACCTGCAGACCAAAGGTTTTAATAAGGAGAAATAGAATAGATTTGAAATAAGCATATTAAAAGGAAGGTCTAAAGCGTAAGCCACTGGGTTAACTCTGTTGAGAATACGGAAAGGCCCAATAAACCGAGGTGCCAACTTCAGTGAGGGAACCACAGAGTCGAGAGGTTGCGAGAGGACAGCCAGACAATGTCCCCAACCTGGTAGGAAGTCGCAGGCAGGCGTCTGTGGTCAGCATTGAGTCTGTACCTACTATTGGCATGTCTAAAGCCTCCTGGACTTGTGCTCAAGTGGAATGAAGACCACGGAGATGCTCCTCTAATGCAGGGATGCTCTGCGGAACAAATGAGTCGGGCAACATGGAAGGTTGGAAATCATAGTTTGCCATAAACGGGGACAATCGGGAAGCAGAATTCATGGCACTGTTGTGAGCAAACTCCGCCCAAGGTAAGAGGTCTGACTAGTTATGATGGTCAGAAATATAGCAATGTTAAAAACTGCTCCAAGGACTGGTTGGCTCAGTCTGCGGCCCCATTAGACTGCAGGTGATACGCAGAGGAGAAAGAAAGCTGAATTCCCAACTGTGCACAAAAGGCTCGCCAGAACCGCGACACAAACTGACTACCCCTGTCTGAGACGATCACCTTGGGTAGCCCATGTAAGCGAAAGATCTCCCGAGCAAAACGGGAAGCTAGTTCCTTAGATGTGGGCAACTTCTTAAGTGGAATATAATGGGACATCTTTGAGAACCGATCAACCACCATAAGGATAACTGTGTTGCCCTGAGAGTTGGGTTACTCCACAAGGAAATCCATGGACAGGTGGGTCCAAGGCTTCTCTATTGGGTATGGGTTGTAGGAGACCCACTGGAAGGCATTGTGGTGTCTTACTCTGAGCGCACGCAAAACGAGCAGCTATGAAGGCGGCTACATCCGCACGTAGACTAGGCCACCAGAATTGTTGGGAAATGGCCCAAAAGAGTTGATTCTTCCCAAGGTGGCCAGCAGCCTTGGGACAATGGTAAGTCTGAAGCACGGCAGTACGGAGACTCTTAGGGACAAGGCAGCGGTCACAAGGTTTCCCAGGAGGAGCATGGACCTGAGCGGCAAGAATTTTGTCACCCAAAGGAGAAGTGAGACTGGTGTGAACCGTAGCCAGAATATGATCTGGAGAAATTGCAGGAACCGATTCCATCTTGGAAGTGGAGGAAAATTGTCGCGACAAAGCGTCAGCCCTTACATTCTTAGTACCTGATAAGAGTGAGACTATGTAATTGAAACTTGACTAGAAAAGGGCCCATCGCGTCCTTCTGGGAGAGAGGCGTTTAGCCTCAGACAAGAATGTGAGATTCTTAAGGTCAGTAAGTGTGAGAACCGGCACAGTGGTACCTTCGAGGAGATATCTGATTTCTTCTTTTAAGGGCTAAAATGATCGCTAACCACTCTCTGCCCCCAATCTCATAATTGCATTCCGCAGGTGACAATTTCTTGGAAAAGTAGCCACAAGGATTCATAGCGCTCTGAGGTAGGATGTTGAGACAGAAAGGCGCCAACTCCAGTCTCAGAAGCATCAACCTCAAGGATAAAGGGTAACATAGGATCAAGATGTGCCAACACAGAAGCAGAAACAAAGGGAGCCTTGAGGCTCTCAAAGGCCTTAATAGACTCCGGAGACCAACTCTGTGGGTTACTGTCCTTTCTGGTCATATCAGTCAGGGGCTTTACCAGTGAAATAAATGCTGAGATTGATATAACTTCTAAATTAATATTATCCAAAGGTGATTACAGATTCCCTCTATTTATTCCATATGTGTATTAATTTGTCTATTCCTATAGTTAGCTAGTCTATTAAAACTCCTGATAGTTACTGTTGATAGCACAATAATATAAGGTTAGCTTTGAAAACAAACACACTGCTTAATAAAACAACGTCTTATTTATTTCCCAAGAAAATAGGAAAACGCTAACATGAAAATACTAAAGAAAGATATTACAAAGCATATAACAAGAAATATCAAATCTACTTATCGCAAGGCTGTCCTTTTAGATACGGTATCATCAGCTGGGCTCGAGATGGTGAGAGAGAGAGAGCCGTGAGGCTCAAAAATGGTAGAGAGAGCTCTCTGACTCGTTCAGCCCTTTTTATACTTCAATCGTACTCTGTTCAGACCCAACCCCATTGCAGTCCTACTCAATATATTACTGTCCGACCTGCATTGATCTCTAGGGGCAGCATTGTCCATATATCATGTCTGTATGTCTTGGGTCAATCTTCAATGCCTGTTGATCCTTTGATCTTTGTAACCCACCTTCATTGATCATCTTGGCCGCCATGGCCCTCTTTGAAGCTCGCTTGCATAGGGTTATCACAACTGACGACCAGGAGCCAAGCTTTTTGTTCAGCCTTGCATAATCTGATATACTACAAAGCTTTGATGTGCAACTTGTTACATCCCAGACAGCCCCCATGAATGCGAAGGTCTGGTATAGTTCATATTTCAAACACCTCTTGTATCATGAACTAAAACACGTTGCCTTTCAACAACCAGAGACGAGAAGTTACGAATAAACTTTTGATAATAGTTGGCAAAGCCAAGAAAACGTTGCAGAGAACATATACCCACGGGTCGGGGCCAAGGTAGGACTGCTGAAAGTTTCTCTGGGTCCATCGAAAAACCGGCAGTGGAAATGACATAACCCAGGAATTTAACCTGTTCACGATGGAACAGGCACTTCTCCAATTTACAGTAGAGATTGTTCTATCCCAGCTTCTGAAGCACACGACAGACATTTGTGGTGGCTCCCTAGGGACTTGGAAAAATTGAGGATATTGTCGAGATAAACCACCACACAGAGCTGCAACTAATCTCGGAGGACATTGTTAAGTTCCTAGAAAACTGCCGGAGCGTTGCAAAGGCCAAGTGACATTGCGAGGTACTTATAATGGCCTGTTCTGGTATTAAACGCATTTTACGTTTTGGTTTAGCCACCCAAGTTTAGCCTTTGTTCTTCTATATTTATTACCCATTGGAATGCACTCAGTAATACTTTTATTTAAAATATTCCTAAAGCACTCCCACTTTTGCTCTGTGTTCAATGATTTAAGGATTTGGTCCAACTTAATATCAGCAGCATTGAGCGCAGTTTAGAAAAGTTGGCTCTTTTTTGAAATTTAGTGTTCTTGTACTACCCTCGCGCCTCCCTTTCCTATAATTGATGCTGAATGTAATCAAACTGTGGTCGCTAGTTCCCAAGTTTTATTGACTAGGCTCCTGGCATTTTCGTACGTAGTTTCGTACTGGTGCATATTTTATCCATATGATTTCTCAGGCTTTGTTTTTGATTTGGTAACTCATTAACCCTGGGATTAGATGTTATGGATGCATTATCAATAGTGCCTCCACTATTCCCCCTCCGTCCTATCCTCGCTGCCGGCTATCGCTTCCGCTGAACCCTTTCCCCCAACACCTAGTTTAAAAGCCCCATCCAACTTCTTGGCCATCCTTTTTTCCCAACAGAGTTATGCCCTCCCAATTTAGGTGCAGCCCGGTAACTGGCTGAAAAAGAGCCGGTAACTGGCTGAAAAGTCAGCCCAGTTCTCAAGGAACCCAAAATCCTCCTTCCTACACGAGTTCCTCAGCCACTTGTTAAAGTGGAAGTAAACACTCCTTATCATTTTCAGCCAAGGATTAGGAATAGATTCATGAATGTGTCCTACACCTTTTTGTATTCTCTCGCTGCACCTATCCTAGGTAATCCCTGAGTTTCAGCTTGGGCACAACCTTCATTCCTTTCAGTGGTGGAAAAACAATGGATTCATTTGCATAGCCACTGGCAATAATCGCGTGCAAAATCCAGCATGCTGGTTGTACAATCAGCCTGCCCATACATGGTTTGAATCTCGGCTGGCCCCTGCTGAACCAGCGGATCTTCAAACATTCTATGGCTGGCTTAAAGCCGGCCATAGATGGATCGAATCTCAGCTGGTTCAGCAGGGACCGGCTGAGATGCAATCTGTCTGTGGGCAGGCTAGTTGTACTGAAGTCCAACTCTCTCACTTCTCCCTCATCCCGGACCTTCACAGGCTGTAGCTTCAGCACTGTAAAGCTTCTGTAAGGCCTTCCTCTGTATCTGAACCAAGAAATTTACACACACTAATTTAGCATAATTATTAATGTGGAATGTATGTTCTTTTTTTAAAGAACATTATTGTGATCAAACTGTTATGCATAAAGTTTCACTTTAATGCCACAAGACATTTTAGTAAAGTTATCAGTAGTGGTGTAGTTGTGCTCTGATTTGGCATGACACATGTCTGATAAGATGTTTTTGTTACAGGCTTGGTATAATGAGTGGTACTTTGCAGTAGAAGGCATTTCGGCCACCGTGTAATTATTGCTTTTGTTCTGCGGTGCTTGAAAATGTGACCTCTGCCGAGAATGACAGCTCACCAAATAGACTGACCCCACTAACCGTAAGTGGTCAGTATGTGTTTAAGAAGGCTCCTGAAAATGCCACTCAGCCTGTCACTTCTGTAAGAACCCAGTATATGGGATTAAGATGGAATTTGAACTGTACTTAAACTGCATCACCACTCTTCACCAACTTACATCAAGATGAGTATACACAAAGGCCTTACATCCAAAAGTAAAGGCAAACAAGAAATTGTAGATAACTCCCAACATTATTTTTATAACAGTCATGGATATATATATATATATATATATATATATATATATATATATATATATATATATATATATATATATATATATATATATATATATATATATTAAAAAAAATAAATATATATATAATAAAAATAAAAAATTATTCTCCTTCATCTCGTACTAAAATACACTGAGCCAGCATCTGATATCTCCTCCTGGTTCTGTATGTTTTAATGTGAGACCCACTACAATACTCACCTACCAACCTTGGTGCATGTGTGGTAGTTCTGATTCTTCACTCTTCTCCATTGAAATAATTTTGGTAAACTTTCCTGTGTGATAATTTACAGATTGGGAAAAAGCTAAATATCCTTAAGTAATGCTTGTAGTTGTTGGCTCATGCGTGGCTAGGATTAAGTTGCCTGCAAACCATTCAAATTGTCTCTGCTTAGTCAGGTACTACAGTGCCTTGAAAAAAGTATTCATACTAGAAATTTTCCACATTTTGTTATGTTACAACCAAAAACCTAAATGTATTTATTGGGATTTTATGTGATAGACCAACACAAAGTTGGGGGCTATATACAAATGCACACCACACTTTTCAGATCTTTATTTCTAAAAAAATTGAAAGCCATTTATAATTTTCCTTCCACTTCACAATTATGTGCTACTTTGTGTTGGTCTAACACATAAAATCCCAATAAAATACAATTTCGTTTTTGGTTGTAACATGACAAAATGTGTAAAATTTCAAGGGGTATGAATTGGGGGTGTAAATTGGAATGTTTTGCCAATCCAAGTATGCATGTTAACAAAGACAAAAAAATTGGCATATGGCCATTATTTACATGTCTATCCACAGTTGGATTGTTCTGGGTGGCTTTGTTTAATTGGTTGTGTAGCCTAAGACTGGCCATACATTGTACAATTTTCTTGTACAACTTTCCATTTAGATTTACCAAAACCATTTAATATGAGGTCATACCTAAACACTTTCAATTTGTATGCAATCAGGCAGGCCCTTGCACTACATAGTTGAAGGTAAAACTAAAGGAAATTGAATAAGAAAATTGTATAATGTATGGCCAGCTTAAGTGATAAACTGGGATAGAAATGTGGGTGGAAGATTTAGTATCCATCACATGGTGAGATCCAGAGACACCAGACTTTGTTTTTTTACAATGGTGAAGTACATGCAGGAAAACTACTTTGTTTACACATTATAGAAATATGAAATGGTATATTTCCCCTATTTTGGTGATGTGTCCATTTTAAAATATTTTCATGTTAGCTGCTATATGACAAATTTTAAACATTTACACTAGTGCATTTCTGTGTTGACCTTTTTACCTTTTTGATTATAGGGTAGACAAGCAGGGCTCACATCTCTTCCATTCTAGTTACAACCGTTTATTTTTGTTTTACTTGTAGTTGAATAAGCTATCTTAAAGGAGTGACAGCGCTTGGACTATGTCCCATTGCTGTACTAACCTCCTGTGGGATGTACGAAAACGTGCACTTGGATTGGATGAACCCAGCGCTATCCGTATCAACTATTTGGGTATGTGATGCTAAACAACATTGCTCTGAATTTGTAGTAAAAAAAAAGTAGTGTATTTTTTATACATATTACCGGTATGTATTTGTTGTTTTTGAAATGTTTAAAAGCATTTTGAAAAATATTTTATGTTTTTGCTTTTCTAAATTCTTGTTATATTAAATTAGCAAGATCATGATTGGACAGCATTTTTAAATGCATGGTCTGCTTATCTTGGCCAACCTGCAGACTTGCATTGTGAGAAATAATAAAATCTCAGTTCAGCACTATAAAACGGGAAGCAATGCATGCATATGTAATGAGCAAAACCGTATGCTTCCATGTAGACTTATAATTAAAAACTACAAGTAGCTGATCCCTTTTACGTTGAAAAATACTAAACATTCTCCCCAACGATTAATTAATATTCCTCAGCTGCACCTCAGTCACATATAATTATTTGCATGCAAAAGTACCTGCTTTAAAAAAACACATAGGGTCCATCTTTAAACACCAGGCAATTCTGACATTTTTCACATACATGAAAAAATCTTACATAAGGTGAAAAAACACGAGGGTTTACAAGCCCTTTTAAAGTAGATATCTTGGCACATGTTGTAGTACTATTTTACAATTAATTGGGAAACATGTTCATGTTTTGCAAAATTCATGATTTGAGTGAATGTGCACAGGAGTTGGAGACACATTTCTTTTGTATATGTTTCACTTTTTTATATTTTAACTTTTAGAGGGTGAATAAACAGGTGTAGTGCTGCATTACATTAAGCTAAACATTGTAAATGCTAAACCCAAATTCAATGAATTTTCCTAATCAGAGCTCTCTGTAATCCACTGCAGCCTGAAATCACATAGCCCCTGACATGTTTTTTGAATGTGTCTTGTAGCACATTGTTGTGACCCTTCCCTGTTACTGTTTGTTCAATGTACTGTTACCATTGGTGTGTGTGTGTTTGTTTCTTCTTCTTCTAAGAACTTCCCAGGACAGCATACCATCAGAGTTGCTTTCTAAAGTGGAACTACACTTCATCTGAACACCACAGACCAATAATGCTATTCAATTTATATTTAATATTCAAAGCAAACTCACCCATCCATCCAAATCCATCTTGAGTAAGAGCAGATGATTCATGTAGCACGCTAGGCACATTTAGCACTTGACCGTTTATTCCTTTCAGTGACCAGAATAAATTATTATTCTGACCAATAGAATTAATGGATACCCAAATGCTTGATGCGCCTAAATGTGTTTGCAAAAGTCCAGTGTGCAAGAGACCTTATGATCATGATGGCACTTGTTATGTTGTTTTTTGTCGGTTTGCATGAACGTGTGTCTACGGGTTTTTTGGGGTTTTTTTTGTCATATATTAGTAAAATAGTGTTTAATTAAAAATGAAATATAAAGTAAATTAAATATAAATTGGGATTTGTAGCCTTTCACTTCAACAAGCCGGTTAATAAAAGTTCCATTGGTTATTTTTTTTTTCCTTCAGCTTTGTTTTTCCATTTCCAACAGGACGAAGAGAATTTGTTCAAAAACTTAAATTGGAAAGCACTCTAAATATACATCATGGTTGTGTAAGTAAATCGCGGAACCGCAAACATACTGCTCTGGTATTTTGTTTAGACTATTTAGATTAAACTATGTCGAAACAGTAAATGGAAAGTTATCTTGAAACACATAGTTCATTCAATTTCAGAAGTATATGGAAGTCTCAGTTTAAAGAGTGCAGGGGTGGCACCAAGAGGTACCTACGCATGTTTTTTGATAGCAGCTCAAGTACCTCAAGGCTCCCAGAACCTTGGGTATTTTTGCTATAAAAATGTCTCCTGCATGGAAAAATCAAGCTCCAAATTGCCACCTTCTGAACTTTTACCTTTTGTTTAGTCTTGTTTAGTTGGAAGGCCCAACAGTATAGTGTGAAGTGAGGAAGGTGAGAGCTTGACTTTGTATGCGGAAGTCGAGATGTACTTGAGTGCAGGGCCAAAACCTGGGGGGGCGCAGGGAAGCATCTGCCCCAGGCGCTGCTTTGGGAGGGGTGCCGCGGCTCCTTCCTCCTTCTTCCTCCTTCCTCCTTCCTCCTCCCTCCGTGCCATCCAAGATCTCCACAATCCTCTCAGGGAAGCCGCTGCAAGCTCCTATAGTGGATGAAAGTCATCATGTCCCGCTCCATGCTGAGTGGACCCTGACCAGCACCTGTGTCATCTCTCCAAGCTGATTGCCTGTGTAACAGAGCCGAGGAAGCTTCCTCTAGGCTCCTCCTCGGCTCTACCTGGCCTCGCAACAAACCAGGAGGAGGAGGCTGACAGGAATAACATCTCCTGCCTGCAAGGACACTTGAGGGGGAATTGAACCAAAATTGTGGTGGATTTGTACAGGTGGGGAGGGGGGGTGTGATAGCAGGGGAATAGGATTTACACTGGATTGTGAGAATAGGGATTTGGGGGTGGGAGAGCATTGTTCTGAACTCTGCACGCGGCGCGCCCCTGAACCCTGCATGTGGCAAACCCCTGAACCTTGCACTCTGTACAGGGGGGCTCCTGACAGAGAGGGAGCCATCTGGGACTGGGGATAAGAGGGGCCCGGACTGTAATAAGTGGGTGATGGAGGGGCACACAGGGCGGTGCAGGAGGAGGAGCCCAGCTGCACGGAGTAGGAGGAGGAGGAAATCTTCCATGATTGTACAGACCACTGTTCACCCATCCCTGATCACCAGCTGGGCATGGAGTAGATAAGGGGTTCGGAGGTCTATCCTGTCCATCCTGCCCAGTGATTGCTAAAAGTGGACTAAAGGGCGAAAGGGTGGGTGGCATAATTTTTTCTACATAGGTGAAAGTGCAATTAGCAAATTCAAAGTAAAAAATAAGTCTGCCTTGGGTGAAAGAATGTCTAGCTTCGCCACTGCTTAGGTGCCTTGGCTTTTGAGGCTGCCAGAGCAAACAGCTATCTAAGGTAGTTGCAGACACCTGTAGTCTAGTTTGTGGTGAAAAAGATTTACTTTAGTTTCTGTATGCAACCTGCAATAATCTACAGTGTGACAGGAGTCACTTTGGGCGGGGGGCTTGTGAAACCCAGCTTACCTTGGAGAGCACTAGCACTGGAGACTCCTTGTCCAGCTCCCCCCGGCCCCTCCTATGTGTAAGTAACCCTGTGTCTATTAGGGTCACAGGGTTACCGAGAACTCTAGTCTGATCTCTACTAATCAGACTCCCAGTACAACCACACTGGAATAATGTGTGTGTGTGTGTGTGTATATATATATGTATATGTGTATATATATATATTGTCTCATACTGTTGTAGACTCTTTACTAGATCGTTTGAGGTGTGGCTGTATCCCATTGTTCTAGTGTCTGTCTGCCTTGGGAGAAAAGTATTATGGGATGTATATGTGATGTGGATTAGCTGTGAGGGGGGAATTTCTCCAACAGCTCTCCCTGTTGATAGGACAGCCTACTGATGAGAATTTTGAATTCACCTGTGTGTCTGTTACTGAGTGTAGTCTACCCCACCCTGTGTCATTATGCAAAGGAGGGGGGGGGATGTCCCCTGAGTGTATATCTATGTATCTTTTGTTCAAATAAACAGTTTATGTTCAGCTGCCAAAACGAGTACTGCTTAGTTCTTGGTTGCAAGCGGTTGGAATATCTGATATCTATATTCAGAATGGGAGGAAGCGATATACTGACGGAAGCACTCAAGTGGACTGTGAAAAGTCATTCTGTAACATACAGCAAAGCTGAGTAGGTTTTGACTGCCATATGAATAGTGCATGCCATAGACCAGTGTTTCTCAACTCCAGTCCTCAAGGCGCCCCAACAGGTCATGTTTTCAGGCTGACCATTATTTTGCACAGGTGATTTGATCAGTTTCACTGCCTTAGTAATTACCACAGCCATTTCATCTGAGGGAAATCCTGAAAACATGACCTGTTGGGGCGCCTTGAGGACTGGAGTTGAAAAACACTGCCATAGACCAGTGGTTCTCAACTCCTGTCCTCAGGACCCACTAACAGGCCAGATTTTAAGTATTACCTTGGGGAGATTCAGATTCGAATACTGCACTGAGCGGAAAATGATATCACCTGTGATGTATTTCAGTTATCTTGCAAACCTGGCCTGTTGGTGGATCCTGAGGACAGGAGTTGAGAACCACTGCCATAGACTGAGGATGTGAAAATTAATGACTGCTTTCATCAGGGCTTCTCTCCTTTAAAAAAAAAAAAAACCCTAACAAAAAAAAAAATTGCCTACATATTTTCTTCCTTTAATGTGTTTTCTGTAGGATATTACGTAAAGTGAAATGTCTAAAAAAATAAAAAAATAAAAAAATAAATAAATAAATTACCTATTCCCCATCTTACTTTTTTGAAGATTTTCAAATGTGGAGAGAAGTCAAAAGCGTGTGAGTGTGTGCTTGTGTTTTCTTTTGTTAATCCTGTAGCTTTAATGTGAATCGGGCAACAACGACCATGCTATACCATGCTATACTATATTTCATGGAACGCTTTGGAGTGGGTTTGAACAGGTATGCACTAGGAGAGATCTTGCAGCAATGGAGGTCCAGCTCATAGAAGCATTAATATGGTAACTCTCAAGTTAGAAAAAGTTTTTTTCAGGTGCTGTCTTCCTTATATACTGCTTTAGGTGTCACTGACCTGGGACAATCGCACATCTATATAATTTTTCTGGGGCACCAGATGGGTACCAGATCAGTGATTTACTCAGTATTTGAGGCAAAAAGAAGAATGCCTGCTCCAGAGAATGCACCTTTTACAAACAAGTTAACAATAACTGTTATATTTGTGTATTGACAGATTGCCTTAAAATAACTGCCTGATGACCAAACTGATTTAGCAAGCTTCGATAACATACAGTTGTGCTCAAAAGTTTACATACCCTGGCAGAATTTATGATTTCTTGGCCATTTTTCAGAGACTATGAATGATAATAAAAAAAAAAAACTTTTCTTTCACTCATGGTTCTTGTTTGGCTGAAGCCATTTATTACTCTTTAAATCATAATCACAACAGAAACTACTCAAATGACCCTGATCAAAAGTTTACATACCCCAGTTCTTAATACCGTGTATTGCCCCCTTTAACATCAATGACAGCTTGAAGTCTTTTGTATTTGTGGACGAGGCTCTTTATCTTCCCAGATGGTAAAGCTGCCCATTCCTCTTGGCAAAAAGCCTCCAGTTCCTGTAAATTCTTGGGCTGTCTTGCATGAACTGCACGTTTTGAGATCTCCCCAGAGTGGCTCAATGATATTGAGGTCAAGAGACTGAGATGGCCACTCCAGAACCTTCACTTTATTCTGCTGTAGCCAATAACAGGTCGACGTGGCCTCGTGTTTTGGATCATTGTCATGTTGGAATGTCCAAGTAAGTCCCATGCGCAGCTTCCTGGCTAATGAATGCAAATGTTCCTTCAGTATTTTTTGGTAACATACTGCATTCCTCTTCCTATAAATTTTGAACAAATTTTCTGTGCCCTTTTTTTGTAGCTCACACGTCCCCAAAACATCAGCGTTTCACCTCCATGTTTCACAGTAGGAATGGTGTACCTTTCATCATAGGCCTTGTTAACTCCTCCAAATGTAGCGTTTATGGTTGTGGCCAAAAAGCTCAATTTTGGTCTCATCACTCCAAATGACTTTGTGCCAGATGGTTTTAGGCTTGTCTCTGTGCTGTTTGGCATATTGTAAGTGGGATATTTTGTGGCATTTGCGTAGTAATGGCTTACTTCTGGTGACTCGACCATGCAGCCCATCTTTCTTCAAGTGCCTCCTTATTGTGCATCTTGAAACAGCCACACCATGTTTTCAGAGAGTCCTGTATTTCATCTGAAGTTATTTGTGGGTTTTTCTTTGCATCCTGAACAATTTTCCTGGCAGTTGTGGCTGAAATTTTAGTTGGTCTACCTGACCGTGGTTTGGTTTCAACAGAAGCCCTTATTTTCCACTTCTTGATTTAGAGTTTGGCATTCTCAGTTCTTTGGATATCTTTTTATATCCCTTTTTTGTTTTATACAGTTCAATTACCTTTTCTCGCGGATCCTTTTGACAATTCTTTCCCCATGACTCAGAATCGTCAGTGCAGCATTGGATGAAAAATGCAGGGGTCTGTCAGGAGTCCAGAAACTCATTGATCTTTTATATACATACATACATACACACACACACACACACACACACACACACACACGATTTACCTTTGTGTCAACTTGTGTGCATGTTATCAGGCCAAAATAACCAGGGTATGTAAACTTTTGATCGGGGTCATTTGGGTAGCTTCTGTTGTCATTATGATTTAAAAAGAGTAAACACAGTTGATTGATAATAAATGGCTTCAGCCAAACATTACCCATGAGTGAAAGAAATTTTTTTTTGTGTTATCATTCATATTCTCTGAAAAATGGCCAAGAAATCATAAATTCTGCCAGATTATGTTAATTTTTGAGCATAAGTGTAAGCAAATGCCTGGTGTAATTTTGTTCAAACAAATAAGGATTACTTGGATTTTTAACCTTCCCCCTTTTTTTTTTTTTTTTTTTTTTTTTGCTTATAGGTAAATTCAATTTCTTGGAATAGTACAGGGGAATACATACTATCTGGGTCTGATGACACAACTTTGGTCATTTGTAACCCCTACAATAAAAAGGTAAGTGAACCCATAATGGTTTAGTATTACAGCCAGGGCTGAATTTAGCCTGTCTGATGTGTGAGGGGCAGTAAAAAATGTCAGGGGGGCAGAGGATGCAAGGTCAGTAGGGAAGCTGCAAGACTCATCCACCTTACCAACTATTCAGTGTCCTCCACCCCTTTCTGCCAATCCCTGCACTGGCTTCCACTCACCCAACGAATACAATTCAAAATACTAACAATAATTTACAAAGCCATCCACAACTCTGCCCCCAGCTACATCACTAACCTAGTCTCAAAATACCAACCAAACCATTCTCTTCGGTCCTCCCAAGACCTCCTGCTCTCTAGTTTCGTTGTCACCTCCTCCCATGCTCACCTCTGGGATTTCTCCAGAGCTTCTCCCATCCTTCGGAACTCCCTACCCCAATCTGTCCGACTGTCCCCTAATCTATCCATGTTTAGACGATCCCTAAAAACCCTTCTCTTTTAACGAAGCTTATCCTGCTTCTAACTAATACTGTTTTACTTTCTGCATCAGCTCTTTCCCCACAGTTATTAGCTTTTTGTATCAATAAACCCTTCCTCCTAGATTGTAAGCTCTAACGAGCAGGGTCCTCTGATTCCTCTTGTACCAAATTGTAATATAACTGTAATGCCTGCCTTAATTTTGTTAAGCGTTGCGCAAACTGTTGGTGCTGTATAAATCCTATATAATAATAAATAGGGGTCAGCAGGGCAGAGGATAGGGTCAACAGTTTTTAGGGCAGTGTACAGAGGCCATTAGTTTGTAGGGCAAGAAAGGGTGGATTAGCAAGGCAGAGGACAGGGGCCAGCAGGGCAGTGTACAAGAGTCGTCAGAGCAGAGAATAGGGGTCAAAAGGGCAAAGGATGGGAGGTCAGCTGGGGAGTGTACAAAAGTCAGTACGGCAGTGAACGGGGTCAGCAGGGCAGAGAACAGGGGTGATCAGGTCAGTAGGGTTGTGGACAGGATCACTGCTGGCAAAACTCTCGGCAGAGCTCCTCCTCCCATCGGCACACTGCGCACAGCCTGGGCACTCAGCAGATCTCCTCTTGCCCACACAGCACATAGCTGATATCGGATTCCCTTAAAGACACAGCCCCAATCTGCATAGTGTGTAGCTGGCTACTGCAGCAGCGCTGCCATTCCAAACAGGGAATTTTACAGGTCAGAACTGCAACATAGCTACCAGCTACACACTGTGCAGATCGAGGTTGTGTTTGTAAGGGAATCTGATGTTGGCTATGTGCTGTGTGGGGAGGAGGGGATCTATTGAGTGCCATGGGTGCCATGCGAGCAGTGCTGGGACAAGGTCATCTAGCGCCCAGAGCAAAGATGGCAAACTATGTCCCCTGATGTGTGAGCATCATGTTTTGTCATGAATCCCTCCTCCTCCTCAAAAAATCAAAACAAAAAAATAAAACAGCACTGATCAGTATACTCGCCCCTAAGCATAAATTCCCTGTGGAAGCAAAATTTCTCCCCAAACATAAATGCAAAACTTCCCCCTTTTTCTCCCAGCACAAACTTTTGCCAAAATCTAGTCTCCTAGCACAAATCTCCTCTGACTCTCACAAATCCTATCCCCCAGCATAACTCCTCACCAAGCTCAAATCCTCCCTCCCCAGCATAAATCCTCTCCCCCCAAACCCCCTCCTAACACAAATTCCTCAAATCCCTCCTCCTAGCACAGCCCCCTCCAAATTACCTTTCCCAGCACAACTCCTCCCTCCCTACCCGAATACCCCCTCCTAGCACAAATTACCGCCCCCCCCCATTCCAAATATCCTTCCCAGCCGAAATAGCCCCCCCATCCCCCTTCCTCCACAAACCTTATCCCAAGCACTAATTGCTACCCTGCCCACTCTCACTTCACTGTGTTCCCAGTACAAATACCCTGCATGTAATCCCCACCCTCACAGAAGATGCCAGGGGATTGCTCTTGGATCAGACTATACACACACAGTTTGATTACCTGCCCGGTATCTCCTCCTAGAACTGCTCATCTCCCGGCAGCAGAAAATGTCAGTAAGGACAGGTATATAAACAGTGTACAGTCCAATCTAGCGATCCAGTGTCATCTGCTGTATGGAGAACCTGCCACTGTTAGGAATTTACTGCTCACAGTTCACTTCACCAGGCTGCCTCATCTTATCCTGGCTTTGAGTGTGAGGATGGGGGAAAGAACCCTGGCTTTTTATTCTTGTCAAGAAAAACAAAATTTTCCAACAATGGGTACCAGTCACTCTTTCCCTTTTTTTTTTTTTTTTTTTTTTTATTTTACCCAGAGGGAAATATTACAAATGGAGCATTGTTGTTTTTTTATTAAATTAATCCCGTGAATCTACAATTTCCCAGCAATACACTGAGATGATTATATAAGTGAAATATTTCTGCATTGAAACTAGCATTTGTTTTGTATATTTTAATTTTCCATTTGTTTTGTATATTTTAATTTTCAAGTCTAATTTTCTGAATTTTTAGGTCTTGACAAGAATCCGCTCAGGTCACAGAGCCAATATCTTTAGCGCAAAGTTCCTGCCACTTACCAATGACAAGCACATCATTTCATGTTCTGGAGATGGAGTCATTTACTTCACAGACATTGAAAAAGATACAGAGACAAACAGACAGTGCCAATTTACATGCCATTATGGAACA
Organism: Lithobates clamitans; assembly: GCA_037952925.1. Taxonomy (NCBI): domain Eukaryota; kingdom Metazoa; phylum Chordata; class Amphibia; order Anura; family Ranidae; genus Lithobates; species Lithobates clamitans. Next base: position 916,496 of record JBBGZY010000351.1, on the reverse strand, counting down.
GCATATGAGGTGTGTGTGGTGACAGATGGCTGTATATAATTATATTTTCTGTTAAAAACATTACTTTATCCTACTTAATTTCCTATTTATTGTTTTATCATGGCTACATACTTGGTGCTTGATTTTATTTCAGGTACTTTGTATACAGTATACAGAGTATAGTCTGTTCATTTGCTTAATACTTTGTTTAAACTGATTTGAGAAAGGTGTGGACCCAAAGCAAACTCTAGTTTTGTTGAAGGAAAAAATAATTTTCTTCTAGTTAACTATATACTTTAAGACCACCCTCTTTTACCATGTGAAAGGGTCTTATCAGTCTAGTCAATCAGTACTTTCAGGAATAACCGTAAGGACTGAATTACCCTTTTTTGTTACAGTAACAAGCACGTTACCGCAAAACACGGTAACACACATTGCATGCATTGTTGAAGTGCCATTAATGAATGGCACACCGACACAACTTCCCCAACTCTTCTACACTGTAGCTTGCCCTGCAATGCATGTCAACATATGGTGGGGTGTTGTGTTACAAAAAAGGGTCTGCTTATGGACACACTGGGGTGCGTTGGCAGCACATACAAAGTAAATGAGCTGCCTTAACTAGTTGAGGACACTGGGAGTGAAAACAGAAAAAAATGGGGTGCCTCTATCTGAGTGTGGAGTATTGGAGGACACTAGGTGTGCTACACATGCCCATAAAAATGTCATCAAAGTACACAGGACATGTGTAGCACATCCAGTACCTCTGCCCCCAGCTGCCATGCATCCTTTCCACTTGCTTCAATTTCCAGCTCTTAAAATAAGCTCAAGCTGTTGCTTCTGTTTAAAAAAACAAACAAAAAAAGGGTCTGACTCATTATTAACCTTGTTTAGATGCAAAATACAGATATACATTCAAAAAGGGAAAAATCTCCATGACAAAGCTCCGTGAGAGGAGTGAAACGCTTTAGGGATGTGGCCTGGTTGGAGCCTGGACTAAGACTATAGTGCACCTCCTTACAGGGTTTTGCAGAGATGTGACTTCCAGGCCTTTTCCCTTTTCCATTTAGATGTTGTGAGCTGGGATGAGCTCTGTCCTTGTCTGCACTCCAATCGGTTACTACATAAAAGGACCCGGTGGAGCCTTGAGCGGCACCTGTAAATTTGATTTAGGTTACAGAAATACATTAACACTTTTTCATTCATCTGCATATCATAGGGAAGCGCTTTGGCCCTGTTCCCTGTACCGGCGTCCCATTGTTGTCTGTTGGGACACACCACTGCATGGACACAGCTGCTGTGTTCGAATATGATGTGCGGGTGCAGGTCCCCGAATTCACCCCGTGTAAAAGAAACTGTGTTTTTTTTTGTTTTTTTTTTTGTTTTTTTTTTCAAAATGTTTTTTTTTTCCTTTTCATAATAAAAAAGCACAGCACTTATTAATTACCACCAAAAGAATGCTAAAAAAAGTTAAAAAACCATTTTGGGTACAGTGTTTTATAATAGAGTAATTATCAGTCAGACTATCACATTGATGAAAACTAAAAAAAATGCCTGGTAATGGAGTATTACAGGCTGTTACTCAAGTGGCTAAGGGTTACATAAAGATATATATATTTTTTTTTTTCAATCACACAAAAAATAACTCTATAAAAAAAAAAAATGTATTACTTTATCTTAAGTAATGACGTAATGTTATTGCTGAAACAAAACAGGTCCAGAAATGGAAAGGAATGTTTTGGTCTATGATGTACAGGTGTAAGAGCTGAAGTGGCAAATTGTATGTTATCCTAAAAATCATATCCGATAAATGTGTCTCTCTGTTTTCATGTTAATAGTATCTCTATGGAAAAAAAAAAAGAATTGTGCTAAATCTGTGAGTTTAAACAGATGTAAACCATAAATTAATAAATGAAACACATCAATATTAAAATTATTCACAGTTCTATGTGAATAATAAACTGAGTGAACAGGTGTGTGAATGTGATTATTGATACAATAATCTCAAAATACCAAAATTGTGAGCTTGGTGAACCATAAATAAAAAATAAAAATTAAAAAATGAATAAAATTGGAAATTCAATAAAAATTGTAAATACATATTGGAAATCATTGTGCAAACAAAGCAAAAAAGTCTTATGCCCTGTACACACGGTCGGACATTGATCGGACATTCCCACAGACGGATGTTGGCTCAAACTTGTCTTGCATACACACGGTCATGCAAAGTTGTCGGAACATCCAATCGTTCTAAACGTGGTGACGTAAAACACGTATGACGGGACTATAAACTGGGCAGTATCTATCTGGTAAGAAGTGATTCTTTCTATGGTGGTGGTGGACTCAACACAGTTTTTTGCTCATCAGTGATTGAAGATACGTTTCATTTGCGGATGGACTTTATCCCTAAGCTTTGCACGGGTGGATGTCATATTTCACAGCTTGTTACACTAAGACTTTTTTGCTTTGTTTGCACAATGATTTACAATATTTATTTACATTTTTTATTGAATTTCCAATTTTATTCATTTTTTTTCATTGTTATTTTTTATTCATGCTTCACCAAGCTCACAATTTTGATATTTTGAGATTATTGTATCAATAATCACATTCACACACCTGTTCACTCAGTTTATTATTCACATAGAACTGTGAATAGTTTTAATATTGATGTGTTTCATTTATTAACCACTTGCCACCCGCCATATAGCAGAATGAAGGCAGCAAAGTGGTTTCAATACCCTGACTGGGCATCATATGACGTCCTCAGGATATTGAGCCGCTGCGCGCCCCCGGGGGCGCGCATCGTGGCAATCGTTGTTGCAGGGTGTCAGTCTGACACCCCGCAACACCGATCTAGGTAAAGAGTCTCTGACGGAGACTCTTTACCACCTGATCGGCCATGTCCAATCACGGCTGATCACGATGTAAATAGGAAGAGCCGGTGATCGGCTTTTCTTCACTCGCGTCTGACAGACGCAAGTAGAAGAGAGCCGATCGGCTGCTCTCCTGATGGGGGGGTCTGTGCTGATTGTTTATCAGCACAGCTCCCCCCCTCGGATCCCACCCGGGACCACCAGGGAAGCCGCCCAGGACCACCACGATGGCCATCCACGCTGGATCACCAGGTATGCCCCCTAGACCCACAGGGAAATACTAATCTGTGCCCAGGCAGCTGCCAATCCATGCCCAGGCAGCTGCCAATCAGTGCCCACTCACAATGCCTACCACTGCCAGTGCCACCAGGGATGCCTATCAGTGCCTCATATCAGTGCCGCCTATCAGTGCTCAGCAATGCCACCTATCAGTGCTTATCAGTGTCACCCATAAGAACCCATCTTTGCAGCCTTTCAGTGCCCATCAGTGTCGCCCATCAGTGTCGCCCATCAGTGTCGCCCATCAGTGCCACCCATGAGTGCCCATCGTCAGTGCCCGCTCATTGGTGCCGCCTTATCAGTGCCTGTCAGTGCTGCCTTATCAGTGCCCATCAGTGAAAGAGAAAACTTATTTATTTACAACATTTTTTAACAGAAACAAAAGCAAAACTTATTTTTTTTTTTAATTTTCGGTTTTTTTTTTATTTAGCAAAAAATAAAAAATGCAGAGGTGATCAAATACCACCAAAAGCAAGCTCAATTTGTGGGAAGAAAATGATAAAAATTTAGTTTGGGTACAGTGTTGTATGACCGCGCAATTGTCATTCAAACTGCGACAGCAATGAAAATTGGTCTGGTCAGGAAGGTGTATAAGTGCCCTGTATTGAAGTGGTTAATTTATGGTTTACATCTGTTTAAACTCGCAGATTTAGCACGATTCTATTTTTTTCCATATTTGTTCACTGTTTTATGTCACACAGGAGGATTGCTGCTTCCATTATATAACAGATATCATTATTTTTAGGTACACATTTTATATCTTAGCGCAGTTTCTTTTCTTTTTTCTAATAATAGTATCTCCAGCCTGTTTATTTAGCTCTTTTTTTTACCTTGGTGATATGCCGGTTCCCTTTTGCTTTCTGCTTGAAACTGAGCACGTCTAACAGAGGAACAGCTCTGTGCTGGTGTGGTCTGTTTCAACACTCAGATGCTTGCTAGGAGCTGCAGGATGACATGCTGCCCCAAGGCGTGTGTTCAGTGACAGTAGCTCCCAGCAAGAGTCTTGCTGTCAAAATTGCACAGTACACAGAGTGGTAAAATTCTACCTTGTGGTGTAAATGGGTTCATGCACTGACTGGAAGTCCCTGCCACATCGCATGTCCTCCTCTGCTTAGGACACTCATGCCACCAGCCCAGCCTGGATAAGGCTCCACGTTCTTCCTATGACTTCACTGCATCTGCATTATGTAGTGAAGTCATAGGAAGAACATGGAGCCCTATCCAGGCTGGACTGGTGGCATGAGTGTCCTAAGCAGAGGTGGACATGTGATGTGGCAGGGATTTCCAGTCAGTGCATGAACCCATTCGGAAGAGGGATATAGCAGGATGGGTGGACTTGGAAATGCCTTTTCAGGTACTGGACTGTAGAGGCCTGCTGGGTGTTTTCAGCATAGGGTATGGCCTGTGGAGAACAAAAACCCCTGTTCACATCATAGGCCTGCGCACAGGGTGTGTCGGAGATGCCTGGGCACACCCTAATCCCACCATGTGCATTAGCATTATCCAGGGGCGGCACCAGGTGGGTGGTTGGGGGTGCCAGTGTAAATGGCCCTATTATTATAGTAAAGGCTAGGTTCAACTTTAGGAACATGTTACACCCGTATTTAGGGTGTAACGTAATATGCTTCCAATTAACTGTCTCCCACCACCAGACGCTCCTCTCTGTGACTTTCATGTGTGTTTGAGCTTTGGGGTGCACTCCCTAATGCAATAAGCTGCGCACACCTATGGTTCACACCATACATGTGCAGTCGGCCAGAAAACGTTCTCTCCTTTGTCAGGGCTTCATTTAAAGTAAGAAACTTAAAGGCTTTTTTTTTTATCGTACATCATGGGACACAGAGCCTTAAGTAATTACTTAATGGGTTATAGGCCACCTTCAGGTGATGGACACTGGTATACCCAATCCACTCCCTATATAACCCCTCCTCCTTCCAGGAGCACATCAGTTTTTTCGCCAGTGTCTAAGGTGTTGGTCACAAGTGAAGATGTGCTCTGAGGAGCTCCAGGAGGGATCCATGCTGGATTTAAATAGCCTCCATAGACCAGATCTATCCAAAGTGCCACTGAGGCCTAAGTGGATGGTACCTGGTACCAATCTGCCAAATGTTTTCTTTCTCCCCCCTGAAGGGACCGGAGGGTTAGGGGGACATCAGCGGTGTACCCCCTTGCATCACCCCCCCCGCCGCAGGGGTTGCGAAGGTCCCGCTGTTACTGCTACTATTGTTGGCCAGCTGCTGACAGGTCTCTGCCTCCCTCGTGTTGGGTCTGTAGACCCGAAAGCCGCCACACACAAGTGCGGGAACATTTTAAAAATGAAACAGAGGGCTGGTTTTTCGGAGGGGCAGGGTCCACGAGGACACACAAGGCAAAGACAATAAAACCACAGCTGGGACAGTCTCTCCTCGGCTGATGAGGAGGAAACAAGCAGTCTGCACACAGGGACACAGGAGCTATGGGGCACGTGAGGGTTGCAAACTGACATTCTTGATACAGTAAGGACACTTTTTTTCCCAGCACTAGGCTGAACTTTATAGCGGCTTTATTGTCATGACTATATTCAGCAATTAAGTGCAATTGTATAGTGCCTCTGTTTTTGTGCTTAGGACTATGCCTGCTAAGAAAGACACAACAAAGACCAAAAAGGTACTAAAGGTTTCACCAACAGGCGCTAAGATCTCGAGTCGCATTTCCATGCTGCCATCCTCGCCTGAATTACCAATTATGGCAAGCCAGGGTGAGCCATTGGAACAAATTGATGGTGCAACTGCTTCTCACATCTCAGCCCCTGTATACGTGACTGAAGATGTCCTTTCCTCCACCCTGCAGGGTCTGGAGGAAGATTAGCGGCTTTAAACGTGTCCTCCATTCCAATGTATAGGAAGCGTACTAGATCCCCCTCCCCCACTTCAGACCCCTTGCAAGGGGAACAGTGGGCACAGGATGAGGTGTTACCCTCAGGCGATCAGGAGGAAAAGCAAACCGATGATTCCTCTGCCTCACAATCTGAGACATTGCTGATACAATCTTACGGAGATGGTTCGTTCCACTTTCATGCTACCCCTAACAGAGTCCCCTGAAAGCTCGTTTTTTTTCCTTAGGGTTCCTTAAGACCTTCTCAGCCTTCTCAGCCTTTGCATGCGTTTCCTGTCCATGCATTATTAGAACAGCTTATTTTTGCAGATGGGATCACCCGGATAAGTATTTTCTTCCTCCTAATGCCCCGTACACACGGTCGGATTTTCCGATGGAAAATGTCCGATCGGAGCGTGTTGTCGGAAATTCCGACCGTGTGTGGGCTCCATCGGACATTTTCCATCGGATTTTCCGACACACAAAGTTGGAGAGCAGGAGATAAAATTTTCCGACAACAAAATCCGTTGTCGGAAATTCCGATCGTGTGTACACAAATCCGACGGACAAAGTGCCACGCATGCTCAGAATAAATAAAGAGATGAAAGCTATTGGCCACTGCCCCGTTTATAGTCCCGACGTACATGTTTTACGTCACCGCGTTTAAAACGATCGGATTTTCCGACAACTTTGTGTGACCGTGTGTATGCAAGACAAGTTTGAGCCAACATCCGTCGGAAAAAATCCTAGGATTTTGTTGTCGGAATGTCCGAACAAAGTCCGACCGTGTGTACGGGGCATAAGGGATTTTTAATTCTCTATCCCCTGGAAGAGAAATTCTCCAAAAAATGGAAAGTACCTGCAGCTGACGCTGCGATTTCCAGTGTAAATAAAAACCTAACTTGTCCTTAGACAATGCACAAATGCTTAAGGATCCAACTAAAAAGTTGGAATCCCTGTTAAAATCTACTTTTTCCATGGCAGGTGCCGTTACTCAGCCTGCAGTCACTGCAATATGCGTCTGTCAATCCCTAAAGGACCAATTTAGACAGGCCCTTAAAGAGGTCCCTGCACAACAAGCCCGGGAATTGGCTGAACTACCAAAGGCATTATGCTTTGCCATAGATGCCATTAAAGATTCTATTCACCAGGCGTCCCGCCTTACGCTTATGCTTGTACATGTGCATAGAATCCTGTGGTTAAAAAATTGGTTAGCCGAAGCACCATGTAAAAACCTCCTAACTGGGTTCCCTTTTCACGGGGAGCGGCTTTTTGGAGAAGATTTGGACAAATATATCAAAAATAATTTCTAGCGGGAAAAGTACTCTCTTGCCAGTCAAAAGAAAGTATAAACGCCCTTCATTTAAATGGGCTTTTTCCCCTGCGCCAGGGGCTTCAGCTTCTAGGCAGTGGCGACGGCCTCCGCTGTCAGAATCTAGAAGAAAACCTCAGGGTCAGACCCAGGCTCAAAAGAAGACCTAGGGTCGGAAACCTGCAAAGCAGAATCCTAAAGCCTCATTATGAAGAGGCAAACCCCCTCACCAAAGTGGGGGGAAGACTTCTGCAGTTTTCAGAAGTCTGGCAAGAGGAAATTCAGGAAAGATGGGTCATCCCCATGGTAACGCTGGGGTACAAGCTGGAATTTCAGGACTTTCCACCGTCTTGTTTCCTGAGGTCGAGCGTTCCCAAAGATCCAGAGAAAAGACAATCTCTGTTTCAGGCACTAGACCGATTAATATCTCAAGGGGTGATCATACAGATCCCCACAAAAGAGCAAGGTTTGGGGGTTTTATTCAAATCTTTTTATGGTACCAAAACCAAATGGAGATGTCGGACACATTCTAGATCTAAAAAATCTAAATCAGTTCCTGAAGATCCGCTCCTTTCACATGGAGACGATCAGGTCAGTAGTTTCTATCCAACTAGGGGGAGAACTTCTGGCATCAATCGACATCAGGGATGCATATCTGCATGTTCTTATATTTCCCGCTCACCAAAAGTTTCTGCAGTTCGAGTTAGAACAGCAGCATTTCCAGTTTGTAGCCCTGCCCTTCGGGCTAGCAACAGCATCCCGGGTGTTCACAAAAGCGCTGGCCCCACCTTTAGCCAGGTTAAGGGCACAGGGCATAACACTTGTAGCATACCTATATGATCTATTGCTAATAGACCAGTTGGTGGCTCGTTTGGAGCAAAGCGTACGCATTACAACTAGTTACCTGGAAAGTCTGGGTTGGATTCTCAACCTAGAGAAATCTTCCTTAATATCGCTGAAAAGGCTGGAGTACTTGGGTCTAATCCTAGACACAGCCCAGGAAAAGGTGGTTTTGCCTCGGGCAAAGATCAACTCCATAAGAGAGCTGGTGCAGATGGTCAGGTCAAAAGGCGATCCCTCCATTCACCTTTGCATGAGGTTGCTAGGAACCATGGTGGTTTTATTCGAAGCAGTTCTCTATGCCCAGTTCTATTCAAGACTGCCCCAAGAGCGTCCCAAAGCCTCACTTGGTGGTTACTAACCCAGAATCTGCTGAAAGGAAAATCCTTTAGACCAGTCATCTGTAAAGTGGTAACGACGGATGCCAGCCTTTCAGGCTGGGGAGCAGTACTAGAAAAGACAACTATCCAGGGACAGTGGTCAAGAACTGAAAGAACCTTTCCCATCAATATCCTAGAGATTCGGGCAGTGCGTCTGGCTCTAAATGCCTGGACTTTCAGGTTACGGGATTGTCCTGTCAGGATCCAATCCGACAATGCCACAGCTGTGACCTATATCAATCACCAATGGGGCACCAAAAGTCTCAGCACAGAGAGAGACCATATTCTAACTTGGGCAGAAAGGTATGCTCCGTGCCTATCAGCAGTCTTCATTCCGGAAGTAGAGAATTGGCAGGCAGACTACTTGAATTGCCAGCAGTTATTCGCAGGGGAATGGTCTCTTCACCCCGACATATTTCAGGCTGTTTGCCAAAGATGGGGGGACTCCGGACATAGATCTTCTAACGTCCCAGGTTCAACACGAAGTTAGTCAACTTTGTGGCCAGAACAAGGGATCCACTCGCAACGGTAACGGATTCGTTGGTGACCCCGTGGGATCAGTTCTCACTGATCTATGCATTCCCCTCTGTTCAGTTGCTGCCTTGACTTCTTTGCAGGATCAAGCTGGAAAGAAAGACGGTAATTCTGGTGGCACCAGCATGGCTCAGAAGGTCATGGTATGCAGAAATCGTAAAGATGGTAGTGGAGGGCCCTTGGTCCCTCCCACTACAGCCAGATGTGGTCTCACAGGGACCGATATTCCATCCTACCTTATGGTCTCTAAATGTAATGGCTTAGCTATTGAAACCCACATTCTGAAGAAAAGTGGGCTTTCCGGGTCAGTTATCTCTACCCTGATTAATGCAAGGAAGTCAGGTTCCAGAACTATATATTATAAGGTCTGGAGGCCTAAATTTCCTCGTGTGAATCCAAGGGTTGGCACCCTCGGAGATATATCATAGGCAGAATTCTTGCCTTTCTACAATTAGGGGTAGAAATGAAATTGGCCTTGAGTACTATTAAAGGCCAACTCTCAGCTTTATTGGTCTTATTTCAAAGACCACTTGCTACACATTCTTTAGTTCAGGGTTTTCTGCAAGGGGTGATGCGGCTTAATCTGCCAGTCAAACCTCCCTTGAACCCTTGGAACTTGAACTTAGTTTTGTCTGTGTTACAAAAAACGCCATTTGGACCGATATAACATATTCCCCCTAGTCCTTCTGACAAGGAAGTTGGTATTTTTGGTTGCTATATCAACAGCAAGGAGGGTTTCGGAATTGGCTGCTCTTTCTTGTAAAGAGCCATATTTGATTTTTCATGAGGACAGGGTGGTGTTACGCCCTCGTCCAGACTTTTTGCCAAAAGTGGTTTCAGCTTTTCACCTGAACCAAGATATTGTCCTGCCATCGTTTTTTCCAAAACCATGTTCCAGGGAAGAAAAGTCACTACATTGTCTTGATGTGGTAAGAGCAGTGTAAATTTATTTAAAGGCAACTGCTCAGATTCGTAAGATTGATTTATTCTGCCAGAGGGTCCTAGGACAGGCAACGTCGAAATCCACTGTCGCTAAGTGGATTCGGCAAGTTATAATTCAAACTTATAATTTAAGGGGTAAGATTCCCCCTTTTCAAGTTAAGGCGCACTCTATCAGGGCAGTTAGTGCTTCTTGGGCAGTGCGTCATCAGGCCTCCATGGCTCAGAACTATAAGGCCGCAACTTGGTCTTCAGTGCATACATTCACAAAATTTTATCAGGTGGATGTAAGAAGGTATGAGGATATCGCTTTCGGGTGCAGTGTGCTGCAGGCAGCAGTATAGGTCCTCAAGTCTGGGGGTACCCTCCGGGTTATATCTCCCTCCCCTCAAGTAGCATTGCTACGGGATGTCCCATTAAGTAATTACTTAAGGCTCTGCGTCCCATGATGTACGACAAAGAAAATAGGATTTTTATAACGGCTTACCTGTAAAATCCTTTTCTTGGAGTACATCATGGGACACAGAGGTCCCTCCTCTCCTTTTTTGGGGATTTAAGTATATTGCTTTGCTACAAAAACTGATGTGCTCCTGGAAGGAGGAGGGGTTATATAGGGCGTGAACTTCCTGGATTGGGTATACCAGTGTCCATCACCTGAAGGTGGCTTATAACCCATTAAGTAATTACTTAAGGCTCTGTGTCCCATGATGTATTACAAGAAAAGCATTTTACAGGTAAGCTGTTATAAACATTCTATTTTTTTTTCTTTTTTTTTTTTTTTCACACAGCGCAACACATGGCACAGCACCTTGCAAAATGCCACAGTGTTTAAAGTGGAATAAGCTGTTTCTTTTGCAACAATAAAGTTAACAAGAGAAACAAAAACACAAACAATGCAAGACATCAGAACAACACATTGCTCTGCCCCTACACAGCGCACATTGCGCATAAGCTGATGTAAATTGACCCCATATAAATAATACAGACACTGTTCCACAAGTATCAATTTACACAGGAGTAATTACTGGTAAATGCAGACAGACCCAAAGTATTTTAATAATGTTTTTTTGGGTGAGTGTAGTACACAACCACCCAAATACAGTCAGCACAGCAGACACCCTGTTATTAGTATCTGCCAGGAAATGCCTTTGTGCAGTAGCCCAGTATTCGTGAATTCTAGCATTATACGTTGCTTAATTATTTATATAATTTGTGCAGCAATATTTCTTCAGATATCACACCACATTTTCAATAGTAAAGCTTGTGTATCCTTGGATAGCAATGCACGTTTCAACTTATATTGACAAGACAAAGCTTTGGCACTTTCCAGACTTGCCTGCCTCTTGCTTACTCCTTTAGGCCAGTGGAACTGCACACTATAATGATGGGTTGGTAGGAATTTGTGGGGAGTGTGTTTTGCTGCAAGCTCTGATATCCAACAAAAGCATTGGGTCTTAAATTTTCCTAAGTTTCAGAAGCTGGTGCACTTTATGCCTGCAGCAGCATGTTTAGTTTTTGTTTTTTATGACCATCTTAAAAAATGCAGGTAAAGGCATATTAAATAATTAAGCATTTTAAATGCGTACTAGTGTTTTTTTCTTTTCCATGGATGATGATTTTTTTGTTAACTTGCAGTGTGCTTTTTAGTTTGCTAGAAAAATTCCCTAGTCAGTTCTCTATCACAGCCCTACCTCTCCTGCTACATCAAAGTCCCGTCTACTTTTACTGTTCCACAGTAAAAAAAATGAACCCCTTTATAGTAGCGTTTATCTGCTCTTTTTGTACTATAAAGGGCTAATTTTATTTTATTTTTTTAACCCCATGATGACAGTTGACACAAAAAAAAAAAAATCATGCTGCTGTTACTAAAGGTCTTGGGCCTTGTTCACACCTATGTGTTTTTTGGTGCTTTTTGCAGAAACACACTACAGTTCATTTAACATGGTTTCCTATGGGACACGTTCACATCTGTTTTTTTCAGCTGCTGCGTATTTGGAAAGGGTCAAGGACTTTTTTTCAACGCAAAACTGTGCTTTTTTGGTTCAATATACTTCAATGGAGAAGCTGCAGAAAAGCATGTAGTGTGTTTTTTGCACCAATTTGTGTGTTTTAATCTGCCCAACAACAAATTGGTCTAAAAAATGCAAAATTGCAAATCGCAGCAAAATCATGTGCGCAAAAATCAAAAATACACTGCAGAAACAGATTAAAAGCAGACTGCATAGGTGTGCACCGAGCCTTATGCTGGCCACAAGGATCAATTTTCAGACGAGAATATTCATACAAAAAATCTTTGTACATTCGCTGAATGAAAGAATGTTGTTTAAAGTTTACACTTGCTTTTAACAGTCTGTTTTAAAATGAATGTAATTTCTGAACGAAAACCACATACACTGTCTGAAAATTCCTTTGACCAATATGTTTTCTATTTCTAAATTTTCCCGTCACTGTGGTTGAAAACGAACATCGACTTGAGCCCACTAACGATTAGAAAATCGAACGAATGTTCTTAAAATTACATTTTTTTTAAATTTTTTTTTTTTTTGAAGGAAGACATTGTTTTTGTATGGCCAGCATATAAGATATTACAGTTCTGTCTGAAAATCTGCAAAACAGTCTAACTTTTTTTCTTTTAAATAAAAAAAATTCTCTGAGTCTGATATTTACCAGATTCACCCTCCAATAGTATATACAGTATATCTCCTCTAATAATATATATATATAGTATATCTCTTCTGTCTGTTATTCTCAGAGTGAATTTAGAGATTTTACTACCTATAATGGTTGGTTATTTATATTTACCACTGCATAGAGATATTTAAGAATAAATTGCCTTTTTTTAAACTTTACATATTAACTAAATTATACACATCACTTTCTTTTTAAAGTTTTATTAATCGATTAATCAAAACAATAATTGCCAACTAATCTATTATGAAAATAATCGTTAGTTGCAGCCCTACATTGAAGCCGTCAGATACAGGGCTGCAGGTAAGGAATTCCATTGCAGGGGAATGGGGTTACATAAAGGACAACATTTTTCTTAAAGTATAAAGCCCCTTTCACGTGAGCGGATAGAATTCAGCTTTTAGCTACGGATAGATCAAGTTATCTACCGCAGCTAAACTCACACAATGCTTTCCTATTGCCCCATTCACACACTGCATTTAGCAACGGTTTTGTTACATGGGATTAGGTGCGGATATAAAAAATAAATTTGTGTCCAGGAACAATTTATTGCCGCTATCTGCACATAACTGCAGGTTATCGCAGTGTACTATTTCAACTGCAGATAGCGGCAACAAGGAAAGAAAAACAGGAAGCACATCAGAAATGACAGGAATATTCCAACGCAGCTAAACACAGCTGCATGTAAATGCACGTAAACGCAGCTAATCGCAATGTACAACTGTGAGTGAACGCTGTGCCAGGATTCTCTGAATTTCAAAATGACAAAACATGCTTTTAACAGCGGCCGGACAGCCGCCCGTGTGAAAGGGGCCTAGAACTTTACAGAAAGCAGTCTCGCGGCCTTTTCTATATGAGGTTTTGTAAAAATATGAATAAGACAAACAAGCAAGTAAAGCACAGCCTTTGTACAAAACATGCAAAAACTTGATTTTCAACATGTACATATGAAATAAATAGTCAGTCACCACTGGATAATGTTCTGTTAACATAGATGTTCAAATACTGATCAGAGTAAAAATTTAATGGATGGTCATTCTGAAATCTGTTTACAGATTATGACTGTACCCAATGATCCCTACACATTTCTGTCATGTGGTGAAGATGGCACTGTGCGGTGGTTTGATATTCGAGCCAAGACCAGCTGTACAAAAGAAGACTGTAAAGATGTAGGTTTATTTATCTTGTTCATTTATTTTTCTTACGGAATAAAAAATAAAAGCCATGTATAAATAGCTTGTTTGTATCTGCTATCTCACATTCAGTTATCAACATATTGGGGGTTATTTACTAAAGGAAAATCCACCTTGCACTGCAAGTGCACTTGGAAGTAAAGTCGCTGTAGATTTGAGGGGGACATGCAAGGAAAATAAAAAACAGCATTTTAGCTTGCACATGATTGGATGATAAAATCAGCAGAGCTTCCAGTAATTTCAGATCTACCCCTCAGATTTACAGTGACTGCACGTCCAAGTGCACTAGCAGTGCAAAGTGGATTTGCCTTTCATAAATAACCCCCATTGTGTTTGAGGAGAATATGTATAGATAATTATTAATGCTAAAAAAAAAGTGAGTGTTTAATTCATTAAGCCTTTATGGACATATTTTATAAAAACAAAAGAGCAAAAAGAGCCGAAGGTTCTCTATGAGAATGGAGTACTTGTCTGCGGTAACCAGTCTGGTTGCTTTGTGTAAATTGACTATTCAAATAAAATCATTATTACACATATTAGGTTTTTAAACTGAGTTAGTTACTATAAGCTGCATTCCACTTCTCCTGCACTTAGGTTTCATACTGATCTGAGTATTAGCTGTAAGCATTGTTTGATGGTGTATGTAGCCTGTTATTTCAAGGGCTTCCAAATATAGAACCAAGCTTCTCAAGTGAGGCACATTGCTAGCTTTCTAAATGTTCAGTAGAACAGATTTTACATAGTGTGTTGTGGTCAATGACACTACATCCCTTGAAAATGTATATGGACATTGCAGTCTTTATTATTTTTCACACATCTGAGCTTATCTATTAAGGAAGTGTAAAGTGCAATTAGAGCACAGCATCCCTCAGCTGCCTAAAATTACTGCAAAGAGTTGCACGACTGTTTAAATCGCTTTTTCCTTTTAAATAATCCTTTGTAGGTAGTTCAGTAGGAATATCCCCTAAATAAAATTGTGCAGCATCACTTAATATACTCAGATTCATGTAAAGTGCTGACTCTCTGTTAACATACAGCGAATTAGACTTTTCTGATTGATTGCCATCTTTGACTGGTCATACACAGATTGTTTTTATCTCTTTCTTTATTTAATTTTTTTTTTTATCAGCGTTTTTTGAAAAAATGCATTCAACTTCCAAACATTCAAGGTGGATAAAGGAATCCTCCCTGCTATGGGTATTGTATTCTGACAGTGGGACTCCTCCGCTGTCAGAATACACTGATCAGCGCTCCATGCACTGATCGAAGACAAATTTTATAAAAGTCTCTCTCTCGAGGATTCAGTCACTAGGTCAACTCCTCTCAAATGGCAATGACCATAGATGTATCAAACTTTGGCAGGCCCCTGCTGAACCAGCCAAATTGTGATCCCTGTATGGCCTGTATTAGTCTACAGAAATTGCCACGAAAGCTTCTCCTGAGACTCTCTATCCAGAGATGAAAGGGCATCTTAGACCTTGCTAACAATCTGCCTGTAAAAGGGTGACAACACATAAATAACTGGAAACAGCTATTCAAGAGGCACATTGAGGTGTGTGTGCAAGACAGTCTGATAATTGGTTCCATTGCTTCACTCAACAGTATAGGCAAGTGTCAATGGGCCAAATTGACCCTATTCTAACAGATTTTCCATTCACCATGTATGATCTGTTGCAGATCAGGCAAATTGTCAGTGAAAAGTTTTTAAAGCCTTGTACACACGGTACGATTGTTGGCAGGGGATTGTTTGTTGACAGACTTGTCCTAAAATCTTACCTTTTAGTACGCTCCTTTTGACAATTGTTGTCCAACTTTCGGCCAACAAATGTTGGGTGACAGACTAGTAAATTTTTGGAGGACAGCGGTTTAACATCAGATTTTCGTCAGTACACAAATCCTTCACACAAAAGTCGAAAGTACAAACATGCATGCTTGGAATCAATGCACACCAAACATGAAATTAGCAGAAGGGGCCCAAAGGGTGGCGCTCAAGAGCTGAAATTCCACGTAGTACGTCACTACGTTCGTGTTTGTGGCACGATAATTGTGTAACGGTATGCAAGACAAGATCCTGGCACGCACCCTTTTTACAAAAATCAGACGCTCGGTTGGCCAACAATCGTACCGTGTGTATGAGGCTTTAGGTGACTGGAGCTGTAGGAAACGTAAGAATCTTTGTTGATGGGTTTTTGTTTAAAATGGATTTTGCATTTCCATATAAGTCTGTGGAAAACCTGCTTGAAGCAGTTGAAATGCAGGTCACATACACCACAATTCTGAGTGATCTCTTAAATGAAGCAGCTCAAACTGATGGCATTGTCTTCAGTAAAATTCAATGAAAGAGGAAGTAAACCCCGCAAATTTATTTTTTTTTTATTTTATTTTTCTAATATTTCAATTTTTTTTTTACCTTGCCAAGCAAGCGATCTATAAATTAGTCCTAAACGAGCATTAGAAGTACCTTTTTTTTTTTTTTTTTTTTTTTTTTTTTTTTTTTTTTTTTATGATTTTTATTTTCCTGTATCGTCCGCACCATTCTTTGTCCTGTTTGCTGAAGCTGATGCGGATGTCATTTCCGCCCTTAGTTCGTATCCCTGCCAAAATCTCGTGCATGCGTTGTAATCTCGATTGATGTTACTACGGCAACAGAGCATACTCAATGAGAACCAGTCGCAAGGCTTCCTCTGTGCCGTTCTGAGTGTCAGATAATGACACAGCAGGCAGAGGAAGCTGAAACAGCACACACTGTGTGCCGTTAATGAAGAAACATAGTGCGCTAGCGCGGGCAACATCTCAGGACAGAGACACGATTTGCAAAGACGACAAATGTGAGTACACTTTCACAGGCAGCGATCAGCTGCCTGTGCTATGTAGATTCCATTGATGTAAAGTTGTAGAGGAGGGTTTACAACCGCTTGAACACTTTGCAGCAATCCAAGGTTAATAGTAAACCTTTCCATTTAGGTTCATTGTAATCTAATTTTTGCAACTGTTCTCCAGCCTATTCTATACTATCCTATCGTCTGCCAAAATGTGATTGCTTACCTACTACATTTTACTTTTTTTTTCCTCAGGATGTTTTAATTAACTGCAGACGTGCCACTACCTCAATAGCCATTTGCCCTTCAGCTCCGTTCTACCTTGCAGTTGGATGCTCTGATAGTTCAGTGAGAATCTACGATCGCCGAATGCTTGCAACAGGAGCAACAAGTATGTTTCAGTATAGGGGGTGTTCGTTTTTTCTTTTTTTTTGTAATCTACTAAAACAGTACAACTAGTGATAGGAAATCCAAATTTTTAGATGAGGACACCTGTTCCTTCGGCAGTGTCTCAAAACATGCAATGTACACAAGTAATAGTTTCAAGTATTTATTTATGAACTTTTCCTATTTGCTCCCTTTTTGCAAGTTAAATGAACCATTAAAGAGATTGTGTTATATCTTTTCCATAAGGGCATCTTATGAGTTGAAGACTTCCTGTGCTCTTGTCTGTATTGCACTCTTATCAGTTATATTGTTTCAAGTTGTCTGTTGATTAAACCCCCCCTCCCCTCGCCACATCCTATGGAAAATAGATGAGGTGTTCTGTAGTGCCCTCTCTATCTACACACAGAGCCGGATTTACATATCAGGAGCCTATAGGCAGAGAGTTCTGAAGCGCCCCCCTCCAAAAAAGACAGTAAGACTTTTCTCTTTTTTTTTTTTTTTTTCTTGATGAAAAAATTTTGCTCAGAACAAAAATAAAATAAGTATTACAAGATGCAGCATACAAGACTTTTGGTGCGTTTTTTTATAAAATGAAGAAAAAAAATGTGCAGCTTAATAGAAATCTATAGGGCTGCAGCCTTAACTGCAGGTAAAATATAGGAAAACCCTCTTTACATTACACAGCCCCCTTTTATATTACACAACCCTTTGCACATTACACAGCCCCATTGCAGCTGTTCCTTCACATTCTACAACCTCTGCAGACTGCAGCGCTGCCTCTTCCTATCTTAATCAGGAACGCAGAGTGGGAGACACAGCAGCACTGAATAGAGGGTGGGAGCTGCTGAAGTATATTTTTCATATTAACAAGCTGGTGATTGGTTGCTAGGACCACCCACCAACCAATCACCTGCTGGTTAACTTGAAATGTTAACTCCTGCAACTCCCACCCTCTATTCAGCGCTGCTGTGTCTCCTGCTGTACAGAAGTATTCTCATCTGCCTCCTGCTTTTTTATTTTTTGGAGGGTGCATGTGATTAGCACAGGACCCATTAGCACTGTCTAGACAGAGGGTCAGAATCATGCAGCCTCATAGGACAGTCTGGGGAGAATGAAAACTCCTACAAGCTTTAACCAGAGCTCAGCTATACACTAATAGTCACAAGACTGCTATATATTGCTGATGAGAAAAGGTGTTTAGCAGTTTATATTTACAAAAATAATTGCATTTCTGTGTACTGTGGGAGACCAGATATAGTGAACGCCGGGTCCTTGGTTTAATAGCAAAAAACAGGGCTTGGAGGGTAATGCCAAGCAAAAAAAAACACCTTTATTGAAAGAGGCACACTTGCATGTCAAAAATCACCACTTTGCCAGTGGATAGTTACACAGCAGGTTGGGGCACCAGAGCTGATCAGTTGAAGGTCCACAGAGGCAATGGATGGCCACCGGGCATGCAGCAGCGGGGGACTCCAAAGCACCAGAAGGTAGCTCTCTGCTCTGCCCCCTCTTTGCTCACTGTAGCGTTTGAGCTTTCGAGGGACGAGGAGCAGCCCACGCAGGTTCTCAGCGGCTCACTGAGAGGCTATGCCGGTTGTCGGTCCAGGCATCTGGCGGATCCCGACTTCCATTGTCGCGATGACTTGGTGCCTGGACTGACTTCTGTGACGTCAGCAGAGAGCGGACTACATGATCACAGGATTGCAAAACGGACTTCACTCCTGTGATCCACAGGAGAAGTACAGCTAAACAAGCTTTGGCTGTACTTCTCCTTTTAATTGTTCCAAAGCTGACCATGGTTGGTAAAGGCCAGTTATATGGTAAAGTATGATAGAATACTGTTCATCTTGTTTTATTGATGAGTGCCTTTTTTCTCTTGACAGCCAATTATTCAAATCGCGGAACTACAGGAATGTGTGTACGGTTTGTCCCCTCACATCTTGCAAACAAATCCTGCCGTGTTACCTCCTTGTGCTACAGTGAGGATGGGCAAGAGGTTCTTGTGAGCTATTCATCAGACTACATTTATTTGTTTGATCCAAAAGATGACCAAGCAAAGGAGCTCAAGTTTTCTTCAGCTAGTCAAAGGCAAGAAGAAGTAAGAACCTTTTTTGTTAAAATAGTTTTTATTGAAAAATTTGTTATGAACGTCCCAAAATAGAGCAGCAAACAATCCTTGCCATTCTCTCATCATGTAAGAATACAAATGCATAGGGAACAAAAGGGAGGGGAAGTGGAGGGGGCGGGCAAAATAATTGAGGCTTCGCGAATAAGACAGGTCAACCTTGGCGGCCGATATAGACACAATAGCGAGCCTGAGGTCCAAACATAACGTAGGTGGTTGCATAAAGGAAACCCACGGGGCCCACCGCGGGGGTAGCCCTACAGTTCCTTCCACCATACACCCATAATCCTAAAAGCTTTGAACAAGAATATCGCAAAACCTTTATGAAATATTCTTCAAACAATTAAACTTTTATCTTACATTGTAGGCTGAAGTCTCTCTCCATTGTCAGCACACAATGCATTCTTTTATGGGAAAAGTAACTCCCACTATCGAACATTTTGTGAAAAAGAAGTAAAGTAAGAAGAAAAATGGGGGGTGGAGATTGGAAAAAATTGTGAGAAAGATCGAGAAGAAAAGGAGGTTAGCAGTGCCATCTTAAGAGCATTATAGGCCCCTGGGCAATACAGTGCACTGGGGCCCTGTCTACACAATCACGCACAAGAATAAAAATGCAAATTATCAATAAGGCTATATTTATTGGTACTTCCAACAAAATCAGTGTGTAAACATTAACACAATGTTTGGACAATATAGCACGAGCTTGAAAAGCAAAAAATTGAAAAACAAGAAATTACAGATTGAAATGGGACAGTACAAAAGCACTGATTATTTAATTTGCAATACTACTTTGTAGAGAATTCCTTTATAATTGGCTTGAAGTCAATGGTTTTTAGGATGTCCTTTTCTATACACGAGTGAAAGCCAGTTCAAATGCTGCTGCCCCATTGTGCTGCGAAGCTCATTTTTTATCAGTTTCAAGCTTGAGAACGAACACTCTCCTGCACAGTTGGTCACCATCATGCACATGAACACTGTGAGTGCAATTTCCACATTCAGAAAAACAGATTTCAAGTTGTCTGAAATTATTTTTCTGTACAATGCAGGGAGAGTCTCACAATTTTGATCAAGAATCGTGTAGTGTTTGAGATGCTCACATTCATTTAGTAGGTCACCATAAACAAGATCTTTGTGATAAACATTAGCCAGATATTCACACTTTTTGTTTAGCTCATCAGATTATCTCCAACCAACATGTAATAAAGTTTCTTTTTCCTCACCTTTCTTACACTTCCTCGAACTAGTGGCAACTCTAAGATTGATATATAAGGGGGACACATAAGATATTACAGTCAAAACTTGGGGGGGCCCGGGCACTAATAACTTTCACCACTAAATAATACAACTAAAAAAAACTAAATATATATAAATGTACACACTTGACCCGCCCATCCCCGACATCAGTGCTTAGATTTGACAGCTCCACTCTCACTGCAGCCACTTGCCCACCAATCACTGGATGTTTACACTCTGGGATAATAATTCTACATGAGAAATACGAGACCCGGGGCTTTTTGGGGACCCATTCGGGGCTCCAGCCCCCCCACTCCCGACACCCCTGCTGGGGGTCGTTGGGCAGGTGGGGCCCCCGGGCAACTGCCTAGCGTCCCCATGCGAAAAGACGGCCCTGGAGGCAAAGTTCATCCTGGAGTCTAATACTAACCGTTCCTGAAATCAGCACTTTGTCTGGGACCTGCAAGTAGGCAAGCCAAGGAGACCATATTTTGTCAAAAAAATGTTTATCTAACAAGACAGTAAATATTTTTTTCATTTAGCATTATCCAAGTTAGGCTATGTCTAAAATTGGACTTTTCCAGGCTGTTGCAATAGCAATTTTGGCTGCCAGGAACATGAAATATATTTAAGGTTTGTGTTTGCCTTGGGACATTTTCGACTGGTTTAGTCAGTAGGGCAATACTCGCATCTTTAATAATACTGACCGACGTAACAAAGAATAAAAGCGTGCACTTCTCATCTAAAACCGGCGCACTTGAAGACAATCCACCATGTATGACCGACGTGCCTGAAAACATTTTCGAGAGGCGTTCCCGTATCCGGTACCATCTAGCATGCACTTTGTAGCTAGCCTCAATGAAAACCACATTTAAAACGCCTTTGTGAATCCGTGTGCATGGTGTGTATTGCTAGTCTGGGCTGGATTGCGGTAGCGATTTTAGGAAATTATAAATTTGCTGTAGATGAAAATTTTCCGAGTGGGGCATCTCCAGACTGTTAACGAAGTGTGATAGAGGACGTAACCCTCTATAAACAATATAGTCCCCCGACGTGGTAAAGACCCTTGTTTAACCACCAGTCAAAGCCTACAGCCTGCAACCCTGGTGGAAACAAGGGGTTGCTAAAGAGAGGAGCCGCTGGTGTGTGTGGCAAACATAAAGGCCATCTCCTACAACCCCAGTCCCATAGAGTGGGAAAGCGTGGAGCATAATGTAGCTTTACGATGTTGCGACGGAGTCCAAAGTACCAGGTCCATTGCAAGCGGGGAACAAGCTTGGGCCTCTAAGGAAACCCGATCTCTAGGAGGATGTAAGTAATGTGACAGTCTCACAATGCGGGAAAATATACATATATACACACAGTTTATAACATTACTGTTTTGGTTTTTCTTAGACTGTGATGCATTTCCCTGAAGAAGACTTTCTTTGAAATAAGCATGTTGAAACGCCACTACTCAACGCCACGGTTTTCTGTCTGTGGTGACTGCATCGTGTAGTGTGATGTATCACTTTCTTCCAAAATTCTCCTTCCATTAGCGAATGCACTTTCTTAACCATTTGTAATAGGATATTCTTATCTTTTGTTTATTTGTGTTATTTCTTGGACTTTTGTAGTTTAATTTTTTGTAATTTTTGTACTTTTGTATCTACTAACTCAGATCAATAATTAATAAGACAGAATTTTATTTAAACTGACATTTCCATTGCCTTAAAAATCCCTTCAGAGGTTCATGTACTTTTTTTCTTCAAATTTATATGGGATGATGGCCATGACATATCCACACCACCAAGGTCACACATACCGTATTTATCGGCGTATAACACGCACCCCAAGTTTAGGAGGGTATTTTAAGGAAAAAAAAACTTTTAGGAGGGAAGTTGAAGGGAAAAAAACTTAAATTTAAATGCCCATCATTGCAGCCTTCTCAGTGCAGCCTTGCCCCAGTGCAGCCTTGCCCCAGTGCAGCCATGTCAGTGCAGCCTTGCCCCAGTGTCCAGTGCAGCCTTGCCCCAGTGTCCAGTGCTGCCTTGCCCCAGTGTCCAGTGCTGCCTTGCCCCAGTGTCCAGTGCTGCCTTGCCCCAGTGTCCAGTGCTGCCTTGCCCCAGTGTCCAGTGCTGCCTTGCCCCAGTGCAGCCTTCGATCCTGTGATCCCTTGCGATCCTGAGCTTCAAAATCGACGACCGCGATTTGAAAATGGCGCCGAAATACACAGAGCCGGTCTTCGGCTCTTCTCGGCGGCTCTCGTTCACTTTCGGCTCCACTCGTAGTCCCGCCCGGGATGGGCGTGACTGTGAGCGGAGCTATCCGAACCTAGCCGAGTACACTCGGCTAGGTTCGGGCGGCGCTCGAGTGAAGCCAAAAGTGGCAGAATAGAGCCGAGGACTGGCTCTGTATTTCGGCGCCGGCGGCGCCATTTTCAAATCGCGGTCGGTGATTTTGAAGATCTGTCGGCTCGGGATCGCAGGGGATCGGTGTATAACACGCACCCGCGATTTTCCCCTGATTTTAAGGGGAAAAAAGTGCGTGTTATACGCCAATAAATACGGTGTATATATAAGGAAACCCGATCTGGCCTATATTTGCTATGTAGTTGATACAGTTGAGTTATTTGTGTCGCTATATAATATTTCCTAAAGTCTGGCATTCCCAAACCTCCCATTTCCTTAGAAGCGTACATTGTGGGCCGTGCTATTCTGCCCTTAGTACCCAGATATACCAAAAGATTTTTAATTTGAAATTGCCGCGTTGCGTTAACAGGGACCTGGTTGGGCAAAGTTCTGCAATTTGTACAATAGCCTGGGTAGAACCATCCTATTTACTGAAGAAATTCTCCCCATCTAAGACACGCTCACATCAGACCATGCCTTCACATCCTCCAAAAGTTTTGTGAATAGTGGTGGATAGTGTGCCTTATAGGGTGATGAAACGTTAGGCGTTAGGTGTATTCCTAGATATGCCAGAGATGTTTGCTGTCAAAGGAAGGGCTATTGACATTCATGGCCTCCGATTTTATCTTTATTTACTAGCAAACCGGAGATTTTCCCAAAGCGGTCTAAAAAGGGACAGCAAATTCGGCAGAGTGGTATGGGGGGAGGTGATGAATAACAGTAGGTCATCTGCGAATAAGGCGCACTTGTGGCTCCTACCACCACTCTCTATTCCCTGGATGCTGGCAGGTGGCTGGTACTAGGGTTTCAATAGCTATAACAGGAGGGGGGATAGAGGGCATCCCTGACGAGTGCCCGAAAAGATGGGGAATGGGTCTGATTTGTGACTGCGCAATACAATCTGGGCCATAGGAGAGCTATATGGCGAGTGTAACAAAGCTATAAATTTAGGACCAAACCCCCACCTCTCCAGGAACCGGAAAAGGAAGAGCCAGGAGAGAGTCAAAAACTTTGCAAACGTCAGTAGACAATACCATCCCAAATAAGAACCTTTTTTAAAGATATTAGCTTGTTGTGCAGTCTGTAGTATTTCAACTTTTTCTTTTATTATTATTTATTAGTTTGCGCAGTTCTTTACAATATAAAGGGAAGAATGTAGTGTTACTATACATTCAAATACAAGCGGGTTAAGAAGGCCCTGCTCAAAGGCTTACAATCTAAAAGGGTTGGGCAAGAGGTACAAAAGGTTGTAACTGTGGGGGATGAGGTGATGGAAGAGATGAAAGATCAGTTAGTTGGAGGTGTGATAGACGTGACGAGATGGGTTTTCAGAGATCGCCTAAGGGCAGCCAGAGTAGGAGATAGATAGGTAGAGAGTTCCAGAATATTGGGGAAGCTTTGGAGAAGTCCTGGAGACTAGCATGGGAAAAGGCGAAAAGAGTGTTTGAGAGCTGGAGATCTTGGGAGGAGAGGATGGTTTGGGTGATATTTGGAGACAGCATTGGTGATGTAGCTTGGGGCAGAGTTGTGGATGGCTTTGTATGATGCTGTTAGTATTCTGAATTTTATTTGCTGGGAAATCAGAAGGCAGAGAGGGGTGGCAGACACTGAGCAGTTAGTGAGATAGAGAAATCCTGGCAGCAGCATTCATGATAGTCTGAAAGCCTATGATATCCTATTGAAAGGTAGGCCTATGAGAAGGGAGTTGCAGTAGTCAAGGCGAGAGATATCAACGGAGTGAATGAGTAGTTTGGTGGTTTCATTCGTTAAAAAGTGGTGAATTTTAGAGACAATATGGAGGTGAAATCTAGGTTTACACCTAGTACCCTGGCGTGAAAGGAGAGACCGATGCATGCAGTTCCTGGGTTAAAAACCAGATAGGTTCCGTAGGTTTGTTCTTAAAGTGTTTGTAACCCTAAAAAAAAAAATTGTGTCCTGTTACTTTAAAGCATGTTATACAGCACAGTGCTTGTGCTGTGTAATTTGGCCCCCTGTATCACCTGAAATACCTGGCTGATCCTGCCTGGTTCTGCCTTCCCCTCTGTAAACTGAACACTGTTTATTAAGGCTTCTGAGCCCTGTCCGCTCTTACCTGTGTCCCCCGCCCCCCCCCCCCCCCCGCTGCTGAAATAACTGTAGAAAATAAACACAATCACCTCGGTTATAAAGCGTTCTATGCTGCAGTGTCTGTTATTTGTGAAAAAGATATCCATTACTACCTGATTTTTATCTCCAGTGACTCCTTGCTGTTCCTGTCCTCCCTGGCTGATGGCTCAGCTCTCTCCTCCTCTCTTCCCTCCTCCCAACTGATGTCAGCTGGAGATTCTCAGCCCCTCTCGCTTTAGCTATCAGATCAGGAGAGGGAACAGCAAGGAGTCACGTGAAGCCGCCAGGGCTTTTGCCCAGCTTTGTGGCTTTCAGTGCCTCCAGAAATTCCTCTAACAATGGGGCCTTTAGGGCCTGGGAATCAGTGACCAATAAGGCAGAGGGGCTATATGTGCTCAGAAATTCTCCTATCAGAGTGGAAGTCAAAAATGAAGTCTGCATTCCCAGCTTGGAGATAGTATAAGTTGTTATGGAAGCATTGGAACTGGCGAGCAATGTCTTCATTCTTAGAGTGGGTCTGGCCTAAGGCGTCTACAAGATGACGGATCATGGAGTTAAGTTTATGTTGCGGAGTAGCCCTAGCAAGTAGTCTGCCTGGTTTGTTCCCCCATTCATAGAACAGCCTTTGGGCCAAGACATTACGACAGCGTGCCTTTTTAAATGGTTCTTCTGCTAACTGCGAGCGCAGTTCTTGTAATTCCTGTGACGTTTTGATTGCTAACGAACGTTTATGTTGCGCTTCCAAGGAGCGAATCTTGGTGGAGAGTGAAAGGATCAATGCTTGATGATCACTTTTCCTCTGTGTCCAGATGGATAGTAACTGGCCTCTGATGACACACTTGTGGGCCTTGCATTGTGTCATGGGGGAGACATCAGGGTTATCGTTACGGAGGAAAAAATCCCTGAGCTTCTGTCTCAGAATAGCAGAATCTCCAGGATCCGCGAGAAGACGCGTCCAACCACCAGAGCTTGGTGGAGGTGACAATAACTGGAAATACCAAGGTGAGTGTGATAGTGGTGATCTGATAGAACCGTGCTCTCGAAAGAAGCACTATGGAGAGAGAATAGGTTCAATTGAGAGATAAAGAGGTCATCTATCCTCGCATATCGATCGTGTGGTGGGGAAATAACGTGTAGTCCCTGTCCCAGGGATAGAGGGTTCTCCAAGTGTCATGTAAGGTAAGGGAGGCTATTTGGAGTTTGATTTGGCTGAGGGCAGAAAAGGGAAGGGAGAAGGTCCCCATAGGGGTGTCCAACAGAGGGTCCAAGGGGACATTAAAATCTCCTCCCAACATCAGGAGTCCTGACTGGAAAAGTGTGAGTTTCGTTATTACCTCTCGTAAGAAGGCAACCTGTTTTAAATTGGGGCAGTACACATTAGCTAGTGTAATTTGGCTTGTTGTTTCACGTGACCTTCTGGAATGGAAATTTCCCCGCTGGGTCAAGTATCTGATCAGTGATGTCAAGATGGAAGGTTTTGGAAAGCAGGATTGAGACACCTTTGGATTTGGAATCAGGACATGTGGCATGGAATGCTGTGGGAAAGCGCTCATTCTGAAAACGAGGGACTGATCCGGATTTAAAGTGCGTTTCTTGGAAGAAAAGGACCTGTGCCCTTTGTCGATGTGCTTCTGCAAGGATACTGCTGCATTTTTCTGGGACATTTAGTCCTTTAGCATTAAGCGAATAAACTTTAAGAGAAAGAGGAGCTGAGCGTGATGAAGTGTGTGCCATGGTCAACTCTAGAATCTGCAATCCTAGGTCTGTATATGGACAACCAGAATACTTTGACTTGAGAGGACGGGGTGGGGGGGGTGGGGGGGGAGATGAGGGAGGAGGAGTAGAGAGAAAAAAAAGGGTAAAAATGTATATTTTGGGGCTGAGGATTTAACCTGGGACTCTGCTGTGAGTAGGCATGGTGGTGACTGCCCTGTGAAGTAGCAGCGGGCTAGTGCATGTGGCTATATCGGATGACGCCTGACATGTTTCAGACTAAATGTCCTTCTTCAAAGGCTTTGTGTCATCTATAGCATACATATTCTATAATGTAAACATATTTGAATGTTGGTACAATAATGCAATCAAGTTTGAGATCGCTTTTATACAGAGATTCTATGATCATCTGAACAGTGAACATAACAAGGAAAAACATACACTTGCATACCTGAGCTGACTGCTGCCAGGCACAGAGGGGGAAAGGCAGAATGGATGTGACCTGCGCAATAAGTGCCTTGTGGTGCAGAGGTAAGGATATGTATCCAGAGATGAATAGCCAAAACAAGGAAGACCTGAAGGGTATTCTAGTCAAAGATAATTTCTTGTTTATTTACCTCAAGCTGGGGGCTAAATTCCAGCTCCTCCTGCTCCCCAGCCATAACAGAAAAGGGAAAAAGATCTACCCCCTCCGTTGGACACACCAACCATTTCCCTTTCAATTTTGCAATCAAAAGTGTCTGGAGTGAGTTCCAGGGTTTGCTCAGCAGGGGGAGCTCTGTCCTTCTGACTCCTTTTTGTTTTCCTATAAACTCCAAAAGTTGGGAAAATCTCTCCCCACTAGGGCTTCATGAAGTAGTGAGGGTACTGCCCCCACTGAATGTGTCACTGCGCCCCAAAGGGGTATCAAACTAAACCACAGCATACAAATCACCCCAATAGTGCTAGAGTGTAACTTTGCAGGATTTACAAAATTACCTTTGACTAATGTCACAATACTACCGAAATCCAGCAGAGCAGTGACTGTCTTTCCATTAACAGAAATCATACACATTTGTTTTTCCATGCATCCGACATGATGCAGTACATGCCACCTGTGCAAAAAGACGTGTTTTTTCAAATAGGCATCATCACATTGCGTTGGTTCATCATTTAGGGAACAGTTAGCGGCAATATGACCTAACGCATGGCATCGATTAACATTTTATGTTTTCTGAACCCAGTCCTCTAAATAACCACAGACCTTCCTGACCTATTTGGCCAGTCTCCGGGTCCTGAGCTCATTTTATCATTATTATTAATATTATTATTATTATTATTATTATTATTATAATACAGGATTTATATAGCATTGACAGTTTAAGCAGCGCTTTACAACATTAGGGCAGACAGTACAATACAATTCAATACAGGAGGAATCCGAGGGCCCTGCTCGTTAAGGCTTACAATCTCATTATCTGTAGCAACAGTCTTGTTTTTTTCCCCACGCCCTTGACCTCCGGAACAGTCTTATCAGATCCTCCGGGCGGTCTTTGACCCCTAGCGCTACTGGGGTGGGGCACGGATAAATTCAATAAGTCCTCAGCAGCAGTATATCCCCCCACCAGGTCCACCAGCTGGTTTGCAGTCTTGGGGACCCCATGGCTGACCCACTTCCTCACAGTGGCAAGATGCGCATGCAAATACCGGTCCATGACCACACGCTCCACAATTTTAGGGCCTGCCAAAGTCTCTGGCTTTTTCCACTTCTTGGTGAGGTGTTATCAAGTCAAACATTTGGGAGCGGGGTGGCTTGTCAGTACTGTATGACCACCGATGCACCCGTTGAGCCCGGACTGCAATGGTGACACCCAGGCATGCAAACATCTTGGCCTTCAGTGTCTCATAATCCTGGGCAGCATCCGGTTCCAGGTCATAATAGGCCTTTTGTGGTTCACCAAAAGGGTGCTAGCAGTCCTGCCCAAGGCTCTTTTTGCCATCCTTCTCCAACAGCGACTGTTTCAAAAGTTGCTAGGTAAGCTTCCACATCATCTGCAGGTGTCATCATCTGCGGGTAATAGCTGGCACACACCATTTTCTGTTCCACCGGCAAAGGACCTGCGGACCCCTTCTTTAACGCCAGCAGGGCCTGACGGTTCGTCTCCTGCTGGGCTGCAGCGGCCTCTCCAACTTGCCGATTGGTTTTCTGCTGGGTTGCAGTCTTCCCCCTTGTTTCAATCTTTCCCCTTGTTCAGGAAGATGCTCACATCCTCCACCATATGTCAGGGGTTCGCTCAAGGGGGATCACCTTCCCTGGGAAAAAAGCAGTCCAAACGGCCGGTTTTCCGTAAATCTGACTTGTAGCCAGTTTTATTGTAAAAGGTTGCATAAAAGTAAATCAAAAACAGAAAATAAATCCATGCCAATCCAGGCACTAACTAAACATATGCATGTTCCTAACTCACAGGTGATGGGCTTCTCCCAGTCACCCACAAAATACAGTTATCAAGCATTTGTGATAACCGGCAATGAATCTTTCACATTGCTGTGGAGCAATTTTGGCCCACTCTTTTTTGCAGAATTGTTTGTTTTAATTCAGCCACATTGGAGGGATTTCAAGCATTAACGGCATGTGTAAGGTTATGATACAGCATCTCAATTGGTTTTGAGTCTGGGCTTTGACTAGGCCACTCCAGCAAGGTGGACTTGCTGTTGTGTTTCGTATCATTGTCCTGCTGCATAACCCAAGTGCACTTGAGCTTGAGGTCACGAACTGATGGCCAGACATTCTCCTTTAGGATTTTCTGGTAGAGCTCAGAATTCATGGTTCCATCAATTATGGTAAGTCGTCCAGGTCCTGAAGCTGCAAAGCAGCCCCAGACCATCACGCTACCACGACCATGTTTGACTGTTGGTATAATGTTCTTGTTATGAAATGCTGTATTCCTTTTTTTTCCCCAGATGTAACGGGATGCACACCTTCCAAAAAGTTAAATTTTTGTCTCGGCAGTCCACAGAATATTTGCATAAAAGTCTTGGGGATAATCAAGATGTTTTTTGGTAAATGTGAGATGCGCCTTTGTGTTCTTTTTGGTCAGCAGTGGCTTTGGCCATGGAACTATCCCATGGATGCCGTTTTTTGCCCAGTCTTTCTTATTGTTAAATCATGAACACTGATCTTACCTGAGGCAAGTGAGGCCTGCAGTTCTTTAGATGTTGTTCTGGGTTCTTTTATGACCTCCTGGATGAGTCGTCATGCTCTTGGAGTCATTTTTGTAGGCCGGCCACTCCTGGGAAGGTTCACCACTGTTCGAAGTTATCGCTAGTTGTGGATAATGGCTCTCCACATGGTTCACTTGAGTTCCAAAGCCTTAGACATGGCTTTGAAACCCTTCCTAGACTGATACATGTACATTAATTGGTTTCTAATCTGTTCTCAAATTTTTTTAGACTGTGGCATGATGTGTGACTTTGATCTGTTAGCGTGCTTCACTGTGTCAGACAGCTTCTATTTATGTGATTTCTTGATTCAACAGGTCTGGCAGTAATCGGGCCTGGGTGTGGCAAGTGAAATTTAACTGTTTTCCAAAAAATTGTGGTTAATCAGTTCATGATTCAGCATGGGAGGGGGCAATTACTATTTTTCACATAGGGCCAGGCAGCTTTTTTCCATTTAATTAATGAAATAATACTTTTAAAAACTGCATCTTGGTTTTACTCGGGTTATCTTTGTGTATTATTAAAATTTGTTTGATGATCTGAATCAGTTAAGTGTGAGAAATATGCAAAAAAAAAAAAAAAAAAAAAAACATCAATTTTTTTTTCTTTCATTACGAGGTTGCTAGGAATTTACTTTGGGACAATTTTTGTAATTTATTAAAGCTGCTTTGATGTTTTTCCTATTTGACACTATAATGGGCCACTATGCCCCATTGCTGCAGTATTGTGAATACCGATACTAAGTTTGCTTTTTCTTTCTATATGAAGGTTCGACAACCACCACTTAAACGCCTTAGGTTACGAGGAGATTGGTCAGATACAGGGCCCAGATCAAGGCCTGAAAGTGAACGAGAAAGAGATGGTATAATATTTACATTTATTATATTATTCAGTTGTGTTTTAAGTGTTTTTGTTAAAGCCTTTAACCCTTAAAGCGTTTCTAAACCTAAAATCGAAAGTTTTATATATTGCAGCTTACAAATTCTTGGATGCGTTGGCTGTATTCGTTTTTTTGTTTTTGTACCTTTTCCATTATTTTCACCTGTTGAGATGTTCAAAGGACAAAAGCCTAAAAAAATGAAAACTGATGACGCCAATACCTCTAAGGATTGGTAAGTGGCAATATGTTATATTTTTGTTGTAGGGTTTATATTTGCCCTAAATTAATTATTTATGTTGTTTAAAGCAGAACCTTTGGTAAGGTGTCTAGCATTATGTTAACAGGCATGGGACTGTTTCTTGTTACTTAGAACTAGGTCACTAAAAGTTTTGTGGAAGTAAATGTCACTTATTTTCTAGGAGATAATGCTACCAATGCGTCACTCATGCAAAGAATGTCTGATATGCTTTCAAGATGGTTTGAAGAAGCAAGTGAGGTTGCTCAAAGCAGCAGAAGAAGAGGAAGGACTCCAAATAGAGGTGCATTCTTATTAAACTCATCTGTATGTCCTTCCTTTTTTTATTTTTTTTTATTCCTTATTTTTAGAGATTTTGTACAATGCAAACTAGGGGTCGACCTATTATCGGAGTGGCCAATTATCGGAGGGCGATTATTCACATTTGTCAAATTATCAGTATCAGCCATAAACGTACAGATATTGCCAATTTAACCAATATTGCCGATATTGGTCAGACCTTCTCCCCCTGTCCCCGCACGGCGCTCGCTGCAGTCTCTGCCGATCTGTCAGCAGTGCGGTGGGCAGCAGAGAGAGAACATCTCTCACTTGCCCGCCTTGCATCACCACTGTGGCAAGTGACATGCTGCATCTGGGTGGCAGGTGATGATGGCAAGTGACATGCTGCATCTGGTGGCAAGTGACCTACTTCATCTGGGTGACAGTGGCAAGTGACAAGCTTTATCTGGGTGGCAGGTGACAGTAGCAAGTGACACGCTGCATTTGGGTGGCAGTGGCAAGTGACACGCTGTATCTGGGTGGCAGGTGACGGTAATGTACAGGACATCGGCACCTGATATCGGCTATCGGCCTGAAAGGCGGCTGTAAAATAAGTATCAGCCCTGAAAAAACAATATCATTCGAACCCTAATAAAAACTAAAAGACAGAGATGCAGTAGGAAAAACTGGGTGCATACGTGTCAAGTTTCCTTTTTTTTTTTTTTTTCATATATGCAATATTTGTATTTTACAAATCTTTATTACATGACAGCGTCTGCAAATAGGCTTTTTACAACACAAGATGTGGAAAAACTGATCATCGTAAATAAAAGCCTAGAGCTACAAATGGTCATATTCAAAGTTTCATATTTACTGGACTTAAAGCAGATATGTTTACATTTTAATAATAAAAAGACATGATGTGCAAAACCACTCTACGTTCCTGTTAAACTAAAGTCAAAACATAAATCAATTGAGGTAGACATCTAACACTCAGTATGTCTAGTTTAAAAAAAAAAAAAAATTTGCATATAATAATTTACGAACGTATTTTTTATTCAGAAGTTTTTGCAATTGAGAGTTGTCAGATACAATAACAGTTTCATTTATAACTTCAGTTTGAAGAGGATCGACACAATCCTTATCTTCAAGGCTATGCAATGTTACCTCTGAAGAAAGATTATTGTGCCTATATTTAACTCCATGTCTGGTGTTGTCATTTTCTCAAGTCGTCTTCCAGGGTGGCTCCCTGAGAGATGACTGGTCCACCTGACAGGAAACACAATCGATCATAGAGGTTAAAAGCCCCCGCCCCTCCCTGTGCTCCTCAGTTTTTGATTGTGTTTCCCCACAGCAAAACCGTTTGTTATTTTCTCTTAGTCCCAACGCCTGGGGCTGGTGGTCTCCCCCTGGGAGCCAGACCAAATGCCTGGGAAGCCTCTGGGTCCGGCAGGATATATTTGTCCTTCCTGGGGGGATCCCCCTATTTTTTTCCTCAGGGGGGGCAGCAGAAACCGGAAGAGCCCCCCTGAGCGCTGAAGGACCCTGGGTACAGTGGTGTACCCAGAACTTCAGGGGCCAATTTTCCTGCCTCCTCTCCTTACCTGTGCGGTGGCCGTGCAGAAAAGGAGCCTGTTTTTTTTTCCCTCTGAGTGTGTTGCCTTCCGACCGCCGCCCGCCCCCCCCCCCCCCCCCCCGCGCTCGCGCGGGTTTCTTCATCTTACACAGATGTGAGTACCGCTCGGCGCCATCTTCCTGTAGATGGTGGAGGAATGGCATCACTTCCTCCACTGATCAGGAAGTGAGCTCAGCACGGCCCGTGTCATTTCCGGGCCACGGCAAAATGGCGGCGGCGGCAGCGTGATGGGAGGAAGCCTTTGTCTTTACAGTCCTCATAGCCAGAATGGGCTAAAAAAGCCAGGAGGAGCAGGCGCCCACTTCTCCCAGCTAACCAGCTGCCGCTGAAGAGGTTATCCGAAGCTACTGACGCCTGCAGCATGGAAGGTGAGGAGAGACCCACAGGGTCTAAGTCCATGGAGGAGACCACAGGGGGTGAGTCCGACCAGCCACTGGAGGTTTAAATGGGGGAGGGTACCCTAGCTCTTCTCCTCTGGGTGTCACAGTGCTGTGTTATGATGCCTGTATGTTTTGTGTTTTTAGGGGACGATGCCACTACCCTTGTGGTTGCCAGCCGTCCTGTGAAATCCTCTACCCGATCTAAGAGATGCGGGAACTGCAATTCTATGGATTAAGCATACTATTTCTTTAACCTATGAGCAGTCCGGAAAGGCAGCTCCTAGGGATCTTAAAGCACATTCCACACAATCTCTGGCAACCTCCTGGGCGGAAAGGGCCGGAGCTTAGGTGGAGCAGATATGTAGAACCGCTACATGGACAAGCCAGAACACCTTCCTGAAACATTACAGGGTGGAATTACTGTCCCCGCAGGATCTGGCGCTTGGCAGGAAGGTCCTGCAAGCGGTTGTCCCGCCCTAAGGTAGGCCTGAGCTACTTGCTCCTCTCTCAGGGTGCCGTCCTGGAAGACGACTTGAGAAAATGACAAGTTACACTTACCGGTAACGGTGTCTGCAAAGTCTTCTAGGACGGCAGGCCTACTTCCCATCCGTTCTCTTTAGGTATAATTTAATGTATAGAGTGTAGTGGTGTTGGTTTTCTTCACTCTTGTGCACTGGTGTGGGTCAATACTTTGTCACAACTGAGGAGCACAGGGAGGGGCGGGGGCTTTTAACCTCTATGATTGATTGTGTTTGTCAGGTGGACCAGTAATCTCTCGGGGTGCCGTCCTGGAAGACTTCCCAGAAACACTGTTACCGGTAAGTGTAACTGGTCATTTTCAAAAAGGTTTAGTGTATATGAATAACCCTACATTCTGTAATTTCCCTTACTTGCTGCAAATTATTAATTGAATCAAGGTTCTTAACCTTGCCATAACATATAGTTGTGCTCATAAGTTTACATACCCTGGCATAATTTATGATTTCTTGGCCATTTTCCAGAGAATATGAATGATAACACAGAACATTTCTTTCACTCATGGTTAGTGTCTGGCTAAAGCCATTTATTATAAATCAACTGTGTTTACTCTCTTTAAATCATAATCACAACAGAAACTACCCAAATGACCCTGATCAAAAGTTTACATACCCTGGTGATTTTGACCTGATGACATGCACACAAGTTGACACAAAGGGGTTTGAATGGCTATTAAAGGTAACCATCCTCACCGGTGATCTGTTTGCTTGTAATTAGTGTGAGTGTATAAAAGGTCAATGAGTACTCCTAACCGACCCTTGCATCTTTCATCCAGTGCTGCACTGACGTTTCTGGATTCTGAGTCATGGATATAGGAATTGAGAATGACAATCGGCAGTATTCAAACTCTAATCAAGAAGTGGAAAATGAGGGGTTCTGTTGAAACCAAACCACGGTCAGGTAGACCAACTAAAATTTCCGCCACAACTGCCAGGAAAATTGTTCGGATGCAAAGAATGCAAATTGTTCGGATGCAAAGAAAAACCCACAAGTAATTTCAAGTGATGCAGGACTCTCTAAAAACACGTGGTGTGGCTGTTTCAAGATGCACAATAAGGAGGCACTTGAAGAAAGATGGGCTGCATGGTCGAGTCGCCAGAAGAAAGCCATTATGACGCAAATGCCACAAATTATCCCGCTTACAATACACCAAACAGCACAGAGACAAGCCTCAAACCTTCTGGCACAAAGTCATTTGGAGTGAAGAGACCAAAATTTAGCTTTTTGGCCACAACTATAAACGCTTCATTTGGAGAGGAGTCAACAAGGCCTATGATGAAAGGTACACCATTCCTACTGTGAAACACGGAGGTGGATCGCTGATGTTTTGGGGCTGTGTGAGCTAGAAAGGCAAGGAAATTTAGTCAAAATTGATGGCAAGATGAGTGCAGAATCTTATCAAAAAGTACTGGAGGAACATTTGCATTCATCAGCCAAGAAGCTGTGCTTGGGACGTACTTGGACATTCCAACATGACAATGATCCAAAACACAAGGCCAAGTTGACCTGTCATTGGCTACAGCAGAATAAAGTAAAGGTTCGGGAGTGGCCATCTCAGTCTCCTGACCTCAATATCATTGAGACAGCCCAAGGATTTACAGGAACTGGAGCCTTTTTGCCAAGAGGAATTGGCCGCTTTACCATCTGAGAAGATAAAGAGCCTCATCCACATATACCACAAAAGACTTCAAGCTGTCATTGACGTTAAAGGGGGAATACACACGGTATTAAGAACTGGGGTATGTAAACTTTTGATCGGGGTAATTTGGGTAGTTTCTGTTGTGATTATGATTTAAAAAGAGTAAGCACAGTTGATTAATAATAAATGGCTTCAGCCAAGCACTAATCATGAGTGAAAAAAGTTTTTGTCCTATTCATATTCTCTGAAAAAATGGCCAAGAAATCATAAATTCTGCCAGGGTATGTAAACTTATGAGCACAACTGTACATGCATAAAACATCAGCATATAGATTTGCATAACTATATAGCTGAACAATGACTGGAACAGTGCAGATGTATAAAAATGCTGTAGAAAATACTTTTCGCAGGTGCTCTCCAGAATTCTAGGTTTGTTCATGACTATTTATTTATTTTTTGAATAACAAACAAGTTATACGCCACAAGCTGTGGGGGCACTTGTGTGAGCTCAATACTGAGCCAAACTGCCTGCTTCCATAAACAGATACCCCCTGCTCCCTCGTCACAGGATTTGATTGACAGCAGCGGAAGCCAATGGCTCCCACTGCCCCAGCAAAGCCTGTGAGAGCAGGAGAAGAGGACACAGCCACTACAGACAGGAATAGTACTGAATCGAGTAAGGACTTAAGTATGAGGGGGCAATACTGCTACCTAAAACATATTTTTCCCTTAAAGTGGTTGTAAAGGCAGAAGGCTTTTTATCTTAATGCATTCATGCATTAAGATAAAAAACCACTAGTGTGCAGAAGCCTCCCCAGCCCCCCTGAATTAATGCATTAAGATAAAAAAACCTTCAGTGTGCAGCTGCCTCCCCAGCCCCTATTCGTTTTCACTCCCTTAATATCCTTGTCAGGACCCTCAGAGCCCTGTCCACTGACAAAGTCTGGCACTCAGTCTGCAAATGTATCACACTAGCCTTCCTCGACACAAAGGTGCTTTCCCCAACTTTCCATGTTGGCGGGCACATTTGTTAAAGTGTTACTAAACCCACAACCGTAAAATCAGTCTGTATATGCAGTAAAGCATGCTTGTTATACTCACTGTAATCCTCTGCATTGTGTAAAAAGGCTGTTTGATCCTGTCTTCCCTAATCCTCCCCTTCTTTTACTGTCCCCAATCCATCTGCTTATAGAACAGAGCCTTGGAGACACTCTGCACATGCTCAGTTAGGTGTGTATTGCTAGAGTGTTTTTTTTTTGGAAGGGTGCATGTGATTGGCACAGGGCCATTTAGCACTGTCCAGACAAATTCAGGAGTCATGCAGCCTTAAAGGACCGTCAGAGGAGAATGAAAACTACTTACAGGCTTAATCAGTGCTCGGCCAAACACTTATTGAAGTCACAAGACTGCTATATACTGCTGATGAGAAGGCATTTCGCAGTTTATATTTACTAAAATAATTGCATTTCCATGTTCTGTGTATTGTGGGATACCAGATATGGTGAATGCAGGCTCCTGGGTTTAGTAACACTTGAACCTTTTGAGAATGCTTACGCTACTTGCATATCTAATGTTTGGGTTCAGGAGATTGTACCTGAGAACTGCAAACTAGCATTTTTCTCCTTGCTGCTTCCCCTGTTTCTCACCGCCAACATTTCTGCGTCTCCACACAAATTAGTAGACCTTCATTGAGCCCTCTCAGGTCTTCTGGACCAAGATATTATTGCCATGGTTAATGTGGAAGAATGGTTTCCAGGATTTTACTCCAACTTTGGCATCATTCCCAAACCAAAAGGGGGCATCTATCCCATTTTTTGAATCTTAAAGCTCTGAAGGTCTTTATTTGAGTCTAGAAATTCCACATTGAATACACCTGGTCTGTCATGGTCTCCTTTCACCAGGGAGACTTTCTGACTTCTGTGAACATCAAGAACCTTTTGCCTACATGTCCCAATTTTTCCAAAACCTTGTTTTCTATGTTTTACTGTGGGACCACTACCAGTTCATATCTCCAGTCTTTCTTCTGCACTTTGGATGTTCACCAAGGTGCTTACCTCAATATTAACCTTGTTGTGCTCTCGTGGCATCCTTGTTGTAGGATACTTTGACCTCCCAGGCCAGTGAGGCTTTGACTGTCCAAGTGTTAGAGAGGTTAGGGTAGATCCTTAACCCCAGAAATCATTGCTACTTAATTTGCTACTAAATAATTCATACCCTTCAGTGGCTCTCTGTTTCCACAGTGGTCCCACAGCTATGGAATATGTATACTTACATTGGTCCAGGATGGACCAATGCAACTATGTAATAATAAGAAGCATACACGGAATTCAGCTTTAATGGGCTTATTTTCACCAGGGGTAATCTGCATGGGTGGGTTTCCCTAAAAATGCTATTTTTTTCTGTCCTAATCTAAAAGCAAATTTGCAGGTTTAATTGGTCTCCACATGAAATGGTGTGCGTTAATTTGTATTCACAAATGTGACTCACTTTTTTCTGTAAAGCACATCAAGGTAAGCAGTATCTGCTTAAACGAATAGCAAGATTGAACTATTATAGAGAGCTTTTTATGCAAAACTGTTGTGTTGAGTTTTTTGAAGAATGCAGTAGGGAACGGCTTAATTTGCCTGTCACAAATCTCTTTTCAGCCCTTATAGGTTATCGGTTTCACAATCTGGGAGTAACTCTCTATCTGTGAAAGGGGTCTTGATTAAACAATGCTTACATGATTGTTTGATTAATAGTGTTTGAAGAGATTAATTTATTTTTCTTTTTATAATAGAGTCACCACCAGACACAACAACTTCAGCAACTACAAATCCAATAGAATCACAGGCTGCTGAAGCAAGTTCAGGGATGAGCCATGATGAGAATGCACCTCCAAGAACAGATGTTGGAGCAAGCCATATCTTGCCATCTGCTGATGAGGCTGCACATCAGCAGAGTAGTTCTTCATTAGTCCACTCTACTTCCCCTTCTGGTAAGAACATTTTATATTCCAACACTACCATACCGAGAAATTAGAATATATATCTGCTGATGAATATCCAGATAGTTTTACAATGTGGTTTTTATCAATCTTTCCATTTCTGCTAGATATTTAGTGCCATGGTATATAATAGACAACCAGATCGGATGCTTTTTTTCTAAATTGGTATCTGTAAAGCATAACTGTATCATTCTATTAACTATTACAAAATTCACCCCCACTTTTAAGCTAAAACTGCACCAAATCATAAACTCGTCCACTGTCTGCGTTCAGGGCCACTCGTCCACACACCTGTCAAATCAAGATGACTGCCTGTGTCTTTGCAGCTGCAGCGTCCCGATGGGCTTCAATAGGCTGCCCGCACAAAGTACCTGGTGGCTCCCCATAAACAAATGACCAATTCACAGTGTACGGGCCTCAGCAGCCATGTGAATGAGACCTTAAGTAAGTTTGCAGCTTGTAGACACTACAAGGAGCAGGCCTTATCCCAACACATCAGTAGTGATTAACTGGGAAATTTTTAACCCCGTAATCTGACTTTCTCTTTCGTTCATCGACTGACACAGCGCCTCCTTAATCTTAACCATTGTGTTATATTGCCTCCACAGGAGTAGGATAGGCATAACAAAAAACACCTGGCTACGCCCATGGGTTGTCCTCAGTCAGTATATAACCTCCTTTCTGCTCCAGGTATTCAGTTTATTTCTGTCTAGTCAGGAATAAGGACCTAGCTTCTTGCTGGGATCTTTTGGTCCTAGCAAATTTAGCTTTTTGCTTTTCTTCCATGCATTTTCTCCTGGAAGATCTACAATTAACTGCCGTGATGGGCGAGGGCTGGATAATCTAGATCCAGTGGTCTCCCCAGTCCAGCCAGTGAGCGCGTGCAGATCGCAGCTACGCACTAGATCGGCTGTGACATAGCCTTAATGAACGGAGGCTGGCCCGCGAGTTAAATATCTCACAGGTTCGCATACGAATGGGCTCTGGTCTGAGTCGCAGTGGTCCCTTGGCCGACAGCCCCCCACTTCAGTGGTAAGTAGCTCTGTCTGGAGGGTCACCCGCACCATGGATCGGTAAGTACAGTCCCCCCTCTCCTTTGCGGTTTGGGGTGGACGTGGGTACCCTCCAGGGATGGTCGGACCTGCCTGCAGGATCCCTCTTCCCATCCTAAAGTCCCTTGGTTAAGCTGATCTTGGTGGGAGTCCCAGGGCAGGGAGCCCTGGGTGTCTCCCCCACCATTCCCCTTCTGGGTGGTGTGGTCCTGCACTGGTGGTATGGGAGGGGGGGTTCCAGTGCAGAGGATGCAGTGGAGACCCCTAGGTGCATGCTCTGCTGTGTGTGCAGTGTGAGGAAGTGTGCAGTTTGGTGGTCCCAGTGCTGAGAGCACAGTGGTGCAGAGTGCACAGCGGTGTCCCCTTAAATGTTCACCCAGCCTGGTGGAGTACAGTACCTTTTGGAGGGCGGTCCCCTTGCAGAGGGTGCAGTGATGTTGAAGCAGAAAGCATCCTGGCAGCATGCTTCAGCATGTCAAATGGCTGACGGCCATGTTTGGGAGGTCCGATTACATCACGGTGGCCATTTTCCCTTGGTTTAGCTGGTCTCCGGTTGGCAGCCATGTTTGTGTAGCCGATGATGTGACGGTGCCCATTTTCCAGTCTAGTGAGGCGCTGGAGACAGCTGGAACCGAATGGAGATACCAAAGATCCTCTTCTTCCTCCCCTATGCTTCTATTTCTGTCCCAGGATATATGAAGTGGACGCCGAATTGCTGGGTCTGAATTGCGGCGCTCCTCCGCTGGTAGGGTGAGTCTTTTGGGGGTCCTTGTGCATCTCCCTCTCTGTTGTTAGATACCCTGGGCATTAGGGGGGGTTCCTTAGTGGTGCCAAAGTTCCTTTGTACTACAGGATCTTCTTCCCTATGGAGCCTCAGGGTCACATCTCACCCACTGATCCCCTCATGGAGGTGGCTTCCCTTGCTTGCACTGACGGCGGTCCTTGAGTCATTGGTATCCCGGGTGGAAATAGCGTGTGGGCAAAGACCCAGGAGGAAGCGTCCCACACTTTCTCTTGCTCGGCCTGTCTCATCTGATTCTGAGCCTGATGCCGCCGGGGACGAGGCCCGTCCAGGGGGGTTTAAAATCTCGCCTCCTGACCCGTCTGATAGTGAGGATGAGTCCTCCGCGGTCTCAGCAGCGAGTGAAAAAGCGATGGTGGACACTTTGTTACTGCGGTGCGGGAGATTCTAAAGATGGAGGATACGGCTGACAGGGCCACACCAGTCGTGGACCCTCCTGTGTCCAGCTTGGATAAAACAACCACTATCCCAGTAAAGGAATCCCTGTCCTTTAAGGGCTGACATGAAAGCGGAGGCTGTGGCACGCAGCATGTTTACTATGGCTGGTTCGGCATTGTGTCCAGTCTTGGCCTCGGCGCTCTTGTCGCAGGCCCTAACCTAATGGGCCAATCTTTTGCGCCAAGGTCTGGGTAGTGAGCAGGTTCCTGCTGCTTATGTTGATTTAGCGGACCAGTTGGTCCATGGGCTGCAGTATATTTGTGATGCAGCCTTGGATGCAGCTCCTGTGCTGTCCAAGCTTTCTGTTTCAGCGATGGTGATTAGACGTGTGCTGTGGCTTAAGAGTTGGTCGGCAGACCAAACCTCTGAGAAAGCTCTCATTGATCTGCCCTTTCAAGGCGACCGCCTGTTTGGCATCATTAAGGGTGTCACAGAGGGGAAGAGTACCTTCCTGCCTCAATCTAGGAAATTGAAGGAGCCTCGTTGCAGACGGGGGGCCTTCCTTCTCAGCCCATAAGAAATTCTTCCCGGCTCCCGGGACTGCAGATAAAGAAAATGGATCTTTCAAGTCAATCTAGGTCTGGTTAGCCTAGAGCATGCTTCTCCGGTTCCACTGACAAGACTCCTTCAGCATGAAGGTCTGCCCTCACCCATTGCTGGGGTGGGGGGACATCTTCGCTTGTTTCCAGATTCATGGACTTCTTTTGTGAGTGTCTAGGGGGTTCACGAATTGAACCTTTTGGGGGTACCAAAGAAGGGGGACAGTTCGTCCACTTCGGGGGCCCTGTGTCTCCTTGTGCCGGTATAATTCCTGTAAAGGTTCGGGTGACGTCCGAACTACCCAAGGCCCCCTCCAGCCCCGTCCAGGAAATTGGGTTACCTGGGTCTGACTCTGGAGTTAATGCTGACCAGGTTAGTCGTTTTTCTTCTCAAACGTTGGCCCCTTCAGCAGGTTCAGTTCAAAAGGAAGTAACTGAGGCTCGTGTCAATCTTGCAGGTTCCTCTGGTAGATGCTGCAGTCGTCCTAGTGCCACTGCAAGGCCAACACCTTCCTCTTCTGCGGTGCCTCCGAAGGACCAAAGGTGAAAGTCTTCTGGTCATTCTGGTGGCCGTAAACATCCCTTGGGAGCTACCTTTCAGAGAGGACCAGTTGTACTGAGGGCTGAGCTTCCATCCTGCTTTAGTTACTGGTTTTATGGCCTAGCCATTGAAAGCCAGGTACTGAGAGATAGAGGTTTGTCGCGATCCGTGATCCTTACTATGGTGAGGGTGAGGAAGTCGACTTCTAGGAAGATATACCATTGTATATCTTATCATTGGTGTGAGTCGATTGACGTTCATCCTCGATCATTGAGCAGAAGTTGGCCTTGAGTACCATCAAGGGCCAGGTGTCTGCCTTAGCAGTCTTCTTTCAGCGACCCCCACTCACTCTTTAGTTTATATCTTCATTCAAGGAGTCCGGTATGTGGCTCCGCCGGTCTCTTTTGTCGCCATGGGATTTAAACTTTAGTACTACAATTTCTCCAGAAACCTCCATTTGAGAATATATAGGAGATTCCCTTACCTACATTGTCCCAGGAGGTGGCATGCTTGGTGGCTATTACCTCGGCCAGCAGGGTTTTGGAGTTGGTGGCATTATCCTGTGGTAGTCCCTATTTAGTACTCCATAGGAATAAAGTGGTTCTTCATCCCTGTCCATCATTTCTGCCCAAGGTTGTCTCTGACTTCCATTTGAATGAGGACGTTGTGTTGCCATCCTTGTGTCCCAAGCCGGCTCATCCCAAGGAATTTGCTTTGCATACCTTGGATGTGGGTTGTGCGATTCGGGTGTATCTGGCAGCCACTGAGTCCTTCCAGAGGTCAGACTCACTTTTTTTTGGTTACACAGGGACCAAGGAAAGGGCTGGCCGCTTCCTTTGCTACCATCGCCAGATGGATCAGACAGACTGTGACTCAGGCCTATTCTATTAAAGGGGTTGTAAACCCTCGTGTTTTTTCACCTTAATGCATCCTATGCATTAAGGTGAAAAAAAACACCTGGCAGTGACTGGCTTCCCCCAGCCCCCCGCTTTTACTTACCTGAGCTCTGGAATTTCACACGCCGGAGACACATTCTTCCTCTGGCCAGGGTTTTCGGCTCTTGATTGGATAGATTAATAGGAGTGCAGCCGTTGGTTCTCACTGCTGTCAATCAAATCCAATGACTGGGCGGGGCCAAGACCAGCAGTGTCTATGGACGCAAATGCTTGACTCGGGAGTGCGCCCGCAAGGTAACCCCCCCCCCCCCCGGGAGAGTACTTCTCCTAGGGGGTTATCTGATGCGTGGAGGAGCCGCCGAGGGACCCCAGAAGAGGATGTTTGGGGCCACTCTGTGCAAAACGAACTGCACAATGGAGGTAAGTATGATATGTTTGTTATATTAAAAAAATAAAAAAAAACGAGCCTTTACAATCACTTTAAGGGTCGGTTTCCTCCTTTCCCTGTCACGGCGCATTCTACTCGGGCGCTTAGTACTTCTTCTCCATCATCAAGCATCAATATCACAGGTTTTTAAGGCGGCCACCTGGTCGCCAGTGCATACCTTCACTAAATTCTATAAAGTAGATATTTTGGCATCTGCAGATGCTTCTTTTGGCCGCAAGGTTTTGCAGGCTGCTGTCCTCGCATTATGGTACTAAAGGGGGGCTATGTTCAGTCCTCTTCTCATATCATTTCCCCTGTCCCCCCTGTTCGACAATCATGCTTTCCCTCTGGGAATAGGTGTTCCCAGATTGGGTTCATTGCATCGCGATTGGCTCACCTCCGTACACCTATCTTTTAAAAAACAACTGTTTCTTTCCTCACAAATACACTGTCATTTCACTGAGGTTTGAATGTTTAAGCTCTCTCCAAAGATATGCCCAGACATCTACTTTATAGTTTAGTCCAGGCTCTTGCGCATGATGACCTACTCCCCTACACTAAGATGTTGTCTGCAGATTTGGGAAAGAACCTCTCAAGGGCGGAATGGCAGACCGCATTTCACTTCACCCACAAGTCCTCTATTTCCTGCTATCCGCAGGAAAAAAATTTAAGATCCTTTCCAGATGGTACAGGGACCCCTCTACATTACACAAAATCTTACCATCTACCCCTGCTGGCGCTGTAGTATGTCTTCAGGTACTTGCCTCTATGTCTGGTGGCGTGTGAATGGATTCGACCCTTCTGGAATCAGTTATTTCAGGTGTATAACGCTATTTATGAAGAATCTTTACAACCGACTCCAGAGATTGCCCTTCTCTCCATGTTGCTGGGCTCTGTGGCCTCACAGAAACAATGCCTTCTTAGTTTTCTTTTCTGTCTGCAGCTCGTCAACTTATCCCACTCTATTGGAAGACCACCAATGCTCCCCCATAATTGTTGTGGGTCTCTACAGTGAAAAACGTCATGAGGGGATGGAGGAGATGCTGGCGTTTGACAATAACACCTATGACAAATATAATGTTTTGTGGTCCACTTGGCTTCGCTTCTCCTCCTCTGATACACTGGCAGACATGCTTTCTACCCCCTTGAGCTCATCCCCACCTTAGCTTTGAATCATAATGTATAACGATGGTTCCCATAAGAACCGTTCCTATTCCTCCTATCCAGTGCTCTCCCAGCAGACTTCTTCTCACCTTCCTTTCCTCTTTCTTTCTTGTTTTCCACTCTTCTCTGTCTTTACTCCTCTTCTTTTCTCTCTTTTTATTTACTGCTTGGTTTAACTTCTTTTATTTTTTTCTTACGGTTTATTTTTCCTTCCCCTCCATTTTTTCTTTTAATGTGATCTACAGAACTCAACTCAGTCCCGGATCTACTATGAGAATTA
The DNA here is from genome assembly GCA_037952925.1 of Lithobates clamitans. Taxonomy (NCBI): domain Eukaryota; kingdom Metazoa; phylum Chordata; class Amphibia; order Anura; family Ranidae; genus Lithobates; species Lithobates clamitans. Next base: position 871,941 of record JBBGZY010000351.1, on the reverse strand, counting down.
ACGTACTCCCCTATTTACTGTTTGATGGCGCGAGCACAGCTGTAGGCGATAGCCACCTAGCCAACTCGCTGCCCTTCTTTTCATTAGATGTCTCATTTCTGTAATTGTTATGCTGTTCTTAACAATAAAAACATTTTCAACCCTAAAATTAGAAGAGAAGCGGTTTAACCTTAAACTGCGTAGGGGTTTCTTTACTGTAAGAGCGGTAAGGATGTGGAATTCTGTTCCACAGGCAGTGGTTTCAGCGGGGAGCATCGATAATTTTAAAATGCTATTAGATGGGTACCTGAATGACCACAACATACAGGGATATACAATGTAATACTGACATAAAAGCACACACACAGGTTAAATTTGATGGACTTGTGTCTTTTTTCAGCCTTGCCAACTATGTAACTTTTTTGCCTATGTAACTTTGTGGCGGAAAACTAACACTGCACATCACCCTGAACACACCATTCCCACCGTGAAACATGGTGGTGGCAGCATCATGTTGTGGGATGCTTTTGTTCAACAGGGACAGGGAAGGTGGTCAGAGTTGATGGGAAGATGGATGGAGCCAAATACAGGGCAATCTTAGAAGAAAACCTGTTTGGAGCAGAGGTTCACCTTTCAGCAGGACAATGACCCTAAACATACAGCCAGAGCTACAATGGAATGGTTTAGATCAAAGCATATTCATGTGTTAGAATGGCCCAGTCAAAGTCAAGACCTAAATCCAATTGAGAATCTGTGGCAAGACTTGAAAATTGCTGTTCACAGATGCTCTCCATCTAATCTGACAGAGCTTGAGCTATTTTGCAAAGAAGAATGGGCAAAAATGTCAGTCTTTAGATGTGCAAAGCTGGTAGAGACCTACCTAAAAAGACTTGCAGCGACAAGGTGGTTCTACAAAGTATCAACTGAATACAAATGCACCCTACACTTTTCACATATTTATTTGTGAAAAAAGTTTGAAAACCTGTGTATATATATAATTTTCCTTTTTTCTTTCCACTTCACAATTATGTGCCGCTTTGTAATGGTCTATCACATAAAATCCCAATAAAATACATTTAAGTTTTTGGTTGTAACATGACAAATATTTAAGAGGTATGAATACTTTTTACAGACACTGTATGTAGCCCCTTCCTCCTCCCCACCCCCCTCCAAAATAAAACTGTAGATCCCCCTACAAAATTATACCTTTATTATCAGACCCATCATTCCTCAAATCACAATTCTAATCTTATATCCTTTGCTTTTCCAATAGTAAAATCTTATTATAAACTTTCTAAATTTCTAACAACATCATGTTCAGCATTATCCACATTAGGCCCTATATTACATTTTATATCAACCTTCAAAATAATAAATACCCCAAACACTTAACAATAAATAAGACCATCAACATTCGCAGAACTGCCAGTCCTGAAGCATCTAACCAAGGTTTCCACAGTTTATCAAACTTCCTTACATATCTCCGTCTCACATATGTAACTTTCTCTCTCACTATTTTCAGGTGTCAGGAAAACCTTGCTAAAAATAAATATACTTGGTGTGATCACTAAATTGTACAATTTTTTTTTTTTGACTAGGAATAAATATGGCATACCTAGAATATTTGATAACCTGGGCAGATAATGTTTACACCACGCAGTACATAGTTTTTTTAACTAATCTTGAAATTAAATTAATCAAAATGACAGTAAGAATTGTTATCCCGTAACATTTACTGGTCACTGTAGAAGTGCCTGCATTCATTGGCAGTCATCAGATCAATTCACCATTGCTCAAGTAGTAACCTACAGAAGGAACCCTGGTTGAGAAAGGGAGCCATAGATGTTTGCTTGTCAATAACCTGTCTTACGGATGACAGTGATTTTATTTACTAAGAACAACTATCCAATCTTTCTCAATTTTACTTTTATTGTATGAATGGATCTTTTTTATAGTCGCACTGATTTGAGGGGGGGGAAAGTACTCTGGTTGGGAAAAAGTTTTTTTTTTTCATTTCTTTTTTAATTGGCTCTGTTTCCAGCACTGATTTAGCACACACAAGAGTGGCAGCTGTATGCAGTATGAGGGAACGTGTGTAACCATAGCAGCAGTTAAGTTCCCTATTTTACCTATAGGCTACCTTCCCATTTTCTTTGTTGCAACTATACCCGTTTGTCTTGCAAAACTCATCCTGGGTCCTGGGCTCTCTGCCCACTTATCTGAGCCTGAAAAGAAAACCAGAGCTCTATGGTACAGCATGGCAGAACTTTTTTGTGTTGTATAAAAATACACAGGTACATTTTACTTGCGGTTGGCATCCTTTTGAAATGCTTTAAGCTGCTTTTGCATTTCCATAGTCTTGAATATGGTAAGAATCAGTACTGATGCAAATAAGACAGTTGACCTAGACCCTTACATGGTAAGCTTTACTACACTGGGTCTTTTATTTTAATACTACTAAGCAGATTTCTACTGAAAATGTGTTAACTTAACCAAGGTTGTTTAGCACAGTTTTTAATTTAACCAAGCAAATTGGAAGTAATGGGGCACAGCCCCTAGGCGCGATCCTCTCTTCTAATCTCATATAAATTTATCAGGAGCATCTGATATCTGATATCTGCCCACTCCTAATTACTAGGTTACATTGATAGTATAATGAGGGGGCAGGGTCTAGCAACACTAAGAGCTTTTCAAAAGAGTGACTGCAGTGGGCGGAAAAGTGTGCCTAGGCAAAAAGAACGGCTTCAGAGTGTGTAATATAGGTGCTACATCATTCACAACTCATTGCTTTAATGTGCTTTAAGTAGTTAGAGAAATGCATTGGCTGCAATTGTTAACTTCAACCTCTAAATACTCTAAATACACCTGTATACCAGAGACCACTAGTATTTTCATATGACGATAACAATGGCTTCTTTCACAACAGGTTTTCTTTTTGGCTATCGCCAAATTTGCAGAATTTTGACTTCAGTAGTTGGCAGAGGAGATACTTTGTTATGAAAAGTTAAATTGATCAGTAAAGGTGGCTGTAGATCGGTAGATATCCACAGTACCTGAGATTAGGGGATGGGGAGATATTGGTCTTTAAACAGGTCACCTCTGCACCAGTACTTGTCATAATCTTGGCAGCAGTACTCAAGATGTAGTTTCTTTCCTCTATTTCATAGCAGTGAAAAGAGTTGTCTCCTTGCTGATGTCAGTTTTTCATCAAATTGGAAATCATTCTGTGCAAGAGTTGCTCGAACTTAGGTGTACTTAGTCATTCAACAGTCATGCATATTGTGGAATGTTTAGTAAATATATATATACACCTTTGTTACAAGCTAGCACCTCCAGATAGATTTAGTCTCTGCATGACTAGGTGCATCTTTAGGCTTTATTATGCTGAAAGTATTCCTCTCATTAGAAAAACATGGAGACTGCCATTGCTGACATGTCCTTCTGAAATATTTAGTTGATTGGCTTTCTTGCTGACCTTCTGAAACAAGCTGTAGATTAGGAAATCTGACTTTTCCTGATCTGTATACTTGTCCTAGGTCAGCGTATCAGAAAGTACTAAAGCCTTAGTCTGCTGTGGCCACTCGGCTAAATTGCTTGGAAAGATATCAGTAAAGGTAGTCTCCATTTTCTCTTATAGCCAATTTCTCTATAATAAGTAGTTCTCTTCAGCACGTAGAAGCATGTTGAAGAAACATACAAATATTGTGGGGGGAATTTACTTAAATCAAGCAGACAGATTCAGGAACAGCTGCACATAGTAAACAATCAGCTTCTAACTTCAGCTTGTTCAGTTAGGGCCCTTACATATGGGCTTTCCGATCGGGTCCGCCTGTCAGTTTTTCAGGTAAACCTGATCAAACGCTCTATTCGCCCCTATGGGGCAGCGGATGTCAGTGGTGACATGTCCGCTGACACCCACTGCTCTCCGATCTGTCTGTGAAATCCAGACAAATGGTGACCCTATTTTCCATTCGTCTGGCGGATCGGATTGAATTGGATGAAAACGATCAGGCGGTCCGTTTTCATCCGATCTCCCTGTGGAAGAGAGCGGGACTCTGACAGATCCGTCTCCACACAGTGAGCAGAGACGGACCTGTCATTTGCCTGCTCAGCGGGGATCAGCAGGGCTATCCCTGCTGAGCAAAACTGAGTCTGCTGGGCGGACCACCCGTGTGAAAGGACCATTAAGCTTTAAAAAGGAAACTAGAAGCTGATTGGTTGCCATGTACAGCTGCTCCAGATTCTGACTGCTCTAGTCTAAATAGATTCCTTTGTTTTCCTTTTTTACTACAGTTTTTATGCATTTTTGTACTTAATGTGGTTGATTTACTAAAGGTAAATATACTGTTGCTCTAGATCTAAGGAGAACCTCTGAAATGAGGGGAAGCTTTTCTGATTTATATTCACTTATGTGCAAGCAAAAATGCTGTTTTTATTTTCCTTGCATGTGATTGAGTATTCTTAGCAAAGTGAAGCGTTACCTCATTTACTAAGCTCTGGAGCAAGTGCACTTGCAGTTAACAGTATATTTGCCTTTTGTAAATCAACTTCAATGTGAAACCTACATATTTCTCTCAATTCAGGTTCCTTTAAGAGCACTAACCCATTTATGCATCAATTGTCATGTGTTTAAAAGGACCTGCATCAGTTAACATGCATTACCTACAAAACATTCTGACCAAAAATGCATGTAATTGTTTCCACTTACAATGCAGGTAATAACATGAAGTTTTTTAACATGTAAAATACATTATTTCTTAACATTGCACATATTGTACTTCTCTGCACAATAAGGGAAGCGTGTGAGATATGCTACTCATAGGAAATGTGATTAAAGTATTGTAATCGTAGTCTAGGACCTGGGCTTTGAGCAGAGTAGTAAACCTTTTTCCATTCAAAAGTGGTGAAAATGTACCTCCTTTCTTTTTTATGCATCATGGGACACAGAGTTAGGCTAATATTCATTACCTACTGGGTTATACACCATCTCTAGGGGAATAAACACTGGTAGACAAAGTCTTAGACAGGAAGTGATCCCCTAAATAACCCCTCCCACATAGGAAGTACATCAGTTTTTTACCAGTGTCTGCAAGGTTGGATGGGCATGTTTGATTGAGCTCTCTGAGCTCCAGGTCTCTAGTCCCACAAACGGTTCTTAAATGAATCAAGGGATTGACCAATCGGATCCATTTGACACAGGATCTATATGCTTAGATAAATGGTACCCGAGCCTCGCAAAGAAGACACAAGATCCTGCGAGGTTTTGCCTGTAATGCGATCTCCGGGTGCTGGACCCTGCGAAGTGGAATCCGGGACACCACAGCGCTAAGGCTTTCCTGCAGGGTGTTGTACAGGTCCAAGGGAGTAGACCCTAAACATTGAAAAGGGTACCCAGTCCTTGAAGGTCCTTAAATGACAGGAACCCGCCGTGAAGGGTGAATATTGGGTTCTTAGTTTTTAAGTTGCCCTGCGCCTAGACGGGTAAGTGAAACCCCCTTATTTACTTATTGTGGGGTGTCCCAGTGATTGTAACAATCAGTCAAGCTAGCTAGAGCCTGGACACCTGTGTGTGGTGACCATATGGGGGAGTTTTGGGCTAACTGTGGGTGTTTGCAAAGTGTACCTTTTTTGCTTGTGCCTGGCTGTTTGTTACCTGTATGATGGCACACAACGGTACGCCATTTCGCCTCTTGGTTTGCCATGGCACGCGGCTTCGCCATAGGTGTTATGCACACTCGAAGCCGCGCATGCGCCGTAACCTAATTTGGGCGCACGAAGATTTGCATCATATGCGAATACAGCTGTGGGACACAGAGCAGGCTCTGAACCAGGCATTTGCAGCAGTTAATTTCTCCTTACGTGGGTCACGTGAGTCACCAGGTGTTGCTTGGCAGGCTAAGATGCTTAGCAGGATTGTTGCATAGGGGCTTGGCGAGCCCTATCAAAGGGTCTCCCTTCTGAGGTGTGTTAATACTACACCCAGGTACTCTCTTTGTGGCTTGTAAATGTCTTCAAAAAAGAGGAGCGGGACTAACACTACAGGTAAAGGGCACACCTATGTCGTCAGTATCTCCTGATAAACCTAGTCGTATCAATAGTGTTGTATCCCCTGAAAGACCAGAGGCTTCCGGGCAATCTGAGCCGATACGCCCATCTGGTATTGTGCCTACAGTCAATGCTGCTGCTTCACCCTTAATCACCAAGATGAACTGTCCTCAGCCCTAGCCAGGTTAGAGCACAGGATTGCTGGCATGATTGCCTCCATCCCACAGGGTGGCAAGAAGCGTGACCGATCCCCCTCCCCTGAGCCTCCTAGTTTGGAGCAGGAATGGGTTGAGGATGTGGAAGAGCTGAAAGCTCAGGATTCTGTGGAGGGCCTGGTGGATGAGTCTGCTTCTGAGCAATCTGGACATGCAGATATCCAGTTGGTGTCTGCCTCTCAGTCGCAGAGGCTTTTGCTCCAGACTCTTAGAGATGGTTTGTTCTGCCTTTAAGTTGCCTCTTGCAGAGGTTACTGAGCCCCTCTGGTCCTCTTTGGCCCTGAGGTCTCTTCAGGCCACACAGGCTTTCCTCTTACACCCACTGTTGGAACAGGTGGTGTATGCTGATTGGGAACATCCTGACAGGATTTTTGTTCCTCCTAAGGTTTTCCCTTTTTGTATCCCATGGATGAGAAGTTCATTAAGGCTACTTTCACAACTGAGGCGCTTTACAGACACCACAGCACTAAAAATAGTGCCTGCATAGTGCCTGTAAAGAGCCTCTCCTGTCTCTCCAGTGTGAAAGCCCGAGAGCTTTCACACTGGAGCAGTGCGCTTGCAGGACAGTAAAAAAAAGTCCTGCAAGCCGCATCTTTGCAGTGCTGTAGGAGCCATGTATACACCGCTCCTAAAGCGCCCCTGCTCATTGAAAACAATAGGGCTGCGCTGCGGTTTTAACCCCCGCTAGCGGCTGAATAGCCCTGCTAAAACGACGGTAAAGCGGCGCTAAAATAGCGCCGCTTTACCGCCGACGCCCGCCCCAGTGTGAAAGTAGTCTAAGAAGTGGAACATGCCAGCCTTAGATGCAGCAGTCTCTCCCTTAAACAAGAACTTAACTTGTCGGGTGGATATTGCACAGGGCTTGCAAGACCCCGTTGACAAGAAACTGGAGTCATTATTAAAGGCTTCCTTTTCTTTGGCCAGTTCAGCTATTCAACCAGCTGTTGCAGCAATTGGTATCTGCCAGTCCGTAAAGGATCAGGTCAGATGGCCTGGCAGGCCTAACCAGGAGGATGATCTTGCTGAAAATAAGACAGATATTCCTTAAGCGCTGTGTTTTGCTGTTAATGCTTTCAAAGAGAAGTATGGGTTTCCTTTTTTTTGCTTAATTCTAATACCGTGTACACACCATCGGACATTCCGACAACAAAATCCTGGATTTATTTCCGACGAATGTTGGCTTAAACTTGTCTTGCATACACACAGTCGCACAAATGTTGTCGGAAATTCCGAACGTCAAGAACGTGGTGACATACAACACGTACGACGAGCCAATAAAAAATGAAGTTCAATAGCCAGTGCTTCTGCTTGATTCCGAGCATGCGTGGAATTGTCTACACACGCTCGGAATTTACGACAACAGATTTTGCTGTCGGAAAATTTGAGAACCAGCTCTCAAATTTTTGTTGTCGGAAGATCCGACAACAAATGTCCGATGGAGCCTACACACAGTCGGAATTTCCGACAACAAGCTCACATCAAACATTTGTTGTCAGAAATTCCGACCATGTGTACGTGGCATTATCCTTATGAGCTGCTAGTATCTACAAATCTTTCCTGCTCTCTGAGAAGTGCACTGTTTCTGTTAAAATAGAGTTAATTACCTGTGGGAGGGTCTACAGACAGCATAATACCGACAATGGTCTGGCTCTGGAGTCTGGATCCACCCCCCTTCCTGTCATCTTGCTTGATTGATTTAGGCTCTCTGCTCGTTCCAGAGACTTCATACAACACACAGAGATGCTCTCCACCTCCCCTCCTCCCCCTCCCCCTCCCATCTCCCTCCTCCCTGTTGCAGACAGAATGATCTTAGCACACATTCAGGATTTGCAGCAGGCATTAATGAGTGTAGAAGTCAGTGACAGTACTCTGTACAGAGTATTTTATATTCTACTTTCCTGCTAAAATTATAATGCAAATAATACATTTTTAACGTAAAATACAACACTGGCCCCTTTGTCAGCATTGCCTACATTTACTGTAAAGGAATTGGGAGGATACAGGAAGGAACATCAAAGCCCAGGAGAAAGGTATTGGAGTCTTGCAGAGGAGAGCTTGCAGATAACAGCCAGGGAAAGGTGAGGAGACTTCACTTGTGTCATGCTGTGTCTGCTTTTGGGTTTTAGCTGGGGACACGCTACCATGGAAACAGAGGCACGTGAAGAACGTGCTCATTCTAGATAGCAGCCTGCGTGTGCATCTCTTCACCAGGTACACCCACATGTCCTCCAGAGGGAGGGAGTGAAGGAGGGGCTGGATTGTGGAGCTGTGTCCAACCCTGGAAACTTTTGAACTGAAAAATAACTGTTAGAAGCTGATTCTGGACTCTTTAAAAGACTATTCTGAAAAAACTAAAGGACTGGGGAAAGAAAGAGATGCAATACAGGTATGAGGGAAACATGTACTACCTATTTTTGCATTCTCATACTTCTCCTTTTAAAGGATTCAATACAGCAGGTTTCTCTTTTTGCTCTCTTCTCTGTACATATGTACAGATTAACTGATCAGCCAAGCTTCCTTGTAAGAAGTTATTGGCAGGTTTCCCCTTTTATGGGGGACATTTGTTTGGTGATGATTTGGACAAATATATCCAAAAGATGTGGGAAGAGCTCTCTACTTCCTTTAGAGAAGCACCAGGCATCCCCCGTTTAAAACCTCAGGGACTGCTTCTCCTTCGAGGCAGTGCCCTATGTCCAGTTCCATTCCAGGCTTATACAACAAGACATCTTGTTGGCTTGGAACAGAAGAGGACAAGCTCTGGATTATCCAATGTTATCTCCTCGGGCACGCTTAAGTCTAAACTGATGGTTGCAGGATCAGAACCTGTGAAAGGGAAGATCCTTCCTCCCGGTAACTTAGAGAGTACTGACCACAGATGCCAGTCTCTCAGGCTGGGGAGTGACCCTAGAGGGGCTCACAGCTCAGGGGAAATGGTCAAAGACAGAACAGATCCTGCCCATCAATGTCCAACAATGCCCTTGCAGTGGCCTATATTCAGTGGGGACGGAAAGTATTCAGACCCCCTTAAATTTTTCACTCTTTGTTATATTGCAGCCATTTGCTAAAATCATTTAAGTTCATTTTTTTTCCTCAATGTACACACAGCACCCCATATTGACAGAAAAACACAGAATTGTTGACATTGTTGCAGATTTATTAAAGAAAAACTGAAATATCCGAACTATTCAGACCCTTTGCTCAGTATTTAGTAGAAGCACCCATTTGATCTAATACAGCCATGAGGCTTTTTGGGAAAGATGCAACATGTTTTTCACACCTGGATTTGGGGATCCTCTGCCATTCCTCCTTGCAGATCCTCTCCACTTCTGTCACTTTGAATGGTAAACGTTGGTGGACAGCCATTTTTAGGTCTCTGAGGAGAGGCTTCCTTCGGGCCACTCTGCCATAAAGCCCCGACTGGTGGAGGGCTGCAGTGATGGTTGACTTTCTACAACTTTCTCCCATGTCCCGCTTGCATCTCTGGAGCTCAGCCACAGTGATCTTTGGGTTCTTCTTTTCCTCTCACCAAGGCTCTTCTCCCCTCGATAGCTGTTTGGCCGGACGGCCAGCTCTAGGAAGGATTCTGGTCGTCCCAAATGTCTCCCATTTAAGGATTATGGAGGCCACTGTGTTCTTAGGAACCTTAAGTGCAGCAGAATTTTTTTCGTAACCTTGGCCAGATCTGTGCCTTGCCACAATTCTGTCTCTGAGCTCTTCAGGCAGTTCTTTTGACTCTTTTGATTCTCATTTGCTCTGACATGCACTGTGAGCTGTAAGGTCTTGTATAGACAGGCGTGTGGCTTTCCTAACCAAGTCCAATCAGTATAATCAAACACAGCTGGACTCAAATGAAGGTGTTAGAACCAACTCAAGGATGATCAGAAGAAATGAACAGCACCTGAGGTAAATATATGAGTGTCACAGCAAAGGGTCTGAATACTTAGGACCATGTGATATTTCAGTTTTCCTTTTTTAATAAATCTGCAAAAATGTCAACAATTCTGTGTTTTGTTTTTTTGTCAATATGGGGTGCTGTGTGTACATTAATGAGGGAAAAAATGAACTTAAATGATTTTAGCAAATGGCTGCAATATAACAAAGAGTGAAAAATGTAAGGGGGTCTGAACACTTTCAGTCCCCACTGTAAACCACCAAGGCAGTACCAGGAGTCGTTCAGCTCTGAAGGAGGTGAACCACATACTAGCCTGGGCAGAGGGACATGTGCCGATTCTATCGGCAGTTCATATCACGGGAGTAAAGGACTGGAAGGCAGATTATCTCAGCCGCCAGCAGATCTGCCCAGGGGAATGGTCCCTACACCCAGAGGTGTTCCAGGAAATTTGCCAATGTTGGGGATGGCCAGAGGTCGACCTACTGGCATCCAGGTTCAACAACAAGCTACAGCAGTTTGTGTCTCGAACAAGAGATCCTCTGGCAATTGGAGCAGATGCTTGGATAGTTCCATGGAGCCAGTACTCCCTGGTTTATGCTTTCCCTCCGATTCCTCTCCTTCCACATTTGTTGTGCAGGATTCGGAGAGAGGGGGTTACAGTCATTCTGGTGGCCCCAGCCTGGCCCAGAAGGCCCTGGTTCCCGGAGATTGACAATAGATGGGCTATGGACGCTTCCACGTCATTCTGATCTACTGTCTCAAGGTCTTATATTCCACCCCAATTTACAGTCTCTAAATTTGAAGGCATGGCTATTGAAGCCAGGACCGTGGCATTTCGGGATCAGTGGTGTCTACTTTAGTGAAAGCTAGAAAAGCTGACACTAGGAAGATTTATCATAAGGTCTGGAAGACTTGTATTGCTTGGTGGGAAGCCAGAAAATGGCATCCTCAGAAATGTGTGATTGGGAGAATTCTCTTTTCTACAGTCAGCTGTGGAAATCAAATTGGCTTTGAGTACAATCAGAGGTCAAGTTTCGGCCCTATCAGTATTCTTCCAAAGGCCTGTAGCCTCCCATTCACTGACCTGAACCTTTATGCAGGGGGGAACTCGCTTGCCCCCCCCCCCCCCCATTAGGTCACCTATGTGTCCTTGGGACTTGAACTTGGTGCTGTCTGTGTTACAGAAACAACCATTTGAACCTAATAAGGAAATTCCATTAGACTTGCTGTCACGCAAGCTAGCCTTCCTGACGGCTATCACCTTGGCTAGAAGGTTGTCGGAGTTGGTGGCCCTTTCATGCAGGGAACCGTACTTGATCCTTCACCATGACAGTCGTGTTGCGACCCGTGCCATCCTTTTTGCCAAAAGCTGTGTCGGCCTTTCATTTAAAGCAGGAATTTATTTTGCCGCCTTTTTTCTCTCGGCCTCGTTCGGCGGAAGAGAGAAGACTGCATTCTTTGGACGTTGTCTGGGCAGTCAAGGTTTATTTGTCTAGATCTGCGGAGATCCGAGGATCAGACTTCTTTTTTTTTTTTACCAAGGGGACCCAAGAAGAGGCAGGCAGCTTTCAAAGCTTCCATTGGCAATTGAGTCCGTCAATTGGTGTTTAAGGCCTACAGTCTGAAACATAAAGCTCCTCCCTTTAGGGTGAGAGCTCATTCTACCAGGGGTGTAGGAACCTCCTGGGCTTTTCACCATCAGGTATCTTTGGCTCAGATTTGTAAGGCTGCTACCTGGTCTTCAGTGCATACGTTCACAAAATTTTATCAAGTGGATGTTCGAGCAGCCGAGGATCCGGCTCTCGGCCGCAGTGTACTGCGGGCTGCCGTATAAGTTCTGATGGCTATTGTTTGGCAGGGTGTCTCCCTCCCCTCAAGGCTATTGCTCTGGGACATCCCAGTAGGTAATGAATATTGGCCTACTTCTGTGTCCCATGATGTATGAAAAAGATAATAGGATTTTTTCATCATACTTACCTGTAAAATCATTTTCTTTGAGTACATCATGGGACACAGAGATCCCTCCCCTCTTTTTCTGAGGATTCAGTGCTTGCTACAAAACTGATGTACTTCCTGTATGGGAGGGGTTAAATTAGGGATCACTTGCTGTCTAAGACTTTGTCTACCAGTGTCAATTCACCTAGAGATGGCGTATAACCCAGTAGGTAATGACTATTGGCCTAACTCTGTGTTCCATGATGTACTCAAAGAAAAGTTTTTTTCAGGTAAGTATAACAAAAAATCCTATTATTCCAATAGCTGGGATCTGGTTGTTTTGGACAGCTGCATTGCCCTTTTGCATATTATTAAAGCAAACAAGGCAACTTTAATAAACTTGCTGTACTAGATCTATATAGCAGCATCATTGCTTCACCCCTCTTCTCAACCCTACAGCTTGTATATAACTCCTTCACTTCTGTGATCTCCTTATTACTGCACTCACCAACTCCTGCTAATTCTAAATCCACACCTTAATAAAATTTCCAGGACAATGGGGCATGTCCCTTCATATAAATCAAACTCCCACATTACCTCCCTCACCTTTCTGCTCCTCCTTACCTCTGGAGATATATCCCAAACTCTGGGCCTCCATAATTTAACTGTACCCAACGCACCCATCACCCTGCACCCTCTGGCAGCAGCCGCATTCCACAAAATTTAGTTACCATTCCTCCTCTAGACTCCCCTTCTCGTGCGCCCTCTGGAATGCCCGCTCTGTCTGTAACAAACTCACCTCTCCTAATGACTTCTTTATAATTAACTCATTTAATCTACTTGCTATTACTGAAACTTGGCTTCATGAATCCGACACTGTGTCTTTTGCTGCCCTATCCCATGGTGTTCTTCTCTGGACTCCCTCCCCCAGACCTTGTGGATGCAAGGGAGGGGGAGTGGAGTCCTTCTATCCCCCACAAAGCACCTTTCAGGTACTTCACCCACCTTCGTCTATGAAACTCTGCTCATTTGAGGTACACTGTATTTGTCTTTTCTCTCCAATCTCTCTAAGGATAGCTGTGATCTACTGGACCGGTATCAACCGTCCTTGATGACTTCTCTGCCTGGCTACCCTACTTTCTCTCTTCTGAAATCCCCACAATCAATCTCGGTGACTTCAACATCCATATTAATACTAACACTCCTGCTACTTCCAAACTTCTCAGTCTTAACCTCCTCCTTTGACCTGAAGCAATGGATACATGCATCTACCCACTCTGATGGCAACACTCTTCACCTTGTATTCTCCTACCTATGCAATCTGTGCAAACTCTCCAACTAGCCTTTTCCCCTCTCTGATCACTACCTTATTAGTTTCACTCTCTCCCTCTCCTTCACTTCCTCTCCCTCCAACTGCCTGTTACCAGTAGAAACCTTCGCCATCTCAACCCTTCTCTTCTCTTCTCTACTCTGCTACCGAACACCTCTATGAAAACATCTCACCCCTGTCCTGCCCCAACCTAGCCACTTCTATCTACAAAGCTTCACCTTCACCGTCATCCTCTGTGGACATACTGGCCCCCCTCACTACACACAGATTCAGGCCCCAACCCCTACAACCTTGGCAAACGGATGACACCAGAAGTCTGAAAAACATAGCTGTGCTCTTGAGCACCTGTGGCGTAAGACCAAGTCTAAGAAAGATTTCAACTATTATAAATATGCCCTCCAAAAATACAATTGTTACCTCCTCACTGCCAGGCAGACCTACTTTATCACTCTCATTAACAACTAATCATCCCGTCCCCGTCAACTTTTCTCTACCTTCAACTTTCTACTTTGTCCTCCTCTGCCTCTACTCACTAACTGACTCACTGCCCAGGAGATCGCCAATCACTTCAAACATAAGATTGATTCAATTCCTGAGGAGATCTCCTCTGCACAGATACCATCTCCACTTAACACTCAATGCCCACAGGTACAATCATTACTTCCCTCATTAAACCCTACCACTATAGATGAAGTTTCTAAACTTCTTGCCAAGGTCCTGTTAACCATCTGTCCCCTGGATCCTATTCCCTCACAAATGCTATGGTGACCCTCTAGCTCTATTCTACACTCTCGAACTCACATCTTCGATCTATTCCTCTCTTCTGGTATCTTCCCCAACTCTCTAAAACATGCTCTAGTCACCCCCATACTTAAAAAGCCCTCACTGGACCCCACAAATCTTAAGAACCTACGCCCTATCTCCCTGCTCCCCTTTTTATCCAAACTTCTGAACGTCTGGTCTACAACCGACTGAGCGACCACCTTATCGAAAATAGTCTTCTTGATCCCCTTCAGTCTGGATTTCTCCCTCAACACTCCACAGAAACTGCCCTCCTAAAACAAACAAATGATCTACTAACGGCCAAAACTCATGGACCTTATTCTGTACTCCTACTCCTGGACCACTCTGCTCCCTTTGTTAAGGTTGACCACCCCTTCCTCCTCAAAAAACTCCACGCCTTTGGTTTCCATGACTGTGCTATTCACTGGTTCTCTTCCTACTTATCCACCTGCACCTTTTACTTACAATTTTACTTCCTCCTCTCTTCTTCCTTTATTTGTTGGGTTCCCCCAAGGTTCTGTTCTTGGACCTCTCTTATTCTACACCTCCTCCCTGGGTCAGCTGATAGCCTTCCATGGCTTCCAAAACCATCTCTACACCAACAACACCCAAATTTATCTCTTTACAGCTCAGCTCACTCCTTTAGTCTCCTCAGGTATCACTAATACACTAACGGACATATCAGTCTGGATGTCACACCACTTCCTCAAACTCAATCTATCGAAAACCGAACTCATATTTCCTCCCCCACATGCCTTTTCCCCTGATCTCTCTGTCAAGATCGATGGCACAACTATCAACACGTTCCCGCATGCCAAGGTTCTAGGTGTAATCCTTGACTCTGATCTATCCTTTAGGCCCCGCATCCAATCCCTGTCCAAATCATGCCGCCTCAACCTCTGCAACATCTCAAAAATACGTTGGACATCTGGTTACAAAGGACGGGGAAATGGTGAAGGTATTGAATTTATTCTTCTCAGTCTTCACAAGGGAATCAGGGGGGCTTCAGTAACCAAAACTGCAGTCTATGAGGAGGTGAGTTGCCATCTAGATAAAGGAAGGCCCGTAGACGTGGTGTATCTGGATTTTGCAAAAGCATTTGACAGTTCCCCATCAACGTTTACTGTACAAAATAAGGTCCATTGGCATGGACCATAGGGTGAGTACATGGATTGAAAACTGGCTACAAGGGCGAGTTCAGAGGGTGGTGATAAATGGGGACTACTAGGAATGGTCAGGGGTTGGGTAGTGGGGTCCCACAGGGTTCTGTGCTAGGACCAATCCTATTTAATTTGTTCATAGACAAAAAAAAAACAATTCAATCTCTGTATTTGCAGATGATACTAGGCTAAGCAGGGCAATAACTTCTCCGCAGGATGTGAAAACATTGCAAGAAGATCTGACCAATTTAATGGGGTGGGCAACTACATGGCAAATGAGGTTTAATGTAGAAAATGTAAAATAATCCATTTGGGTGGCAAAAATATGAATGCAATCAATACACTAAGGGGAGATCCTCTGGGGGAATCTAGGATGGAAAAGGACCTGGGGGTCCTAGTAGTAGATAGGCTCAGCAATGGCATGAAATGCCAAGCTGCTGCTAACAAAGCAAACAGAATATTGGCATGTATTAAAAAAGGCATTAACTCCAGGGATAAAGAGATAATTCTCCCACTCTACAAGACTCTGGTCCTGCCGCACCTGAAGTATGCTGTCCAGTTCTGGGCATCAGTCCTCAGGAAGGATGTACTGGAAATGGAGCGAGTACAAAGAAGGGCAACAAAGCTAATAAAGGGTCTGGAGGATATTGGTTATGAAGAAAGGTTGCGAGCACTGAACTTATTCTCTCTGGAGAAGAGACGCTTGAGAGAGGATATGATTTCAATTTACAAATACCATACTGGTGACCTTACAATAGGGATAAAACTTTTTCACGGAAGGGAGTTTAACAAGACACGTGGCCACTCATTAAAATTAGAAGAAAACAGGTTTAACCTTAAACTACGTAGATAGTCCTTTACTGTAATGCGGCGTACACATGATTGGACTTTCGGAATTGTGTGCGACGGACTTGTGTACACACGATCGGACTTTCCGACAAGTGAAGTTGCCGTAAAATTTGAGAACCTGCTCTCAAACATTTGTGGCCGGAAATTCTGACAGCAAATGTTTGATGGAGCATACACACGGTCGGACTTTACGACAACAAGCTCACATCGAACATCTCCCGTTGGAACGTCCGACCGTGTGTACGCGGCACCACTCTGAAGCTTCATACACACGATAGGACTTTGTACAAACTTTTCTGTGGATTTTTGTACAAAGGGCATTGGCCGTAAACTAAGCATACACATGGCAGGACTTTTTCGGCAACAAATACGAATGTAGTCACGTTTCAAGGTACTGACGACACTTCAAAAAGAGGACGTTCAATTCTCCGGTGCCACCCTTTGGTCAACTTCTGTATTGTTGTCTGATCTTTTGCATTGGTTCTGAGCATGCGTGTTTGTAGTTTGTACAAAAGTCCGATGGTTTTGTGTACACACGATTGGACTTTTGTTGCCGGAAAGTTTGTCCGTTCACACTAACTAACTAAACTCCGATGAAAACCGAAAAAGTTTGTCCGATGGAGCGTACACACGGTCGGATGTTGCCTTAGAACAGATAATTTGCATGTCGTCAAAGAGTCCGATCGTGTGTACGGGCCTTTAGCGACACAACTGCATAGCTACAACTTCCAATTGTCTCCCGCATACTCAAGAGGAGGACATTTGTTCCTTATCTGTTTTTTAAGCATATACCCAGGATCCATCTCATGGGCCTCAGCTGGTCCCTTTTTCTCATGGCCACGTGCTTTGAGCCCTTTCTGATGATCTTTTTGGGCTTGTGATTATAGTATTTTATATACTGGGTTTCCAATGGGCGATGGCGGTCTCCTGTGGCCACTGTGTTGATTCTGACGCTGTTTTTAATACCATGGAGTGCGCTATAGGCATCTGATTTTTGCAATTAGTTTTCTATATCCTATCTACGCCTGAGGAAGGAGCATCTCTTGTAGACTCTGAAACGCGTCGTGTCAAGGATTCAATTCAATCACCATCCACTTCAACTACTTGCGATATCATATGCAAACGAGAAGATCTGGACAGCCGCACTCGAAGTAATAATCCAAGTTTCTTTTAAAATCAGGAACACATCAGATACAGGACATCATAGACAGAATGTACAGATCATAGGCTAACGCGTTTCACACTTGTCCAAGTGCTTACTCATAGCTAATGATAATAGAAAATCAGACCACATATATACTAACTATTATTGATCACGTGACCAAGTAATCAATGCAAACACATGAAGCAGCTGAGATTCAGCTGTGGGGAATGTGAGTGAGCATTTAAATCTTGAAAGTCACTATGCATATAAAGTGTATATGTGTGAGCAGTAGAGGTAAATGTGAAAGTGTCAAAATTATTTAGTATGAAAAAGTGCATAAAAATTATTTGTGAGTTGGAATAATGAAATATATTATATAAAATTTAAAAATAAAAAATAAAAATTCCAAAATATAATTGTAATGAATGCTGAAATCAATTATAAGTGAAGAGACCACAGAATGGGTGTAAATGTAGTGATACAAACATAAATTGATTGTAATAGGTGATAAAAGGAATTTATGTGAATTTTGTTAGTGTCATGATTAAATAAAATAACAAAATACATAAAAATAAACTCGAGTAAAATAAATGGTGATATATATTTAACCACTTCAGCCCCGGAAGGATTTACCCCCTTCCTGACCAGAGCACTTTTTACAATTCGGCACTGCGTCGCTTTAACTGCTAATTGCGCGGTCATGCAATGCTCTATCCAAACGAAATTTGCGTCCTTTTCTTCCCACAAATAGAGCTTTCTTTTGATGGTATTTGATCACCTCTGCCGTTTTTTATTTTTTGCGCTATAAACGGAAAAAGACTGAAAATTTTGAAAAAAATGATATTTTCTACTTTTTGTTATAAGTAATAAACTAAATTTTAGTCATACATTTAGGCCAAAATGTATTCGGCCACAAGTCTTAAAAAAATGTCAATAAGCGTATATTTATTGGTTTGCGCAAAAGTTATAGCGTCTACAAACTAGGGTACATTTTCTGGAATTTACACAGCTTTTAGTTTATGACTGCCTATGTCATTTCTTGAGGTGCTAAAATGGTAGGGCAGTACAAAACCCCCCCAAATGACCCCATTTTGGAAAGTAGACACCCCGAGGAAATTGCTGAGAGGCATGTTGAACCCATTGAATATTTATTTTTTTTGTCCCAAGTGATTGAATAATGACAAAAAAAAAAAAATTTACAAAAAGTTGTCACTAAATGATATATTGCTCACACAGGCCATGGGCATATGTGGAATTGCACCCCAAAATACATTCAGCTGCTTCTCCTGAGTACGGGGATACCACATGTGTGGCACTTTTTGGGAGCCTAGCCGCGTACGGGGCCCCGAAAACCCAGCACCACCTTCAGGATTTCTAAGGGCATACATTTTTGATTTCACTCCTCACTACCTATCACAGTTTCGGAGGCCATAAAATGCCAAAATGGCACAACCCCCCCCCCCCCCCAATGACCCCATTTTGGAAAGTAGACACCCCAAGCTATTTGCTGAGAGGCATGGTGAGTATTTTGCAGCTCATTTGTTTTTGAAAATGAAGAAAGACCAGAAAAAAAAATTTTTTTTTTCCAATTTTCAAAACTTTGTGACAAAAAGTGAGGTCTGCAAAATACTCACTATACCTCTCAGCAAATAGCTTGGGGTGTCTACTTTCCAAAATGGGGTAATTTGGGGGGGGGGTTGTGCCACCTGGGCATTCCATGGCCTCCGAAACTGTGATAGGCAGTGAAGAGTGAAATCAAAAATTTACGGCCTTAGAAAGCCTGAAGGCGGTGCTTGGTTTTCGGGGTCCCGTACGCGGCTAGGCTCCCAAAAAGTCTCACACATGTGGTATCCCCGTACTCAGGAGAAGCAACAGAATTTATTTTGGGGTGTAATTCCACATATGCCCATGGCATGTTTGAGCAATATAACATTTAGTGACAACTTTGTGCAAAAAAAAAAAAAAAATTTGTCTCTTTCCCGCAACTTGTGTCACAATATAAAATATTCCATGGACTCGACATGCTCTCAGCAAATAGCTTGGGGTGTCTACTTTCCAAAATGGGGTCATTTGGGGGGGGGTTTGAACTGTCCTGGCATTTTATGCACAACATTTAGAAGCTTATGTCACACATCACCCACTCTTCTAACCACTTGAAGACAAAGCCCTTTCTGACACTTTTTGATTACATGAAAAAATTATTTTTTTTTGCAAGAAAATTACTTTGAACCCCCAAACATTATATATTATTTTAAAGCAAATGCCCTACAGATTAAAATGGTGGGTGTTTCATTTTTTTTTTTCACACAGTATTTGCGCAGCGATTTTCAAACGCATTTTTTGTGGAAAAAACACACTTTTTTAAATTTTAATGCACTAAAACACACTATATTGCCCAAATGTTTGATGAAATAAAAAAGATGATCTTAGGCCGAGTACATGGATACCAAACATGACATGCTTTAAAATTGCGCACAAACGTGCAGTGGCAACAAAATTAATACATTTTTAAAAGCCTTTACAGGTTACCACTTTAGATTTACAGAGGAGGTCTACTGCTAAAATTACTGCCCTCGATCTGACCTTCGCGGCGATACCTCACATGCATGGTGCAATTGCTGTTTACATTTGACGCCAGACCGACGCTTGCGTTCGCCTTAGCGAGAGAGCAGGGGGGACAGGGGTGCTTTTTATTTATTTATTTTTTTTTCTTTATTATTTTTTTGCTTTTTTATCTTATTTTTAAACTGTTCCTTTCATTTTTTTTTTTTTTAAATCATTTTTATTGTTATCTCAGGGAATGTAAATATCCCCTATGATAGCAATAGGTAGTGACAGGTACTCTTTTTTGAAAAAATTGGGGTCTATTAGACCCTAGATCTCTCCTCTGCCCTCCAAAGCACCAAGATCGGTGTGATAAAATGCTTCCCCAATTTCCCAATGGCGCTGTTTACATCCGGCGAAATCTAAGTCATAAAATGCTCGTAGCTTCCGGTTTCTTAGGCCATAGAGATGTTTGGAGCCACTCTGGTCTCTGATCAGCTCTATGGTCAGCTGGCTGAATCACCGGCTGCATTCTCAGGTTCCCTGTTGAGACAGGAGAGCCAGAGAAAAACACGGAAGACGGTGGGGGGGGGGGCATTCCCTCCCACTGCTTGTAAAAGCAGTCTAGAGGCTAATTAGCCGCTAGGATTGCTTTTACATGAAAGCCGACCGCTGGCTAAAAAGAATGATACCAAGATGATACCTAAACCTGCAGGCATCATTCTGGTATAACCACTAAAAGTCGTGAATGGCGTGCCTGAAGACAAAAAAATGGTTAACAATAAAGCACAGTAAACGGTAATGTATAAAAAACTTTTTTTTTGTAACTAACTTTTTATAACTGTAACCGGTTCCAGGTTCGGGTCTCTCAAAATGCGATGGCATCTTGGGAGACCCTGTGAAAGTGTGCCTAGTCTGTGCAATGCTGTACCCTACGCTAATACTCAACTAGTGAATGGTAGCGTTCAAAACATTCACCAATGCAAAGACCAGGATTGTCAGGACAGGAGGGACAATAATAGCGGGTGTCACGCCTATATCCGCGCTTGCTGCAGACACAACATCTTTTTTTGGGGGTTCGCTGGGTAGGGGTACTCGGGAGGACATATAAATGCCTCTCATGCAGCCGACTGCATTTGGTTGGGGATGTGAATGGGGAAAGTACGGGCGCTGCAGAAGCGGTGGGTTCCCAATTAGGATTGGCGAATGCAGCAGGAAGAGCACTATGGGCACGACGGGCCTGTGTTTGTCTTCTTGGTGGCAGCGGGACACTACTTGTGCTTGCCACCTCACCAGCTTGAACTGCACTTATGGGACTTGCCACGTCACCAAGTGTTACTGCAGTGCTGGTATGACTACGACCGGGGTGTACTAAGCCGCTGGTGCTTGCCAGTTCACCAAAACGCTACAAAAAAAAGTGACAGTGATCGATCGATACTGCACTTGGGTGGGCTGGGCTGGGCCGGGCGGAGGGGAAAAACGCAGGTGCTAGCAGGTATCTGGGCTGATCCCGCTAACACTGCGTTTTTGGGAACCCTAAACTGCTGGGGACGCTAGTATAGATCTGATCAGATCAGATATTGATGCGTTCAGATACTATACCACTAAGGGAGGTGTACGGTGCGTGCGTGTGTGGGTGTTAGCGGTACTGGCGCTAATCTGACGCTGCCTGGGGCTGGTGCTTACCAGTTCACCAAAATGCTACCAAAAAAACTGTTAGCGATCGCAGGGATCAGGCCTGACTCTGCGAACGCTGCAGTTATGCGTTTAGTGTTTTGTAAGTGACAGTGATCGATCGATACTGCACTTGGGTGGGCTGGGCTGGGCCGGGCGGAGGGGCAAAACGCAGGTGCTAGCAGGTATCTGGGCTGATCCCGCTAACACTGCGTTTTTGGGAACCCTAAACTGCTGGGGACGCTAGTATAGATCTGATCGGATCAGATATTGATGCGTTCAGATACTATACCACTAAGGGAGGTGTACGGTGCGTGCGTGGGTGTTCGCGGTACTGGCGCTAATCTGACGCTGCCTGGGGCGACGCATATCACCGCCGGGCGATTAGGGGGCTAAACCTTTATTCGGTAATAAACGGCGGGTGCCCTGACACTATAAAAAATAAACGAACTAACCAGGGTCACCCGTAACACTTATACGGTGAGCAGTGGTGAAAGGGTTAACTAGGGGGCAATCAAGGGGTTAAAACATTTATTAGATAGTATATGGGGGTCCCTGTCGCTATAAAACGCTGACGGCGAACCTAAATATTTACGTTCCTAACTAGCGTCACCAGCGACACTAATACAGCGATCAGAAAAATGATCGCTTAGCGACACTGGCGACAGGGGGTGATCAAGGGGTTAAAACTTTATTAGGGGGGGTTAGGGGGGTATCCTAGACCTAAAGGGGGGTAACACTCACTGTCCCAACACTGTAACTGTCACAAACTGACACTATGCAGTAATCAGAAAAAAATAAATAAAATAAAAACCTGCTTGGTGTCAGTTTGTGACGGGGGGGGGGGTGATTGGGGGGATCGGGGGGGGGGATTGGGGGTGTATAGTTTGCCTGGCATGTTCTACTGTGTTGTGTGTGTGTTTGGTGCACTTACATGTCATCTCTCCTCGGCGCTGGAACGGAAACTGGCCAGCCGAGGAGAGATGACATCACATCCTCTGCCTCTGTGTACTATACAGCGGCAGGGGATGTTTCTCATTGGCTGGGAGCGATCGCAAAGGGGGGGGGGCCACGATCGGATGGCCTCCCCCTCGTCTCTCATCGCTCCCAACCAAATGCCGACCGCAGCTGGCACCGGGGGGGGGTTCGATCGGACCCCCCACCCGCGGGAAGGCAATCACGTTCCAGGTACGTGATTTTGCCTGCCCGTGCCGCTCTGCTCACGTATATAGGCGTGAGGCGGTCGGCAAGTGGTTAAAGAAATCAAGAGCTAAGCTTGTGTACGTGATAAATGTGGTAAATGACATTTGTGGCTAGACCGCATATGAAGGTACATGAAATTGACATTATTTTTAATATCATTTGTGTTGTAAAGAGTACCTGATCACGTAAAAAGGAAAGGGAAGGAAAATACACAGAGAAAACAGTCAGTGGATACATGTCTCCGCTATTTATAGTAAAAGTTATATAATTAAAAGTTATATAATTGTATCAAAAAATTCTTTTTAAATATACATTTGTTTATATTTACTCCAGTATCTTGTTAACATACAATAACAACTTTTCGTAGTTTCTAAGAATGTAACATTTCTTCTGAATAAACAAAGTCAAGAAGAAACAAATATATACTGTGAAGAGCTTCTACCGAAAAGCGATTTTTATGTGTATGTGTGTGCAGGAGTTCTTTGACACAGAAGCCGATTTGTTTCAGCTGAAATGAACCTTCCCACACCCATATATACACACACCTGCACATACGCACAGCTCTGTGCATGTCAACTTTTTGTAACATTTTGTAATGTAGGTTTCAAACTAAATATGATTTAGTTTTGTCATGAACATGGTTTTATATCCCATTAAATGGTTTTCTCTTATCGCAGCACTCAAGAGTTTACTCAGAGTATGAAAACATGTCAAACCCTATTAATTAATGAAAGACTCATGGGTATCGCTTTTCGGTAGAAGCTCTTCACAGTATATATTTGTTTCTTCTTGACTTTGTTTATTCAGAAGAAATGTTACATTCTTAGAAACTACGAAAAGTTGTTATTGTATGTTAACAAGATACTGGAGTAAATATAAACAACAAATGTATATTTAAAAATAATTTTTTGGTACAATTATATAACTTTTAATTATATAACTTTTACTATAAATAGCGGAGACATGTATCCACTGACTGTTTTCTCTGTGTATTTTCCTTCCCTTTCCTTTTTACGTGATCAAGTACTCTTTACAACACAAATGATATTAAAAATGTCAATTTCATGTACCTGCTAGCCACAAATGTCATTTACCACATTTATCACGTACACAAGCTTAGCTCTTGATTTCTTTAAATATATATCACCATTTATTTTACTCGAGTTTATTTTTATGTATTTTGTTATTTTATTTATTCATGACACTAACAAAATTCACATAAATTCCTTTTATCACCTATTACAATCAATTTATGTTTGTATCACCACATTTACACCCATTCTGTGGTCTCTTCACTTATAATTGATTTCAGCATTCATTACAATTTTATATTTTGGAATTTTTATTTTTTATTTTTAAATTTTATATAATATATTTCATTATTCTAACTCACAAATAATTTTTATGCACTTTTTCATACTAAATAATTTTGACACTTTCACATTTACCTCTACTGCTCACACATATACACTTTATATGCATAGTGACTTTCAAGATTTAAATGCTCACTCACATTCCCCACAGCTGAATCTCAGCTGCTTCATGTGTTTGCATTGATTACTTGGTCACGTGATCAATAATAGTTAGTATATATGTGGTCTGATTTTCTATTATCATTAGCTATGAGTAAGCACTTGGACAAGTGTGAAACGCGTTAGCCTATGATCTGTACACTCTGTCTATGATGTCCTGTATCTGATGTGTTCCTGATTTTAAAATAAAGAAACTTGGATTATTACTTCCTGGAGTGCGGCTGTCCAGATCTTCTCGTTTGCATATAGTCTCTACTAGCATGAGCCAGCACCTGGAACCTCTCATCTCTGGAGAGCAAGATCAGCTTTACACCTGGTGAGACCTAAACTAGTGCGGGGATAACTTTTGTATTGTACTTGCGATATCAGTTGTGGTTGATATGTACACTCCATGATACATGTTTTTATCTTTGTATTTTCCAAATAAATATATGATTATTTTTCTATTTAATTGTGATTCCTACTCAAGTGCCGCTAAAGTCCTACCCAAGGGGAATTCTTTGTTTCAGATTTGAGTGCCCAGGAACGTACAAGGATACGGTGTTTCTGTTGGGACAAACAGGATTTTTCCTGTTCTCGCAGAAAATGTACTTGGCCTGAAAAAAACCTAATACAAACACCACGTCTATTGACTGGTGTGCTGAAAGATATATTACATTTTGGTCTGGGGTTTGGAAACCGTATGCTTTCATTTGGAACTTCATATTTTATCAAATGACGTATGTAGAATAAACACACGTTTCTCATGGGACTTTAAAGGCAACATACAAATTATATAGAACTTCAATAAAAAACAAAATACATCAGATTTATTCAAAATACTTATAAAATCAATTTTAAAATGTCAGAATGGCCAGCATGTTTGTATATGTACAATATAGCATTAATGACCTGATACCCCATTGTCCATGGTCAGTGTTTTTAATACGCTCTTCTTTGGCTCGTTCACGCTGTTCATAGACCTTGACAGGTCTGACGCATTTTGGAAAATCCGTCCTCTAGGGTATGCCATGTATTTTATATTGTACACAAAGGAAAGAAACCAGACAAAATTGAAAACAGAATCACAATTGCCTTGCCACCATTCTACAAACATGGACTAAGCTGGAACCCCCCTAGGGGAACAGCATGCATTTGTTGAGGCCGCTGGAAGTGCAGCCCAGTTAAAATGGCCAGCTTTAATTACTCAAGTGTTTCAAAGAGTCGCAAAAGAGGGGTTTTTTTTCTTGTTTTTTTCTATTATCAAAGGTAAACTGTACCAAAATATTAAATTTAAAAAAAAAATGTAGCTGTATTTTTCTTGCTACAACCATAAACTACCACAAAAACAGCATTTTTGAAATGGGTGTCCGTGTCAATGTGTTTTATGTAGGATAAAAAAAAAAAAAGTAAAATGCGCACATTTGTTTCTGGGTCCTACTATGAATACAAACAACAAATACCAAACACATATTTGGTATTGCTGCAATTGTCAGGAGCAGAAGAATTTATTTTTTTAATCCTACCTAATACTGACCCTGACCTTTTTGACCCCCGATACCAACCTAGATCTAGCTATTTTTTATTTACTTTCTTTTTTTTCACACACTTGCGTCTTCTAAGTTTTTCTCCCTTAGCAAGGAGTAAAAGATGCACGGAGGACAAAAAAATAGAGGCGGTTGCCAATTAAAGGCTATCACAGCGATCATCTGTTTGGGAAGAGACCCAGGGCTCTTGGTGAAAGCCCAGTCTCTGTGCTGAGAGTGGGTGCGCTCCCAGTACAATCACATAGGAATACAGTATATGTGGCCTCATTGAAGAAACCCCACTTCAGCGAAGCCGCATATATGTGTACAGGTGTTGGCAGGGTATTTATTCAAGAGCTAAAACTATCATAAAATATAATTTTACAAAACTCTGGTTCTGGTCACCAGTCTTCAGAAAGAATTTGCTGGACCTGGAGAGTCCGGAACTAGAGGGCCTCAGTTATGTGGAATAGCTACAAATGTTTTCTCCCTGGAGACAACACACTTTAGAAGATAATCGCAATATGCAAATATCTCAACGGTGATTCTAGTATAGCGAGAAAACTATTCGGTCTTAGGTCGCTTAAGAAGACACGTGGCCACTCAATGAAGTTGGGAGTGAAGTTGTTTAACTTTAAACTGTGTAAGTTGCTCTTTACTGTTGGAGCGGTAAGGATGTGGAACTCTCTTCCACAGTTGGTGTCAACTGGAGTCTTCAATATTATCAAGTATGTAACTATATGTAACCATGTATGTTGAGTTGGCAGGGCAGATCATGTACTTCGATATATTGTGCATGGCCAATAAAATAGTAATCAAGAATGTATCCAAATTTGGTACTGTATGCTACTCTATTCAGACTGCAAAGTGTCATTGAGGCAGTAGCCATTGTATTTAACGTGCCTGCTGGCTACTGGATTGGATGAATAGCTTATGAATTTCACATTGGTTTGCACAATGGGTGACCATGAAATAAAGCCAATCGATACAATACAATTAAACATCTAAAGTTTTTACTGCTGTGTCCCTGTTGGAAAAATGTCCTCTCACTTCCTGTTCTGATGTCACCTTTATGTTAGAATATGACAGACTCTGCATAACTGCCATAAAGCAATTCTCCCCAGTAAGACAGAAGTAATAAAAACTGGAATGAGATGTCTTCCTTCCAGTATCCAAAACTAGAATAACCATTTTGGCTGTCGTAAAAAGGACAGTGCTTAATTTGACTTTTTGACTAATTTGGCTATATAGGAATAATTAGTACTGACACAATGTGTTTTATCTCCTTGAGGTAGTGCTACAATTGTTCCTTTCCACCCCTGAATGCACAGAGAGAAGCCATTTTTGTAGATTCCTGTAGTAAAGCAGTTTCATTGTGTAGCAGTTTGATGTATCCTGGTCCCTTTTTCAATTAGAGAGACTGCTAATTTATTTTGTGGAGAGGGATCAGGTGAGGTATCAATCCATACATTGCAGTGGAGTTGGGGTGCCCTGTATGCCAGTGTGTCAATGTTGAAATGATGCTGCAGGAAAGTGCAGAGGTTGCTGAGTCCTGAAGCAAATGCAGCAGAAGGAAGATATCCCATATCTTTTTTTTTTTTTTTTTTTTTTTCTTTCCACATCAGCAAACCATGTTAGAGGGCTAAATCAGCTCGATGTTCATTAACTGTCGCCTTCTCAAATTCACATCATTGTGGTATATGCATTTCCTCATTTCCATTTATAAAATCACAACTTGAGACTTTATTACATTACTTTACCAATATACTCTAGTTTCCCTGTACCCATATACCCAACTGTAACTGTAAACGGACTAAGGCCTGGGATCAGTTGGATCTTATCTTTTACTGAGCATATTTAGAAAAAAAAAGAAAGAAAGAAAAAAAAAAAGGAAGGACAAGAAGAAGCAAACTAATGGGCTCCCCATGCCCGTCATCTACTGTCATAACCAATATTGTACAGAAAATTAAGTGTTCCTGATTCCACCCCTCCCACCCTCCCCCCCATACTTTAATATGTACCCAGGTAATCTTCTACTTGGCTAGAAATATACTTGACAAAACCACCTCTCTAAAACACTTGTTACCGTCAAGGGTTCCTATTACCCGTATACCTGTATTGAAACTATCGCTCGCTCTGCTACTCACTAAACTCACCATTGAGGGCAACCCACCTTCTCCACCCTTGGCTTCCACATACTATCAAATTCCTGAAGATTGCCTCTCTTAATGTACTCCAATCTTTCCCTACCCAGGGTTTCGCTAAGTGTAGAGATCCAATCTTTCACAGTTGGGGGATCCTTTGATTGCCATCTTAGTGCTATCATTTTCCTGGCTTGAAACAGGCCTCTCATGATGGCTAGTGTAGTACTCAACCTCTCTCCCTTCACCCTTCTATGCCCCAAAATACATACTATAGCCGCCTCCTCCCACTGTAGTGCCAAAGATATTTCCCAAGCTCTTAGTCACCCCCTCCCAGTACCTGAACAGCTTGGGGCATCTCCGCAGCATATGTATGAGATCTCCCGTCCCCCGACATCTAGGGCAGCTGTCATTGGGCCTTCTCCCAAACCCAAAAAGACGTTTAGGTGTATAATAGGCTCTATTTAGCAGCATCAAATGCGAGATCTTTTGTGGAGGGGAGACCGAAACCAGTGACCCCAACTCCAAAATTCTCACCCATTGTTCCTGAGTCACTACTCCTTGATCCTCTTCCCATTTAGCTCTTACACCCTGGAGTAGCCCCCCACTGTTATCTGATTTACTTAATTGATTATAAATTTTTTATATTAACCCCCTAGTGGGGACTACCTGGATTACACTTTGAAATAGAGGCGCCTCTTCCCATCCCAAAATCTGATCCTTGAATTGAGCTTTAAGGGCATGTTCTAGCTGAAGATACAGAAAAAGGGAACTCTGTGGCAGCTTAAATTCCCTTACCAACTCCGGAAATTTCTTTAGCGTAATGCCTGTGTAAAGTTGTCTTGGCCTTCTAATACCAAGATTCTCCCACTCTCTAAATGTACCAATTTTAAGGACTTCCTGCAGGTTGCGATTGTTCCAAATAGGTGTATAAACTGTTAGGCTCTCATACCTCATCAGTTTCTTAACTGTTTTCCAAAGTTTAATTATCAATTTATTTGTTGGAAATTCGTGATGGAACATATCCGCCTCTAGAGCTTCAATTATTGTATTGTGTGGGGCGCTTAACAATAACAACCTACCATTTGGGGTGCCCCCTTCTGGGGTCCCGCATCCCAATAGCTGCTGCAGTTGTGTTGAGAGAAAGTAACGCTCAGGGTGTAGGAGGGCAAAGCCCCCATCCCGAGTGGGAAGCTGGAGTACTCGGAGTCGAATCCTGGCTTGCTTCCCTTTCCATATCAGTTCCCTAAAGAGGCCCTCAATTCTTTTAAACCACCTCTTGCAAATCCACACTGGAGAGTTGTACAGGACGTACAACAGTTGTGGCATCCAGATCATTTTTATTAAGCTACATCTTCCTGCAACTGACAAGGGTAGGCGTCTCCATATACCTATTTTTTGTTAAAATTTTATTAATAGTGGAGCAAGGTTTTTGCTAATATATAGGGTGGGGTCCTTCGTCAAAACGATTCCCAAGTACTTCAATGCTTCCACCATTACCAGCTGGGGCATTTCACGTACTATTGGCTCACTTATGGGGTCTAACGGTAAAAACTCGGACTTCTCCCAGTTTATCTCCAGGCAGGAAAAACTACCAAATTCCTCCACTATTCTCATCGCACCCGACAGTGAGTTTCTCGAATCCCCCAGAAAAAGCATGATGTCATCCGCATACAGCGCGATTCTTTCCTCGCCCGACTTTCTCTGGAAGCCAGTTATCTCTTGGCTCTCCCTTATGGAGATGGCCAGGGGTTCCATCGCCAGCGCAAAAAGCAAAGGAGAGAGTGGACACCCCTGCCTCGCCCCCCTCTCCAACTCAAACCAATCCGAGAACTCATTGTTAATTTTCAGTCTTGCTTTAGGGCAGGTGTAAACCATTTTAATCCACCCGATGAAAGAAGGGCCGAATCCATATTTCTCCAGCACGCGCCACATATAGCCCCACTCCACGCTGTCAAAAGCCTTAGATACATCAAGGGTCATTAAGGCTCTCGAGCCCACGTTCTCTGTCGGAGACTGTAAGTTCAAGAAAGCCCTTCTGATATTCAAACTTGTGGATCTATTAGATATAAAGCCCGCCTGGACCTCGTGGATCAATTTATGAATAACTCTATTCAATCTTACCGTCAGAACTTTGGCCAGGATTTTTGCATCAGTGCATAAGAGAGAAATTGGTCTATAAGCAGCCACATCTAGGGGATCTTTCCCATCTTTCTGTAGCACTATAATTGTTGCCTCAAGCATTGATGCAGGCAGCTGGCCTCCCTTGAGTACCCCTCCCAAAGCTTTTAGCAGTTCAGGGATTAATACTTCACCATAGTATTTATAGGTCTCAATTGGGAGTCCATCAGGACCAGGTGACTTAAGGCTTGCCATGCACGCTACCGCTTGATGTAATTCTGCAATTGTTATTGGAGTTTCTAATATGTCCCTTTCTTCTTGTGATATGGCCGGGATCGACAACCCCCCTAGGAAGTCCTCCATCTTGCCCTCCTTTCCCTTTTTCTGAGAGGTATACAGTTTTTTTATAATAGTCCCTAAAGGCTTGTACTATTTTTGGAGTACTTGATAGTATATCTCCACTCTGAGATCTAATGGCGAGGACCGTGGATGGAGCTGTATTGGATTTCACCAGCATCGCCAGTATTCTTCCCACTCTGTCGCCCTCCACCATAGATTCCTGTCGCTGAAGTAAGCGCCTAGTATCTGCCTTCTGCGTGATAACTAATTTATACGCTTGTCGTTTCTCTTGCCATGCTATTTCCTTCTCCGGAGTTGGATTTCTAATAAAGTTATTTTCAGCCTCAAGAGCTTCCCTTAGAGAGTTCTCTTCCTCACTCCTAGTCGCTTTGTTGAATTTAGCCATCTGTTGTATTAGGACCCCCCTAAGGAAGGCCTTAAGGGCGTCCCATAGCACGGGGGGGGTTACCGTTCCCTGGTTAATCTCGACAAACTCCCTCAGGATAGGGAGAATCCCGTCTGATTTTTTAATTACTTCGAACCAGTACAGGCTTATACTCCAGCCCTTCCAAGATCTAGACTCTCCTAGATTTAGTGTAACCACCACGGGGGAGTGGTCTGAGATACCTCTTGGCCAATACAAGATTTTATCTAGTATCTGGAGCGCTCTGTCATTTCCCAGGACTAGGTCTATCCTTGAGAGCGTAGAGTATGACGCTGAGCGACAGGTATATTGTAACACACCCGGGTTCCGCACAGATCAACTAATCTGAACATGGCTTCAACAGAAATCCCATATCTAGGCTTTGGTTATTTGAGCCACACTGAACGGAGTCCAGAACCGTGTTTTTTCCAAATAGATTGCGCAGTTTGCAAGTGCATTCACTCCAGAGCTTAAATAATAAATGAGAGTCTTCACTTTGCAAAGAATACCCAATTACATGCACGGAAAAAAAACAGCATTTGTGCTTGGATGTGATTGGATGATGGAAGTCAGCCGAGCCTCCTCTCATTTACTAAGCGCTTTAGTAAATCCACCCCTGTATGTCTCAAACCTCAGCTTGACGTAAACAATGATATTCATGTATGTTAAGATAAAAAAAAAAAAAAGATCTGTTTATAACTTTTAAATATGTATGTGCATGGAAGCAGCCTTTCTGCTCATTCCTTACTCGGGGTCTCTGCTTCCTGCTTTGAAGCACTACACAGTCTTTGTGCTTTTACTGCTCCTTCCCACAATTAAAGTCTGTGGTTGACCGCTTCTTTGAAAACAGTGCACTTTGTTGGGCTGATACCTCAACAGTAGTTCAAGTGTTACTAAACCCACAACAGTAAAATCAGTCTGTATATCCAGTAAATCATGCTTGTTATACTCTCTGTGGAACCTAAGGGGTTATTCCTTTGCATTGTGTAAAAAGGCAGTTTGATTCGTTTTTCTCTGATCCTCCCATTCTTTTACTGTCCCCAATCCACCTCCTGATAGTACAGAGCCTTGGGGGCACTTTGCACATGCTCAGTTTTGCTTGAGTTTTTTTTTTTTTTTCTTGGGAGGGTGTATGTGATCAGCACAGGGCCAAATGGCACTGTCCGGAGTTAAACAGCCTCATAGGACAATCAGAGGAGAATGAAAACTTCTACAAGCTTTAGCCAGTGCTCAGCCAGACACTGATAGAAGACACAAGACTGCTATAACTACTGATGAGAAAAGGTATTTGTAGTCAGTCTGAGGGCTATTTATCCCTCCTCCTCCTCCGAAGGATCCTTCGTTGGATCATTTCCGGGTTACGCCGACACACGTCACTTCCGGGTTTCTCGCTGAGTGACGGTCGGCTGCAACAGTGGTGGCAGTGCCTCTCTCGGTGCTCACATCGGTCACCACCGGGGAGACCGCCTGCCTGCCCACCCACCTTCTTATCACCCCATGGTTTCTTCCTGCTTCTCCCGGGGCTCACGCCGGGGGGGGGGGGCTTTGTTCAGTCGTTCGCCAGCTTCTCTCTCCCTGTACAGACCCACGTGGGGGGCCGTCCGCCTTGCTTCTCCCGGTGCTCACGCCGGGAGGGGGGGGTGTTGGGCCGCCCGCCAGCTCCTCGGTACAGATCCACGTGGGGGCCGTCCGCCCGCTTCTCTCGGTGCTCACGCCGGGAGGGAGAGATGACCGGCCGCCCGCTTCTCCCGGGGGGCCACCTGCCCGCGTTACATGCTCTATCTGGCATTTTCGAGGGGACGCCCACCTGTTTTCCCCTGTGCTCACCCCAGAGGAAGGGGGCGGGGCATCCATTCTCCCTATTCACGCCAGCATAAGAGGGAGGGGGTATCTCTGCATGTCGTCACCCCTCCCATACAGTATGAGAAGCAGAGGGGAGAGGGCCCGAGACAACGTTGGGAGCTGGGTCTAATTTACATAACCACGCCCAGGGGCTGTACGGAGCGGGGATCGATGCATGATGTGAGCTGTACCAGTGCTAGTGTCTCCTGCTGGGGCTCCTCTGCAGCTAAGCGTGTGTCCAAATACAATGTACACATAGTAATAATAGTCAACTTCTCCACACATTGTACATTTGGAATTGTAGCTCCTCATACTGACAGGGGCCCATATACTTTGACTCTGGCTTTCGGATGGGGGGGCGGAGCTTCGTCCCTCCAGCCGACTGCACACCAGCGCAATATCCACCATTTCACAAAGCCTGGCCTGATAAAGCTGCAACCAGCTTATCTTTCCACTCATTCACACGGCCATCCAGGGCTATGCAACTCCCAGATCAGCATTTCTGCAGCCTGTACAGCCAGGTATTCATGAGCTGCAGCCAATCGGCCATACAAGCAACGACAAGCTCTGCAGCTGTGCGCATGTGACCGCTCATGGAGCAATTACCTGCT
This sequence comes from Lithobates clamitans, assembly GCA_037952925.1. Classification (NCBI taxonomy): domain Eukaryota; kingdom Metazoa; phylum Chordata; class Amphibia; order Anura; family Ranidae; genus Lithobates; species Lithobates clamitans. Next base: position 838,673 of record JBBGZY010000351.1, on the reverse strand, counting down.
GTTAGGGTCAGATGAGCGGCCTTGACAAAGGACAGGGAATTAATACAGGGAAATACCTGTTTTGTGGTGTAAATATTGGCGCTTTTTCTGTGTTTATAAACATTAACAACGGAATCTATTAGCTCTTCTGCCACCCTTGTCCCCGTGCGCACCCCCCCTTTCAAAATGCAGAGGGGGGTGTCACTCGGGGCAATACCAGGATGGGGGGGGGGGGCTGGTTGGTGGGTTAGCTCCACTGTCGGTTCATAGGATTCCTTACCCGTGTTCCTGTCTTAGCGCGTTCCCATGTCAGCATGTTCCTGTCATCGTCTTAGCGTGTTCCTGTCTTAGCATGTTTAATCACAGCATGTTCTGTCTGGCGGTTTGTCAGCAGGTGGTCATAGCGGTTCTGTCAGCATGTTCAGTTTCAGCGTTTTTCAAGTCATAGCCATAGCTTCCTGTCATAGCGTATCCTGTCATAGTACGGCTGTCATAGTGTGTCACTGTCATAGCGGGTGCTGTCACTCATGTTCAGTCATGACTTTCCAGTGTAGCGGGTTCAGTCTAGCGGGTACGTCCTAGCGTTGTTGGTCAGCGCGCCCAGCCTCAGCATCTCGGTCATACCACGTTCAGTCATAGCATTCCTGTCATTCGTAGTATGTCAACCGTTGCATGTCATTCGTAGCATTTTCATTCGTAGCTTTTTCATTCGTAGCATGTAATTTCGTAGCATTTTCATTCGTAGCATTTTGTTCGTATTGTTTCCTGTCGTAGTGCTTTCCTGTCATAGCGTTCTTTCAAAGCATTTTTCTGTCATAGCATTTCCTGTGTAGCTTTCTTTCGTAGCATGGTCTTGTCATAGCGTTTCCTGTCATAGCTTTCTTTTGTAGCATTTTCCTGTCATAGCGTTTCCTGTGTAGCTTTCTTTCGTAGCATTTTCCTGTCATAGCATTTAATGTGTAGCTTTCTTTCGTAGCATGGTCTTGTAGCGTTTCCTGTGTAGCTTTCTTTGTAGCATTTTCCTGTCGTAGCGCTTTCCTGTCATAGCTTTCTTTCGTAGCATTTTCCTGTCATAGCATTCCTGTGTAGCTTTCTTTTGTAGCGTTTTTTCTGTCATAGCGTTTCCTGTGTAGCTTTCTTTCGTAGCATTTTTCTGTCATAGCGTTTACTGTGTAACTTCCTTTCGTAGCATGGTCTTGTTGTAACGTTTCCTGTGTAGCTTTCTTTTGCAGCATTGTCCTGTCGTAGATTTCGTTCATAGCATTTCTGGTAGCTAGTGCTCATATCCAGGGTCTGCCACGTCTACGGATCCATACGGGCTGAGGTTTCGTTTTTAAATCCATCGTCGTCCCACAATCTTCTCGCCCGTATACCATGCATCATACAATGCACGTTCATTTCACTACCCACGGTCTGTGGGTACACTAGCGCTGAGGGTTCAGTTTTGCTACCTGTCTCTGTTTTCTGTTGTAGTCTTTCATTCGTAACATTCCTGTCATAGTATTTCGTTCATAGCAAATCTGTTAACTAGTGCTCACATCCAGGGTCTGTCACGTCTACGGATCCATACGGGCTGAGGTTTCATTTTTAATTGATTGTCGTCCCACAATCTTCTCGCTCGTATGCCATACGTCATACATGCACGTTCACCATTACACCTTTATACTACCCACCACAGTCTGTGGGTATCTCAGCCCTGAGTGTTCGTTTTTAATTTCCTGTCTTGGCGCTGCAGGTTGCTCGGGCTCGCTCACTACATACACTAGGGTTGTGTCATCATTAGGTTCACATTCACGCGCTGTTGGTCTTGTCATTTCTGCACCTACATCCTCATACTTGTCAGGTACGAAGGGGTGTTGTTCATGGGTTGATTGTCTGTTCTCATTTCTCGCCACATGGGGGTTCAGTGCATGGAGCACCCCATCAGGTAGGGGTAGGACCATACCAAACTCAGTGCTGAGTTTTATCACTGGTGTACCCCTTTCCCGGCCTCTGTACTTTTTTAGTTTGTTATTCTAAACTCCATCCTAACCTCTTCTATCCACCAGCAAAGAACATGTTTCTATGCATAATTCTTAACCCAGATTCATGCAGTACTTAGTGCACTCTTATCATCCATGCTACAATTGTTAGACAGGATGGAGGAGATCATAGCCCGCTCGGCTAGACCGAGGTGTCAGCTGCGACCCCGGCTCCTGCTCTTCTTTGTGCGCCTGCAGGTGATGTTGGAATTTCTTCATCAGGGGCATGTGGAACTGGGGGCAAGCTTGGTCACAGGTGATCGATCTGGCCAATGGTTCTTTATCCAGAGTATTCTGAGGGCTTCTACCAAGGGTGGGAAGGTTTCATTGGTTCATGTGTCTGGCTCTCGCTGCATGTTGCCTCTGCATTTTGGAAGGGGAGGGGGGGGTGCACACGGGGCAAGGGCGGCAGAAGAGCTAATAGATTCTGTCGGTAATTTTTATAAACACAGAAAAAGCGCCAATATTTACACCACAAAACAGGTATTTCCCTGTATTAATTCCCTGTCCTTTGTCAAGGCCGCTCATCTGACCCTAACAGCATGTAATTGCTCCATGAGCGGTCACATGCGCACAGCTGCAGAGCTTGTCATTGCTTGTATGGCTGATTGGCTGCAGCTCATGAATACCTGGCTGTACAGAACGCAGAAATGCTGATCTGGGGGTTGTATAGCCCTGGATGGCCGTGTGAATGAGTGAAAAGATAAGCTGGTTGCAGCTTTATCAGGCCGGACTTTGTGAAACGGTGGATATTGCGCTGGTGTGCAGTCGGCTGGAGGGACGAAGCTCCGCCCCCCTCTCATCCGAAAGCCAGAGTCAAAGTATATGGGCCCCTGTCGGTATGAGGACCCGGGAGATACAATTCCAAATGTACAATGTGTGGAGAAGTTGACTATTATTACTATGTGTACATTGTATTTGGACACACGCTTAGCTGCAGAGGAGCCCCAGCAGGAGACACTAGCATTGGTACAGCTCGCATCATGCATCGATCCCCGCCCAGTACAGCCCCTGTGCATGGTTATGTAAATTAGACCCAGCTCCCAACGTTGTCTCAGGCCCTCTCCCCCCTCCCATTCGCTTCTCATACTGTATGGGAGGGGTGACGACATGCAGAGATATCCCCTCCCCCTGATGCTGGCGTGAATAGGGAGAAAGAGGGAGGACGGACGCCCTGCCCTCCTTCCTCCGGCGTGAGCACAGGGGAAAACAGGCGGTTGTCCCCTCGAAAATGCCGGATAGAGCATGTAACGTGGGCAGGCAGCACCGGGAGAAGCGGGCGGCCGGTCATCCCCCCCCTCCCAGCGTGAGCACCGGGAGCTGCGGGCGGACGGCCCCCACGTGGATCTGTACTGAGAGAGGAGCTGGCAGGCGGCCGAACACCCCCCCTCCCAGCGTGAGCACCGGGAGAAGCGAGGCGGACAGCCCCCACGTGGATCTGTACCAAGAGAGGAGCTGGCAGGCGGCCGAACACCCCCCCTCCCAGCGTGAGCACCGGGAGAAGCGAGGCGGATGGCCCCCACGTGGGTCTGTACAGGGAGAGAGAAGCTGGCGAACGGCTGAATAAAGCCCCCCCCCGGCCTGAGCGCCGGGAGAAACGGGGTTAAACCATGGGATAAGAAGGTGGGTGGGCGGGCGGTCTCCCCAGTGGTGCCCGGTGTGAGCACCGAGAGAGGCACTGCCACCACTGTTGCAGCCGACCGTCACTCAGCAAGCAACCCGGAAGTGACGTGTGTCGGCGTAACCCGGAAATAATCCGACGAAGGATGTGTAGGAGGAGGAGGAGGGATAAATAGCCCTCAGACTCCTCCTACAAATCCAGGCTAGCCTGAGGCCAGCCTTCAAACTTAGCAGTTTATATTTACTAACATTATTGCATTTCTATGTTCTGTGTATTGTGGGACACCAGATATAGGGAATGCAGGGTCCTGGGTTTAGTACACTTTAAAGTGTAATTTTAGTCAGAAAATTAAGTCCTTCTAGATGACTTCAGGCTGTCCCCTTTTGCAGGTATAGTCATGTAAAACATTAAAAATAAGTGCCTATACCAGTGATGGCGGACCTTGGCACCCCAGATGTTTTGAAACTACATTTCCCATGATGTTCAACTACACTGCAGAGTGCACGAGCATCGTGGGAAATGTAGTTCCAAAACATCTGGGGTGCCAAGGTTCGCCATCACTGGCCTATACTGTTTAAAATCCAGTAATACACTGTTTCACCCTGATCTGCACATGCTCAGTTGCTCTTTATTTTTAAGCATTGACGAATTTGTAGAGGCCGATCTGCTGACAAACTTAAAGGGGAATTAAACCCTCCTATCCTTTACAGCCAAGGAAGCTGCTTCTGTTTGTTATGCAACTGCCATGGTGCTACATGTGTGATCAGTTATGGGACACCGGCCATTTGATGGCTTGACAATTTGGTTGAGGACACAAGCAAATGTGACAGATAGCAATCCTGGCCGTTTAGTTCCGCTTTATGATGAAGGGCAGGTTCCCCCTGCTGCGATGTCAGACATCGCATGTGATTCGCACCTCTGTGCAAATCACATGCGATGTCTATGCGATGCAAATTCAGCCATACAGATTGTATGGCTGAATTTGCATTGCTTTCGGACCAAACTTGAGCAGGACTGTTTTTTTGATCCGCACCAGAATCAGATTGCATGGGTGTTCACACTTTACTGCTGTTCGGGGCTCTGGGCTTCAGCAAAATGGCAGTCTCCAGCAAGAAGAAACAGGAGCAATGCTGGAGGCAATTTAAAGCACATGCTAATGTTGGTAGCATAATTATTAATGTGGAATGTATGTTCCTTAACCACTTCCCGCCCGGCCTGTAGCAAAATGCAGTGCTTCAGTTATCCTGACTGGGCGTCCTATGACGTCCAGCAGGATAAGCCGCGATCGCGCGCCCTAGGTCACACCTCAGTCTGACACACCGCATCACCTATCTCAGTAAAGAGCTTCTGACAGAGGCTCTGTACCACATGATCAGCCGTGTCCAATCACGGCTGATCACGATGTAAACAGGAAGAGCCGTTTATTGGCTTTTCCTCACACGTGTCTGACAGATGCGAGTAGAGGAGAGCCGATCAGCGGCTCTCCTGACGGGGGGTCTGTGTTGATTGTTTATTGGTACAGCCCACCCAGGACCACCAGGATGCCGCCAGGACCACCGGGGATGGCCACCACAATGGAAATGCAGGTATGCCACCCTAGACCACCAGGAATATGCCTATCAGTGCTCATTAAAAATGCCTCCCAGTACCGCCAGTGATGCCTATCCGTACAATCTATCAGTGCCCAGCAGTGCCGCCTATTAGTGCCACCTATAAGTACCTATCAGTGCAGCCTTTCAGTGTCGCCTATCAGTGCCCACCAGTGCCACCTATGAGTGCTCATCAGTGCCATCTCATCGGTGCCACCTCATCTGTGCCGCCTTATCAGTGCCCGTCAGTGAAGGAGAAAACTCAATTTTTTACAAAATTTTATAACAGAAACAAACTTTTTTTTTTCTCTCAACTTTCGTTTTTTTTTATTATTATTTGTTTAGAATTAAAAAAAAAACGCAGAGATGATCTGATACCACCAAAAGAAAGCTCTATTTGTGGGAACAAAATTATAAAAATTTTGTTTGGGTACATTGTAGCATGACTGCGCAATTGTCATTTAAAAAGTGACAGCGCTGAAAGCTGAAAATTGGCTTGGGCAGGAAGGGGGGTAAGTGCCTGGTATTAAAGTGATTAGGAACATTATTTTTTTTATCAAGTTGTTATGGGTAAAGTTTTAGACTTTAATTGATAAACCTTCATGTAATAACAAAAATATGGAGGAACAAGCATGTAAAATGTGACTGTCGCCCTATTTTAGGTTAAATGCTCACTAGAAATACACTGTTTTTTTTTCCTTTCAGTATATGTCCATTTTAACCCTTCATAACTAAAGGTCATTGAACCCTAGATGCCCAGACCACATTAAGCAATGTTCGTATGCTTCAATTAACTATTGCACCCCTTCAACTGTTATTGTGCCTCTCTGTGTAAGGCACAATGGCAGCTAGGCAAGCAGTTTTTTTATAATCCTATCCATGTGATGATGATTACATGATCAGGAACCAATAATTGTTTTGGGTGGTGTTAAACCAGTGATAGCATGGTCTCAGAACTAGCAGTCGGCAGCGCTTCAAGCTCTAATAATAATAATTAAAGCGTAGTTCTGGACGTTTTTTTTTTGTTTTGTTTTTTTTTAGATTAAATTACTCCCGGTATAGTCACCGCTTGTTCTTTCACATATAGCTATCTTCAAAAGTGTCTCCTTTTTCTGTTATTGTGCAGCAATGATAGCTTACTTATTTCTCCTTTCTGTACAGCACGGCCATCTAGACTGTGGGCATGTGAAGCACCATGTGTTTCTCTTCCAGGATTCTGCATGCTGGCTACCCAGCATGCACCTTCTGATCTCACGCATGTACAGTGTGATGGAAGAGTGCCCCACTGTATGTCGGCCAGGTTTTCATAGCAATGGCGGCGTCGGAGGAAGTTCCTGTCCCATTGCTATGGAAACCTCTTGTATCAATCTAGGAGTCAGGAAGTAAAACAAGCGGCCAGCGATGCCCATTGACTCCTGGGATTGATGACACTCCTCTCTCAGGAGCCAATGTGTGGCCAGGAATGTACCTCTTCACAGCGAGGTACACAGGAAGAGGATACATATGCCATTTAAAATGAGGTAAATCAATGGGAAAAAATTTCCAATGTGTTTTTAACAGTCAAGAATGAACTGGATGGCACAAAGTTTTAAAAGTAGCTAGAACTCCGCTTTAAATGCAGATTGTGGGCAGTTAAAGTGATTGTAAACCCTGTTACACCACTTTTACCTACAGGTAAGCCTATAACAAGGCTTACCTGTAGGTACTGGAAATATCTCCTAAACTGCACTGTTTAGGAGATATTCAGTATATGCGCTGCTGCCGATGACATGGGCGCATGCTTACTGAAGAAATGGCCAGCTGGTGTCATTTCTCCAGTAGCTGTGCCGTGACCGGCGGCTCTCAGAGTGTCATAGTAAATATTTCCTAAATAGTGCATGTTTAACCACTTCCCGCCGCATAGCAGATGACGGCCGGGTGGTGGTTCACTTATCCTGACTGGGCGTCCTATGACGTCTAGCAGGATAACATGCCGCCGCGCGATCGGTGAAGCGGTGTGTCAGTCTGACAACACCGCTCCACCGATCAGTGTCATCAGTGCCACCCATCTGTGCCAACTATCAGTGCCACCTATAAGTACCCATCAATGCCACCTACGAGTGCCCGTCAGTGCCACCTCATTGGTGCCCATCAGTGTCGCCGTATCGGTGCCCGTCATTGAACAAGAAAACGTACTTATTTACAAAAATTTTTAACAGAAACAAAGAAAAACTTTTTTTTTTTTTTCAAAATGTTCGGTTTTTTTTATTTGTTGCGCAAAAAATAAAAACCGCAGAGGTGATCAAATACCACCAAAAGAAAGCTCTATTTGTGGGAACAAAATTATAAAAAATTTGTTTGGGTACAGTGTTGCATGACCGCGCAATTGTCATTCAAAGTGCGACAGCGCTGAAAGCTGAAAATTGGCCTGGGTGGGAAGGTGTCTAAGTGCCTGGTATTGAAGTGGTTAGGAGATATTTACAGTACCTACAGGTCATTAAGGTAATAGTCATTGATGTTCTTGTTGCTCTGACTGAATGCAGGGTACAGTTAATCTATTGTTGGTCCATTTTGAAAAGCATAAAGGTATGCTTCACTAATTTTGATTTCAGTACAAACAACTATGTACCTCCAAGATCTTTTCCTGTAAGCCACTGGTTTGCCGTTAAGACCCACTGTTACACCTGAATTCCTGCTCTTGTGATCGGCAAAGCTCTGGCACTTTATTATTTTAATAGGTTCTTTAACCCCTGCTTCTGCTACACATGCTGATATTAAGCATTTTTTTAAACAGGTGTCGAGAAAAGTGGATTGTCATTTAAAAGTGCCCAAATTTTAAATTATGTTCCAGCTAGCTGAAATATCACTCTTGTTTCAGATTCTACTTCTGTGATTAGCAAACAGCTTGGATCCATGTCAATTGATGAAGGACTTGGTGCGTGGTATACAAAAGTAGCAGTATAGTATATGTGTGGTTTTTGATTGAAAAAAAAAAAGAGTGTTGCTTTAGTTTGTAGATTGCAGCTTTATAACATTTTAAGTATGGTTTTACTACTTCACATAACCAACTAGAACAATGCGTTTTTGTTGCTTTCATGGCTGCAGTTATTGTTTGGGACATTAAAGAAAATATATCAAATTGTTTAATGGCATTGTCAACAAAGACTTACTGATGTCAATTTTACCCACATTGTTCTTAAAACAAAAGTTTGAAAGTTTGCTATAATGCTTGTAGATGTCTGGTTGCATTACTATAAAATATTACCAAAAAATATTCTATTAAACTTTCTAAACTGTTTTTCAAACATAAACTGCTGCTTATTGGCATTATATTTTATTAGGTTGCCAAATGTATGCCTATAGTCAGTGAGTGCATATTGTTTATGAATAACATTGAGTCACTAATGCACCAGAGCTGAGCATGCCTTGTCAAAGTATGCCTCGGGAGCTGTGTATGTCTATATGTGGCATCAGATGTAATGTCTTGTGTAAGTTTTCTGTATGTACCAAAAGAAAAATAGCAAGAAAAAAGTTGAGTCCCTTATTTTGTTATGGGTGACTTACTACATGGGAATGCATTATTCAGTTATACCTGTGTACTGTGCATCTTTTAATGGGTTTTTCCTCTGCTTCTGAAAACCAAAGTCAGTGACTTTATCTTCAGTCAAAGGGCATTTTTGAGGCTCATTCTCTATATTTTTTTCTGAAATGCCATGTGTTGGGCAGACGCTTTTGTGTAATTTAGGCAGAGATTGGTATGTGTATGAAATACATAAATAGAATAGGTGTCGGGTGGCAGGGACCATGTATCAAACAACGCTTAACTTTTTTCACCAAAGCTTTGTTATTCCAAAGTTATAAAGTAGCTCATTAAAGTATAATGACCTTTTGGACGTTCTGGACCTGATGTCAGGAACCCACATTGTCCTTGCTTTATTAGAATCGCTGTAAAATGTCCTAGCAATATTGTCAGCCACATGGCCTGAGTATATTACTCTGTTTATATATCCTTAAGTAGATGCAGAACTAAGAAGCTTCCCTACATGACAATTTTTGTTAATCTATGCAGAGTGAAATCACTTTAGGAGTCTGTCTTTTTCATTTAAAGTGTAACTCCACTTTGATCTATGTACATTGCAAGGATTATAACAAACTTTGTTGCAGATTCCAACCTTTTGTTGTTCTGAAGAAATCCATTGTGTGTTTGGCTGTGGCTCTGTTCTGAGTAGGTCTAATAGGAGTGGTTTCATAATTAACTGTCAGGTGTGGAGCTACAGGGCACTAATGAGGAAATCTGTTGGACCTGCATCCCTTTAGATGGGCTCCTATTAAAAGTATCTCTCCAAAAATGAAAATTTTGTTGCAGGGGATGCCTGAAATCTGATTTGTATCTTAGGCAAACTTCTGGGAAAATTGGTGCGCCAATTACACAAGCAGGAAATTGTTTCTGGTAAGTGGTCAGTACACACGCTGTGTAGAGAACAGCTCCAGGTAGCCATATTGCAGTGCATTCTCAGAAAATTAAAGAGCTGCAGATTGAAAAGGAAAGGTATTTTTTAATAACATTCAATACAAAAGTGGAGTTACCCTTTAAATGAAGTCTGGTAATTATATCACGCCATCCGTTATCCTATAAAATTATGTAAAAGTTTGATAAAGATAACCTTTGCCCTGCTTCTATTAAGTCTACTATCGTAACTGGGTCTATTCTGACAAGTAGCCGTTTATATGAGGCAAATCATCATAAGTTTCAATAAGCTTTTGAAGCCTTGCAGTGTTTTCAGTACTTCACTGATCCTATACCACATTTGATTTTTCCGATGTAGAAATGGCACTCATCTCTCATATTGATGAGTGTAATGAAACCTATTAGGTTGTATGAAGGTTGAACAACTCTATTATTTTTAAAGACCAACTCCAAACATAACTCCTTTCTATTCCAAATAGAATGGGAAAGGACCATTGCACTCTTTGTTGAAAGATTCCCCTTGTTTTCTGTACCAAGAACACCCTATCGCACCCGCAGATAAGAGTGCAACCAGCATGCTCTAATGAAGAGAAATCTTTCTATTTGAAACGCAAATGGCAACATCTTGCTACTATTTATTAGAACCACATAGCTTGTATCAGTTTGGGATATGTAGAAAATGAGAAAGCAGCTAAAAATCCTCTATGTGCTGCAAAACTTGAAGTCCTTTATATTCTGACAAAAGGGATTAATTATATCTTGGTGCATCAGTGGCGGCCCGTAATGCAGGGGGTAGGTGTGCAGCCCCCCATTCCATGCGTCCGTCCCCCTAATCTACATGCGGGGCATCGGACGCATAGATTCCAATGGAGTTTTTGTTAGAAGCACTCGATTTGAGCCTGAGGCTCAAAGGGTTCAAAAAAAAGGTGGGCACGGGCCGCAGAGTGACCTGACCCACCGGGGGGGGGGGGGGGTTTGGAGGCGGGGGTGTCATTGAATAGTTTGACCACTCCAAAAGTGTAGGATCCAGTCTTGGTATTTTTAACTCTCTCTGTAACCTGTTTTTGATCCCAAGTGTTTCTAAAGGCTGTTTTTTTTTTTTTTTTTTTTAACCTTCATGCATTCTATTCTATGCAATCTTCAGTATGCAGCTCCCCCCTCAATACTCATCCGAACCCGATCAAGTGAAGTGCACAAGAGCAAAAGCTCTCCTGGATCTCTCCCTCTGAGACACAGCAGTGGAAGCCATTGGCTTTCGGTGCTGTCAATCTCAGCTAGTGAGGAGAGAGCAGGGCCAAGCCACGCTCTGTCTCATAGATAAGCAGAGGCAGGTCAGGAGTGAGCATGCATGAGTGCCCCCAAAGCAAGCAGCTTGTTCTGGGGGCACTCAGCAGGGGGAGGGGCCAGGAGCGCTGACGGGAGACCCAAGAAGAGGATAGGGCTGCTCTGTGCAAAAGAATTGCACGTTTGTTATTAAAAAAAAAAAAACGGAACCTTTTACAATCGCTTTAATGTCCCTGTTGTCTGAGATAGTGTATGGGTAATCCACAGGATTGCTTTTGTTTAGAACTGGGAATACTTGGATATGTCAGTGGATGTCTCAGAAATCTGAATAAATATACATTTTCAAACCCAAGATGTGTCCTGAAATGTTGTGAAATCTGGTCTAAAAGTGGATGTAAACCCTCATATATACCCAGTGAACAGCCTCAGATGATACACACAGATGAAACATATCTCCCTACATACATTTTACATGCATATCTGCTGTCTTTAGCTTTATATACTGTTTAGAAAGTTCAGATCCTGTTAGAGATTTTCTTTTCCTGGTTACCACTGCAGTGAAGTCTGGGCATACAGCTAAGACAGCTGATTGGAACAAAGGCAGACACCCCCTCTCCTCCATAGGTAAAGACTTTCAGCTCTGTTTGTTTAATAGTTCAGCTCAGTGCTAATCTATTTATAGCATCCCCCCAACACAAAACTCGGGCTGCTTTTATCATATGTGATGGAAAACCTGTCAGGAGTTATCAGGCTGATAACAGAAGACTGGAGCAGGAGAAATCTACAGGTCAAAGCGCTTTGAAGAGGGCTAACAAAACACTGCAGATATATGCACCTAGCTCAAATTTTATGAATTGGGTTTACATCCACTTTAAAGGTGATTTCGCATTAGAATTTTTATTTTAGAGTTCTGTGTCCTATGGGGCAAAGCACACATAGTACTATGTCCCATGTTTTAAAGTGCTTTTTTTCTAACCCAAGGAATGAATACCTGACCTGCCCCCCCCCCCTCCCCTCCTGCCATGGCCAATCAAAGAACAGCTTTGAAGAAGGTGCTTGATTCATAGCTGCAGCTTGTCTTGGCTGTGAGCACTATCCTGAGACAAGCAACAGCAAGAGGAATGCAGAGGTCAGATTATCTCCCTTCTTCTGCATTCCTCTTGTCATTTTTTTATTCTTGCCTACACATTATTGTACCCAAGTCCCAATTTGCGTCTGCAAATGTGTGCAATCTTTTCTCTCATTAGATGTTACCTGCTCCACCTACTAAGTTCTAGCATTATCAGTGTGGTTGAAGATGTGACCTTTTTCCCATGTCATTGACATTTATGTGTGCCTAGAGTAGCTTTTTCATTGTGGCATGTAAGTAACCCTGAATGCAGTATATTTATCTAACAGTAGCATGTCTATAGCTGAACGTGTATAGTTAACTTACACAGCTTTTTCTTCAGGCAGGAATGATTCCATTATATAAAGTGTCTAGGTTTATATACATGCTATGCATATTTAGACAGAATGTCTTATTAACCGTACTTTGATTGCACCTGGCTACTTTGTGAAAGGTATGCAATTCCTTTCATAAGAAAATTCATGATGTGTGCACGATCCAAAATTTGCTATGGTATAGCAAACATTTTAGAAATGCTAGTTGTGTCTAAACAATACCCTAAAAAGTCTACCTTTTGGCTGGAATGTCTTACATGGGAAGTCATTAATGGGGATTGGTCATCTGCAGGGGTCCAAAAGCAATTCTGGTGCCTTCTACCTATTTTTTTCCTGAACAGTTTCCAGAGTTCAGTTCCTCTTTAACCCGTACTTAAATAGGGGGCTACCATTGATGCCCTCCTTCTAATATACTAGTTGCCTGGCCGTCTGTGGCTCTGAGTCTGTGTGAAATCAGAATTCCTTATTTGAATGCTTTTTACAGGAAACTGTCCAGAACCAGAATGACATTCAGGCAACTATCATTTTAGGAAGACAAGCTCATCAATGGCAGTCTCCTTATTTTCTCAGTACAAGTTAGCTTGAATGCATTTCTGAATGTTAGATGCACCAGAAATGAGTGAAGATCTTTTTTTTTAAGCTACCAGCATTTAAGTCTGCAATAAAAGGACCTAATTAATAAATATCCAAAAGATGTGAAGCAGCTCCAACAAAATACAGCAGGTGTCCATTCAATTAAATTGTGATGTTGAATTATATTTTGCATTGATACAGTAAAGGTGTTTGGAATTTTTACTATTTTTTTTAGTCTTAACTTTTAGTTTATTTTCTAGTCCTAATTGGTCTTAATTACAGTTAGTTTGCTTGTCTGCAACTGATGGTAATCATTTTAGAATCGGTCACAGCCATAGCAACAGATTCTAAAAGTGGCGATAGGAACTCCCTGAATCTGGTGCATGTGTCGTAATGGTACAAGAACTGGCACCACAGCTTTCATAAATTCGGCGCATGTCATGTTAAAAAGGCCACACTGCCAGAGAAGTGTTGGTAGTACTTTATTGAATTCCCCCCAATATGTGTTCCAGATATTAGAGGATTTTCACTCAAGATAATAATTTTCAGTGGTTAAACTAACGTTTTGTGTAATGTTTCAGGTTTTGTTATAGAGAAGACCCAAGTAGTGTTTGGTGTTCTATATTCTGTTTGCAAATATATGTAAAAGTGTTGAGTCAATATTGTAGGACAGACATTTTAGGTAATTTTTTTTTATTTACTGTAGGGCTAGTTCATAAGTTTTCACCACCATGTTACAGTGTTATGAACAGTAAATCCATGTACTGAGCGTCAGCTTTTAAAACTTTGTACCTTTTAATGACGCTCAAGCTGCAAAAACACATTTTACTGATCTGTCTACCTAAAACTGATAACTAATACATTGCTATGATTTTATTGCACATTCCATATCATCATTGCGCTCGGACGACCTTACTACTACTACTACAACTACTACTACTACTACCAATGATAGGTTGAATTTAACTTTAAATGGGATTCAAAAAAGGACTAACCTTCTATGGCAGGGGCACTCCAGCTATAGGTAAATTAAAAATCCAATGAGGATTTGCAAAACTTGACAGCCACAGGCATGAATCCTAGAGGCATGATAGGATTTGTCAGGTACTCACCAAGGCCGAGTTGCTGAGAGAGGCTCCCCTTGCAGCTGGGCGCACGATACCCTCTGGAAGTGGCACAGCGGGTATTGGGCACGAAGAAGCCAGGTCACCAGCAGGTAGCAGAGTGGCAGGAAAGTACTTCAGGTAGAGAGGTGATCCGTGCAGGGTGGCTGACACTGGGCTGGAACTGGCTAGGTAGAAGCTCAAGCAGAGTCTGGAGATGAAGACTGGAGCCGGTTCAGAGAGGAGGCCGAGGGTCAAACACAGAGGCTAAGTCCAGAAACAAGCCGGGGGTCAAACACGGGAATTCAGGCAGAGTAAGCAGGCTGATGATCAAACACTGGGATCAAGGCAGAGGCAAAGTCCAGGAACAGGCCGGGGGTCAAACACAGGAAGTCAGGCAGGTAGAGAAGTCCAAGAGATAAGCCAAGGGTCAAAGCGCTGGAGAGGTTCAGGCGAGGTCAAGGTCGATCCGGGTCACAACAGGCAGGCACAGGTACACAGGTTCAGAAACAGGTTACAGGAGCTGAAAAGACAAACCAGCGATGATACCATACACAAGGCTGACTTTGACTTTTATAGGCCTGCCCGGGAGACTTCCGCTGTGCGCACAACAGCGCACGTGCCCGTGCGCTTACGGCGCATCGCGCACCCGCATGCGCCGGCCCGCAGAACTGTGTGTTTGGAAGCGTGAACCCGCCGGATCGCGCACCCGTACGTGCCGCAACACAACTGTTCTGCGCAGGCACATAGGAAAGCGCCGATGCTGGCAGGTGAAGCTTCTACTATCTCTCTGACAGGATTTGTAACTTGATCAGAGCTACAGGGGCCAGGTTGCTTACCCCTGTTCTAGGGAAATGTGTTCTGTGTTAGGAGGAGGTAAAAACTTCTGTGGATCAAGAGCCTTTACATTCAAGTTCCTTCTATAATGTTTTATGATTAAAAATGTTTTAATAACGGCTATTGAAAAAGAACTAAAAGTGTTCATATTTACTGTGTCACCAGGTAAATGTTCTGGATAATGGTATAAATCTAAAAATGGTATTCTGATTGGTGCCTGTGGGGCATAACCTCAGTTCTTAGTTCTTAATACAAATTGGAACAGGAGATAGACAGTACTGTAAGCCAAGCAGATTGTATTGCTTTGTTCACTGCTCTTTTTAACACTAAGAGCTTGCTGATAGGATGAAGTAAATAGATACCTCACTAGTGAACTGCATCTCTTCTACCATCCAATCAGACTGGGGCAAAACCCTCACAAAGCTGCATTGCTTTATCTGCAGTGATATCAAGTCAGAGACCTGTCTGGCAGTGGTCTGTTAATCTCAAGAGTAACTGAATAGAATTACAAAACCTTTATTAGGTAAAACAGTTCACATATATGCATTAAAGTGGGGTTCCACCCAAATTTTGAACAATATCTGTATGTATTCTCTTCCTTGCCTAGATGCTGACATGCCGTTTAAAAAAATTTAAATCGCCGTAATTACCTTTTATTTTTCTATTCTTCTTTGCACTTCCTGGTTCTCCTCCCGTGGGAGTAGGTGTGTTTCTAGCCTCTCCCAGACTCCTGGCAGTTAGTCTCAGGCTTCCCAGGATGTCACTGAGCATGTGCGGGAATGAGCAGTGAATGCTGGGAGCACAGCATTCACCACATCCAGGAAATAAATGCTTGTGGGCTTCAAATGCCCACAATAAAGATGGAAACCGCCTGCAGTGAATAATATAAGTTATTCTTTCCGACGAAATCTGACACAGGCGGACATATTACACACAATAAGTGAGTATGTAATGCTGAGAAGAAAAGTTTGTGAATGAACTCAAAAAAAAAAAAAAACGATAGATAGGTGGACCCCCGCTTTAAAACTTTGTATTTAGCTGCTAGGCTCTAGCTCTGATCCTAGAACGCTATAGGATCACCTGTCCTGAATTTTTGAGTCCTATGTTAAATTGGCCTGTACACCATTTCCTCTGTTGTCAGCTTCCTTTTCTTTTTTTTCTTTTTATTCTTTTTTGCAGCAGCAGCAATCAGAGTAGGGCAAAAATAATAGCCAAAAAAGATAACATCTGAAATATGAAAAAGGCATACAAAGTCGTTACCCAAACAACAATATAGATCCATCTTCAGGTACAGATAGGGATCTGGGCAAGACTAGTTATCTGCAAAAGTACACAGCTTACATGCTTTTGGTGGGTGGTAATAGGTTTGTCTTGCATGGATCAGATCCCATAAACCCCAACTGACTTCTGATATAGGTACCTTTTTTTTCCGAAAGAAAAAAAAAAATAGAAGAGATAGGAGAGGGGGACAGAAGAACATTCAGGGTCCTCTGTGATTACTGATTTGTAACATTACTGATGTCTACAGACTGGTCATGTCTGCAGATTTCAAATGAGTGTTGTCAGAAAAATCCAGTTTCAGGTCGTCCCTAGGGTACAAGAACACCCATCAGGTAGCAAGATTCGCAGAATAATTGGAGGAAAAAGTATATTTAATCCAGCAAAACCAGGTCTTGCACAACTGCTCTACCTTGTCTAAACACGAGGCAATAGTCATCCTTTCATAGATTTAATTGATATTACATTGCCAAATGCTTTTTGGGGGAGGGGTTGTCTGTTTCCAGTACAGATAATGGTGAATTATTCACTTGAACCAAGGACTGGAAGGTCTGATGGCAGGAAGAAAGTTAGGGTGGCCAATCACTGGGGATTACCAATACGAGAGTATATATCCCTGTTCAGTGGAAAGGAGTTAGGCTATATAGCCCACCAGAGAGTGAGACCTAACAGAAATGGGTAGAACAGTCTAAAGTCACATGAAGGAACATTTTTGGAATCCTGATTAGAAGGGTTAGTAGCAGATAAAGCAAGTATAGAAGGATATTGACTTAATGATGCTATTCCTTCCAAAACCAGGAGAAACAGAAGGCCATTTCCTTAAATCCTGTCTGAGCTTGGTCAGAAGGGGTGGAAAGTTTGCTGTAAAGGTCCCTTTTAATGGATAAAGTCAAGAAGGTTCTAAAATATGATAAAATATGATGCTGAGCCCATTTTAAATGTAAAGGAAGACTTTAGTGCATCTACAGTATATTGTGGAAGATTAGGGTTTAAGGCCTCAGACTTCTAGAAGTTTAATTTGAAGTTTTGAAAGCCCACTATACTGCCTAAATTCCATCATGAGACTGAGTAACAAAATAAAAAAAAAATAAAAAAAACAGGTCTGCATATTCTCTAAACTTTGTGTTCTCCCTGGGTTACTCTCAGACCTGAAATATTTTGATTGGCTCTAATGTAGCCTAGAAGGGATTCCCAATATGAGGATAAAAACGAGGAGGAAAGAGGGCACCCTTGTCTAGTGCTGTTACTGAACATGAACTCTTCTGATAATCATTAATTTTGACCCTGACTGAGGGAAATGAGCATAGCCCATCAATCCACCTTCTCAACTGGGCCCCAAATACCGGATGCTGAAGCACCATCCTTTAAATGTCCAGTCTACCCAATCAAATGCTTTTTTAGCGTCTGTAGATTTTGTAGTGTAGGGGTGCGAGTGGTGTGTACTAAATGAATCACATTTAAAGCTCTGCTGGCAATATCCTTTGCTTATTGATCGAGTACAAAGCTCACCTGATTAGGGTAAATTAACTGATGGATATATGGATTCAGCCTATTAGCCAGGATCTTAGTAAAAAGTTTTAAGTCTAGGTGAGTAACGAACTAGGATGGAAGTGCGTGCATTCTCTTTCCCTTCTTTAGGGATAACGGATATAGTCGCTCGTAATGTATTCTGAGGAAGGTGGTGGCCAACTTGGATTGTATTAAAGGCTTAGATAAAGGGCTTGGTTAAAAGGTGTTGAAAGGTTTTATATTAAAGCAAGGAAAAGTCATATGGCCCAGGAGCTTTGTGGGGTTTTGATTCTTTCAGAACTACTCTGTGGTGAGAGGGTCATCTAGGGCCTGGCACTCGGACTGGGACAAAGGAGGCAGCTCAGAGTCAGCCAAGTATTGGCAAATATTAGACAGCCTGTCCTCCCCAGACAGGGAGGTCACAGAAGGTAAAAAATTATACAGCGCCCTATAGAATTCTATAAAATGGTTGGTGATCGCTTGGGAGGAGTATAGGGATTTTTTCCTGTCTCGGGTTAATGTGGGGCACATGCGATGAGAGGCTAATCTCTCGAAGAGCCCTAGCCAGCATTTACCCTGGCTTGTTTTCCCATCCATAAGTATGGGTCTTGAGTTTAGAAAATTGAGCCTTAATTTAGTTTAAAAAGTAAAGCTTCAAACGTTTCACAGAGAGCCCGGAGGTCAACAAAATTATTATGCGCCTGAGAACGTTTTATGTAATGTTTCTAGAGAATGCATTTGGGTGAGCAAAGTCGCCAGTTGTTGGTTCTTTTGTTTGGACCCTTGATCAATAAGGTTTCCTCCTATAAAACATTTGTGAGCTTCCCATAATGTTATTGGGCTTGCAGTAGAAGGTTTTTTAATCTGAAAAAAGGAATCGCTTCAAAGATACTGCAGCTCTCACCTCCTCATCCTGAATATAGGAGTTACTAAACTTCCATTACCAAATCCTATAGGAGTTGGCCAAAAGGAAGTTTTCCATCGCTACCAGGGCATGATCGAATAGCCTGCAAATCTCAATAGAGGTCCTGTGTACACAGAAAATATTTGATTGTTTGACAAATAATTGATGCAGAAATAGGTCTGAAGCTCCATTGAGAAGGCATAGCCTTTCTTTTTAACTATGAAACCCATCGACCAGTTTGGCATGTATGAGTTGTTTAAAGAAAATGTGTGAGAGGTGGGAAGAGCCTTTAGAGTTCTGCTAGGGGTCAAGTGCAGCATTCATATCCCTGTCCAGTATAAGAGTGTCCTTAACAAAAGTGGCCAGATCCTCCAGGCAAGCAGTCTGTAAGTAATCTGGTCTGTGTTGGTAATGTAAAGATTCACAAGGGTCACCTCCAGTCCCTCTAGAAAGCCTTTCACAAACTGGTACCTGCCATGAGCAGCCGCTTCAGGGACTATCTAGTGCTGTGGGCAAGGATAATGCTGGCACCCCTAGATTTGGGGCAGGTGCTGTGATAAGCATGAGAGTATCGACGATTGGTAATACGCTCAATATGTCTGGTGGTGAAATGAGTCTCTTGGAGAAAGGCTACCTGAACTCTTTCCCTCAGCGTGTCCCCCTAAACCCAAATGTTTAGACCCTTGCCTTTTTTAGGACAATTACCCCCCCCCCCCCCAACCTTACAACCTGAGAGGGAAGGTCTGGAGCTTGTTCTCTGCTTTTGAGGTAAAATGAAGTGCATTAAGATATTTTAAACCTTTAAATATGAAAAAGTGATATGAGTGTTTGTTTGCAGGTTAATCAAAGACTGATTTTTCTACCTTGCAGAGAGTGGTAAACGAAGACCAGAAAGTGAGACAAGTGAACCAGTGCTGCAGTTGCATTACAGTACAGAAGGAACTACCACAAGTACTATAAGACTGGATTTCACAGATGAATGGTAAGTGGGTTCCATTGCATTGCTTATCAGTATATATGATAGTGATTTGAAATTGTACAAATATTTATTTCAGAGCAGTAGGCTAGTGCTAGAACCGTGCACCCTTGGGGTCCTGAGTTCTGCACGAACCAGAAATAACATCTCCATTATGATGTGCGACAATTCTTTGTATGTGTTTAATTCTTGTGACCCTCCTACAATACAAAAACATACTGGTAGGCTAATTGGTTTCAGCTCACACACTGGAGAATCTGAGTTATACAGTGTGATTGTATAAATGTGGTATTGACATTGTAGAGTGTAACCAGTGGTTGATGTGAACAGATCTGTGTAATGTGTAAGGTGCTGCAGGATATAATGGACAGGAAGTGTCAACCAGATTTAGTTTTCCAGCAAAGTTACTTTGCTGCCTATTAATGGATAAATCACACGTGTTGGTTATTTACAGCTTGCCTTCAGAAGGTGGCCACTGGTAACACAATTAAATGCCCAGCCGCCACTCTAACCCCACCCCTAATGGTCAAGTTTTTTGCTAGTGTCTTAAGAGGCGGTACTCTTTCTCATCAGCTCCACTGGGGAAAAATCTAGATTTGTAATACTTCAGCCCCTCGGGTACTGGAATCTGCTTGTGGTGCTCTCCAGGCACCTAGTACACTGCTTTGTTAGCTGTAGAACACTTTATCGTTCCAGAGTCGTATTGCAGCCTCTGGTGTGAACCAATCTTTGAAGACTCACTTTGTGAGCAAGCCTATAGACAGGATGACGATATACTGGAATGTGACCTTTGGACACTGGACTCTGCCATTGGCACTTTTCTGACCTTGTGTCCCATGTTGGTTAGCCGCAGAGCGATCTTCTTTTTTAGTTCTCTAGATCAGTGGTACAACCCCTCTGGTATACCCAGTCTCTAATGTCTACATCTGACACAGAAACCTAATTAAAAGAGATGTGCGGCTTTAAAAAAAATAAACAATCATACTCCCCTAGCTGCAGCTGTCCCCCATGCTCTCTAAGACTGATAAATAAGTGATCAAAGATTGCTAATCACTCAGTTCTTTGGCCTGCAGAGAGCTGATGATTGTCAGCCACCAGCTCTCTGCTCTGCCCCTCCTGCGCTCACTGGAGCACCAGGCTGTGGTGAGGGTGGGAGCGGTTGGCTCAGTCTCCCAGTGGCTCATTGAGAGACCGAGCCAGCTGCCGGTCCAGGCATCTGGGTGGATCCTGACTGTAAAGTTGGAATTTTTTTCCCGAGCTAGGACCAGTGACGTCAGCCAACAGCGGGTCATAGGAGTGCAGAACGAACTGAATATTTTTGCATTTTTGGACTTCGTTGATCAGTTAGAGTTCTTATTTCAGTCCTAATTCAAGCTAACTAATACACTTCTCTGCCATCATCTGGCCCCAACTTTAATTTGCCTCTAATACCTCTAATGTAACTCAAGATTCTCAAGTTTCACAGCTTTTTACGTATATACAGGTAAAAGCCAGTAAATTAGAATATTTTGAAAAACTTGATTTATTTCAGTAATTGCATTCAAAAGGTGTAACTTGTACATTTTATTTATTCATTGCACACAGACTGATGCATTCAAATGTTTATTTCATTTAATTTTGATGATTTGAAGTGGCAACAAATGAAAATCCAAAATTCCGTGTGTCACAAAATTAGAATATTGTGTAAGGGTTAAATTTTGAAGACACCTGGTGCCACAAACTAATCAGCTGATTAACTCAAAACACCTGCAAAGGGCTTTAAATGGTCTCTCAGTCCAGTTCTGAAGCCTACACAAACATGGGGAAGACTTCAGATTTGACAGCTGTCCAAAAGGCGACCATCGACACATTGCACAAGGAGGGAAAGACACAAAAGGTTATTGCTGAAGAGGCTGGCTGTTCTCAGAGCTCTGTGTCCAAACACATTAATAGAGAGGCAAAGGGAAGGAAAAACTGTGGTCAGAAAAAGTGTACAAGCGATAGGGATCACCGCGCCCTAGTCAAGATTGTGAAAAAAAAAACATTCAAAAATGTGGGGGAGATTCACAAGGAGTGGACAGCTGCTGGAGTCAGTGCTTCAAGATCCACCACCAAGAGACGCTTGAAAGACATGGGTTTCAACTGCCGCATACCTCGTGTCAAGCCACTGTTGACCAAGAAACAGCGCGAAAACCGTCTCACCTGGGCTAAGGAAAAAAAGAGCTGGACTGCTGCTGAGTGGTCCAAAGTCATGTTTTCTGACGAAAGCAAATTTTGCATTTCCTTTGGAAATCGAGGTCCCAGAGTCTGGAGGAAGACAGGAGAGGCACAGGATCCACGTTGCCTGAAGTCTAGTGTAAAGTTTCCACCATCAGTGATGGTTTGGGGTGCCATGTCATCTGCTGGTGTCGGTCCACTCTGTTTCCTGAGATCCAGGGTCAACGCAGCCGTATACCAGCAAGTTTTAGAGCACTTCATGCTTCCTGCTGCTGACCTGCTCTATGGAGATGGAGATTTCAGGTTCCAACAGGACTTGGCGCCTGCACACAGCGCAAAATCTACCCGTGCCTGGTTTACGGACCATGGTATTTCTGTTCTAAATTGGCCAGCCAACTCCCCTGACCTTAGCCCCATAGAAAATCTGTGGGGTATTGTGAAAAGGAAGATGCAGAATGCCAGACCCAACAACGCAGAAGAGTTGAAGGTCACTATCAGAGCAACCTGGGCTCTCATAACACCTGAGCAGTGCCAGAAACTCATCGACTCCATGCCACGCCGCATTAATGCAGTAATTGAGGCAAAAGGAGCTCCAACCAAGTATTGAGTATTGTACATGCTCATATTTTTCATTTTCATACTTTTCAGTTGGCCAACATTTCTAAAAAATCCCTTTTTTGT
Source organism: Lithobates clamitans (assembly GCA_037952925.1). Lineage (NCBI taxonomy): Eukaryota > Metazoa > Chordata > Amphibia > Anura > Ranidae > Lithobates > Lithobates clamitans. The sequence continues at coordinate 816,232 of JBBGZY010000351.1, read as the reverse complement.
ATTAGCCTTAAGTAATATTCTAATTTTGTGACACACGGAATTTTGGATTTTCATTTGTTGCCACTTCAAATCATCAAAATTAAATGAAATAAACATTTGAATGCATCAGTCTGTGTGCAATGAATAAATATAATGTACAAGTTACACCTTTTGAATGCAATTACTGAAATAAATCAAGTTTTTCAAAATATTCTAATTTACTGGCTTTTACCTGTACATGAAGCCTTTCACTTTAGCTGTGCTGGCCTCTTAGAAGTCTTTAAAAGAGAAGTGTGGCCAAGGCTTTCTTTTTTTGTCCTACTTCTCCTCTGGGTCACAGTGATTGACATTTGCAGGAGAAATTATTTTGGGTTGTTTGGTGGTAAGTTATGGCAAGAGCAAGAAATATACAGCTAAGTAGAAAAAAATATATATATATATACACATGCCTACTTAATCTTACAAAATTTGTTAATGACATGGATCTCTGCCTACAGCTAAAACACATTGCAGGCAATCACAATCTACCTTCCATATGGAGATTGCAGATTTTGCAGCAATAAACCCTCTGTTTTAAACCATACTTCCACTTTTATCTGTGGGTTTGTTTTTCTCATGGATGGAAAATCTTTGTCCAGTAATTTTTGCAATTCACATCCCATGTGGAAAACTGGAAATTGGTCTACTTTAATTGCCACTGCCTGGATCAAGGGGAAGGGGCTCTTCATCTGGACATCTTCAATCTGAAGTGTCAAATGTGGGACTCTGGATGTAGACACCCAGTCTAGCCTGTAGATTCAACAAACTTCCTCTGTTTATAACCAGGACCAAGGATCCTCCAGCCCTAACTTTGAATGACTTGATAATTCCATGGTCTCAGTTCAGGCTAATCTATGCCTTCCCTCCAATTTTGCCTCCTTCTATAAAAAGACAAAGCAAGAGAGGAAAATCGTGATTTAGATTACACAAACTGGCTCAGAAGAACTTGGTACACAGACATACTCGGACTTCTAGCAGATGATCCCTGGCCTTTACCCAACAGGCAACATCTGCTTTTTCAAGGCCTCCAATTCCAACCTGCTTCATAGTCTATGGCTTTATTGGCATGCTTATTGAAGCCTGTGTCTTAAAAGCTAGAGGGGTATCTGAGTCTTAAATAGAGAAAAGTCTTATTCATGCATTGTGAATAGCAAGAAAAGCCACTTCCAGGAAGATCTACTATCATACCTAGAATTTCTTCTTTGCCTGGTGTGAACACTGGCACTTCAATAACAGATTACACTGTTCCTCAAATTCTGGCCTTCCTACAATCAGGTCTTAAAGACCATATGGCCTTAGTCGCTTGCCAACCAGCCGCCGCAGTTATACTGCGGCAGGTTGGCACAGCTGCGCAAATCGCCTTAGCTATACGTCGACTCTTTAAGATGCTATTATAGCAGGCGCGCGCACCCGCAGAGGGTCCCCGGAGCTGATGCACGTGCCCGGTGGGCACAATGTCCGCCAGGCACTCGTGATCGCTCCTGACAGAATGAAAACGGGGATCTGTGTGTGTGTGTGTGTGTGTGTGTGTAAACGCACAAATCCCAGTTCTGTCAGGGGAGTAGAGACAGATTATGTGTTTCTATTAAGTAGGAACAATTTATGTCTCCTCTCCCAGTCACTCCCATCCCCCCACAGTTAGAATCACACATAGGGAACACAGTTAACCCATTGATCGCCCCTAGTATTAACCCATCCCTGCCAATGACATTTTCACCGTAATCAGTGGCTATTTTTAGCTCTGATCGCTGTATAAATGTCAATGGTCCCAAAAAAGTGTCCGATCTGTCATCAGCCGCAATGTCGCAGTCCAGGTAAAAATCGCAGATCGCCAACATTACTAGTAAAAAATAAATAAATAAAAATAATAAAAATGACAAATCTTTCCCCTATTTTGTAGACGCTTTAACTTTTGCGCAAACCAATCAATATACGCTTATTGCGATTTTTTTTTTTTTTTTTTAACAAAAATATGTAGAAGAATATATATTGGCCTAAACTGATGAAGAAATTTTAGGTTTTTTTACATTTTTGGGGGGGGGATATTTATTATAGCAAAAAGTACAAAATATTGTTTTTTTTTTTTTCCAAAATTGCCGCTCTTTTTGTTTATACCGCAGAGGTGATCAAATACCACCAAAAAAAAGCTCTATTTGTGGGGGGGAAGAAAAGACATCAATCTTGTTTGGGTACAGCGTTGCACGACCGCGCAATTGTCAGTTAAAGTGATGCAGTGCCGTAAAAAAGGGCCTGGTCAGGAAAGGGGCAAATCCTTCTAAGGCTGAAGTGGTTGAAGAGTAACTCCACTTTTGTTGAGAACAAAACAATCCCCTTTGGGTGATCAATGTGCATTGCAGGGATTTTAACAAACATAGCAGATTCCTATTTGTTTCTGCTCTGAAGAAAAAACTGTATGTTTGATTATGTCAATGTACAGAGTAAATCTGAATGAGAGTGGCTTTTTCATTATTAATTAATTATTAAGAAATTTAATGTGGGGAGGGGGGTTGAGAACAGTAATATGGGGGATGATACGAAAAGGGGCAGAGCACACTGCAGTAAAGGTAAAGGGGGGTCAGGGGAGAGTACTGTTGGGAGGAGGGGGGTTGATGTCAAGAAAGTGTTTTTGCACTACTGTGGGGGAGAAGGAGGGGGGGTGGTGTGGATGTGATGTAAGAACGGATTGTGATTCTGCAGCAACATGCAGTTAGGCGCAGCATACGAAAATGTGCCACAGTTGGCGATGTGTGAGGAAACTTTTGCTGCACGTCTGCTCAGTACAGCATGTTATTCTGCAAGTTGGGAACACATGCGACCTCGAGGGCGTTCCTAGCTGCAGAGATGGGAACTTAGCCTAAGAGGAGAGGGGTGATTTGAAGAATCTGCGTTGGCGCACAAACATGTGGCTCAGACTACTGCTGAAAGACATTTTTATTAATTGGGCCTCTGTAAATTTTCATTCAATACCCTACTTTCTAGGATCTCTCTTGCAAAGTAGCCTTTTTGGTTAGCAGCCCTCTCCTGTAAGGAGTTGTTCCTCATACTTTACACAGACAAGGTTGTCTTAGCCCAAGACCATCTGTTCTTCTAGGTGGTATCAGTCTTCCATCTCAGTGAAGACATAGTCCTACTATCCTTTTGCCCTGCACCAAAGCATCCTAAGGAAATCTCTGCATTGCCTGGATGTAGGTAAAGCCATTAGTCTACCTCAAAGCTACAGACAGATGGATTCCCTGTTTGTCCTGTTCTCAGGACCTTGCAAGGAACACCCTGCTTCCACATCCATTATATCGAGATGGATTAACAGTCCGATTGCTAGAACTTACTCTCTGAAGGACAAATCTCCACCTGCGCTTTTACACACCCATTCCACCAGATCGGTGGGCATTTCAGCACCAGACTTCAGTAGCCCAGCTATGTAAGGCCGCCACCTGGTCCTCTGTTCATACCTTCTCAAGTTTCTACCAGGTGTACTTCTAATATTTTGCTAATGCAGCTTTTGTCCACGAGGTTCTTGCAGTGGAACTGTAAAGTTGGATCATTCTGACCACTTTTGTTGTTGTGACTGTTGGCACAGTTGTTTGGTGTATTCACGATTCATATAAGAGGAATTTTGACTTAGAGCCCATTCACACATTCCCACAAAGACAGCAGCGGTGCTGCAGGGGGGTCGGTGTGATGCTCATTTTATCACATTACATAGCTCCCTTTTTTTGGGGGGAGGGGGGCTTTATGTGAATGTGTGTCAGCAGTTACCTGTGTTTATCCATGAGAAAAAACACAAGTAACTGTACATAGTGTACTGTACATACCTATACATATCTATAAACACGTCATGTACTGTACTCCAATATATGTAATTTACAGGTAAGTCAAAATTCCTCTTCCATTATTTTTTTTTTTTTTTTTCATCATCGCTGTCATACTGACTGTGTCAACTATATATGTGATAGTTTGAAGGTTTTCTTTTTCATTCCTTCATTCAGAGGTTCTTGTATGTCTATTGCATTGCTGTGTCACTGCGTTGGCCCACTGTTTTTATTAATGTGTCAGTCCCTCCACCCCTTCCTTAAGGCTGGGTTCACACCTCTGATGGATGCAGGGGTCCGGTGCGTCCCTGTTCTCCATTTTCAGGGACAAATCAGGGCTGAATTTTTGCCTGAATTCAGCCCTGAAACGGAGCCAAAGATGCACAGCACTCCTGTGCAAGCTGCTCCGCAGCCGCAACGGAGATATGTGAACCGGCTCCATAGAGAGCCGGTCACAATCTCCTGTCATGCGAATTGGATGTGGAGAAACCTGCATCCAATTCGCATAGGTGTGAACCCAGCCTAACAGGGAATCAATGCTTCTTTGTTTCACATTGAAGGTCTCCTTCCCTCTCTCCCCTTATATTACTCTTGCAGGCTATATTTTCCTGTTTTACCTTTGGTCAAGGATTACATATCCTAGGCTCTGGTCTTTCCCTTACAAACATTTATGTGTTTTTTGTTGACCACTTTCCCTCAACTTGTCCTCTTATGGTGGTTGTTGGGTTTTCCTCCATTATGTTAAAGTCCTTTACCCTTTCATAAACTGTAGTTTTCCCCCTAGTGGTGCTACTTGTCTTGTTCTGAGACGTCAGATTTATTCTTTGTGCCTTTTCATCTTGCTTTCCCATTTTTTTTTACTGGTTCTTCAGCAAATTATTCTTTTGGATATTCGTCTAGTAAGATTTCCACATATATTGGATCTCTCGGAGGCTGTGGACCTCCCCCTCAGTTAAATTACCTTAGAATTTCCCATTTGATTTACTATATCCCTGTATCCCTAAATGTTTTTTAAAGAAAATAAGATTTTAGTTTTATTTTTTTAATCCACTGACAGCCCCAGGAAGTTGCCTACTGGATGAATGGACACTGGCAAGCCTTTGGTGTGTAGCAAAGCAGTGCTGAGTGTTTGATCCTAAATTCAAAAGGGTGGGACTTGTTCCCCTCATTAACCTTTGGGACATCCAAAAGCAACACAACTGTAGGAAGGAAGGAGGGGGGGGGGGGTAGAGAAACATGGTAAACAAACACTAACTGGTCCAAGAAAAAAATCAAAAACTGGAAAATCAGAGCCGCCTGGAGTTTTCTTAGTAGTTAGCATAGCTAAGAATCGTGTAAAAGAATACCAGATGGTAGCCTTGCAAATCTAAGAAACATTTTCTTGATTCTGAAAAAGCCCAAGAAGCACTCAGTTCTAGTAGAGTGTGTCTTGACAGGGAAAGGTGAAATATGATCCTTGAGACCATAAACTTGAATGAAGGTCTGCCTTAGCCATCTAGATAGATATGGAGGAACAAACCGCTTGTGCACCCATAAGGGCTCCATCCAGGATGGGAACCCATCTTCCTGAAAGAAGCCATGGCTAAGGAGGAGACTCAAACTTAACCATATCAGACAATGAAAGTACATTTTCCTTTTGGTGAACTGACAGGGGGATGTAAGATCCTGATTGAGGTGAAAGACAAACTACCCAGGGCAGGAAAGCAGGTCTGGGCCTCAATGCCATCTATTGTCCCTTTGCCAAACCAGAAAGGGGTCTTTGCAGGATAAGGTCACCATTTCAGTCACTTACCTTGCAGAGGTGATGGCTACAAGGCAAACCACCTTGCAGTTGAGAGTAGAGTGAGAAATGTCTCTAATGGGCAATTTCTGAAGCACAGAGGGAACCAGAGTCAGGTGCCACAGAGTTGAAGGGGTATAGAAAGGGGGCGTTGCAAAAAAAAGCTCACTAGCAATACACACCAAACTGAGCATGTGTAGCGTGACTCCAAAGACTGTCTTATAAGGAGACGGATTGGAGACAGTGGAAGAAAGGGAAGGATATGGGGAAGATGGGCTCAAAAAGCCTTTTTACACACTGCAGAGGATCAACCCCTTAGATTCCACAATTATTTTACTGTTGTGGGTTTAGTAACGCTTTAAAGGAAAATTGAAGGAAAAGAAAGTGCTAGTATGTCTTTACCACAGCAGAGCTAAAGAAAAGATTTTATCCTGGATACTAGCAAAAATCATAAGGGTAGAAGGGGCTGATCTATAGTTTTTTTGTTGACCGGAGTCTGATGCTCCTGTAGGCAGCAGTACAACCTAAAGGTTTCTGTGGATTTTAACCATTTCAATACAGTGCACTTTTACTCCCTTCCTTCCCAGGCCATTTTTCAGCTTTCAGCGCTGTCGCACTTTGAATGACAATTGCGCAGTCATTCAACTGTACCCAAATTAAATTTTTATTTTTTTTCCCCCCACAAATAGAGCTTTCTTTTAGTGGTATTTGATCACCTCTGCGGTTTTAATTTTTTGCGCTATAAACAAAAGAATAGCGACAATTTTGAAAAAAACACAATATTTTTTACTTTTTGCTATAATAAATATTTTTTATTTTTTTTAAACAAATTTTTTTTTCAGTTTAGGCCGATATGTATTCTTCTACATATTTTTGGTAAAAAAATTTGCAATAAGCGTACATTGGTTGATTTGTGCAAAAGTTATAGCATCTACAAAATAGGGGATAGATTAATAGCATTTTTATTATTATTTTTTTTTTTTTAACTAGTAATGGCGGCGATCTGCGATTTTTATCGTGACTGCGATATTGTGGCGGACACATCGGACACTTTTGACACATTTTTGGGACCATTCACATTTATACAGCGATCCGTGCTATAAAAATGCATTGCTTACTGTATAAATGTGACTGTCAGGGAAGGGGTTAACACTAGGGGGTGATCGAGGGGTTTATTATGTTGCTAGGGAGTGTTTCTAACTGAAGGGGGTGGGGACTCACAAGGGGAGGAGACCGATTGGTGTTGCTCTATACTGAGAACACACATTGGTCTCCTCTCTGACAGGACGTGGATCTGTGTGTTTACACACACAGATCCACAGTCCTGCCGTGTTACCGGCAATCGTGGGTGCCCGGCGGACATCGTGGCGGCCGGGCACGCGCATCGGGTGCCTAGTGACATGGCGCGCGCGATTGCCAGCGGCGCGCCTTGGTGGACAGGGAAGGCGAGGGCGTCATATGATGCCCTCCCAGAACGAGAGCCGCGCCGCATGGCCGTCATATGACAGCTGGAGGGCGGCAAGCGGTTAAACTTCCCTCTTGAGGAGTGCCATCTTGTTGTGTGCATGACTGTGTGTATGTTTGGCTCTTTTTACTTAACACCTTGCCCCAACTGTACACATACTATACAACAATTCCAAAAATGTTACCGCCGTCTTCTTTGGGGCAAAGCTAATTTAAAATAGTTTGCTGCAATGTGGAAATTTTACATTCTTTTTGGCAACCATGGGTGCCGGAGTAAAGAGGAGAGGGACCTTCCGGCTTGTTATCAGAGCTCAGTTGCATTTCTGATGGTATGGGAGTGCATTAGTATGTATGGAATGGGCAGCTTGCACATCTGGAAAGGCACCATCATTAGTGAAAGATATATCCAGATTTTATAGCAGCATGTGCTCCTATCCAGATGAGTCTTGCATATTTCAGCAGGACAGTGTTTAACCACATACTGCATCTATGACAACAATATGGATTCATGGTAGAAGAGTTCCATACCCCTCACCAATTGATTTGGCACATCTTGAAACGAAAAATACAATGAAGACCAGGGACTTTTGAGCAGTTAGAATCCTATATTAGTGAATTTGATTCATGCTGCCAGAACTGCCCATCGCCCCCTTCTTGCTATCTACAGATGCGGAGAAGGCTTTCGATAGGGTCAACTGGCAGTTCACGAGTGTCACTTTGGAGCATATCGGGCTGGGGGGGGGGGGGGGGGTTATTCATGTTGGGATGGATCTTTTCTCTCTACTCTTGCCCCTTGGCTGCTGTCAAGGTCAACAAAACACGTTCTGATTTTTTTTCACGATATCGAATGGCTGTCCCTTGTAGCCCTTAATCTTTATACTCTCCCTAGAGCCTTTTTTATATACAGTATGGGCAGATCCTGAAATTATGGGATACCGGAAAGCTTCCAGGGTACATAAGGTGGACGACCTGATCTTTTTTTTCGATGGACTCTGGCCAAATTGCCTCAATAGTTGCATACGTATGGCTCCCTTTTCTAATTTTATATTAATTGTCTAAGTCCTCTGCTCCTCTTTCGTTAGACTGGGCCACGATTGATGGTCTCTGCCCCTCTTTCACCTTCCAATGGGCATCCAAAGCCATTTGTTACTTGGGAGCGAATACATGTATTTTAATCTGTATCATCCACCTTATCAGATTATCATACTACCTCCACTGCAGCAATCACACACGGTCCAATCTCCCCACCGGCAATCCCGTTTGGATCTGGCTTCTATTGGGAATTAGCCCCTAGTGGAGTTTTGATGAGTGAATGTCTGTGCAATGTTGCGGTTTAGTGGTTCATTTTTATAGACCAGATGAAATCATTAATGCATGCAGTTTCCTGATGAAGCGTATTGCGAAACATGTTGGCTGCTTCTGCATACCTACGTATTTGATTTCATACACCAAGTTTCAAACCACGGTTACAATATGTATTATGGCTGTGTTATTTTTATTTGATATTTTTCAATAAATTTATACTTTTATACTAATGTTGTCATTATTGTTGTGGTGCTCACCTTAATAACAGACATACCACCTCCCTCCAAAATCCCATAACTCCTTGAGAGAGCTGTGTCTTTCTCCACATTTTATTCATACCAGGGACTGAGAGGAACTGTCTGTCTCTGGAAACTGTCCAACTGTATATTCATATATTCTATTTACGATCTATTATCTACTAATATTATTTATTATCCAGTTGTTATTGCTTCTGTGACTTAAAGTGGTTGTACATCCTCTCATATACACAGTGTTGTGACTGGCCTCAGGTGATACATGGAGATGAAACAAATCCTCCTACATAAGTTGTATCTGTTTATCTGCAATCTTCTCTTCTTTACAGCCATTCAAAGTGCATCATTTATACAGCTTGTCTGAGCTTTCAGAAAGCAGTGGGCAGGGAGCTGAAGTTACACTCTGCAGAGCTCATTGAGAACTGATTAGAAGGGTCTTATCGAGCAAACTCTTATTTGCTATATATTTTAACTTGCACCAATTTTTCTATATACTTAAAGATAACTTTTTTTTTTTTTTTTTTTTAGGAGCAACACTGCCTCAAGTTCTGTAGCTGTAAAAGTGGGATGTTCTGATGATGCTGCTACACCCGAACCCACTTTGCCAAGTGAAATGGAAGGTACTAGATTTTTATTGTAATTGGTTCTATAAAAAATCACTCTGTGCCCCACATAAATTTATCAGACATACCTTTTATTTGCCACTTGTGTAGTACAGTGCATGTATATTCTGGTGGGCTACAAATGGTTCGTAAGGTAAAACATTAGGCTGCAGCTAAATGAATGAATGCAAACTTTTGTGTTTGCAGATTATACTAAAGGCTTTGCTTTACTCAAAGCGATATTATATAAGTGGAATTTGGAGAGCTGAGTCAGTGGCTGGCTCTTATAACTCAGTCACTCCAGTGAGTTTTTTGTGCTGGAGTCTCCCAATGTGCATACATGCCGCACCATTACAAAGGTGAACCCACCCTTGATAGTTTTCACTTTCATATAATTAAGAAGGCAACAAGAGGAGTGGAAACGCCCAATGCATACACAAGGGGATGGAGGTGGAAACAAAACCATAAAATATGAAAGGGCGAAATCGCCAACAGCATCCCCCAGAGATATAAGAATGTGAGAGAGTCCATAAAACTCAGCCTGTTGCTAAGATTATGCTTGGGTGGAATGCCATTTTAACCACTTCCCTACCGGCCACAGTATACATACGTTACAGTAGGGAAGCAGTTATACCAGGATCATGGTGGAGGCTACAACCATGGTCCCGGTATCAATTTTTAGGACCAGCGATTCTCTTTCAGGTAAAAGTACTCTAAGCGGCTGGGTAGCTGCTGGAATACTTTTACAAGTGGTGGAGGGGGAAGCCTAGCAACGATGTGGCCGGTGGCATCCAGATCCGGCCTTGCAGTGAGGGGAACTGAAGCTGTTCCTCCCACTGTGTGACGGCAGAACCTGGAAGAGACGACTATTTTGTCACTTTGGTTCCGGCTTTTTGTTTACTGGCCGCATAGCAGGCGATCAGACTGATCTGTGCATGATCAGCTGCATTGGAGCCCAAAGGAGAGATCTCTCCAAAAAGAGTACCTGTTATTGTCAAAAGGGAGGTTTACATTACTTTTGACCACAAAGTGATCAAAAAATGTTTTTTAACCACTGCACAAATGGCTAGGTGGGCACTTCCTCCTGAGTGGACATTCCTGAACATCCCTCAGAAGGCGTGGGATCGCGCGGCTGCACGATCCCGATGCGCTAGTGTCACCCAGACAGGGCGCATCTTGGATCGGCAAGAGGGCTCTGTGATTGGCCCTCCTGATCACATGATGGCTGTGTCCAAACCTAGCCATCTTGTGATGTAAATGGAGAGCCGGTTGCTGGGTGATCAGCTCTCCTCCTCACACGGAGCTGGTCAGTGAGGAGGAGGAGAGCAGATCTCTGCAGCCGGCCGGTGATCAGTGAGTATGAGCTGTTTTTTTACAGCATTTTACACACTGATGACTGGCCTAGTGTCCCCACACAGTAAAAACACCTGTCCCACATATGTCCCAGTAAAATCATCCGTCCCAGTGATCATCTGTGCACATTATCATACACTTAGGATTTTTTTTTTTACCAAGGACATGTAGCAGAATAAATTCTGACCTAAATTTATGACGAAATTTGATTTTATTGGATTTCTTTTACATCGGATAGTAGAAAATATAGTTTTTAAAATAAATTTTCGCTCTTTTTTCGCTTATCGTAAAAAAACCAAGTGGTGAAGAAACCAAAAGAAATCTCTATTTGTGTGAACAAAATGATAAAAATTTTATTTGGGTACAGTGTAGCCTGACTGCACAATTGTCATTCAAAGTGCGAGAGCGCTGAAAACTGAAAATTGGTCTGGGAAGGAAGGGGTGAAAGTGCCCAGTATTGAAGTGGTTCAAGAAACACTGTAAAAAAAAAAAAAATATATTACTTTTTTTTATTTTTTTTTTTTACCACTTCCATACCAGGCATTTTGACCCCCTTCCTGCCCAGGCCAATTTTCAGGTTTCAGTGCTGTCACACTTTGAATGGGAATTGTGAGATCATGCGACGTTGTACCCAAATTAATTTTGATTATTTATTTTCCCCACAAATAGAGCTTTCTTTTGGTGGTATTTGATCACCTCTGCGGTTTTTATTTTTTGAGCTATAAACAAAAAGAGAGCGACAATTTAAAAAAAAAACACAATATTTATTACTTTTTGCTATAATAAATATCCCAATTTTTTTTTTTTTTTTCCTCAGTTTAGGCCGATATGTATTCTTCTGCATATTTTTTGTAAAAAAATCGCAATAAGCGTATATTGATTGGATTGCGCAAAAGTTATAGCGTCTACAAAATAGGGGATAGATTTATGGCATTTTTTTTTTTTTTTTTTACAAGTAATGGGGGCGATCTGCAAATTTTATCGTGACTGCGATATTGCGGCGGACATATCGGACACTTTTGACACTATTTTGGGACCATTGACATTTATACAGCGATCCGTGCTATAAAATGCATGGATTACTGTATAAATGTCACTGGCAGGGAAGGGGTTAACACTAGGGGGCGATCGAGGGGTTAACTGTGTGTCCTAGGGAGGTGATTCTAACTGTAGGGGGAGGGGACTCACTAGGGGAGGAGACCGATCGGCAGGGGCGTTGCTAGGTCTGCAAAAGATCTGGGGCTAGAGCCCATAGCAGCGGTCACCGGTCACCAACCGGGGGGGGGGGGGGGGCTGCGGTGCACGCTGGTGGTAAACAAATTTTCGTGGGCAATGGCCGGTGTTGGCCGTGCAATCATTATGGCACCATGGTTGATATGGTGTCAGGGTCACCAAATGTGCATTTCGCTGCATTGGTGGCAGGCTGACAGCACTGGTCCATTTAGTGAGGGCAATTGAGCGGTGATGCGGGCGGGCAGTGAGAGATGATGTCATCTCTGCTCATCCACCCGCTCACTTCTTTCCTCTCTTTTAGGCTACTTTCACACTGAGGCACTTTACGCTAAATATTGCGCCTGCAAAGCAGCTGTAATGCACCTCTCCTGTCACTCCAGTGACAGTGTGCTTTCACACTGGGGCGGTGCGCTTGCAGAACGTTAAAAAAAGTTCTGCAAGCAGCATCTTTCGGGTGCTGCTTGCAGAACTTTTTTTAACGTTCTGCAAGCGCACCGCCCCAGTGTGAAAGCACACTGTCACTGGAGTGACAGGAGAGGTGCCCCTGCCATTGAAATCAATGGGCAGCGCCACCAAAGCACCTGCAAAGCGCTTCGGTAGCAGAGCTTCGCGGGCGCTGTTAACCCCTTAATCAGCCACTAGCGGGGGGTTAAAAGCACCCCGCTAGTGGCCGAAAAGCACTGTTTAAACTAGGGTAAAGCGCCGCTAAAAATAGAGGCGCTTTACCGTCAATGTCCCCCCACCACAGTGTAAAAGTGCCCTTACAGTAGCCTCTGTGTGTTGGACATCTGCTGCAAGGAATGCAGAGAGGGAGTCAGTGTTCTCCTCATGATCAGCGGGCTGTGCTGGCAGTGAAGCCTAGTGCTGCTTTTTGGCTTAGGGCAGCTTAGTGGGTGATGAGGTTGGGGAGACTGCAGCTCTCTTACTTCTTTCAGATGAGGAGGAGAGGGAGGCTTCGTCCATGTAAGAGTCTGGGTGACAAAGTCTCTGGGCAGTGGTTGTGGTGAGGCAGGGCGGCTGTTCTCTGCAGAGCCATCTTGGACTGCTGTGTGCTTCATGAATAAATCTGTGAGGCGGCGGGCAGTGGGGTCACTAGGGTTGGTGTCACCTGGTGCGGCAAAACATGGTGTCACTCCCCTCCTGTCTATCCTGTCCAGCGCCCTGCAGGCGCACCTCCAAATGGCCCCTGTAAATTAAAGTATAGGGTGGTATTGGGCAGGCTGGTTTGATATAGGGCAGGTTGGGGTTGTATAGTGCAGGCTGGGGTTGTATAGGGCAGGCTGGATTTGTAAAGGGCAGGCTGGGGTGGTATAGGGCAGTTTGCGGTGGCATGGGTCAGGTTGGGGAGATATAGGGCAGGCTGGGGTGGTATAGGGCAGGTTGGGGTGGTATACGGCAGGCTGGGGTGATGTACGGCAGGCTGGGGTGGTATAGGGCAGGCTGGGGTGGTGTAGGGCAGTTTGCGGTGGTATAGGACAGCCTGGGTTGGTATAGGGCAGGCTGGGGTGGTATAGGGCAGTTTGTGGTGGTATAGGACAGGCTGGGGTGGTATAGGGCAGGCTGGGGTGGTATAGGGCTGGCTGGGGTGGTATAGGGCTGGTTGCGGTGGCATAGGGCAGGCTGGGGTGGTATAGGGCAGTTTGCGGTGGTATAGGGCAGGTTGCGGTGGTATAGGGCAGGTTGCGGTGGTATAGGGCTGGTTGGGGTGGTATAGGGCAGGTTGTGGTAATATAGGGCAGTTTGCGGTGGTATAGGACAGGCTGGGGTGGTATAGGGCAGTTTGTGGTGGTATAGGGCAGGCTGGGGTGGTATAGGGCAGGCTGGGGTGGTATAGGGCTGGTTGCGGTGGCATAGGGCAGGCTGGGGTGGTATAGGGCAGGTTGGGGTGATGTAGGGCAGGCTGGAGTGGCATAGGGCAAGTTGCGGTGGCATAGGGCAAGTTGCGGTGGCATAGGGTAGGTTGCGGTGGCATAGGGTAGGTTGCGGTGGCATAGGGTAGGTTGCGGTGGCATAGGGCAGGTTGCAGTGGCATAGAGCTGGCTGGGGTGGCATAGGGCAGGTTGCAGTGGCATAGAGCAGGCTGGGGTGGTATACGGCAGGTTGGGGTGGTATAGGGCTGGCTGGGGTGGTATAGGGCTGGCTGCGGTGGCATAGGGCAGGCTGGGGTGGTATAGGGCAGTTTGCGGTGGTATAGGGCAGGCTGGGGTGGTATAGGGCAGGTTGCGGTGGTATAGGGCAGGTTGCGGTGGTATAGGGCAGGTTGCGGTGGTATAGGGCAGGTTGCGGTGGTATAGGGCAGTTTGCGGTGGTATAGGGCAGGCTGGGGTGGTATAGGGCAGTTTGCGGTGGTATAGGGCAGGTTGCGGTGGCATAGGGCAGTTTGCGGTGGTATAGGGCAGGCTGGGGTGGTATAGGGCAGGTTGCGGTGGTATAGGGCAGGTTGGGGTAATGTAGGGCAGGCTGGAGTGGCATAGGGCAAGTTGCAGTGGCATAGGGAAGGCTGGGGTGACATAGGGCAGGTTGCGGTGGCATAGGGTAGGTTGAGGTGGCATAGGGCAGGTTGCAGTGGCATAGAGCAGGCTGGGGTGGCATAGGGCAAGTTGCAGTGGCAAAGGGGAGGTTGCGGTGGCATAGGGCAGGTTGCAGTGGCAAAGGGAAGGCTGGGGTGGTATGGTGCCAGCTTAGGACTCCAAGTAGTGACATATGCAGTGGTGCAGTAACTTACAGCATGCCTGGAGCTGAAGACGCTCTGGACTGCTGTGTCCTTGTCTCTTTCTCCTTCAGCTGTGGGATCAGCCAGTGAGTGAAGGAGTCTGTGGGAGGAGTGGAGGAGGCAGCCACACCCCCAGCTCCTCCCACCAACTCCGGCTGGCTCCGGAGACATTGGAGATCCCCGAGGCCGAGGGACAGCTTAAGACGGGGGAGTGCTACAGGCAGCCTCCCCCGCACGGCTTGGTACTCTGCTCACACCGCTCCGCTGCGGCTCCGCAAGCAGAAGTACAGTGTGTACTACACACTGTGTAGCGGTGGGCGGCCGCCCCGGTGTCACCCGGTGCAGCCCGCCCCCCACCCCCATAGCAACGCTGGCCGGGACACGATGTCTGCACTCTGCAATCGCCGCTGTGATCTGCTGGTTTGCAGGGATCTCCTCCTCCCTGGGACAGACAGGCTGAGTGGCAGAGAGCCCGGTTTTTCACCCTGTCACACAGCCATACTGCTCGGCGGCAAGGACACACCCCCGCTTCTCTCCTCATACGCCTCTCATGCAGTCCGCCCGCCGCAGCCTGAGTCTCTGCAGCAAGAGACTCGGGTCTATGGGACCCAGATTCGGGGCTATAGCCCCAATAGCCACCCCCTGGCGACGCCTCTGCCGATCGGTGTTCCTCTGTAATAGGAACACACGTATCAGTCTCCTCACCTGACAGGACGTGGATCTGTGTGTTTACAGACAACACAGATCCACGGTCCTGCTCGGTTAATGGGCAATCGCGGGTGCTCGGCGGTCGCCGGGCACGTGCATTGGGTCCCGAGTGATGCGGCAGGAGCGCACGCAGGCCCTCCACAACGCAGGGAATCCCAGGACATCATATGACGCCCGCCCGGAGGGACAAAGGGTTTCCCACGGGCGTCATTTGACAATAGAGCGGTAGGGAAGTGGTTAAATAACCCTCGTCACCTCATGCTCACACATAGTGGCGAACGCACACGTCAGTCCCGCGCGCATATGTAAACAGTGATCGCACCACACATGCGAGGTATCACCTCGAATGTCAGAGCAAGAGCAATAATTCTAGCACCAGACCTCCTGTGTAAATCTAAACTGGTAACCTGCAAAGGCTTTTAAAGTACTGTAGTTTGTCGCTATTCCATGAGTGTGCGCAATTTTAAAGCTTGACATGTTTGGTATCTATTTACTCTGTGTAACATCATCTTTTATATTTTACCAAAAATGGGGTATTATATTGTCTTCGTGTTCACTAAAATTCATTAATGTGTATTTTATCCAAAAAAAAAATGCGTTTGAAAACCCGCTGTGCAAATACCATGTGGCATAAAAAATTGCAACTCCCACCATTTTATACTCTAAGGCCTTTGCTTTAAAAATATATAATGTTTGGGGGTTCCAGGTAATTTTCTAGCAAAAAAAAGTAGCTGTTTACATGTATGTGAGATGGGTCAGAATTGGCCCGGTATTGAGGTGGTTAATGGGTTGTCTGCATTAAATTGTGTCCTCCATATATAGATCTTTAAATATCTCTACCTACATTTTTATTTTGACAAAACACTCCTATTATTGACATGCATATTCTACTTTTTTTGTAGTCACTACTTCTGTTTCTGCTGAACAAGATGCAGCTGCACTTCCCGACAACATGGAAACAGACCCAAATAGCGCAGAGATGAGTTCTGAACAACCAAATGCAAGCTCAAGTACGGATGAGCAACCTGAAACGTCTAAAAACACAGCACAGTCTGATATGTCTGAAAGTTCCAGCCATCGGGAAACTGACAGCGATGACAACACAGTTCGGTTGCCGCCAAGAGCTCAGACTCAAAACAGGTGAGTTAAAAGCTAGAGCTCTATTGTGTGCTGCATCAAACCATAATTCCATCAATACTCAAATACCCCCTGCACAATTAACTGAACACAAAAAACAAACATCCAAAGTTTCATATTCAAAGTTACTAATGTGTTGCCACCTGTACTGATGTGTTCCCACATTTGCCAAAAAATATCTATAGCAAAAAAGTGCTGTGCAGCATTATAAAACAGTTGTGCACCAAAAACTATTTATGAAAATTGTAAAATTTATCCTGTGTGCTGGAAAATGTATACAATACAACTGTGTCTAGTCAAAAGTAGCAAGTGAAATTAATAAAAACAACAGTCCTACATGTTTGTTAATCACAAGTGTCAGTGATCCAATCTGTATGATAAAAAAAAACCAACATGTTGGTTCATCACAAGTGCCCATGAATAAACTGTGAATTCCATGTGTTCCACCACCTGTCACCTTATGCTCTCACCTGGAGATATTGCCCTATATCATGGGGGCTCAACCTGTGGCCCCCAGCTGTTGCGGAACTACAAGTCCCATCATGCCTCTGCCTTTGGGAATCATGCTTGTAATTGTCAGACTTGCAATGCCTCATGGGACTCTGCAACAGCTGGAGGGCCACAGTTTGAGCACCCATGATCTATATCTCACTGTGCCTTGCCCTTTAAGGGATTTTTTTTTTTGTACCTGCTGGACACCTCCGAAATGATCACATGCCTCCGTCCAATATGGTTCTTTCACAGCATGTGGCTCAAGGAAATAAAAACCATCATCACACTTACAGCTCCATTAACACCATTTTTATAGTAAAAAAAACAAATAAAACCTGTTGCCCCCTTTAAGAGAATTTCAGATTGTTAAACTCACAATGTACATCATTCATCCACATTTGGGTTTGCGTGCTGATGTCCTAAGATCTGCTCCCCAGGTGGGTGCGCTGATGTCATAGGCTCCGTCTCAACAGACTTCAGTAATGAGATCTGCCCTCCCTTTTGTTCCCGTCTCTGTTCTAGGCCTCCTTTTGAAATTTTGGGTATTCCAAACAATCATGGTGGCTTTTCAGTTCCCCTATTGCAAAATTAATACTATAAAAAAAAATTTAAATCCAACAGGGAGAGAGGACGCTCTATCATAATTGGCACTGCGAGAGGCGCTCATTATAATTGGCACTACACATATGCAGACCTCAGAACTCAAGCTCTGAAATGTCTCCATTTTACAAATCTGCCCAGGTTTGGCAGCCCAGTAAGCATTAGCCAGTGATTGGTTTATGAAACCTACTGAAGCAGGTAAAAAAAAACCAGTTGTTTTACAGGATACACCAAACGCAGTTTCGTAAATCAGAATTAAACCCCAAACCAAAAATGAATTATGCAGTTTTTTCTTTTTTTTTGGCTTTTCCCCCCTCTTGTTTTCACCTGGTGATCTGGCGAGTAACTTGCCACACCACAGGAGGCACAGCAGACAGCAGTATTGTAAGTCTGAGGGGAAGAGAGTGTTAAATGTATTAGCAGATTTATATACACTAACAAATTGAAGCCAAACTCCAGCTCACACTTTATAATCTGTTACAGCAAGCAGTTGTTTTCCTTTTGGGATAAAGGGCTTACATGAATAAATAAGATGATTATTTTAACCACACCTGCCAGTGCAAAGTGGTTTGTCTCATCAATGTAAACTCATACGTTTTGCTGAAGATTACCAGATAGAAATAGAAGAAAGAGAGCCTAAAAAAGAAAATACAGCAATCACATCTAAGAATTGGTAAGCTGCATTAAAATGTTTGCTTTTGGGTTTAATGCTGCTTTGGGTATGAATGGTCCCCATTTAAATCAACAGTAATGTTTATTTAAAAACATGTAATATACAGTGGGGAAAATAATTATTTGATCCAGTGCAAATTGTGTAAGTTTGCCCACTTACAAATAAATGAAGGGTCTATATTTTGTATCATAGGTGTATTGTAAATGAGGGAGACAGAATATCAACCAAAAATCCAGAAAAAACACATGACACAAATGTTATAAATTTGAGTTGCCGTTCAGTGAGTAAAATAAGTATTTGATCCCCAAGCAAAACATGACTTCGTACTTGGTGAAGAAACCCTTTTTAGCAAGCACAGAGGTAAGACGTTTCTTGTAGTTAGTGACCAGGTTTGCACACATCTCAGGAGGGATTTTGGTCCACTCTTCTTTACAGATCTTCTCCAAATCTTTAAAGTGGATGTAAATCTGATTCATGAAATTTGAGCTGGGCACATATGTCTGCAGTGTTTTGTTATCTCTCTTCAAAGCACTATGTTTCGCAGCTGTGTCCTGCTCCTTTCTTCTGTTATCAGCATAACTTATAACAAGTTCTCCATCACATATGATAAAAGCAGCCTGAGTTTTGTGTTGGAGAGGATGCTACAAATAGATTAGCAGAGCCCTGAACTATTCAATGATCAGCTATGAAAGTCTCTACCTAATAAAGAGAGGGGGCGTGTGCCTTTCCTCCAACCAGTTGTCTTGGCTGTATGCCCAGACTTCACTGCAATGTTGAACTGGAAGAGAAAATCTCCTAACAGGATATGAACTCTCTAAACCATATATAAAGCTGAACACAGCAGATATACATGTAAAACTTATGTAGGGAGATTTGGTTTATCCCTGTATATCATCTGAGGCTGTTCACTTCACTGGGTATATGTGCAGGTTTACATTCACTTTAAGGTTTCTTGGCTGTCGATTGGCAACTTGAAGTTTCAGCTCCCTCCATAAATTTTCTATAGAATTAAGGTCTGGAGACTGGCTAGGCCTCTCCATGACCTTTTAATGTGCTGCTTCTTTAAATAATTCAGAGAAGGATTGGGAGAAAGTGCTATGGTCATATGAGACCAAAATTAAGCTCTTTGGCATTGACTTGACTTTCTGTGTTTTGGAGGAAGAAAAATGCTGACTATGACCCTAAGAAGACTATCCCTACAGTCAAGCACTGAGTTGGAAACCTGATGCTTTGGGGCTGTTATTTTGCTAACGGTACAGGCCAACTTTGCTGCTTTAAAAGGGCCAATGGATGGGGCCATGCATTGTAAAATCTTGGATGAGAACCTATTTTCCTCAGCCAGAACACGGAAGGAAGATGGGTCTTCCAGCATGACCATGACCCAAAACCTACCTCCAAGGCAACAAAAGAGGGGCTCAAGAAGGACATTAAGGTCATGGAGTGGCCTAGTCAGTCTCCAGACCCTAATCCTATAGAACATTTATGGAGGGAGCTGAAACTTCGAGTTGCCAAGAGACAGCTAAGAAACCCTAAGGATTTAGAGAAGATCTGTAAAGAAGAGTGGACTAAAATCCCTCCTGAGATGTGTGCAAACCTGGTCACCAACAAGAAGAAACGTCTTGTCTCTGTGTTTGCCAACAAGGGTTTCTCCACCAAGTACTAATTCATGTTTTGCTTGGGAATCAAATACTGTTTTTACTCAGTGAACTGCAACTTAAATTCTAGCATTTGTTTTATGTGTTTTTTCTGGATTTTTCTTCATCATTCTGTCTCTATTATTTAAAATACACCTATGATAAAAATGATAGAATCTTAATTTCTTTGTACGTGGACAAACGTATAAAATCTACATGGGGTCAAATATTTATTTTCCCCACCCCACTGTAGTTGTATCCTAATCATGGACATGTTTTAATCAGACCTATAACTTGATCATTTAAATTTCATTGAAGTGTGGTATTTTTCTCACCTTGACAGATTTAATGTTGGAAGTCCATCACTAAGTGATAGGTTAACAAGGTAACTGTAAATTGCACTGCTATGAATTGTACTAACTTGAGTGCATATTAACAGCTGTTTGAAAAAACAGTCCAACGGGGTTTTATTGGACAATGAGGGTTAGCAGGGCTTCCTTAACAGTTTTTCATCATGTCCATTATAGATGAGTACTTGTGCTGGCATGAAATCAGATAAACCCTTTGAGTATATAATAAAACTGTCATCATTTGTAGTAGTTTTTAAGTTCGTGAAACACCCAGCTGTGTGTGTTGTGCTGTGTGAAAATGTGTTTTTCTTGCTTGTGTTTTTTTGAGAGACAGAGACCGAGACAACACAGTAACTTCCAGCGATAATAGGTCTTCCAAGGTGTGGAATAACAGATGTCAGATAAAATAGTGGTGTGAAAGGTGTATATATGGTATCCAAAACTGGGTGGATACTGCCTTGCTCAGATGGGGCGATCCATAGGGAATGGTGGAATTGAAAAATGTGTTTCAAAAAGAGCCATGCCCTCAAAGCGGCAGGAAAGAAAATAAATAAATAAAAAAATATATATGTATATGTGTGCACTAATGAAGAAACGACAGAATCCAAAACGAAAAGCTCCATCATACACACACACACACACACACACACACACACACACACACACACACACACACACACACACACACACACACACACACACACACACACACACACACACACACACATATATATATATATATATATATATATATATATATATATATATATATAAATTTATTTTTGTAGCTTCTCCAAACTAGTGGGTTCAGGTTGTTCCAGTGTACCATTAATGCTACAGCAGACAGTACCGTTTTAGAAAATCGTGTGCTTCCAACCTTTTGGCAACAGTTTTTGGGGAAGGCCCTTTTCTATACCAGCATATATTTTCAGAAAGCCGGGTCCATGAACACATGGTTTTATGTGGAATAGGTCTAGTGGCATGTATAGAATCCTTTCTGCAACCCTAATGAGACCTCGCCCTTTAGTTCTGACTTCAACCTTGAGATAAATTAGAAATCCACTGTAATTGTGAGCCAGGTCTTCTCATCTAACATCAATACTTGCTCTCACAAATGCTCTTTTCACTGAATGGGTACAAATTCCTTCAGTTACACTAAAATCTTGTGGGAAGCCTTGCCAAAAGAGTGGCGCCAGTTATGACCACAAAGGGGGGTGGGCAACTCTATATTCATGCCCATGGTTTTGGAATGGGACCTTACATAAGCGTAATGGTTAGGCGCCCACAAACTTTTGGCTATAGAGTTTATATGAAGTTTAAAATTTTGGGAGATGTTTAGGCAGAGAAGGCAATCATCATTGAATGAGGTTAGGACATCATGCAAACATTATGAGAAGGTAGCCACTGAACCTACCTTCAGCACATGGGCACATGAGGTATGGTCATAAAACTGATCCAAACACTGGAAGCAGTGTTCACTTTGACATTTAACATGAGTTTCTTTGCCCATATCCATTAAAGAAAATTCTAAGGTTGATCTGCCCTTGCTGCAGTTTTTGTCTCTGCTAGTGCCAAGGGATAACAATTATGATATTTTATCTATACAATAGTTTAGAAGAAAGCTCAACTTTATTTTACTCACCTAAATGATAGGTCAGATATTGGACTGTTGTGTTTCATGATAAAGTAAAACTAGCTTGCTGTATTATGCCAGCCACCTATATAATAATGTACATGTTGGATGGTCAATTATGTGCAAAGTTTTACCGCTAACTAACGTAGTGCAATGCACGTTGTGTGTTGTTTGGAAAAGAAGTTGTGTGCCTCTCTGTTCATACTAAAATTGGAAAACTGTACTTCATATAGTAATGCAATGTGCAGAAGGAAATGTGATTCCAAAATCTTTTTTCCCTACAAATTAGAGCATGCAGAGTCTTTTCTGTCTTTTTTTTCTCCATTCATTGTGGTTTTCATTGTCTGGAATGTATTGGCAATTGCAATACATTCAAAGTGAAGAAAATGGAAGAATAGTGAAGAATATTCTTCTCAGTTAGCTTCTTTTTTTGTTTTATAGCTAATAAAAGATCAAAACAGTCTGGGAAGCTATACATTTGACAGAGTGAAGACATTGGTAATGGGAGAAAGACATAAATGGTTGGCATGGAAAAGCTACATGGTACTGAGAAATGAGGGCTGCTAGGGTCTTGGATGAAGGCGTAAACCTTATGTGAATGACAAAGATTAGAGCAAGTAATCAGTGGGGGAGCCATATGAAAATGCTGTACTATTGAATGGATATTTAAATTGCTAAAATTGCATTATTTTATATTTAGATCTTTGCTTAGTTTGACAAATAAGTAATAAGCAACCTGTCAGCGTTTTTTCCTGACCATTCATTTTGACATGCATTACCCCATTAATGGCAGGTACATTGCACTTTTTGTGAGCATAACCTCAGATTCGTTGTCCCATACTGTTCCTCTGATAAAAGTAAAAGTTAATCAAAATATAGAATGGTTTCATTGGTTAACGAGGAGTTTTAGCTAGGTTCCAAAAAAATTAAGTCAGCAGCTATAAAAACTGTAGCTGCTGACTTTTAATACACAGGCACTTACCAGTCCATGGATCCTGCGCCATCCTCATCCGAGCCAGTCCTCAGTCAGTCTTCAGGTCCCCAGGGCCTGCATGTTAACTGTGGGAAGCCGGCTATGACTCCTTGTGGTTTCACAGCTGGCTTCCCACTGCGCATGCACAAGCCGCACTGCACCCTGTGATGTTTCCTAGAAGGTGGGGGGGGGGCTGTGTTGGGACGGTCCAACTTCCAACAGCTTCTTTTTTGTTCTAGAATATAATTAAAATGGGTTCTGTTTCTCTATAGTGAATTTTGTGCATTGTTGAATGTGTATGCAGCCTTTGATCAGCCTCTGATTTTATACTGTTTTTTTTTTTTAATATGCAGTGTATACGAAAACTCCAAATAAAAATGTATTAAGATGGGGAGCAAAAAACAGTGGAGAAGAGGGATCTGTCCATTCATTTGATCGCTTCAAAAACTGACAGTCTATTGGCTTTAGGAGCAAATGAACTTGTAGTGCTAAGGTCCACGTTGCTGCCCAGTTTTTGGATTTATGAGTTTTCTTTATGGACTGAAAAAATCTTCTCTTTTTTTAAATTAAATTGGATCAGTTGGCTTTGGGGAGCCTCATATATTCAGAGTGTTAAGAATATCCACCTTAAAAAATAATTTGTGTTTTTTATAATGGTATGTGGAATGACTCAAATGTGAACTTTTTTTTGTATTTGCTCAAAGTATGGATACCATAAAAAGTTATAGTAAGCATGTTATACTTTACCTTCATAGAGCGGCACAGAACCTTCTCTTCTGGGGTCCCCTGCCAGTGCTCTCGGCCCCCCTCTTCTGTGTGTGCTGCCATAGTAAGCGCTTGCTATTGGGGCACACCTGCGGAATCGCTCCCAAGCCGAGCTATGTGTACATGGACATACACAGCATGGCTCTGCCCCACCCTCTCCTCCCTCCTGACAGCATTTGACTGACAACAGCTGGAGCCAATGGCTCCCACTGCTTTGTCTAAACCTTTGAAGAAGGAGAGAGCCTGAGAGAGCCGCTGCTCTCGTGCACAGCGGTGGGTCAAAATTGGGCTCAGGTAAGTATGAGGGGCAGGCTGGACTAAGAAAGGTTTTTTTTTTTTTTTTGTTTTGTTTTGTTTTTTACCCTAATGCAGAGAAGGCTTTAAGGTAGAAAAACCTGCAGCCTTTAGAACCACTTTAAAGTACATATAAAATCTTTTCTGACAATGGGTGGGTATCAGCAGAATAAGAAATGCAGTCATTTTTGAAGATCTAGAACAGTTTCTACCTTTTTATTCAGGAGCAACATGGAAAAATATCTCATAGACCATGAAATAGTTATTTAGTGCACGTTAGTGATCTCTCCTGACCCTCTTGCATCATTGGTTAATCCCTTTTGGTCATTTAGCTGCCGCATACTTCAGCTACCTGCTGTACAAATTTTTTATTTTCCTCTTGACTTGAGCGACAGCATTTTCTGCTGACGAAAAAATTAACCAAGTCAGTGACTGCAAAGAGTGGCAGAATGAGGAGTCTAGGATACACTTGTAGCAGGCTAATTTTCAAGAGCATATTGCTTTGTCTGGATTGGTATTGGTCTGTATTGGTAATATAACACAAGTTTTAAGAAATCTGTATAGATCAAAATCTGGAAACACCAGGGCTGCCAGGCTTATGGATCCTTCACTACTTGGTGAGTCACTGTTTTGGAAGATCAGTTGTTGGAACAACTGATTTGCACACACCTGTTCTTGTCAGTAATTTACTAAGTACAGGCGGTCCCCTACTTACAAAGATCCGACTTACAAACGACTCCTACTTACAAACGGAGGGAGACAACAGAAAGTGAGATGAAATCTACCCCTAGGAAGGGAAATGCACTCCTGTAAGAGTTAATATGGGAAAAAAGGTGTCTCCACTGATGCTTTATTACCAATCCTTGTTTCCCTAACAGCCCAAAATTTTCAAAATCCAATTGTTATTGGGACAGAAAGTGAGGTGAAATCTTCTGAACAGGAGCACAGACAGCAAAACAAATGTTACAGGGGTGATAACCCTTCCCTATGCTATCCAAAAAGCTTAAAAATAGATTTTTTGGCTGGAGCTACACTTAAAAATTGGACCCGTTCCGACTTACAAACAGATTCAACTTAAGAACAAACCTACAGTCCCTATCTTGTTTGGAACCCGGGGACTACCTGTAACAAATAACAAGAATATGGCTGTTAACTAGGAAACATGCACCTTCAAAAACAAGTCTGCAGTAGCACATTATCTCTGTTGTACTCTTTCTCACTATAACCTTTAAATTGCCCTTGGCCTCTGCAGAGTTTTAGCTTACTTTGTCGATGGCTAGCTTTTACTTTCCATCTCCTGGCTCCATTCTTTCTTGGGTCTTCTTTCACTTTATTAATCCATCTGAACTATGTCATTCTCTTTTTCTTTGCACCTGGATTTCAGAGTCTCCAGGGAGTTTGGAAAAGTTGGAAAAAATGTTACTAAAAAACCACCCCTAATAATTGAATCAACTCATGTGGTGTGAAAAATTGTATACAATATGATCTATACGATTCGTCAATCAGACGGGCTCCTTCCCAGGTAAAATTAAACGGTGAGCCGGAAGAAAAAAGGGGGGGGGGAACCAGAGTGGTCCCAGCAATGTCAACAAAGGGAGAAGCTACAACTTAGTGAGATCAAAAAATGTACAAAAAACTTTGAGATATCTGCATAAAATCATATAATAGGGGATCCCACGTCTGCAGACTTAGTTCGCACAGGTGGGATCCGTTCCTCCACAATATCAAAAGACCATGTAAAAGAAAGGCAAAAAACAACGTTGTATTAAAATAGACAGTGGTGGGTCGACCCACCCTCCCCTGTTATCCCCTTTTAGTAAACCCCAGGTGCCCCAGGGTGACAAAGCAGAGGTATAATGTTGGATAATTAAGTCTAATAGACTGCTGATATGTGGAAGTCCTCTCTGTCTGGTCAGGGTATCATGAAGGCATGATGTATTGTGCTGTCGGTATTCAAAAGTGGCATGAAATGATCCAAGTCCCCTCAGCGCAATCATGCAATTAAATGTAGATATGTCTGATATGTATTACAAGGAAAATACTGTAGGGCAGTATAGAGCAGACCACACACAGTCAATTCCGATAGAGTATACAGACTAACTCGGAGGAAATTGTACAACAGTAATGGTTCCAACATATACCTGCAATCCCTGTGCTGGGTTTTGGTCAGTGTAATAGATTGGCCCCCCGGATTGACATATTGGAAAATGTACAGTCCCGTCCTCTAAGCAGGCTCTCGTGGTGGACGTAAGATTGCTGGCACAGTGCCTCTGCGCTATGCTGCGCTGTACTGTTGAAGGTTATGCGAAAGAAAAAGGGGTCCCCGCGCAATGGACTGTGTACTATAAGGATGGATATGTATATTGGAACTGCTGCCTCTACCAGTTACTTCCACTAGGTGGAGTATAACGTTTGAAAAGGAGGGAAGGAGTAGATATGGCACCGTTCCAAACCTGATGGAGTTCAGGTGTGTGCTGCTCCCTTAAATGGGAGGACAAATATTGGGGTGGAGGAAAAATGTTGTGCCTGTTGAATGGGTTTCTACTATCCAAAAACAGCTGAAAATAAATAAACACATAAACCTAGATGTGAAAACAGATAAATAAACGCCTGAATGTGACAGGCTGTGTACCTGGCTTAATATAAATTGCAACACCCCCTTTATATATGATAGATGTAATTAAATGTATAAATATGTGAACAGGTACAATAACCTAATGGTTAATAAGCATATGCAATGATCATATATATACAAAGTTAAACAAATATAAAGTGCTAGTGTGAATAAACAAGTGAACATGTGACTGTTATATGCATTGGATTATAAGGTGCAGTTGTGCCATTGAAGGGATCCGTTCTGGTGGGATCTTCAATAAGTAAACCTATAGTGCGTGCCTTATCCGTGCTCTTATAGTGACTGCACTCACCAGATCCTTCACCCCCTCTTGGGGGCTCACACCTCCACAGTATATGCCACTGTGTAGCAATGCAGGGTGACTCCGTCCTTATTGTTGATTATGGGAAGGTTCCATTATAAAAAAAAGAGGGAGCCCACATAGCGTAATACTGTATAAAAACGTATTTATTGGTGCAAACGCTAAAAAGGTACTTACATTTGGTAAGGATAAAAAAAGCATATATTGCTGACACAAGCTTCTGTGACAGGGAGTGATGCAAGGACACATGCTGACTCCGCCCTACGCGTTTCGTCACTGACGTCATCTGGAGCGCTTCTTCCTGTTGAAGGATATGCGCATGGGGGTAAGAGATATTCCAAATACAGCGGGGGATCAATGTCGGTCCATAAAGGATTCTTACCCCTCCTGCCATTCAGCGTTGTAGCCGTCCAAGCTTCTCTGTCCCGCCGGCATGTATGAGTTGGAACCCGCTTGCTTCTGATTGCACGTCTAGCCTCCGTCACGGGAGATCAGCTGAGCGTGCTGGAGTTTCCAAGTAAGTGTACTGTGGATGAGCCGTAGGTCACGGAGATGGATGGCCACTGGAAGGCAGTGGTTCACATAGCGGCACCGCTGATATAGAAGTGTCCACACACGAAGGAGCCAAACTGTGAAGTTTGAAGGCTTTTTCTGGGACTGCAAGAGGGATGGGGGAATGGGGGGGACCTCCAGCGTCTAGGGCATCGGGTTGTCGACGCGTTTCGTGCTTCACAACGAGCACTTCATCTGGACAATATAATTCAGTGATAGCCATCTTTAAATAGGGGTTACTTCCCAATCAATTAGCGTAATTACACCTAATAACACCTTTTAGCGCCATCTTGTGGTAACAACCTAAAATAGCAGTTGAATCATCTAGGGATTACACAGGTATAGACAGCCCAAGTGATAACAGTCCAATATCAAGGAAAATGTAAATTTTATATATGTAGTGTGCTAATAATAGTAACTGGCTTAGAGCTTCTCACCAAAGGGGACCCAGGTGAATTCCCAAAAGAGGGGATCTCCACTAAGGAGTTGCTCAATGAGGTGGGTTGGGTAGATATATGGAGGCATAACAACCCTTTGGATAAGCAGTTTTCCTGTTTTTCCAAAACACATGGTACTTTGTCCAGAATTGACCTGGCAGTGGGCAACTTGGCCATGCTCCCATCCGTCTCGGAGGTCTTGTATAAACCCCGCCGTGCCGGACCATTCGCATATGGTGTGATATGCCTAATTGTGTCCCCACTGTTTAGGCTGCCTAGGGCACCCTGGAAATGTAATGCCTTCTGGCTGAAGTTCTTTTTTTTCCTCACGGGGGGATGGAGCAGAGCATGCGCAAGTTCTTTACTAATCAGGATTCTGCAGACTCCACTCTAGCCCAGTGGGAAGCATTTAAGGCATATTTGAGGGGACTCATTACAGAAATTACTAAGGTAAGTGACATTCCTCTGGGCTGAGGGAGAAGTTGGAGAAACAGGTACATGCACTGGA
Organism: Lithobates clamitans; assembly: GCA_037952925.1. Lineage (NCBI taxonomy): Eukaryota > Metazoa > Chordata > Amphibia > Anura > Ranidae > Lithobates > Lithobates clamitans. Next base: position 788,009 of record JBBGZY010000351.1, on the reverse strand, counting down.
GATGCAATATGTGCAGGGCCCTACTGACACAGCCAGGGAGGCATGGCAGTCTGCTCAGTCAGCGTATGAGCTGCTGTTGTCCTCCACGGCGGAGAAAGAGGTTCGTTTCTAGGTTGGCATTCTTTGAGGAGGGCGAGAGCACGGGTCGCCTTCTGGCTAGGATTGCTAATTCCCAACAATGTTCTCCTTCTATTGGAGCTATTGGAACAACAGAGGGAAAACCAGTGCACTCCCTGGATCAAATCCTGCAGGAATTAGCAAGTTTCTATGCAAAACTGTATCTTCCTACCACGAAGTATACCCCTGAGGACTTGGCAGGGTATTTAAATGGCATCAACTTCTCACAGATGACCAGAGGAGGGCCTTTGACGCTCCAATTACTTTAGAGGAGCTGCAAACGGAACTCAAATGAGTTTCCTAACTGTAAGGCCCCTGGTGAGGACAGTCTGCCCATGGAAATTTACAAACCATAAGTGGGGGTACTTCTACCTAAATAGCCAACTGGAACCAACCAAGAATCTAGTTAATATAAGTGGTTTGACATTTCTTTGTTTTTGTTCCGTATTAATCAATATGCCCACAAGCCATTACAATTCCCTACTTTATTCATGTATTCCAATTAGTACAGCAATAGCTATGGTGGTGAAAGACAATATACTATGTTAGTTTTCTGAAATATTTTATTTGTTTTCTAGGAGATCTGCTGCAGCTCGAATTCAAGAGCTGTTTAGAAGAAGAAAAGAGAGAAAGGAACTGGAAGAATTGGATATGCAAAATGTTCGTCAACCATCCCCTAAAATCCTGTTCAAGGGGCATCGGAATTCCCGGACTATGGTAGGAAGGTGTTTCCACAGGCTGACTATATACAGAAAGAGAAGTCCTGTGTTCTGGTGATAATTTATTGCACAAAAAATCATAGCTGTCTCTGTTATCTGTCTGCCAATATAAATGGGACATCTCTGGTACTTTGATTCAGGTGGACCTAGCATTAGCCCCCGTTCATACCTATGCGAATTAGATGCGGCTTACACCGCATCCAATTTGCAGGACATTTTAAAATACATTCATATGAATGCATCTGGTTCACATATGTGCGTTGCATTTGCACTGCGCATTGCACAAAAAAGTGTGCGTTTTCTGGGCATTGCGGTGCGAATTACAAACCCATTATGTTCTATGGGAACGCATCTGATTCGCAGATGCATTGCGTTCTGAACATGAATTTTCTCCTTCTCACTACACCTCTCCCTCCCTTAAGCATAATCCAGGGCCAGCATCTACTTCTGGCTTAGATGGTGACCGATTGACACAATTATGTAAATCTGGTGTCTGGGCAGTTCTTGGCCATGTTCACAAATGTCTGATCAGATTCCAATGCAACCTCTCACCTTGTAATTTGGTACAAAATAAGTGTTACAGTCTGTTTAGTGGAGTCTGCCTGCAGCAGACTAATGACATCATATCAGCCAAAGGTTCTTGACTGGATGTATTGGCTCTGAGATTTGAACTCGCAACGCCTTAAAGCCCAACTGCACAGGATTTAGTCTGTTAGCATTCAAGGTGACAAACTGCCTTCGATTAGTAAATATCGAGAAACACATATGGAGTAGGGAGGCTGCACACCTCAATAATAATAAAAGAACAGGATAGTTCCCTCAAGGGTTTTTGAGCAGCACAAATTAATGATCAATGACAATGAGTTGTATATAAAAAGTCTTTTAATTATACAAAATAATTTAACATTTCACAGAATTTTTAAATATGAGCTCTGGCTGCGAAAAAAATTTTTTTACATCATGCATGGCAACAATCAAGGATATACCCAAACAATGCAGCAATCCAGCCATGAACTTAAAGGGGCTTGGGCACATGAGCGCGAGCAGGGAAGATGGCTTCCTGGTTCCCCTGCTCCGCGCCGATGGAACGGCAAACATCGGCTAGCACAGCCTGCACCCCGGCACACACTGAAAGCTTCCCGCAGCTCCGGAACACATCAGGCATCTGGCGGTTATGTACCGCTCAACGAAGAACTGTCAAAAGTATAAGACACAGCCCAAATCAACTCCAGCCTCAGGGAAGGGGAAAAAGACAATGGCACCCGATCCTCCGGAACCTGACGACTCCTCACAACACTCGGCAGCAGACCCTGCCTCCCCAGCTGACAGCCTGCACCAGTTCCCTACGGGCCTGGTAAGTCCCCTGCATGCAGACTCAGATGCCCTGCTTAACAGATTTTGCTCCATTGTGAGAGATAAAATCACACAGGTCTCACGAAAGCTCTCCTCTGACCTTGTAAAAGGACTTAGAGATAGACTACCACACTAACCAGTTAGAGGAAAGAATGGACTTGGCAACCACTGCGCTTGAAGGCCATGAAGAGTTGGATAAAATGTCTGCAGAGCTGGAGACCCTGCGAGACAAACTAGAAGATGCTGAAAATAGGGCCCGCAGGGATAATCTTCGTATCTGCGGAGTCCAGGAAAAAATTACTGATTTGCACGGTACAGCAACTGCCTTTTTCCAGGTGCTAGCACCTGAGATACCCCTGGAGAAACTGGAATTTGACCATATACACAGACCCCTAGCACCCAAACCGTCAGAAGGCCCCCCAAGAGATCATCATCAAGTTCCATTTTTACCGCACCAAAGGACGGCTCCTCCAAGCTGCACGGGAAAACCAAGACCTCTCTTTCCAGGGTAAACCCCTTCAGCTTTTTGTGGATCTCTCTCCAGTAACCATTGCTAGGAGAAGGGGCCTGAAATCCTACCTCCAGATCCTGCAGACCCAAGGGATCAAATATAGATGGGGGGCGCCTGCGCGGCGCGATGCGGGAAAGACGTGAGTAATCACAGCTCCGTCGGTCCCGGTCATCACAGGCCTAAATACCAGGGCTATATCACTCACACCCCGGCGAAAGCTGCTCCATCTCCTAGAGGACATCACGGTCCATGCCTGGAAAGGAATCGGGACATTTTAAACGCTCCCAGCACCATCTAACAAACTTTCTGCTGGATGTTGCAGACAGAGCAGGAAGATGTCCCAAGATGGCGCCGGCGCCAGCTCACAGGCGGCCTCAGGAAAATCTGCATCCAATCCATCCAATCTCTTATCCAACGCTGGGATCAGTGAGTACCCATCTCCCCTCTCTAAAGCTGACTTAGATGCCAGCCTAACCACCATTTTTGATAAATTAGTGGACAAAATTGAAAGCGAAGTTCACAAATCCACTACAGCCCTGTCACAAGAGATTGCCAGCATTGGCACTCGCACAGACATACTGGAAACTAAACATGACGAACTTTCACTCGCTCATAATGACCTAAGGAAAGATTATGAATCACTAGCAGACAGCTTTGCTTTTATGCAAGCCCAGGTTGAAGATCTTGACAACCAAAATAGACGCCATAACATCAGACTACATGGCGTCCCAGAATCGGTCACAGACCTTATGCCTACAGTTTCCAAGATATTTCATAACCTCCTACCAGATAAACCTTTATCAGCATTTATCTGTGACAGAATCCACAGGGCATTACGCCCTAAACCTACTTCAGACAAACCACCCAGGGATATTATTATGAGAAGATGGCGTCAACCATTTCAAAACAACGCCTCATGATCACATACAACATTCTTCCAACCCTCTGTGGAGTCGGAGTTTGTTTTCCTTGAGAAGAAGACAGAGGGAAAAGATTTGTTTTTTCCTTTTTGTTGATTGATTATTCGATCCCCGCAACAAGATCCTATGGACTGGCTTTACAACCGTCTCCGTTCGTTTAGCATCCTAAACAGTCCTTCTCCCAAGATGGAAGCTCATGACATTTTCTCTCTCTACAGGAATTTTTTCCCTATTGAAGCTGAGGAGTACCCTGTAACAAAGATCCTCCATAATACGTTTTGTATTGAATCTTTGAGGTTCTCACTCCTTGTCTAAACAGACTTCCACTTTTATACCTCCTCCTTCAGGTAGAGTTACAACTTAAGTGTTGTCCCTAAGCCACATCATTAGAACATGAAATGGCATTATTCCCTTCCATCCTCTACCCTCCCCCTCCTTCCCCCCCTCTCCCTCCTCCCCCTCCTTCCCCCCCTCTCCCTCCTTCTCTACTCCTCTATTTTTTCAATTCTCCCCCCTGGTTACTATATATGTTTTTCGAAACTTTAAGCTATCTTAGATATACGGCCTGTGACATCCGCCACCGCTGGATTGTCCAGCATCCTGCTCGTGCCGTTAACTGTGACACTCCCACTTATGGGGTTGTCGCACCTGACGGCGCTTGCTGGACTAGGACTGTTTTGTCCTCTTGAATTTAATTTACTTGTTAGTGACAAGATGTTTATTGTCCCTTTGTTCCTATTTTACATTCTTGTTATATACATTTTTGTCGCCCTTAAGGCAAATGATATAATTTTATTAAAAAATGGAAGTTTTCATGACATCTTTCAACCACAATGGTTTGAATATTGGTATTATTGCTATTTTTATGGCATGTTACTCTCATGGTACGTTATACACTACATATTGTTCCCTATACACCTACCGCATAACTCCTCCCATCCTTCTGAAATTATAACCACTAAATTTACTAAACACACACAAAAAATAACTTTATCTACAGCTCACCTCACGTACAAGATGGATTCTATTCATAAACACATTATCTCACCCACATCTAATGGTCCTTAAAATTATATCACACAACGTTCAGGGATTTAACTCGCCTCACAAACGAAAAAAAGCCTTCCAACATTATAAAAGGCTGGGAGCAGATGTATTCTCATGCAAGAAACCCATTTTGCTTCCACAAACCATCCCAAATATTTTGACAAGACCTATAACCAATTTTATTACACTACCTTTCATAACAAAACCCGTGGGGTTGCCATTTTCATACGCAACACCACTATCCTAGACATACAAAACCTATATAAAGATGTTGATAGTCGGTATATCATTATCAAGGGTCTAATCAATAATAAAGTGATAACAATAGCATCAATTTACACTCCGAACTAATCTCAATCTACCTTTTTCACTAATTTTTTTGATAAGCTTGACCAATACAGCTCACCTCATATAATTTTAGGTGGAGATTTTAACCTAGCCGCACACCCAACCCTTGACAGAAGTAAAACATCCCCTTCCTCTAAAGCATTTTCTAAATCTATGAACCGATATTTAAACAATTTTCAACTTATAGACTCATGGAGGTCCCACAATGTAGGGATTAGGGCCTATACACATTATTCTCACCCCCATGACATCTATGCTAGACTAGACTATACCTTTTGCACCCCCATCATGTTGGCTAACTCTTCCAATGCCCATATCCATCCCTGCCCTTGGTCTGACCACGACATTACCTATTTTGAAACATCACACATAGGACTCTCACCTTCCCCTTACAATTGGTGACTAAATGATTCAATTCTAACTGACCCCTCAATAACACAAACTATTTCATCACACATCGAAAACTATTTCACTGAAAACGCTATTGATGATATCTCCCCTACAATTCTCTGAACAGCTCATAAAGAAGTTCTATGCGGTCATTTAATCAGCATAGCGGCAAACAGAAATAGAGAAAGACTCACAAACATTAAAAGTCTTACTAAAGATTTAAACCTTCTTTACAATAAACTACAATAAACAACTACTACAAAACCCCATCCAAGAAATCACAAAACAAATTCAAAACAAACGTAAAGCTTTAGATCTTATATTATCAGCAAATACAGAAAAATCCCTGAGATTCTCAAAAGCTAAATTTTTATTACATATCAACTCCCCCTCAGCTATGTTCGCCAAAAAACTTAACCATGATCATAAACCCCCTCATACATATAAACTTAGAGATCAAGCTGGGAATATGATCACCCACCCACAAGGTGTTCTTAAAATTTTCTCTTTCTTCTATAAGGACCTACTTTGTAGTCCTCAACTCCCTCTTAATCAACCCTCTAAATCATGGCTAGATGATATCCAACTACCTGCTCTTAATGCTCATCAAATAGAAATCCTCAATGCCCCATGCACAGAGGCAGAAATAAACAAAATGATTAAATCTCTCAAAACATCTACAGCCCCCGGCCCAGATGGCTTCTCATCTTCATACTATAAAAAATATGCTTCTCTCTTCACCCCATATCTATCCAAACTTTTCAATCGTATTCTTAATGGTAATCATTTCCCAGATGAAATGCTTCTAGCTAACCTTTCCCTTATCCCCAAACCACTCAAAGATCACTCTCTCCCTCAAAACTACCGACCTATATCGGTCTTTAACAACGACCTCAAAATCTTTGGTAGATTACTCTCTGATAGACTAGCAGCAGTCATCACAAATTTAATACATATAGACCAAACTGGGTTCATCTCTGGTCGACAGTCGATAATGTTAGACTAGTCACTAATATTATTCAAGATGCCAATCCAACCTCCCACCAACTATGCCTTCTCAGTTTGGATACTCATAAGGCGTTTGACAGCGTTAGCTGGTCATATCTAAACTATCTACTACCCAAATACGGAATCTCAGATAAATTTCTACAAGGTTTCAACGCACTATATCACAATCCTCAAACTAGAATTAAAATCCCTGGACACAATTCTGACTTTTTCCCCCTCAGTAGAGGTACTAGACAGGGCTGCCCCTTATCACCATTGTTGTTTGCTCTCGCAATTGAACCCTTAGCCCACAAGATCAGGAATAGCATTGACATAAAAGGATATACAAAAGGAGATAGAGAATTCAAACTCAGCTTATACGCTGATGATGCTCTTCTGTTCCTCACAGATCCCCTCACCTCTATCCCATCCCTCTTAAAAGAACTTAAATCCTTCCAAACCACTTCAGGCCTTAAAATTAATACCAATAAATGTTCCGCTCTACCAATTAATTACACCCAAAATATCCAATCCCTACTATCAAAAAATTTCCCATTTGTATGGTATTCTAAGCCATTTAAATACCTTGGTGTCACAATCTCCTCAACTCACAACCTCTTATATAAATCTAACTATATCCCATTATTCTCGCATATTACATCTCTCTTAAAGTCATAGTCTTTCTTTCATATTTCCTTCCTAGGTAGAATATGCGCTATCAAAATGACGATTCTCCCTAAACTCCTATACTATTTCCGTGCCCTACCTATCAATGTTCCCAAATCTAAACTGACTTCCCTTCAAAGAGAAATCAACAAATTTATATGGGCAGAGAAAAAAACGAGATGCAGCTACGCCCTTATGCATAGACCACAAGCCAAAGGTGGCCTAGGCCTTCCAAACTTATGGCTTTATTACCTGGCCACAAGACTTAGGCAACTTACCCAATGGTTCACGCCCTCAATAGACACCGCATGGAAAATGTTTGAATCCATCTCCATTCTCCCACTTCATCTACAAGGAATCCTATGGTCTAATACACCTCCTATAGCAAACTTATGAAACATAATATCATTATAGCTCATTTTTATCAATTATGGATTAAATATAAAGATATATACAAACTTTCCTCAGACACACCACCTTTGGCCTCCTTTTTAGGAGATCCTAGATTTACCTATGCCTACAATAACAGACAATCTTTCTCCACTTGGATCGACAAAAATTTAATTACACAGAGATCCCTTCAACAAAAGTGGGAATTTATCCCATTCTCAGCTCTACAAGCCACGCACAATCTACCTACATATGAACTCCAACATTACCAGCAAATCAAATCTTTCTACGCTAAATATTTTGCACTCAATACTCATCCATCATACACAACCTTTGAACATATTTGCATTTTATCCTCTAGAGACAGAGGCCTCATATCCAGGTTGTATTGTTATATTAACAATGTTTGAGTACCGGATAAATCTACACAAATGCTTCAATGGGAAGTGGATATGAATATCTCAATTAGTGTTGAAGAATGGTGTTCCATGTCAGAAAATCTTCGTGAAAGTAACAGAGCTATCACCTTTAGAGACTCCAATTAAAATTTTCTCTAGATGGTACCTTACCCCTTCAAAACTCCACACTTACTACCCATCCATCTCTCCGAATTGTTTTAGGGGATGCCCAGATTCACGTACCCTCTTACACTTATTTTGCAGTTGCAATCATATTAATCATATATGGCACAAAGCAATTGGATTAATAGAACAATCTTCTAAACAAAAAATTACCCTCTCTCCTCAGATATGCTTGCTATATGCTAATATACCGGGCATTCCCTGTATGAGACTATGAGACTATTCCACTCCCTATGCAGTTCAATACACTGGATGACAGCCTATAATTGGAAATCTAATAATCTATCATGGCAACAAGTAATAAACAGAATGGAACTCCTCAAACTTTCTGAGTGGATTTATCACACCCTTAACGACACTATCCATATTCACAAAAAGAAATGGTCTTATTGGAACCCAACCTAATCATCATTAATATAATATTAACATATTTACCTATTACCAGGGGCGTTGCTAGGGGGTGGCTTTTGGGGCTCTAGCCCCGAATCTGGAGCCCATAGCCCCGATTTTCTCAGACGGCCGTGGTCGTGGCCTCTCTGCAGCCTGGCCGCGAGTACGGCAGGCAGCACCAGAGAGCGGGCAGGCAGTACGGAAGAACCAAGAGGGCGAGAGAGCAGAGAGATGTAAGGAAGGGGCTCTCTAGGGACCCTGATGTAAGGGGGAGGCTCTCTAGGGACCCTGATGTAAGGGGGAGGCTCTCTGGGGACCCTGATGTAAGGGGGAGGCTCTCTGGGGACCCTGATGTAAGGGGGAGGCTATCTGGGGACCCTGATGTAAGGGGGGGTCTCTGGGGACCCTGATGTAAGGGGAGGCTCTCTGGGGACCCTGATGTAAGGGGGGGTTCTCTGGGGACCCTGATGTAAGTGGGGGTTCTCTGGGGACCCTGATGTAAGGAGGGGCTCTCTGGGAATGCTGATGTAAGGAAGGGGCTCTCTAGGGACCCTGATGTAAGTGGGAGCCTCTCTGGGGACCCTGATGTAAGGGGGGCTCTCTGGGGACCGTGATGTAAGGGGGAGGCTCTCTGGGGACCCTATTGTAAGTGGGGGGCTCTCTGGGGACCCTGATACAAGGGGGGCTCTCTGGGGTCTCTGAGGTAAGGAGGGGCTCTCTGGGGACCCTGATGTAATGATAATATATGTAATATGCAGTGTATATATATATATATATATATACACTACCGTTCAAAAGTTTGGGGTCACATTGAAATGTCCTTATTTTTGAAGGAAAAGCACTGTACTTTTAAATGAAGCTAACTTTAAACTAGTCCTAACTTTAAACAAATATACTCTATACATTGCTAATGTGGTAAATGACTATTCTAACTGCAAATGTCTAGTTTTTGGTGCAATATCTACATAGGTGTATAGAGGCCCATTTCCAGCAACTATCACTCCAGTGTTCTAATGGTACAATGTGTTTGCTCATTGGCTCAGAAGGCTAATTGATGATTAGCAAACCCTTGTGCAATCATGTTCACACATCTAAAAACAGTCTAGCTCCTTCCAGAAGCTACAAAACTGACCTTCCTGTGAGCAGATTGAGTTTCTGGAGCATCACATTTGTGGGGTCAATTAAACGCTCAAAATGGCCAGAAAAAGAGAACTTTCATCTGAAACTCGACAGTCTATTCTTGTTCTTAGAAATGAAGGCTATTCCATGCGAGAAATTGAAGATTTCCTTCAACGGTGTGTACCACTCCCTTCAGAGAACAGCACAAACAGGCTCTAACAAGAGTAGAAAAAGAAGTTGGAGGCCGCGTTGCACAACTAAGCAAGAAGATAAGCACATTAGAGTCTCTAGTTTGAGAAACAGACGCCTCACAGGTCCCCAACTGGCATCTTCATTAAATAGTACCCGCAAAACACCAGTGTCAACATCTACAGTGAAGAGGCGGCTGCGGGATTTTGGGCTTCAGGGCAGAGTGGCAAAGAAAAAGCCATATCTGAGACTGGCCAATAAAAGAAAAAGATTAAGATGGGCAAAAGAACACAGACATTGGACAGAGGAAGACTGGAAAAAAGTGTTGTGGACGGATGAATCCAAGTTTGAGGTGTTTGGATCACAAAGAAGAACGTTTGTGAGACGCAGAACAAATGAAAAGATGCTGGAAGAATGCCTGACGCCATCTGTTAAGCATGGTGGAGGTAATGTGATGGTCTGGGGTTGCTTTGGTGCTGGTAAGGTGGGAGCTTTGTACAGGGTAAAAGGGATTCTGAATAAGGAAGGCTATCACTCCATTTTGCAACGCCATGCCATACCCAGTGGACAGCGCTTGATTGGAGCCAATTTCATCCTACAACAGGACAATGACCCTAAACACACCTCCAAATTGTGCAAGAACTATTTACAGCAGAAGCAGGCAGCTGGTATTCTATCGGTAATGGAGTGGCCAGCACAGTCACCAGATCTGAATCCCATTGAGCTGTTGTGGGAGCAGCTTGACCGTATGGTACGCCAGAAGTGCCCATCCAACCAATCCAACTTGTGGGAGCTGCTTCTAGAAGCGTGGGGTGCAATTTCTCCAGCTTACCTCAATAAATTAACAGCTAGAATGCCAAAGGTGTGCAATGCTGTAATTGCTGCAAAAGGAGGATTCTTTGATGAAAGCAAAGTTTGATGTAAAAACAATGTTATTTCAAATACAAATCATTATTTCTAACCTTGTCAATGTCTTGACTCTATTTTCTATTCATTTCACAACGTATGGTGGTGAATAAGTGTGACTTTTCATGGAAAACACAAAATTGTTTGGGTGACCCCAAACTTTTGAACGGTAGTGTGTGTGTATATATATATATATATATATATATATATATATATATATATATATATATATATATATATATATATATATATATATATATATATATATATATATATATATATATATATATATATATATATATACATATACATATACATATACACGCACACGTATATTATGTACATGTGTATGCCCGCCCAAGCGTATGACTTTTACTCCACTGCTATGGGCTCTAGCCCCGGATCTTTTGTAGACCTAGCAACGCCCCTGCCTATTCGCTTATGATGATACTGTGATATGCTTTATATTATTCATGAATAAGCCTATTTACATTGTCCACTACCATACTCGTTACACATTGTTAAATAACCTTTTTCTTTATATACATTTTATTGTACCGATGTTATACATTACTTATTACTATACCTACTGTCTGTTTACCTAAACTTCCAAATAAAACGTTTGTAAACAAATATAGATGGGGGTTCCCTTTTAAGCTTTCATTTTCGCATCTCAGTCGCCAGTTCCACGCATCGTCCCCCTCCGACCTGAAACGCCATTTGCAGGAACTGCAGCTGGACATACCACCTTCCCAGGGAGATGCACCTTCTTCTTCCTCCCGGCTCAGATCCTCCCAGCCTCCTCGCTAGGCCCCCCAGCCCCTCCAAAGGTCTCAACCCAGTTCGCAGGCTTTGCGTTACCTGCAGACCCAAAGGTTCATAGCTGGCCCTAAGGGCTGATGACATACAACCTCTCACGTTGACGGTTCTACACAGAAAAGTTACAAATGACTCCATGAAACCCTAAGCCTGCCTTCTACTGCTTTCGGACCTACACTATGTGTAGCACCTGCTGATACCCAGCATGTTGTTACTGAGTCGGTAATAGTCAGAACTGATCTCACAGATGCTAGTTTTTTCTGTTCAATTGAACCTGAACTGACGCTCAACTTCTTGCAAGAACTTCACAGAACTTGGCCCCCCCCTTGAGGCGCCCCAACTGCGAGATGGTGCCTCCGGGAATGTCGGCCTTACTGATGCAAGACATTGAGCCCTTAATCTGGCATGACATTTTGGCCCCCTTTGCAGGGTTCCTATGTGGCGGCCGCGGAGTGTTCAGCTGGCTGCTTACTGCTGCCTCTGTAGAGGGGTGCACTCACACCCTGTTAAACAGCGGAATAACAGAACTCTGACAGGTTCTACTTTGTTCTATCTTCCTCTATCGAGTTTTGTTTTTACCTGGGGCAAACATGTTGGTTCTCTCTGCTCTCAGGCAGCCGTCAATGTGCTGATGACAGTAGTCTCTCATCCCCGCTGGGAGGTGGGGGGGTTTCAAAATATGTTATCATTTCCTCGCCCTGTTAGTGTTGTGATTTACATTTTTATTGAGATTTATTGCCTCTCCCTCTCTATATATTTGGTAGTCATATGGGACTACCTCAATGTCGTTTTGATCGCTCGCTCGCCATGGGCCCCCTCGACAGTGGAGGGGAACCAAGGAAGACAGAAAAACCTATGATAAAAGGCAACCGCATATCTTAGGATGTTTGCGTTCCTCTTTAGTGCCTTAAGCGGTGCACCAGGTCTTGTGCTTAAAGATTTACGGTTAAATTTACTATATAACAATGCCGAGTGGTTCCGTTGGATCACTGCTCCCCCCCATGTGTTGGCACTTGGTTGGGACATTAGTCCCGACCAACATCCAACCCCCTTGTGGGACTTTAGCCCCACAACCAGTTGCACTCATACTTTTTCAGTACTATATGCTACAATTTTTTACTGGCCATTATATGTACTACAGTATGCCCTTCTACCTTGTTCTTTTCTTTGTTTCACTCCCTCTCTACCTCTTTTTATTTTTTCAGGTCCTCGCGGTGGGTGAGTAAAGTTGTTTTATGGTTAACTTCCCATGTACCGTGACACTTAACTGGCTATCCCTGAATGTGCAGGGAATGAACTCCCCCCAAAAAAGGGTTAAAGTTTTTAAATATCTTAAGCAACAGCAAGTGAACTTAGCATGCCTACAGGAGACCCATTTCTCATCTTCTTCCTGTCCTAAATACTTAGATGCTCTGTACCCTCAAGTTCTTCTGGCTAATGGCCTGACTAAACAGAGGGGCGTTTTGATTGCCATACACTAGTCGGTCCCCTTCAGTTGCAGTAGAGAGATTGCAGACCCAAATGGTAGGTACCTTTTACTACAAGGCACTATTCAGGACACGGAGGTCACCATCCTAACTTATTATGCTCCAAATAATAATCCAGGACCTTTTCTCTCCCATACCTGCTCCCTGTTGCAGTCCCACCAGAGAAGCACTTTCCTCTTAGCGGGAGACTCTAATGTTACGCTGAACCCTGCTTTGGAGAAGTGCCCCTCAAAACACAAAGCTCCATCACCTGATGCAAAAAAGTTTATGCATTCTCTACAAAGTCATGACCTGGTAGATATCTGGAGGGAGCTACACACCATTGGCAGGGACTATACTCATTACTCCCATCCCCATTATTCCCATTCCAGAATTGACCATATGTTTGTTCTGAGGAAACATCTCCCTCTGGTTGTGTCTTCTTCCATTCTAGCAGCTCCTTGGACACACCATGACCCTGTTTTGGTCATATGCCACTCACTACTCAGCAAACCACAATATTCCATTTGAACTATGAATGACTCACTCTTATCTTTTAAGGAAGTCCTCACCGATATTACTCAAGCCTCAGTGGAATATTTAAGGCTTAACGCTGGGTCGGTTTCCTCCAAGGTGACTCTCTGGAAAGCCTACAAAGCGGTAATCAGGGGGCATATAATTTAACTGGCAGCAAAACGCAAGTGAGAATGAATAGCAATGTGGCACTCTTTAGAAGCGCGCCTAGACTCCCTATCGACAATTTTTAAACAGTCCCCTACTCAGGCTATTCGTAAATTATTAGATGGGGCGCGCACTGAACTCAACCTATGCCTCACCGAAGAGGCAGAACGTACATTACGCTGGGCATACCAGAAATGGTATGCCAAAGCCAACAGACCCAACTCAATGCTGGCCAATAGGCTGTGCACCTTTACCCCAAAACACAACCCTATCACTCTACGCATTAGACATAATGTCCTCACAGGTAACCCAGTGAAAGTGTTGGAAGAATTTAGACACCACCTCACCACCCTCTACAAGGCCCCTACTCGGCCTCCTACCCAAAACCTGACATCCTTCCTGACAGGACTGACATTGGCTAAACTGTTCAAAACCCACGGCCCTTTACTATAGGAAGATAGCAGATGTCTTAGCCCCCCATTTAACGACTATGTTCAATGCAGTAAAAAATGGCCATGCACTCACCCCTAATCTCTTGACTGCCAATATTGTTATGATTCCAAAACCCGACCGTGACCACTCGTTTTGGACCAACCTTAGGCCCATCTCACTTATTAATGTAGACATTGAAATATTGACCAAGATCCTGGGCAGTCGTTTAAACTCCTTACCACGCCTGGTCAAAAAGGACCAGGTGGGGTTCATCCCAGGGCGACAAGCAGGAGGCGCTATTAGACGTATAATACAACTTCAGCACATAGCCCATAGCCGGTCTATAGCAACTATGTTACTGTCTCTTGACATGAACAAGGGCCTTCAACAGTTTGTCCTGGCCTTACTTGACGACGGTACTCAGCCACTACAACGGATCGTCATTCTTGCAATGAGTAATGGCACTATATGACTCCCCCCAAGCTAAGGTCAAATACTATGGTTTCAAGTCAGTTCCCTTTTCCATTAGGAGGGGAGCCCTGCAAGGTTGCCCACTCTCACCACTTCTATTTATTTTGGCCATGGAACCGTTGGCAGAGGCGATCCGATCTCACCCAGACATAACTGGTGTTGAGATAGCAGGCACACCCCATAAGATATCACTGTTCGCAGATGATATCCTTATAACCCTAACAAACCCTAGAATCACCCTACCTAACCTGTTCTCTTTACTAGACTCTTTTGCCTCCCTCTCTGGCCTGTCCATTAACCCCACCAAATCAAAAGCCATGTCAATCAATCTTCTGCCCTCGGACTTGATAACCTTAAACACCTGCACATTCCAATGGCTGACCTCATTACCCTACCGGGGGATCCGGCTCACCCCAACCTATGTGGGACTCTATCAGGCAAACTTTCCTCCTATACTTAAGAAGCTGATGGACATGTTGTCCTCCTGGGCTCATCTCCCATTATCCTGGTTCGGCAGGATTGTGGCAATTCGTATGACATACCTGCCGGAATTACTTTACTACTTTAGAGTCCTAGCAGTCCCGATTACGCCGCATATCCTACGAATACGTCAGCGTAAAATCCTGAAATTTGTTTGGGGTTCTACCCGTCCCAGGATCAATAAGCAAATACTATATGCCCTCAGAATCAATGGAGGACTCTGTCCCTAATCTACAAGCCTACTATATAGCTCTAAACATAGCCCCGGTATCCCAACTCCATGAAAAACACCAAATGCCGCTATGGGCCACTATAGACACCCAACACCCATCTCCTCTTTGCCCTGGCTCCCCTCCACACATCACCCTCTCGTGACGGGGCCGTGTCTGGCCCATTCCCTTCGCATATGGGACTCTGTCAAGTACTTGGCCAGCCTGATTTCTCCTCATCTACCCTTACTTCAACTTCTCCAGTGCCCATTGTTCCCACCAGGCTGCGAAAATCCCCAGCAGTTCTCCTGGTGGAAGACAAACAGTTTCACGGACATCCACTCTTTTTTTACCCCCGCTAGGATATTATCATTTGGGGCTCTACGCTCCTCTCGTGATACCTGTTATGCAAACACTACAGCTACCTATAGATTCGCCATTCTCCAGGGGCTTATAAAATTTTGACTGACCCCTTATACTTTGACCTCCTTTTGAGAACTTCTGCAGAGTTAGACCCCAAACCTTGGGTTTAATATCACTGACCTCTATTACCTCTGAAAAACCACCGACGCGGCCCTATCACCTTCAATGGGAAAGGGAACTAGGAAAAGAGCTAGATCTGGAGGACTGGCAGCTCATGACTTTAACGATATCCAAATGCTCAAAGAATGTCCTCTATTTAGAAAATGCCTATAAGGTACTTTACAGGTGGTACTACACACCGGCTAGATTGGCCCGTTTCATTCCAGCCTACTGCCCCCTGTGTTTCCGAGGGTGGTCCCTGAAGGGCACAATGACGCACATCTGGTGAACCTTTCCGAGGGTATGCAGGTTATGGATCAGAGTTTACTCCCTCCTCCGAAACATACTCCATGCTGACCTCAAAAAAGATCCATACGAAGCACTTCTCTGCAACCCAATCGCAGAACTGCTTCGCCCGGAGCGCCAACTGGCACTGCATCTCTTTACTGCAATCATACTAACGATATCCAGGGCATGGAAGACACAGGTACTAAGTTTTGAAGTGGTTAAGAACCGCATGGACAATATAATGGTTAACGAAAAACTGATAAGTTCCTGAAGGTATGGAGGCCATGGGTCGAATATACTGAACCCACCAGATTTGATACCACCCTTCTTCGGATTTAATGCACTCTTGCTCCCCACTGCGAAGACCCCCATTTTCCTCTTCTTTCCTCCCTTCTTAGCTAATCTCAACCCCTATTTCTTCTTTAACCTCCCTCTCAATACTCTTACTTCTCAGTTCCACTTAAGAATCCATCTGGCCACCGGGCATAGCCTTGGATGAGATGGTTACATGGATAGATACTCAGGACTATTTAGTTAGGCCTCTGTTGAGACAAAGTCTTCAAGTATTTGTTAAAAATCGGACGCGGCCCTATGGGCATTCCTGAAACCTTAGTGTGTCCAACCATTTTCATGTTTCCAATATACAATTGTTTTCAGCCTCTGTTATATTTGTATTGTTTTGTTTTTCTTTGATTTACTAGCATACTTCTTTTATTTATAAGATGCTAAATTTTATGTTATGTTCATTCATGATGCATTCTCTACACTGTTAAACTGTGAAATTGTTATAGTTATTAATAAAACCTTTTGTAAAAGAACTTAAAGGGGTTTAAGCTCATGGCTGGTTTGCTGGCTTTGGTACTTTGAGTTACTGACATGAAACAATTAAAAGGATCAGTTAAATCAGGGAAAACTAAGAAAACACATTGGCATACTGTATCCAGGGTCTACAAGGGTCAGCATTGACTTCCATCATCTAGCATTTTCGGAAGCTTTTATTTGGTTTCCAAACCCCACTTTGACTTAATCTTAGTGTGTTCCAAAAACCTGTTATGCCTGTTTTAACTTTTTTAAATTATATGTTTTGCAGATCAAAGAGGCTGGCTTCTGGGGTAAAAACTTTGTCATAAGCGGGTCAGACTGTGGTCACATCTTTATTTGGGATCGACACACGGCTGAGCATCTAATGCTTTTAGAAGCAGACAACCATGTGGTTAATTGTGTTCAACCACATCCATATGATCCAAGTAAGTTTTTCTTTTCTAGCTGTCAGATTAAAAAATGTGGTCTTGGATCCCTCTCAATCACTGTAATCTGTTTTGAGAGCTGCAGACGGCACTTCATTTATTAAAGCAAAGTTCCACCAATTTTTTTTTTTTTAAAGTTAGCAGCTACAAATATTGCAGCTGCTGACTTTTAAAATCTGGACATTTACCTGTCCAGGGCGCCCCCAATGTCGGCACCTGAAGCCGATCTGTCCCTCGGCTTCTGGGACCTGTGTGTCTCCCAGAAGACAGCGGAGGAGGCGCCAGATATGGCATAGATATCCGCGGATGTTGCGGCTATCTACGCCCGGAAGTGGGCGAAAATACCTGGATTATACAGGTATCTGCTCTCCCCTCCCCCCTGAAAGGTGCCAAATGTGACACCGGAGGGGGGGGAGAATTCCAAAAGGGGAAGTTCCATTTTTGGGTGGAACTAAAATATAAATAAAAATAAGCACAAGAAACAGAAAAAAAGCTGCTGTCAATTCTTGGGGTGCACTCACACTGGGCACAGTTGAAATTAACCTGCTTGAATCAGATTGTCCCTCAGCTCTCCGCTGGTCTGCACTCTGGGATCCCTGCTTCTGTGCTCAGTGATCTCTGCAGAGTTCTGCGCTCAGCAACCGGTTGCGCTCACACTGAAGCAAATCGTACCATACTAGAAGTGAGCTGTGCCCAGGGCCACCTCTTCCAAGTGGTCCTCAGGCACGGTTTTGAGCACTCGCACTACACAAATGAACAGGACCAAGGGGATAAAATGGCCACTGTAAGTGCACCCTGAGGACTGTTGATTCAAATAAACACACAGCCATTTGCTTTAGCGTCACTTTCTGTAGCATTTGTATTTATACTTTTAAAAATAAAGTGTTGTTTTCATCTGTAAAGAAAATTCTATGGAGTCTTTAACCACTTCAGCCCCAAAAGGATTTGTCTCCTTTAATGACCAGGCCATTTTTTTGCAAT
Organism: Lithobates clamitans; assembly: GCA_037952925.1. Taxonomy (NCBI): domain Eukaryota; kingdom Metazoa; phylum Chordata; class Amphibia; order Anura; family Ranidae; genus Lithobates; species Lithobates clamitans. Next base: position 769,780 of record JBBGZY010000351.1, on the reverse strand, counting down.
ACGGCACTGCATCATTTTAACTGACAATTGCGCAGTCGTGCGACGCTGTACCCAAACAAAATTGATGTCCTTTTTTTCCCCACAAATAGAGCTTTCTTTTAGTGGTATTTGATCAACTCTGTGGTTTTTATTTTTTGCACTATAAACAAAGGGTGACAATTTTGAAAAAAAAAAATTTTTTTTTCTTTTTGCTGTAATACATATCCCAAAAAAATTATAAAAAAACACATTTATTCATCAGTTTAGGCTGATATATATTCTTTTACATATTTTTGGTAAAAAAATCGCAATAGGCGTATATTGTAAGAGTTATTGCATCTACAAACTATGGCTTTGATTTAGGGACTTTTATTTTTTTATTATTTTTACTAGTAATGGTAGCGATCTGCGATTTTTAGCGGGACTGCGACATTGCGGCAGACAAATCTGACCCAAAATGACACTTTTTTGGGACCAGTGACATTATTACATTTATCAGTGCTATAAAAATACACTGATCAATGTAAAAATGACATTGGCAAGGAAGGGGTTAACACTAGGGGGATGATCAAGGGGTTAAGTGTGTGTGTTCCCTAGGTGTGTTCTAACAGTGGAGGGGGGGGGGGGGGTGGGCTCACTGGGACATGACAGAGATCACTGTTCCCGATCACCGGGAACAGTAGATCTGACATGTCCCCTGTCAGAAAGAGGATCCGCCTTGTTTACACTGGCAGATCCCCGTTTTGCCTCTGTACTAGGCGATCACGTGTTGCCAGCAGACATCGAGTCCGCCCAAACTGTGTGCAGCGGGAGCGCACCACTGGCAATTGCGCCTGTGCGAGCTGCCGTACAGGTATGGCGATTCATGCAGCGATGCCAACCTGCCCCAGTATATCTGCGTGAGCTGGTTGGCAAATGCTGCTGTTTCTGCTTTAATGAGATTAGTGTGCATTTTGCGATTGTATACTAGTTTATACTTCATACAGTCACATCACAAATCACTACTTGTTGTGGAGTTTGTCAGTAGCTCAGTTTTACAGGTCACATCAAATGACTGATCAAAAGTTGCCAGGAGCTGCCCTGGTGAAAGTCTTTCCTTGAATATTTGAACTATCAGGTGACCGACGCCTGCTTCTTTTTTATTATGTCTGGCTTTTTCCCCAAAAAGTTCAAGCAGGTGCAGATTACTAACAAAAAAAATACTGCCCCACCACCTTGTGCATGTAAGACTAATGTAGGAAATGGGCATACTTAACCATTTATAAGGAATGCCATGAAATACATCTGCCATACTATGTTTAAAATATCTTCCTATGTAAAATTTGATTTGTTAGGTTATAAATTTGCTATATGGACAACTGTGACTTTGTTACCTGGCCTTTCCATGAAGCTGTCCCCATCATAGTTTGAGTGTTGCTGTCACCCAACCTTCCCACGTCTCTAGCTACCCCCTCTCAGTCCTCGTCTTTCTAAAGCTTTAACGTTAAGCTTTTATGGTCATAATTTTCTTCTGGGTCACAGGAGAGCACTTATTTCTGCACTCCTGTGACCTAGATTTAGCTGACAGTGAGCTAAAGTCTGCTGTTGACTGACGTCACAGAGGCAGTCTAGCCTCTGCAGGGACCTAGACAATGTTGGGATCTGCACAGATGCCTGGCTGGCAGTGGGATCAGCCTCTCAGTGCGCCGCTGACAACCTGATCTAGCTGCTTCTACCCCCTCTACAGCCTGGTGCTCCAGGGAGTGCTGGAGGGGCAAAGCAGAGAGCTGGTGAGTGACAGTCGCTGCTCTCTGCTCAGTGAAGACTGAGAACTGGGTGATCAGCAGAGGGACAGGGGACAGCTGCAGCATTGGACTGATGCTGCAGCCATCTAGGTGAATATAATTTTTTTTTGTTTTTGTTTTTTTCAGTCCTACACTTCTCCATTAAAGAGGCTTCTTAGGGATTTAATGCAGGTTTCTTCTAAGAGTATGATGTTAAATAAAATGTTTTCCCCCCAATTATTGAAAACATGAAATCTGTCAAGTATCAGTTCATTTCAAGCAGTTATAAGACTGAATTAAGACACCACATGCTGTTAAATAAGTGAAATGATTTGCTTGGCATATATTATGTAAAACTATTGGGTGTTGTGTCTGCAACCTCTAACTAAAATTCTGGATACAGTTTTAGCATCATCTGGAATAGACTACAATATCAAGATATGGTCACCACTTGAAGAAGACAAATCTTTCAACTGGGCACTGGCTGAAGAGGTAAGACGAGTCATTTAGGGCTTCTTCACAGCAGAACACGGTCCACAGTCTCTGCAGTGCAATTCTGCAACCCCTTCACTTGAATAGGCTGCAAATCACACCAGAACGCAGAAAAAGTGGTGCATGCACTACTTTGGCTAACACGCCACACCAAATTACCTGGTACTGTGGTACCATGCCATCTGGTGTCTGCAAATGCGTTGTGTTTTTACGATCTGCGTTTGGAGTGCCATTGACAATGTATTCGCACCCATAGGAGATTGCAATAGCAGTGCATGTTGAATGCAGTGCAGGAAACAATCACAGAACACACATTTCCCACACCGCATTCTGGTGTGAACCGGCCCTTAGAGTTCTTTATACTAAATTAATCTTAAGCTCCTAGCAGGGTTAGCAATACAATGTAGAAACATATAGGTCATTTTAAACAGGCTGATTATACTGAAAGTGATAGCTCTTTCCTGCTCCCCTTTGCCTCAAATACTGTACATTCCTATTGGCCCGGGGAGGAAGGGGGGGAGCCCATCATCATCATCAATCCTCATCTGTAGCGGTGTGGAATTGGGCAAGCTCCATCGCTAGCCAGAATGGCCCAGTGTTTAAGTATACAGAAAGTTTTCACTTTATTCCTGCTAGCAGCTTTATATTGTTTTTTTTTTTTTTTTTTATCCGACAAACTTTTATTGGAAAATAAAAGACAAGTACAGAGGTAAGAAAAACAATATTGATTCAATTGTCTCTAACACATGAAATTACAATCAACACTCAGGAAGGATATGAGATACAGAACATCCATTGGTATAAGACAAAGAGATTGGCTCAGAGGTGTTCAATGTTCCTGAATAATGACAGTGGACCAAATAAGCAAAGTACAATGCCTGTAATGAGGCTAATAAATTTTCTACCGCTTCTTCTCCTGTACAAGTAAATGCTGCATCCAGCCAACAATCCCATGTTTTGTGGTATTTGGCGGGGCATTTTCTGTGCTTATATATAACTTGTTTATAGAGTAAGGACTGGTTAACAACCAGTCACTCAATGTAGGTCGGGGGGTCTGGAGCCATACTCTTGCTATCATCTGGCCGCAAACAGTGTCTCCTGTAGGAAAGTGTGTTGATGATGATTGCTTACTTGACCAGGGAGTATTCCCAGTAAACACTGCTTGGGGCATAGGGTCAATTGTGAGCCCATGCGATCATGCAGGAACAGCACAATCTGTGTCCAGTAGCCTTGAATGATCGGGCACGTCCATAATATGTGGTAAAACGTGCCCCGAGACTCTCCACATCTAGGACAAGAGGAGTCCTGGTTTTGTTTATATTTAGATAAGTGGATAGGAGTAAAATAGGATTGGTGAAGCGTATATATATATATATATATATATATATATATATCTGCGCGCGTCTGTCAGATAACTTTGGGGAGACTAGTTTACAAGATGCAAGGGCATCTTCCCACTCCTCGTTCTCCAGCTCCCCCACGTCCCCCTCCCACTTTGTTTTGAGTTGGAGGGTCAGTTCTGCTGCTGTAGGTTGGAGAAGGCAACTGTAAAATGCGGATATTAACTTTTTGTGATCAGTTCCCTGGGAGATTTCCTATGGATATAGTGGAGTTGTATCAGGGATAGAGTCCCCGAACTGGGTATGCAGTGCATGGCAAAGCTGAAGGAATCGGAAGAGCATAAAATTAGGCAAATTAAATGATGATTTGGAATCCTGAAAGGACAACTCCATTTCTATCAAATATTTAAAAGAGAAATACAACCCCACAGGCAATCCACAGTTTCGTATCAGGGATTGTAAGTAGTTCTGGGAGATTAGGGTTGTCCCATAGTGGTGTGTGGGCATGAGTACTTGTAGTTTTTGTAGCGTGATGTCCGATATTTTAGAATGGTGATAGACCATACACCAGGGGCTCGTGTGCATGCTAAAGCTAAGTAACGGTTTTTATCAAGATAAAAGAAATGGGAGAGCTGGGCAGCCATCTAGTAGGAGTGGAAATCGGGCAGAGCAGTACCTCCCTATATCTGTAGGGTATTTAAGGGCCCGCCCGGAGAGTTTGTCTACAGTGTCCCCAGACAAAAGAATTGAGGATGGAGTCCATTGATTTGAATATGCCAAATGGTAAATAAACAAGAGTGCCAAAATATGTAAATTTTAGGCAGCAGTATCGTCTTTACCAGATTAATACGTCCCATAACCCCTAGGGGGTGTCGAGATCAGATTTGAGTTTTCAATTTGAGCATTGTGTATAGGGGTTCCACATTAAGTCTGGCGTATTCTGAAGTGGACCGACTGACCTGAACACCCAGATATTTCATATGACTTGTGCGTAGTAATGGTAAGTTGGCTTTGTGGGCAGTGGGGGGTCCAATGTCTAATGGGAGAATCTGAGCTTTATCCCAGTTGATCTGTAGACCAGAAAATTCTCTGAATTGTTTGATAAGGCCCAAGGCCGCTGTCAAGGAATTGCCCGCATCCTCCAGAGCTTTATATTGTTTTACGTAAGGAAGTAACTTTACCATCCCCCTACCAGCTGTTGTAGTAAAGCGGCCACTGGAGGGATTTTTTCCCATTTACGTCTTTCAGGACAGCACCATAGAGAGACCTTGGCTCCTCCCCTTCTGAGGAAACACCGCCTTCAACTTTAAGCTTTAAATCTCACCGCTCTCCCCCGGCCCCTCAGTTCTGGTGTTTCCTCCGGTGGGGAGACATCGCAAGGAACCAGGGCCGCACAGCTAGGGAGGCTGAGGCTAAATTTCAGGCTGAGCAGAAGGGGGCGCGCTCTCTCTAGCTCTCTCCTGCTCGTTTTTTCTAGGAAAGCTGCAGTCTAAGGGGCTAGTGTGGCTGAGTACCTTTTTAGAAGACTGCACATCACGCTCCCCCAGCTTCTCTTAGCGAAGTTGCAGGCTGGGGGGGTCCGTTTTCTCTTGTGCCTAGCGGTGGCATAGGCGGAAGCACAGAAGACCGCCCTGCTCTTGCAGCCAGCATGGGAGCTCTGAGCGCTGGGTCGGAGGACGGGCGACGTCATTTCCGGCGGAGGTCAGTGTTTCCGTCTGACCCGTGACTTCCGGTTCCGGTCGCGGTGATGAAAACGGACCGCGCGTTCGGCTGGTGCTGCCTCTGACCTGCTGTGGGGACAGCGCACAGGGGCTTGGATCACCACTGTACTCTAAGGAGATGTCGGAAGCAGAGGCTTCAAGAACCGCTCCAGGAGAATCCTGCACCAGCCACTCTAAGGTAAGAGGAACCCTGGGGTGGTGTTCCCTTACCGCTTCCTGTAAAGCTCCACAGGTGTAGAACTCCCCCTGGTGGTGAAGGGGGGGAAAGGGTTGTGACTGGGTCCCTGGTGGTGGTCGGTCCCGGGAAGTGCACCCCTGGTGGCCCTCCGTGGTAGTGCTGGTGAAAGTTTGCTGATTGCTCCCTACTTTTAACTTGTTTTCCAGGGCAAAGCTACAGAGAAAAGCAAGTCGCCCCACAGTACCAAGAAGAAATGCCCCTCATGTAGAATCACAATGGGGGAATCTTGGTCTAAACCCCTCTGCAGGGATTGTATAGAAGGGCTAGTAAGGGAGCAGTCTGGAGAACAGTCTTCAGATTTAGCAGCATCCGTTAAGGAACTTTCCAATACGGTGCAGACTTTTAAAACATTATTTGCCAGTCTTCAGTTGCCACAGCCGCAGGTTGTTTCTCCACCAGCACAGCAGAGTGTTCCTCAATCCTTAATGGATGCTCCCTCGGGAAGTGGAGAGAATCCAGGAGGTGCCAGATTCGAGGTTGAGGAAGAGCCTGATAGCGGGTCCTCAGATCCCCAAGGGGAGTCAGAAGGAGAGGAGGTGGAAGGGGAATCCACAAGATCCTCTCGCTATAAGCTTTCCCTGGAAGAGGTGGAGGAGCTCCTAGGAGCCATTCATACCACCCTAGGAATCCAGGAGGAAAGGAAAAAACTTTCACTCCATGACCAGATGTACAAAGGACTAGGGGAACATAAGAGGAAGGTGTTCCCGGTCCATGAGGTCTTAGTCGACGCCATAAAAAAGGAGTGGCAAGACCCCGAAAGGAAGCCTTTCCTTTCAAAGGCACTTAAACGTAGGTTCCCCTTTGCTGAAGAGGAGGCGCTGGTATGGAACAAATCGCCCAAGCTAGACGCAGCCTTTTCGCAGGTCTCCAGACACACTGACTTGGCCTTTGAGGACATGGGGGCACTCCCAGATCCCATGGATAAAAGGATAGATTCCCTCCTGAAAAAATCCTGGGACTCTTCCATAGGGAACCTTAAACCCGCCATGGCGTCCACGGTGGTGGCACGAAACATGGAGTATTGGCTAACGCAAATTAAGGCACACATAGAGGCGGGTACGCCTAAGGAAACAATCCTATCGTCTTTTCCCATGCTCCTTAAAGGAATAGCTTACCTGGCAGATGCTTCAGCTGAATCGGTGCGTATGTCTGCAAGATCAGCCGCATTGTCCAATTCGGCAAGAAGAGCCTTATGGCTTAAAACATGGCAGGGAGATACCGCATCCAAGGTTAAACTTTGCGGCATTCCTCTCACGGGAGACTTGCTTTTCGGGCCAGGTCTGGAAGCTGTATTGGATAGAACGGCTGACAGAAAAAAGGCATTTCCTTTTAAAAGAAAACCGGCAGAGACTAAAAGAAAGTCTCGGCCGTGGAAGAAATTGGACCCCCCAAAATCTGACCAACAGAAAAAGGGGTGGGGACAAAAAGGGAAGGGGCGTGGGGGGGCTATTTTTCGCCCTCCTGAACAGCCCAAAAAGACAAAGTGACAGAATAACGGTGGGAGGAAGACTGGGGGCCTTCCTTCCACAGTGGGAGATGATCACCTCCAACAATTTTATTTTGGAAGTCATAAGAAGAGGCTACAGGTTGGAGTTTGCAGAACCTCCACCATGCAGACTCCTGGTAACCACGCTACCGAAATGTGCAGAGAGGTCAGCGGCTCTCCTTTCCTCCCTCCAGGAGTTGGAGGAACAGGAGGTGGTAGTTCGAGTGCCAGAAGGAGAGACGGGCAGAGGCTTTTATTCCCACATTTTTGTGGTGCGCAAACCCTCGGGGAAGTTCAGGCTCATCCTGAACCTGAAGCCTCTGAACGTCTCTCTCACCTACAGGAGGTTCCGTATGGACTCAATCTATTCGGTAAAGACGCTCCTTCCTCCAAACTGCTTCATGGCATCGATAGACTTGAGGGATGCCTACCTGCACATTCCCATTGCAGATCAGTGTCAAAGGTTCCTCAGACTGGCAATAAATACCAGAGAAGGGACCTTTCACTGGCAGTTCAGGGCCCTTCCCTTCGGGCTATCCTCTTCCCCCCGCATCTTCACCAAAGTCATGGTAGAAGTCTTGGCTTTCCTACGGATCAGGGGCATTTCAGTGATCGCTTATTTAGACGATCTACTACTTTTTGCCCCTTCCGCGGAACAACTGTCGCAGGACCTGCAGTTGACAAGGAACATCCTAGAGGGTCTAGGTTGGCTCTTAAATCTGGAGAAGTCCAATTTGATTCCTTCGCAAAGGGTAATCTTTTTAGGTTTCCTGTTGGACTCAACAAAACAGAAGGTCTTCCTGCCTATGGAGAAAATCCAGAAGGTAGACAGGGCAATGTTGTTACTCCAGGGCAGCCAACAAATATCAGTAAGAAAGGCTATGTCAGCCTTGGGGTTACTGACGGCAGCACTTCCAGCAGTCCAGTGGGCAGGTTTACACTTTCGCCCGTTACAACTATTTATCCTGAGCAGTTGGGACCACAGTCAGGAATCCTTGGATTCCCTGATAACTGTACCGGACCAGGTCAAGAGATCCCTATGGTGGTGGCGGAAAGAAGCCAATCTCTCACAGGGTCTGGAATGGGTTCTGCCGGTGTCCAGATGCGTCACGACCGATGCAAGTGGCATGGGTTGGGGGGCGCATATGGAGGACCGGGTGGCTCAGGGAGGCTGGCGGAAGGAGGACGCAGGAAGATCCTCCAACTGGAAGGAGCTGAAGGCAGTAGCCTTGGCGCTCAAAACCTTTCAAAAGGAACTTCAGGGACAGCATGTGAGAGTCCGGTCGGACAACTCTTCAGCTGTAGCCTACATAAACAGGCAAGGGGGTACCAGGAGCAGACCTTTGTGGACCCTGGTAGAAAGCATTCTCAGATGGGCCGAAGTAAACGTCCTATCCCTCTCGGCAGTACATCTGAAGGGAGAACAAAATCTGGTGGCGGATTACCTCAGCAGGAAACGGCTGAGGGAAGGCGACTGGGTTCTGAATCAGGGGGTTTTCGAAGCAATATCCCAGAAATGGGGAAGGCCATGCATAGACCTCTTTGCCTCGAGAGAGAACAGGAAGGTGCATCTCTTCTTCTCCCTAAACAGGTGGGATGGAGCTCTAGGGATAGACGCTCTGGCTCAGAGTTGGGCTTTCGACAGGTGTTATGCCTTCCCCCCACCTGTACTAATCCCAGCCGTCCTAAGAAAATTCCAATTGGAAAACACAACCCTCATTCTTATTGCGCCACATTGGCCCAGGAGGCCTTGGTTCTCCATCCTGAGAAGTCTGGCAGCGGAACCCCCCTGGCTTTTGCCAGTTCAGGAGAATCTCCTTTCCCAGGGACCAATCTGTTGTCCCCAGGTGGGGAGATGGAGCCTCGCGGCTTGGCTACTGAGGAAGAATTGTTGAAGAACAGAGGTTTCTCAGATAGCTTAGTAAAGACCCTCCTTAACTGCAGGAAAAAAGAAACCCAGGTCATCTACCAAAAAACGTGGAGGCGTTTTAATAGCTGGTGCACAGAGACTTCTTTTGATATTCACAGCTCTATAGCGGTCTTAGAGTTCCTGCAGGCAGGGGCGGACAAGGGATTAGCCCTTGGCACCCTGAAAGGACAGGTTTCTGCCTTGAGTGTGTTTCTGGAGAAACAACTAGCCTCCGATCCTTGGATCATTAGATTTTTTAGAGCATTGAGTAGGCAGAGACCTCTGAAGGTCCCCCCCTTTCCAATGTGGGATCTTTCCTTGGTCTTACAAGCGCTTACAGGGGAACCCTTTGAGCCATTGGAGACGTGTACACTAAAATGGATTAGCCTCAAAACGGTGTTTTTGGTGGCAATCACTACGGCAAGAAGAGTAAGTGAACTCGAGGCCCTCTCTATTAGGGCCCCCTTTTTTCAGGTTTTCCCGGACAGGGTAGTTTTTAAAACCGATCCGGCCTTCTTGCCGAAAGTAGCCTCGGTTTTTCATAGAGGACAGGAAATTGTTTTGCCCACCTTTTGTTTGAATCCTGTGAGGGAACAGGAACATAGGTTTCATAAACTAGATGTAAGAAGGTGTGTCCTACAGTACTTGGAGGATACAAAACCATTTAGAAAATCGGATTCCTTTTTTGTGTTATTTTCAGGAACCAGGAAGGGAGGCAAAGCCTCGAGGCGCACCTTAGCTAGGTGGCTAAGGTTAGCTATCAGTCAGGCTTATATAATTAGCGGCTTGGAAGCCCCTAGGGGTATCAGGGCACACTCCACAAGGGCAGTGGCGACCTCTCAGGCCGAGTGGGCTGGTGCGTCTCCGGAGCAGATCTGTAGAGCGGCAACGTGGTCTAGATTCGACACGTTCGTGAAACACTACAGATTGGACCTTCTGTCAGCAAAATACCAGGCTTTTGGGCGTAAGGTTCTGCAGGCAGTAGTCCCACCCTAAGGTAAGGTGCTCGCTCATCCTCTCTATGGTGCTGTCCTGAAAGACGTAAATGGGAAAATCGGAGTTACTTACCGGTAACGTCCTTTTCCAGGAGTCTTTCAGGACAGCACAGTTACCCACCCTATTTTAGGGATATTCGTGAAGGAGTTCATCGCAGAAGAACGTCAGGTAAGATCAGAGTTATTATGACGTGTTCTTGTGTCTCCCCAGCTAACCGGAGGTCCTCTTGAAGAACTGAGGGGCCGGGGGAGAGCGGTGAGATTTAAAGCTTAAAGTTGAAGGCGGTGTTTCCTCAGAAGGGGAGGAGCCAAGGTCTCTCTATGGTGCTGTCCTGAAAGACTCCTGGAAAAGGACGTTACCGGTAAGTAACTCCGATTTTTTCTGGCAGGCCATTCAAAATGGCCCTTTTGTGTACCCAAGCACATAAAATTCCACTGCTCTTGCAGTCCTTAGAGCATAGACAGAAGGCAGAGAGCTGATCTGATCAGCTCTGTGCCTTGTGTTCACTGTAATGGTCAATTAGTGCTCATAAATGTAAACATGTAAGTACTGTTTACATTGGCAAGCTTGTCTCTCCCCCTCACAATTAAGTCAGTCCTCTAGGCTGCAGCAGAGAAGGCTGCAATTCAATATTTATTTATTTTTTATTCCCACTGACCCCCAGTGTTGTGGGATTGTTTTGTGAGGGAATTAAAGTGCCAATAAAAAACAATAGTGGGGGGTAGTGGTTTTAAAATGTCACTTGCCACCAATAATTTTGGGATTGTTTTGGAGGGGGTTACATTTCCAATGATGGAGGGTGGGGGGTTTAAAATGCCACTAACAACCAATGATTGTGGGATTGTTTTGGTATGGTTTAAAAGTGTTTCATGTTTATTCGTGTCATCTAGCCATTGTACACAATGCAATTTAATCCTTCTGGGAACTTTTTCCCAATAATGAAAGCTTTGCATTTGGCTTCAGTGGGTGACTTTTAAAAGCTAAATTCACCTTAAACACTTCAATACCAGCATGTTTCTTTATTTCCCCCAAAAAGTTATAAATAAAAACCCATACCCCTCCACTTTCCAAAAAGGGGTCATTTTGGGAGTGTTTGTTTTATAAAAAAAATAAAAATGCCAATATATTACAAAGTAAGGGAAACATTTATTCCCAAAATGTTTAGTATTTTTTACTATCATATAGCAAAAAAAATGTGGTTATTAAATGCTACCAAAAGAAAACTCTTTTTGTCTCAAAAATTGGTCTAAAATATATTGGGGTGCACTATATGACTGAGAATCAGTTACACTATCAGTACTGAAAACTGGCCTAGAAAAGAAGGAAGGTGTAGCATGCTGTTTTTTTTTATTAATCCGCTGTGGTGCAAAAACCTAAAACGGAAGAACCATCAAGTGTACAAAAAAAGTGCATGTGAAACACACACAGCGACATAGGGTTCCAACGATCTGCCTAGCTAAGGGCCTGGCAGACCCCGTTCTTCCAGATTAGCTGAAGCCGACCATCGAATACTTGGTCAAGGGGTTCTCCCGAAGAGAGTCCCCCTAGGGACATCAGGGCAAGTCTAAGGACTCACTCCCTTCATCCTAGTGAGAAAAAAACACACAAAAAGTAAAAGTGACAAACAGTGGGAAAATAAATAAAATAAATAAGTGGCCGTGCAATAGTGCACTGGTGGACGGGCCCTAAGGCCTGGAAAACAAAAATTGCCTAGACTTAGCCAAAAGGCCCAGTGCAGAAGAAAAACTTTAGTGACTGTGACCATGTGCCTGTTCACACAGTGGGGTCCCACACCCAAATTTTAATAAGAGCAACCCTAGAGCGACCACTCCCAGGGGGCACAGACACAGCAGACTCTTTGCCTTCCCAGCACTTGGCCAAACAAGGTAGATCCACGCAAATCAGGAGTTACTGGGCTCTTCCAGTTTTCCCGGGGGGATTACTCTTGTGCCCCAACTGCTTGTGGGCTCCCCAATTTCTGTACTAGCCTTCAAAGCCCCTATCACTCCAGCAGAGGCACATAGACAGCCACTTCAGCTCAGATAAAGCCAGAATGACAGCACAGCATCCCTATTGGGTGACTGATGAGAACAGATACTTCAAAGGCCAGTGCTGGTGAGGTAGTCAAAACTAAAACTCAAGGCAAAACGTTGTTTTTTTTTTTTTCTGAAGTAAGGGGGGTTTTAATACCTTACTTTTTTTGCCATCTGTGTTCCCAGTGGGAAGATTTCCCTCCACTTCCCGTGCCATAGCTGAAATAGGAAGTGAAAGGAAATCCCTTGTCACCTGGGTCACCAGAATTAGTGCCCCCGATAGAACATTTCTACTGTATTCTTCTTCTGGTGAGATGATGGCAAACAGGGCAAATAAGGAGGGGTGATCTCCCTAATGGGGGAATAGACACCAATAAAAACCTGACAGGTGTTCTAATCCCTCTCCACTCTGTCCAAAAGTAAAAAAAAGGTTGACCTTTAGGTATACTTCAGGAATAATTCAAAAGCTTGAATAGGCAAAATGGACTAAGGTACAGTTCTTTAGTACCCAAAGTACAGGTGAGCACCTGTGCGCAGCATAAGTTGTTATTGTAGATCGCAAGAACTCCTTAGTTTTGATTGAACATGTGTTTAGAGCACATCAACTCAAAATATTTGTTTTGATTGTGTGCCACTCCATGCCAAAATTAAACTGGACTTCATATTTTTTTTTTTTTATTGATGATGCAGTCCTCATTCATTAAAATATCTTGTACTGTAAGGCCCTTACCCAAAGGAGTGTTACTTGAATGCCTGTATTATTAAACCTATGCTTGTGCACTATGTACTTCAGGGTAGCCTTGTCTTTCATATGCTAATGCCCACTGGAAGAATGACAGTCCGACATCCCACCATTAGTTTCTTATTTATAATCTTTCACCATTTATCATTGGTTCCTTAATGTATTCCCATTATTTCTGTTTAATATTTTGTAACTTCTGGCGTTATTTCAGATTATGTCAAGGAATGAATTGATGCTGGAAGAAACACGCAACACCATCACAGTGCCTGCCTCTTTTATGCTACGAATGTTGGCATCACTTAATCATATCAGAGCAGGTAAGATGCACAGAATGTTAAATATTGGAGTGTAAGCTTCTGGGCTGTTATTCTCTTTTTTACTTCAGCGCCCAATGAGCCACTAATCTTAACCCTGCTATGTTTTGCTTGCGTCTATCTAGCAAGGTTACTCTGTGGTATAAGCAAGGAAGCTGAGATTGATGCAGTGTGTAAATGTGCTTTTACTATACAAAGATGCTGTACATACAAAACTATTACAATCTTCGGAATACAATACAAGACTGACAGATATCTAAAACAAGCAAAATGCCTAGTACAGCCTATGGTCTATAATATTACAAATACACTTATCTTCTGTTACTGTATGTTCGTGATCTCCATTGCAATGATGCTTCTTGGACACAAGGCTCTGTTCTTGTATCACGAGTGGCGGTTTCTTATCTTCAAAGCAGCATGATGGTGTGTGTGTCTAAGGCATCATAAGTCCTTTTATATGTCAGCTTGTTACAAACTCCATTACCTTAACTGACAAACCTACATCTCAGAACCTTCAGTTTGAAAGGCACTCTCTTACCTGTTTACTGTAGCTATAGAGACAATAGACTCAAACTGCCAAAGGAATACAAACGCTGTGACACCAGAATGCTATGAGTCTTATAGAAAAATTATATTTTATATCAAAGTCAACACATTCCGCCCTTGATTTTTCTCAGACTACACACAGAAAATCACTTCATCACTAAGAAAACTCATTCTAAACATTAATTTTCCTTGAATGCAACACTTCCCATATTTCTGCCATTGAGAAGGTGTTTCAGTCTTTAACTAATTGTTCATTAGAAAGTCCATTCTAAAGTTCTTTAGAAACAAGTCCAGGCTTGTAATACATCAAAGGCCTTGCTCTCCACAGCTCTTGCGATTTTACGTCATTCTTTCCATCATGTCCTATGGATCAAATCGGAGACAGCCTGTGGAGTGGGAAACAAAGCGGATTATCTGTTCCTTCTAATAATACATAAACAGTAGATCCAGGCCCTTCAGCTACAATCTCTCCTCTAGATGGCTTCTTGCCTGGATATCTGACTAACACTTTGCCCCCCTGCCTGTACCCACTTCTGACTTTCCCAAAGAACATCAATAGGGAGGAAAGGAAATATACTGATATTTCCCAGAAGATCACTGCTGTTTATTTTGGAAGGTTTGATGTTATGTAGCCTCACTTTCCACTCTTGCTGAGAAGTATCCACTAACCAGTCAGCTTCTCAGCCATTGTCTTGAAGCTCATCTGCCAATGTAAATGTAACTTCAAACCTTCCTGCCAGATTCCCGCTCATTCCTAGATAGGCTTCAGCTTCAGATACGTCACTCTTGGTTTCTATGTCATGGGAAGCAGTAACATGGTATCTGTTAAGCCCTGTTCTTTCAGGAACCTTACATAAATACTGAACTCTGCACTCCAGCTGTGGAATCTGTGCCCAAGCCCCTACCATCCTCTCATATTGTGTACTTTTGGCTATTGGCCTAGAATTTACCAACATGACTGCCTGTGAGGACCCAATCCCACCCCCTTAGTGTATGTGTGGGTGTAAGTTTGCGTATCTGGTCCTTCAATAGCCCGTTGTATCTTTCAATCAACCCAGCTGCCTGTGGAGGGTATGGGATGTGGCACAACCAGTACTCTCCAGAATCTTTGGCCCACTGCTGTACTGCTGATCCGGTGAAGTGTGAGCCGTTATCACTTTGGACTTGATTGGGACAACCATAAGCAACGACAAGTTTCTGGAGCAGTTGAAACGTTGCGGCTTGATCTGCACTTTTGCAAGGATGAACAAGCATAAGTCCTGAATAGGTGTCCACTGCAGTGCAACAATATCTCAGCCCATGGTTTCCCTGGGGCAGGGGACCAATGAAGTCAATCTGCCAGATCTCTGCAGGCCTCTCACCCCTCTTAATCGACCCGGTGGAGTACTTTTGCAATGGCCATTGTCGCACTTCTCCACACACTGTACAGTTCCCTATTACAGTCTTTATCATGTCCATGGATATAGGCATTCCTCTCTGCTGTGCCCATATATATGTTGCTTTCTGCCCCAAATGTCCAGATTGCTTGTGGGCCCAGTTGGCCAAGTTCATCAAGACAGGATCAATTGGCACAACTGCCTTCACTTTGGCGATATCATCTGCAACTCTGTTATAGTTCTCAAAGTCTGGGACTAGGGGCACATGTGCATCAACATGCCCCACTTTTATGGTGCGGGAGTGAGCTTCCTTCCAGATGTAGTCCCAGACTTCCTTGCCTCCCCACACCACCTTTCCATGAACCATCCATTCATTGGACTTCCACGTGGGCATCCAAATTGTCAGTCCTTTAAAAACCGCCCAGCTGTCGGTGTGACATGGGAAGAAGGATCCTCCTGAATAGTCGTCACTACAGCTTTCAACTCTGCATACTGACTGGACCCTCCAATTCTGGTCTCCTGCAGGACTGTGTCGGTACTTGGGTTGTAGGCTGCTGCTGTCCACTTACGCCCAGACGAGGCGACTATGGCTGAACCATCAGTGAACCACACTGTGACCCTTCATGTCTTCTGACAGAGACTCAAAGGGTGGAGCCTCTTGAATAGGGGATGACTGCAGCACAGGAATTTCTTCTTCTGGCTGGGTGCTGGTAAAAGTAACAAGCCCTCCCAACTGTTTTGGAATGTCTCTAACATCCCCAGCTGCAATACCTCCTCTTTCTTGACGGTACCACTTCCATTTCATCAGTGTCTGGTTCTGGGCTACAGCTGCCCTAGTGGTCAGTCCATTATCTCTCACCCATCCTGTTATTGGCAATGCAGTATGGATGGTGACTGTCCTTTCCTGTAATGGTCTCTACATGTTGAAGTGCTGTGTAGGCCCCAAACAGGTACTTCTATAGGGGCGTGTATCTATTCTTTGCCCCTGTCAGTTGTTTGGATCAAAATCCAATGGGTATTGCTCTCAGTCCTTTCTTTTCATTTGGCTGCCACAGACTCCAAGATATGGTACCAATATGCTCCACTACATCCAGCTGAAATGGTACTCCTCGTCTCAGGGGTCCTAATCCCTGATGCTGCAAAATAGCTTCTTTAGCAGCCAGGAATGCAGTCCGCTGCTCTGAATCCCATGAGAACTCAGTCTTTTTCCTGGTGACATATATAGGCCTCAGAATCAGTCCAAGATATGGGATGAACGATCTCCAGAACCCCACCATTCCAATGAACTTCTGTGCCTCCTCTCTGGTAGTAGGGGGCGACAGAGCCTGGATAGTTTGCACAACCGTCTCTGGAATTTTCCTCTGCGGCCCAGTCCACATCATTCCCAGGAATTTCACTTCTGTGGCAGGTCCTTGGACTTTGTCTTTGTTGATAGCCCACCCTCTGTTCTCCATGTGATGTATCAGCAGGTGCAGTGCTTCAGTTACATCTTATTTTGTCCAGAGATCATGATGTCATCAAAGTAGTGGAACACAGCAATTTTCAAACTCAAGGTACTTAAATCTCGGGCAATCAGTCCATGACAAATCGTTGGAGAATGAACATAGTCTTCAGGAAGCACGGTGAAAGTGTACTGGCGGCCATCCCACACCATAGCAAACTTGTCTTGACACTCTGGGTCTATTAAAATCGAAAAGAAAGCATTAGCTAGGTCTATCACAGCATGATATTCTCCTGCATCTTTAGCAATTTTCTCAACAATTGAGATCATATCTGGTACAGCTGACTTCAATGGAGGTGCCACTTTGTTTAGACCTCTGTAATTCACAATCATTCTATATGTCCCTTCAAGTTGCTTTACTGAGAACACCGGAGACGGGAAAGGTCTTACAGCAGGTCTAAGGATCCCTACTCTCAACAGTTCTTGAAAAGTCTCCCCAATTTCTTTGTGGCCTCCAGGAAGTCTGTACTGCTTGAGACAGACTGGCTTCTCTGGTGGAGGAATGTAGACAGGGGTCCATTTCGCATGACCTCTGACCACAGCCTTCACCGCCCTTACCAGATACCCTTTATCAGGATACCCGAATGTGCGTGTACCTCTTTCAGTCTGAATTGAGTGACCTTGAAGTACATCCATCCCAAGAATATTTTCGGGTAACTCTGATGCCAAAACATTTCTCATAAATCCTGATCCCTTGCCAATAGCCAATTTCACCCGTATCCTAACTGCTGGTGTAGTTTGCCCTCCCAAACCTTCTACATCAATTCTCCTTTGTGATAGGAAGGATTTCCTTGCAAAAGTGTAACTTCAGCTCCACTATCAACTAAAGCCATTACATGTGTAGGAGAAGATGACTTCCCCCACCGTACAGTGACAGGTGCATATGGGCGTCGGTCTCCTGCTGTCACTGCCCTCACGGCTATTACAGGAGACTCACCTTCCCTTCATAAAGGATAATGAACTTCCCAATCCCCTTTTCTGATTCTCTCCAACTCCTCCCCAGGATAAAGGGATTTGGGTTCATGTTCAGTTTTTTTAATTGGTTTGGGGCTAACAGGAGGGGTCTGTTCTGTTTCCTCTAAGTCTAGGCTGATGTTATCTTCACTAGGAGTAGTGTTTCTAACCCTGACAGTTTTCCCTACTAAATCTTTCCACCTCTTCAGCATTTCTGCAGTAGAAATGCCATCTATCTCATCTTTAGGTACTCCTGCCTTTAATAGGTCCACCCACATTTCTTTTCTAGAAATAACTAGCTGGTTTTCTCTTCACCTCCTGTCTTCTCTACCCCATTCCCTTTCTTCTGTGTTCTTTTCTGCTTGTATTCTTCCTGTCTGGCCTTGACCTTATCTACTGCCCTGACAGGTTTTGTTTTAGTCTCCTCTAGCTCCCCCAACTGGCTTAAAAGGGTTGTGGCTTCATGAATCTTGCTGTTTAATCCCAGGCTTCCCAACAAGGACAATAATGGAGCCCTGATATTAAATGGCGCAGACTTCATCAGCTTAGAGCGCAGAGCAGACGTAAAGGGTTCCATATCTGGACCCATCCATTCTGGAAATGTATTTGATCTGGTTGTACAACCCATCTCGCGTAACCTGGAAATACCCTCTCCTATTGCTCTCCATGAGTAGGTATTTTCCAGGTCAGTAGGACTAGCATATACTCAGACTATTCCATCACTCACGAGGTCTAACAGTGAAAAATTCACGCTAAACTCTTGGGCTTTTCGCATTGCCTGACGCAATTGTGGATCATTGGTTAACACTCCCATAGTCACAGCTTCCTTACCTGCCAAAACAACATTGTCCGCCCCTTTATCCCATAAGCGTAGGAGCCAGGTCAATAGGGACTCCCCAGACCTTTGTATTGTTTTGCCAGCTCATGAAGTTAAGTTTGTGTAAACTCCCGTACTTCTTCAAATTCAACATCTCTAGCACCTTCCCATCTGCCATATCCTTTCTAGCATGTTGCCGTTTCCTATGCTTAGTAATGAGAGGTTTGGCATACTTTTTCTTTCACACTAGCAGATCATCATGCGAAATATCAAACTCTATCTCCTCATCCTCACTATCATTTGAGGAGAGCACATCCTCACAATCCCAATTTTGGGATGTGACAGCGGCATGTACCCTGGCTTTACTAACAGGTTTACGGCCCTTCTTTTTCCTTAAGGCATTAATTGATTTGGCCGTGAGGGCTGCACACAGCTCTTGTAAATCATCAGCCTGACTATCAGTTGAACGCTCACACTCTGAAGCAACTGCTAGCTGGTCTTTTAATACCTTAACTTCTGCCTCTGCCTTCTCCCTTCTCTGTGATTCGGTGTAAATAGTATTAAGGAAATACCAGCCCACTGTGGACACTGTCCTCTTCTCTTTTTTACTTCAATCCAACCCCTTAAGGCTAAAATCTACAAAATGATCTGAGACTTTATCACCCCAAGTCACCTTCAAGGGAGAAGCATACTTCGCAAATTCTTTAGCAAGAGGCTCCCACTCATTGTCTCTGGCCCAGATAGGTAAGCTGCACACTTCCTTCTGGCCACCAGAACCCTCTGCAGCCTTGCTTTTCCTAAACCGCTTACGCAGCATTTTACCTAGCACAAGCTACACAACACACTACAGAAAAAACAGGTCTGCTTCAATTGAACTATAGCACAGATCCTGGACGAGCCCCCAAATGTTTTGCTTGTGTCTATCTAGCAAGGTTATTCTGTGGTATAAGGCAAGCAAGCTGAGATTTCTGCAGTGTGTAAATGTGCTTTTACTATACAAAGGTGCTGTACATACAAAACTATTACAATCTTAGGAATACAATACAAGACTGACAGATATCTATAACAAGCAAAATGCCTAGTACAGCCTATGGTCTATAATATTACAAATACACTTAAAAGTTACTCTTCTTCTGTTACTGTATGTTTGTGATCTCCATTGGCAACAATGCTTCTTGGACACCAGGCACTGTTCTTGTATCATGAGTGGCGGTTTCTGATCTTCAAAGCAGCATGATGGTGTGTGTGTCTAAGGCATCATAAGTCCTTTTATATGTCAGCTTGTTACAAACTCCGTTACCTTAACAACCGACAAACCTACATCTCAGTAGCTTCAGTTTGAAAGGCACTTTTTTACCTGTTTACTGTAGCTATAGAGACAATAGACTCAAACTGCCAAAGGAATACAACAATGTCCCATTGTATCCAACAACATTTGTTTGAGAAAGTCTGTCTCTGTGACACCAGAATGCTATGAGTCTTATAAAAAAAATTATATTTTATATTAAACGCAACACATGCTACCAATGAAGTTTGTATTCCCTTTAACCATAGAAGAATATGCTGTTTTATGAGGTAACTGTAAATAGAACAGAGAGCGGGCTCTCTGGACAGGTAAGTGTCCTTATTAAAGGTCAAGCAGCTACAGTGTTTGTAGCTGCTGACTTTAAAAAAAACGAAAAAAAAACAAAACGTCTGGAACCCTGCTTTAAGCCATTTAGGCTCGGTTCACACCAGAGGCGGCACGACTTGCAGGTCGCCTCAGCGAGGCGACCTGCAAACGACTGCCCGGGCGACTTGCAAAATGACTTCTGTATAGAAGTCTATGCAAGTCGCCCCCGAAGTAGTACAGGAACCTTTTTCTAAGTCGGAGCGACTTGCGTCGCTCCCCTTAGAATGGTTCCATAGCACAGAACGGGAGGCGACTTGTCAGGCGACTAGGTCGCCTGACAAGTCGTCCCAGTGTGAACCGGGGCTTATTATCAATCAACTGTGTTTACGCTTTTTAAATCATAATGGCAACAGAAACTATCCAAATTCCCCAGTTTTTAATACCGTGTATTACCCCCTTTAACATCAATGACAGCTTGAAGTCTTTTTGTGGTATTTGTGGATGAGGCTCTTTATCTTCTTAGATGGTAAAGCTGCCAATTCCTCTTGGCAAAAAGCCTCCAGTTCCTGTAAATTCTTGGGCTGCCTTGCATGAGCTGCACATTTTGAGATCTCTGCAGAGTGGCTCAATGATATTGAGGTCAGGAGACTGAGATGGCCACTCCAGAACCTTCACTTTATTCTGCTGTAGCCAATGACAGGTCCACTTGGCCTTGTGTTTTGGATCATTGTCATGTTGGAAATTCCAAGTAAGTCTGATGCACAGCTTCCTGGCTTATGAATGCAAATGTTCCTCCAGTATTTTTTGAAAACATACTACATTCATCTTGCCATCAATTTTGACCAAATTTCCTGTGCCTTTGTAGCTCACACATCCCCAAAACATCAGCAATCCAACTCCATACCTTTCAACATAGGCCTTGTTGACTTCTCTCCAAATGTAGCGTTTATGGTTGTGGCCAAAAAGCTCAATTTTGGTCTCATCACTCCAAATGACTTTGTGCCAGAAGGTTTGAGGCTTGTCTCTGTGCTGTTTGGCGTATTGTAAGTGGGATACTTTGTGGCATTTGTGTAGTAATGGCTTTCTTCTGGCGACTCGACCATGCAGCCCATCTTTTTTCAAGTGCATCTTGAAACAGCCACACAACACGTTTTCAGAGAGTCCTGTATTTCACCTAAAGTTATTTGTGGGTTTTTCTTTGCATCCCGAACAATTTTCCTGGCAGTTGTGGCTGAAATCTTGGTCTACCTGACCGTGGTTTGGTTTCAACAGAACCCCTCATTTTCCACTTCTCAATCAGAGTTTGCTGTTGATTGGCATTCTCAATTCCTTGGATATTTTTTTATATCCCTTTCCTGTTTTATATAGTTCAACTACCTTTTCCCACGGATCCTTTGACAATTCTTTTGCTTTCCCCATGACTCAGAATCTAGAAATGTCAGGGCAGCACTGGATGAAAGCTGCAAGGGTCTGCCAGGAGTCAAGAAACCCATCGACCTTTTATACACACAGACTAATTACAAGCAAAAAGATCACAGGTGAGGATGGTTATTTTTTAATAGCCATTCAAACCCCTTTGTGTCAATATGTGTGCATGTTAGCAAGCCAAAATCACCAGGGTATGTAAACTTTTGATCAGGGTCATTTGGGTAGTTCCTGCTGCCATTATGATTTAAAAAGAGTAAACCCAGTTGATAATAAATGGCTTCAGCCAAACACTAACCATGAGTGAAATAAATGTTTTTGTGTTATTATTCATACTCTCTGAAAAATGCCCAAGAAATCATAAATTCTGCCAGGGTATGTAAACTTATGAGCACAACTGTATCAGAAAAATTTCAACATTTTAGCCATAGGTTTGCTGATTAAATAAAGTATGTCCTAACAAATACATATGATGTTTTTGGGACAAACCAGGTGTTATCGTGGCAAAATTATCTTCCAAAAATGATTTTATTTATTGAGCAATCTAAAAAGTGCACACTTTATCTACAGTATTGCAAGGGAGTATACTTAAAGCCTAACCTTATGTTTACCTTTACATCAAATAGTTTGTTTGGGCCAAGCTGGTATCCTGGTTTTTATTTCTTGTAAAAGTGATCCAGGCGAGCCACCTGATCACTTTTACTCAGAAGGTCACCACCCTCCACCCACCACTGCCTGTGATTGTTCCCAGGCTCTCCTGGGACGGCAGTAAATGGTCCATTCGGTGACTGCACCACAGAAGTATTGCTGTGAATGTCAGAGTGAGAGCAAAAATTCTAGAGCCCTAATTCACAATTAAAGTGGTTGTAAAGGCAGAAGGTTTTTTATCTTAATGCATTCTATGCATTA
The DNA here is from genome assembly GCA_037952925.1 of Lithobates clamitans. Lineage (NCBI taxonomy): Eukaryota > Metazoa > Chordata > Amphibia > Anura > Ranidae > Lithobates > Lithobates clamitans. The sequence goes on along the minus strand of JBBGZY010000351.1, from coordinate 747,627 downwards.
AGATAAAAAGCCTTCTGTGTGCAGGAGCCCCTCTTACACTTACAGTCAGGTCCATAAATATTAGGACATCTACACAATTCTAATCTTTTTGGCTCTATACACCACCACAATGGATTTGAAATGAAACGAACAAGATGTGCTTTGACTGCAGACTTTCAGCTTTAATTTGAGGGTATTTACATTCAAATCAGGTGAATGATGTAGGAATTACAACAGTTTGTATATATGCCTCCCACTTTTTAAGGGACCAAACGTAATGGGACAATTGGCTGCTTAGCTGTACCATTGCCAGGTGTGTGTTATTCTCTCATTATCCCATTTACAAGGAGCAGATAAAAGGTCCAGAGTTCATTTCAAGTGTGCTATTTGCATTTGGAATCTGTTGCTGTCAACTCTCAATATGAGATCCGAAGAGCTGTCACTATCAGTGAAGCAAGCCATCATTAGGCTGAAAAAACAAAACAAACCCATCAGAGAAATCGCGAAAAACATTAGGTGTGACCAAATCAACTGTTTGGAACATCCTTAAAAAGAAAGAACGCACCGGTGAGCTCAGCAACACCAAAAGACCCGGAAGACCACAGAAAACAACTGTGGTGGATGACCGAAGAATTCTTTCCCTGGTGAAGAAAACACCCTTTACAACAGTTGGCCAGATCAAGAACACTCTCCAGGAGGTAGGTGTATGTGTGTGTCAAAGTCAACAATGAAGAGAAGAGTGAATACAGAGGGTTCACCACAAGATGTAAACCATTGGTGAGCCTTAAAAACAGGAAGGCCAGATTAGAGTTTGCCAAACATCTAAAAAAGCCTTCACAGTTCTGGAACAACATCCTATGGACAGATGAGACCAAGATCAACTTGTACCAGAGTGATGGGAAGAGAAGAGTATGGAGAAGGAAGGGAACTGCTCATGATCCAAAGTATATCACCTCACCAGTGAAGCATGATGGTGCTAGTGTCATGGCGTGGGCATGTATGGCTGCCAATGGAACTGGTTCTCTTCTATTTATTAATGATGTGACTGCTGACAAAAGCAGCAGCATGAATTCTGAAGTGTTTCGAGCAATATTATCTGCTCATATTCAGCAAAATGCTTCAGAACTCATTGGACGGCGCTTCACATTGCAGATGGACAATGACCCGAAGCATACTGCGAAAGCAACCAAAGAGTTTTTTAAGGGAAAGAAGTGGAATATTATGCAATGGCCAAGTCAATCACCTGACCTGAATCCGATTGAGCATGCATTTCACTTGCTGAAGACAAAACTGAAGGGAAAATGACCCAAGAACAAGCAGGAACTGAAGACAGTTGCAGTAGAGGCCTGTCAGAGCATCACCAGGGATGAAACCCAGCGTCTGGTGATGTCTATACGTTCCATACTTCAGGCTGTAATTGACTGCAAAGGATTTGCAACCAAGTATTAAAAAGTAAAAGTTTGGATGATTGTTAATCTGTCCCATTACTCTTGGTCCCTTAAAAAGTGGGAGGCACATATACAAACTGTTGTAATTCCTACACCGTTCACCTGATTTGGATGTAAATACCCTCAAATTAAAGCAGAAAGTCTGTGTTTAAAGCACATCTTGTTTGTTTCATTTCAAATCCATTGTGGTGGTGTATAGAGCCGAAAAGATTAGAATTGTGTCGATGTCCCAATATTTATGGACCTGACTGTACGTGAGCCCTATCTCGATCCAGCGATGTTGTACGAGAGACTCGGCTGTCCGGGACTCTACCTCCTTATTGGCTGAGAGGGCAGCGAAGATCCATTGGCTCCTGCTTCTGTCAATCAAAGTCAGTGAGCCAATGAGGAGAGAGAGGGGGCGGGGCAGGCCGCAGCTGGGGTGCTGGGGTGGGTCCACCACCTTTTGGGAAGCAGAGAGACAGCAGGGTGTTGGGCACTGAAACACTCCATCCAACAATACAAGTAAACTTTTGGCCCAGAATAATCACACATGCTTTATTTTTCTCTTTTTTTTTCTTTGTATTCAAAAGCTTTATTGTAAAGTTTGGGCCTCGTTAGGGAGAGAGAGAACAGACCAGGAGCATGTGATCAGTAACCCCCTAACGCTGGATAGTATACTGTTGCACCGATACTAGTATCGTTATCAGTGCTGATACTGAGTATTTGCAGTATTTGAAGTATTGGTACTCGTGCAAATGCACCGATACCTGAAACCGATACTTTCAGGATCTTTGAGCTGCCAGTGGGTCTCCCCTGTTGACAGCTGAAGTGTTAACCACTTAAGCCCCAGACCATTTGGCTGGCCAAAGACCAGAGCACTTTTTGCAATTCGGCACTACGTCGCTTTAACTGACAATTTCGCGGTCGTGTGATGTGGCTTCCAAACAAAATTGACTTTTTTCCCCACAAATAGAGCTTTATTTTGGTGGTATTTGATCACCTCTGCGTTTTTTATTTTTTGCGCTATAAACAAAAAAAGTGACAATTTTGAAAAAAACATTTTTTTTTTTCCTCAGTTTAGGCCGATACGTATTCTTCTACATATTTTTGGTAAAAAAAATGGCAATACGTGTTTGGTTTGCGCAAAAAGTTATAGCGTCTACAAAAAAGGGGAAAGTTTTATGGTATTTTTATTAATAATTTATTTTTTTACTAGCAATGTCGGCGATCAGTGATTTTTTTTTTTTTTTTTTTATCGTGACTGCGACATTATGGCAGACAGATTGGACACTTTTGGTGCTATTTTGGGACCACATTTACACAGCGATCAGTGCGATTAAAAATGCATTGATTACTGTGGAAATGTGACTGGCAGTGAAGGGGTTAACCACTAGGTGGCGCTGTAGGGGTTAAGCGTTTCCTAGGGAGTGATTCTAACTGTAGGGGGGATGGGCTATGTGTGACACGACACTGATCACTGCTCCCGATTACAGAGAGCTGTGATCAGTGAGTGTCATTAGGCAGAATGGGGAAATGCTTGTTTACATTAGCATATCCCCGTTCTTCCTCATCGTGAGACGATCGCGGTTACCCCCATGGACATAGATTCCGCAGGATCCCCGATCACGCTCACGGAGCTCCCGGCCGGGCGCATGCCCAAGCCGCTTCTTAAAGGGCAACGTAAAGGTACGTTAATCTGCCTTTACGTGCCCTTCCATCGCAGTATATATGCGTGAGGCAGTTGGGAAGCGGTTAAAGAAATCCGGTAATTGGAGATGTAAAAAAAAGCAGCCAGCAATGTTTATTAACTGCTTGCTGCCTGCCCACCGTCAAGTGACGGCGGAGCGGTGCAGCTCTTGTTCTGGGACGCCGTCCCAGAACGGCCGTTCTCACGCCCAGCATGGCGATCACAGCTGCGCTGTGTTGCTAGGACACGGCGCGACCCCGATCTGTGTAAAGAGCCGCGTCCGCGGCTCTTTAACCGTGTGATCGGCTGTGTCCAATCACAGCCAGTCAGATGTAAATACGGAGATGCCGGTAATCGGCTCTCCTTGCCTCACACTGACAGTGTGTGGCGAGGAGAGCCGATCAGCAGCATCTCCTCACAGGGGGAAATGTAGGAATGTAATCAGGGCACTGATCATCGGTGCCCTGATTACAATAGTGAAATACATTGTCACAATACAGTGTCCACCATTCCCCACCAGTGGCAGCAATCAGTGCCCAGAAGTGCCACCAATCAGTGCCCATTAGCCATGCCAGTCAGTGCTGGCAATCTGTGCTGCCCATCACTGCTGTCCATCAATGCCCATCAGTACCCATATGTACCGCCTATCCGTGCCGCCTATCAGTGGCCACCAGTGCTGCCTAACAGCGCCCATCAGTGCCACCTATCAGTGCCCATAAGTGTGGCATATTAGTGCCTCCTCATCAGTGCCACCTCATCAGTGCCCATCAGTACCGCCTCATCAGCGCACATCAGTGAAGGCGAAAAATTACTTAGTTACAAAATTTACTGACAGGAAAAAAGTAAAAAACTGTTTTGTTTTGTTTGGTTTTTTTTTGGTCTTTTTTTTATTTTGTAAAAAATAAAAAACCCTGCAGTGATTAAATACCCCCAAAAGAAAGCTCTAAGTGAAGAAAATGATAAAAAATTTGTTTGGGTACAGTGTAGCATGACCGTGCAATTGTCATTCAAAGTGCGACGGCGCTGAAAGCTGAAAAATGGGTTGGGCAGGAAGAGGGTGTTAGTGCCTGGTAGGCAAGTGGTTAACAGCATCGCTCAGCCTGAAACACTAAAATAAAAAGAAACTTTGTTTCTTTTTGTATCTTTCTGTTTCTTCAATTGTTTATCAAAGGGATGAATAAATGTTCCTCTGTTTAACCCCTTATTAACCCTTAATTTACTCTAATCAGCCTTAATTACCTTCTTTATCAGCGTATAAAATAGGGGGAAAATTGTGTGTGGGTGTTATAGGCCAATATAGGCTGCCACGGAAGGGAAGAGCACTGCCGAAATAGACAGAGCCGGATCTCCTGTGTACTTGGCTCGGCTCACAGTCACGCCCAGTCCTGCCCCCTGAACGCCTCCTAGCATTGACGTCCTGGTATTGGACTGGCGTTATGTCCATCATAGGATCCGGGCCAAGTGACGTGACTGGGAGTGACGCTGAGTACACGGGAGATCCGGCTCTGTCTGTTTCGGCAGTGGCATAGCTGCAGATGGACACGGATCAGGCTGCAGTGAGGAGCAAGGCTGCAGATGTGCAATGATGGGCAAGGCTGCAGATGGGAAATGATGGGCAAGGCTGCAGTTGGGCACTGATTAGGCTGCAGTGAGGAGCAAGGCTGCAGATTGGCACTGATTATTCTGCAGTGCGGAGCAAGGCTGCAGCTGGGCACAGATTAGGCTGCAGTGAGGAGCAAGGCTGCAGTGAGGAGCAAGGCTGCAGATGGGCACTGATTAGGCTGCAGTGAGGAGCAAGGCTGCAGATGGGCACTGATTAGGCTGCAGATGGGTACTGATCAGGCTGCAATGATGGGCAATGGCAAGGCTGCAGCTGGGCACTGATCAGGCTGCAATGATGAGCAATGGCGAGGCTGCAGATGGGCACTGATTAGGCTGCAATGATGGGCAAGGCTGCAGATGGGCACTGATCAGGCTGCAATGATGGACACTGATTAGGCTGCAGTGATGAGCAATGGCGAGGCTGCAGATGGGCACTGATCAGGCTTCATTAATGGGCAATGGCAAGGTTGCAGATGGGCACTGATCAGGCTGCAATGATGGGGAAAGGTGAGGCTGCAGGTGGACACTTATCACGCTTCATTAACCACTTAAGCCTGGGACCATTTGGTTGCTTAAAGACCAGAGGACTTTTTACAATTTGGCACTGCGCTGTTTTAACTGGTAATTGCGCGGTCGTGCAATGCTGCGTCCTTTTTTTCCCCACAAATAGAGTTTCTTTTGATGGTATTTGATTGTCTCTGCGATTTTTATTTTTTGCGATATAAACGCAAAAAGACCAAAAATTTTCTACTTTTTGTTATAAGAAAAATCCAATAAACTCAATTTTAGTCATACATTTAGGCCAAAATGTATTCAGCCACATGTCTTTGGTAAAAAAAATGTCAATAGGCGTATATTTATTGGTTTGCGCAAAAGTTATAGTGTCTACAAACTAGGGTACATTTTCTGGAATTTACGTTTGCTTTTAGTTTATGACTGCCTATCTCATTTCTTGAGATGCTAAAATGGCAGGGCAGTACACCCCCCCCCCCCCTCCAAATGACCCCATTTTGGAAAGTAGACACCTCAAGGAAATTGCTGAGATGCATGTTGAGCCCATTGAATTTAATTTTTTTATTCAAGTGATTGAATAATGACAAAAAAAAATTTGTCACTAAATGATATATTGCTCACACATGCCATCATCCTATGTGGAATTGCACCCCAAAATACATTTTTCTGCTTCTCCTGAGTATGGGGATACCACATGTGTGGGACTTTTTGGGAGTCTAGCCGCGTACGGGGCCCTGAAAACCAAGCACTGCCTTCAGGATTTCTAAGGGCGTAAATTTTTGATTTCACTCCTCGCTACCTATCAGTTTTGAAGGCCATAAAATGCCAAGATGGCACAAACCCCCCGCCCCCAAATTACCCCATTTTGGAAAGTAGACACTCCAAGCTATTTGCTGAGAGGAATGTTGAGTCCATGAAATATATATTTTGCCATAAGTTGCGGGAAAATGACAAACTTTTTTTTTTTTGCACAAAGTTGTCACTAAATGATATATTGCTCAAACATGCCATGGCCATATGTGGAATTACACCCCAAAATACATTCTGCTGCTTCTCCTGAGTACGGGGATACCACATGTGTGGGACTTTTTGGGAGCCCCGAAAACCAATCACCGCCTTCAGGATTTCCAAGGGCGTAAATTTTTTACTTCACTCCTCACTACCTATCACAGTTTAGAAGGCCATAAAATGCCAAGATAGCACAACCCCCCCCAATTGACCCCATTTTGGAAAGTAGACACCCCAAGGTATTTGCTGAGAGGCATGGTGAGTATTTTGCAGCTCTCATTTGTTTTTGAAAATGAAGAAAGAAAAGAAACATTTTATTTTTATTTTTTTCAATTTTCAAAACTTTGTGACAAAAAGCGAGGTCTGCAAAATACTCACCATACCTCTCAGCAAAAAGCTTGGGGTGTCTACTTTCCAAAATTGGGTCATTTGGGGGGGTTTTGTGCCATCTGGGCATTCCATGGCCTCCGAAACTGTAGGCCATGAGGAGTGAAATCAAAAATTTACACCATTAGAAAGCCTGAAGGCGGTGCTTGGTTTTCGGGGTCCCATACACGGCTAGGCTCCCAAAAAGTCTCACACGTGGTATCCCCATACTCAAGAGAAGCAACAGAATGTATTTTGGGGTTTAATTTCACATATGCCCATGGCATGTTTGAGCAATATGTCATTTAGTGAAAACTTTCTGCAAAAAAAAAATTGTCATTCCCGCAACTTGTGTCAAAATATAAAACATTCCATGGACTCGAAATGCCTCTCAGCAAATAGCTTGGGGTGTCTACTTTCCAAAATGGGGTCATTTGGGGGGGGGGGTGCCATCTGGGCATTCCATGGAAGTAAAAAATGTACGCCCTTGGAAATCCTGAAGGCGGTGATTGGTTTTCGGGGCCCCGTATGCGACTAGGCTCCCAAAAAGTCCCACACGTGGTATCCCCGTACTCAGGAGAAGCAGCAGAATGTATTTTAGGGTGTAATTCCACATATGGCCATGGCATGTTTGAGCAATATATCATTTAGTGACAACTTTGTGCAAAAAAAAAAAAAAGTTTGTCATTTTCCCGCAACTTGTGTCAAAATATAAAACATTCCATGGACTCGAAATGCCTCTCAGCAAATATCTTGGGGTGTCTACTTTCCAAAATGGGGTCATTTGGGGTGGGGGTTGTGCCATCTGGGCATTCCATGGCCTCTGAAAGTGTGATAGGCAGTGAGGAGTAAAAAAGCCTGAAGGCGGTGCTTGGTTTTTCGGGGTCCCGTACGCGGCTAGGCTCCCAAAAAGTCTCACACATGTGGTATCCCCGTACTCAGGAGAAGCAACAGAATGTATTTTGGGGTGTAGTTTTACATATGCCTATGGCATGTTTGAGCAAAATATCATTTAGTGACAACTTTGTGCAAAATTTAAAAAAAAATAAGTCTTTTTCCCGCAACTTGTGTCAAAATATAAAATATTCCATGGACTCGACATGCCTCTCAGCAAATAGCTTGGGGTGTCTACTTTCCAAAATGGGGTCATTTGGGGGGGGGGGTTGAACTGTCCTGGCATTTTATGCACAACATTTAGAAGCTTATGTCATACATCACCCACTCTTCTAACCACTTGAAGACAAAGCCCTTTCTGACACTTTTTGTTTACATGAACATTTTTTTTTTTTTTGCAAGAAAATTACTTTCATTTTGTTTTTCACACAGTATTTGCGCATCGGTTTTTCAAACGCATTTTTTTTTTGGAAAAAACACACTTTTTAATTTTAATGCACTAAAATACACTATATTGCCCAAATGTTTGCTGACATTAAAAAGATGATCTTAGGCCGAGTAAATGGATACCAAACACGACATGCTTTAAAATTGCACACAAACGTGCAGCGGCGACAAACTACATACATTTTTAAAAGCCTTTACAGGTTACCACTTTAGATTTACAGAGGAGGTCTACTGCTAAAATTACTGCCCTTGATCTGACCTTTAAGGTGATACCTCACATGCATGGTGCAATTGCTGTTTACATATGACGCCAGACCGACGCGTTCACCTTTGCATGAGAGCAGGGGGGGACAGGGGTGCTTTTTATTTATTTATTTTTTAATTATTTATTTTGCTTTTTTATTTTATTTTTAAACTGTTCCTTTCTTTTTTTATTTTATTTTTTTTTTCATCATTTTTATTGTTATCTCAGGGAATGTAAATATCCCCTATGATACTAATAAGTAGTGACAGGTACTTTTTTTTCGAAAAAATTGGGGTCTATTAGACCCTAAATCCCTCCTCTGCCCTCAAAGCATCTGACCACACCAAGATCGGTGTGATAAAATGCTTTCCCAATTTCCCAATGGTGCTGTTTACATCCAGCGAAATCTAAGTCATGAAATGCTTGTAGCTTCCAGTTTCTTAGGCCATAGAGATGATTGGAGCCGTTCTGGTCTCTGATCGGCTCTATGGTCAGCTGGCGGAACCACTAGCTGCATTCTCAGGTTCCCTGTTGGGACAGGAGAGCAAGAGAAAACCATGGAAGACGGTGGGGGGGGGGACATTCCCTCCCACTGCTTGTAAAAGCAGTCTAGAGGCTAATTAGCCGCTAGGATTGCTTTTACATGAAAGCCGACTGCTGGCTGAAAAGAATGATACCAAGATGATACTTGATCATCATTCTGGTATAACCACTCAAAGTCCAGCAACATACCAGTACGTTGCTTTTCCTTGTTGGGCATATATTGTAATCTTTTTTTTCATGCAGCCTGTGGGCTGAACAAAAAAAAAGATTGATCGGTGGGTATGCCCACCATTAGCATACCTCCCTTCATCCACTCACTTCTAATGATGGGCATACATGCTCCATTTTGTTTTTAACTGTGGTGGTGAAATCCCCTCCTACAGCGCTGGAGACATGTCTTTTTGTATCATGGGAGCAAGCGCTGTTGCTGTCAAGATAAATAAATCCACGCTGCAACTGAATGGCGTACCTGCTAAGCAAATGATGGTTAACAATAAAACAAAGTAACATTACAGTATAACAGTAAGACATACCATACCTGCAAAGCAAATACAAAAAAAAAAATAGTAAAAAATAGTAAGTAAGTAAAAAGTTAGGAGCAAATCTCTCCTCCACCCCTGCTGCGGCATATATACTCTTATCTTTAACTGTGGTGGTGAAATCACCTCCTACAGCGTTGGAGTCACGGCTTTATGTATCGTGGGAGCAAACGCTGTTGCTGTCAAGATGAATAAATCTGCGCTGCAGCTGAATGGCGTACCTGAAAACAAAAAATGGTTAACAATAAAACACAGTAAACCGTAAAAAAAAAATTACATACCTGAAACATAACATGATAAAACATCATAACAATAAAACATTGCAGAATAGAATACAGTAAAAAAGAGCAGAACAATAGATAACAATAAAATGACAACTACCGTATTTATCAGCGTATAACACGCACTTTTTTCCCCTTAAAATAAGGGGAAAATCGTGAGTGCGTGTTATACGCCGATCCCCGCTATTTTGTGATCTGTCAGGGCGATCGCCGCCGACATTCACATAGCTTGTATTTTTAAACATGGCGCCGCGGAGTTCGGAGGGACACAGTGACTGGGCGGAGCCGAGATACACATAGCCAAGGGTTCTCGGCTTTTCTCAGCGCCGTTCACAGTCACGCCCAGTCCCGCCATTGGACCTGTGTTATGTCCATCATAGGGACTGGGCGTAACTGTGAACGGCGCCGAGAATAGCCGAGAACCCTCGGATATGTGTATCTCGGCTCCGCCCAGTCACTGTGTCCTCGGCGGTGCTCGTTCAGCTGAACGAGCGCCCCCGAGTCCCTCCGAACTCCGCGGCGCCATGTTTAAAAATACAAACTAAACGTTTGTATGTCGGCGGCGACAAGGCTGCACGGACCACTGGGGACAAGGCTGCACTGGGGACAAGGCTGCACTGGGGACAAGGCTGCACTGGGGACAAGGCTGCACTGGGGCAAAGCTGCACTGGGGACAAGGCTGCACTGGGGCAAAGCTGCACTGACAAGGCTGCACTGGGGCAAAGCTGCACTGACAAGGCTGCACTGGACACTGGGGAAAGGCTGCAGATGAACACTGATGAGGCTGCATTGATGGGCATTTAAATGTAAGTTTTTTTTTTTTCCTTAAACTTCCCTCCTAAACTTGGGGTGCGTGTTATACGCCGGCGCGTGTTATACGCCGATAAATACGTTTTTTGGGGTTTTTTTTACGTTTTTTTTATTTTTATATATATATTTTTTTTTTTTTTACACTTTTTTTTTTTTACACTTTTTTTTTTTTACACTTTTTTTTTTTTTGTAACGGTTCCAGGTTCGGGTCTCTCAAAATGCGAGGGCATCTTGGGAGACCCTGTGAAAGTGCAAAGACCAGAATTGTCAGGACAGAAGGGACAATGATAGCGGGTGTCACGCCTATATCTGCGCTTACTACAGACACGACATCATCTTTGGGGAGCTCGTTGGGTAGGGGTACTCGGGAGGACATACGGAAAATGCCTCTCATGCAGCCGGCTTACTGCATTTGGATTGGGAAGGTGAGGTGAAGCACCGTCTGGAAACAGAAGGGCTCTGACGATCTCTTCCTGGAATTAAGGGAAGGATCCAGTCTGTCCTGAAGCTCTGTATAGCACATGAACGTTCAGCAAAGCCAATTGAAATAAATAGACACTTTTTTGTACCAGTGTCTGGCCTTACGGGCAACTAGGTACGGCGCCAACAACTGGTTGTTGAGGTCCACCCCTCCCATATTTTGATTATATTTGTGGACACAGAAGGGTTTCTCCACAACACCAGTCACCGTAGGAATTTGGACCGTCGTATCTGCATGAAGGGAGGGAAGAACGAAAACATTCTTATTATCCCTCCACTTCACAGCAATCAAGTTATTACACTTCAAGCAGGCTCTGACGGGAATCTGCAAGCCGCTGGGGAAAGCCCCGGCGATTAGATCGCACGGTGCCACATGCACCGATCTGATGATCAAACAAGTGACTAAAAAGTGGCACGCTCGTGTGATAATTGTCCACATACAAATGGTACCCCTTTCCGAATAAGGGTGACACCAAGTCCCACACAATCTTGCCAGCGCTCCAGGCAGTTCGGCGGCTCTACGTGACTATCTCTTCCCTCGTAAACCATAAAACTTCATCTTGACCCCGTATCTGGCACTCTTGCTGGGAAGATGCTGTTTGAAATACAAGTGGCCAGAAAACGTAATCAGGGACTCATCAACACAGACAACTTGATGGGGAGTTAACAAGTCTGCAAAACGTTGGTTGAAGTGGTTTACGAGGGGCCAAATTTTGTAGAGCCGATCGTATCCAGGGTCTCCACGAGGACGACAGAGTTCATTGTTGTTGAAATGCATGAACCACAAGATCTGCTCGTATCGTGTCCTGGTCATGGAGGTAGGGAACACGGGCATATTGTAAATTGGGTCAGTGGACCAATATGACCACAACATACTAATTTTAACTATCCCCATGTCGAGGGATAGGCCCAGAAAGGTCTTAAATTCGGAAACCGTAATTGGTTTCCAATCTCTGGCAAGGGAGGACTGGGGATTAGTGGCGATGAATTGACCAGCATACAAATTACTTTGGTCCACAATAGATCTATAGAGATCTTCGGTGAAAAAGAGCGAATAAAAATCAAGTGAAGTAAAATCAACTGTTTCCACCTGAATGTTGGGTTGGCCAGTGAATGGGGGAAGTACAGGTGCTGCAGAAGTGGTGGGTTCCCAATTAGGATTGGCAAATTCTGCAGGAAGGACACTATGGGCATGACGGGCCTGTCTTTGTCTTCTTGGTGGCAGCGGGACACTACTTGTGCTTGCCACCTCACCAGCTTATACTGCACTTATGGGACTCGCCACGTCACCACATGTTACTGCAGTGCTGGTTTTGCTACGACCAGGGTGTACTAGGCCGCTGGTGCTTGCCAGTTCACCAGAAGGATGATCGGCACTAGTACTTCTCTGCTCCATACGAGAGCCCTGCGGTTCTTGCACCTCAGCAACAGCAGAAGATTGGGGTCTGGTACGCCTGACCTTGGCAGGGACCACAACTCCGTCATCAGAGCTATCGGTCATGGAGCCGCTGTCGTCTACAGGTTCGTATTCTGAGCCTGAATCTGACAGATGAGTGACTTCCTCTTCACTATCTGTCTTGCTCAGAAACGTGTAAGCCTCTTCACTAGTTTACCTTCGATTTGCCATTTTGGGCTCTAAATTTACTGGTACACTAGTGAGACTTACAGGTAAAAAAGCTCCTAGGCTGTCAGCAACTGTATCAAACGCTACCAAAAAAACTGTTAGCGATCGCAGGGATCAGGCCTGACTCTGCGATTGCTGCAGTTATGTGTTTAGTGTCTTGTAAGTGACAGTGATCGATCGATACTGCACTTGGGTGGGCTGGGCGGAGGGGAAAAATGCAGGTGCTAGCAGGTATCTGGGCTGATCCCGCTAACACTGCGTTTTTGGGAATCCTAAACTGCTGGGGACACTAGTATAGATCTGATCAGATATCGATCTGTTCAGACACTATACCACTAAGGGAGGTGTATGCTGCGTGTGTGGGTGTTAGCGGTACTGGCACTAATCTGCCGCTGCCTGGGGCAACACAGACCCTATCTGACCCTATCTGACCCTAAAACCTAACTGATATCACCCGTGGGCCGATCCGGGGGTTAAACCTTTATTGGGTAATAAACAGCGGGTATAAAAAACAAACTAACCAGCGTCCCCCGTAACACTTATACAGTGATCACTGGTGAAAGGGTTAACTAGGGGGCAATGAGGGGGTTAAAACCTTTATTAGATAGTATATGGGGGTACCTGACACTAGAAAAAGCTGACGGTGAACCTAAATAACTAACAGGCTAACTAGCTTCACCCGTGACACTTATACGGCGATCAGAAAAATGATCGATTAGTGACACTGGTGACAGGGGGTGAAAGGATTAACTGGGGGGCGCTCACGGGGTTAAACCTTTATTAGGGGGGTACCCTAGACCTAAAGGGGCCTACCACTAACAGCCCTAACAGTCAAAAATGACACCAATGCAGTGATCAGTAAAAAAATTAAAACTGCTATTGGTGTCACTGTGACAGGGGGTGATCGGGGGAGTTTTATGTGCCTATGTGTACTAGTGTTAGTGTAGTGTTGGTGCAACTCACATTGATGTCTTCTCTCCTCAGGAGCCGGAACGAAAAGCCTGCAGGAGGGGAGATGACATCACTTCCTCTGCTTCTGTTTACATTTCAGAAGCAGAGGAAGCTACTCATTCGTCAGGAACGATCATGAGGGAGAGGCCATGAATCAGTGGCCTCCCCTTCAGGACGGATCGCTCCTGAAACGATGCTGACCACCTCCGGCGGGAGGGGAGTAACGTACGGGTACGTTACTCTGCCTGCCCGTGTCATTCTGCCGACATATATCGTGAGGCGGTCGGCAAGTGGTTAATGGGCAATGGCGAGGCTGCAGATGGGCACTGATAAGGCTTCATTGACCCTTATTTCTTTAATTGTACATCACGGGACACAGAGCCATAGTAATTACTATGTGGGTTATAGTCCACCTTCAGGTGGTGGACACTGGCACACCCTAAACAGGAAGTTGCCTCCTTATGTAACTCCTCCCATACCGGGAGTATCTCAGTTTTTTCGCCAGTGTCTAAGGTGTTGGTCACGAGTGAAGATGTGCTGTGCTGAGCTCCACTGGAGCAATCCTTGCTGGGGCTAGCTATGCAGCCGGATCCATTCAAAGTATCTTTTAGGCCAAATTGAATGGTACCCGGGCCTCGTGCACGAAGAAACGTGGTTTTGCCTGTAAAACGCTTCTCTTTTTAGAGAGCTGGACCCTGGGATCCAGTACTTTTGGTATTAAGGCCATACAGTTTTACTGGCGGAGGTGCTATTACAGGTTCAGGATTGTGGGTTTCCCCAAGGATCCCCAGTTCCTGAAGTTTTGTTAACGGAACCCACCGCGTAGGGTGAAGATTGGGTCTCTTGGTTTTTACCACAGAAAACCCTGCGGCGGGAAAGGTAAGTGGAGTTTTCTAGGACATTTTTGAATTTTCTTATGAAATGTCTCCTTTGCTTAGTAAATGTTGTCATGCCTAAGTGTCACCACTGGGGGCTGTATGGAGCACATACCTTCTCATGCTTCTTCAAGAGATCACGCTGTGTCCGAAGCAGCAGGCTTCTTTTTCTCTCCAGCCAGCAGCAGGCCTCCAGTAAGTCTGGGGGGGGTGGTTTCTTCACCAGACACCCCCCACCTGTGCTGTATTCTCCCCCTCTTAAAGAGGAAGAGTGTCAGGAGAAAAACGAAAAAAAAAAAAAGTTCAGCATGCCGCTCTACTCGGCGGCTTCCAGGCTCCTTACCATTTTTTCCCCCTCACATGACGATCCTGTAGGATCAAAGGCCCGCGCTCGTGTGGAAAAGTTCTTCTTTTTAAAAAAAAAAAAAAAAAAGAAGAGGGGGCCGAAGGCGACGGAGGGGGCGGAGCTTAGTGCGGCATTGGTGTTCTCCAACGTCCAGTGCAGGAATGTGTTTTTTAAAGCACCATTATTACTGTTGCAGGCTGACGGAGGGACACAAGAGCATAGAGGGGCATGAAAGAGGTTTGGTGACACAAGCATTCCTTTTGACACATTTACTATTGCATCAGGCTGAGCATTAATAGCAGAGGCAGGGCTGGACTATTGCTCAAGCAATGGATGCGATTTCTTCTGGTAGTACTTCTGTTTTGTGCATCAGACTATGGTCAGAAGAGGGGGTTGAAACACCCCCAAAAGAGGAGCTAAAAAGATCTCCCTCAAGCTCTGGAAAGCCTACTCTACAAATGGCATCCTCCCTGAAAGGGGATGGCTGTTTAGCGTAAGATCGGGGCCATGAAATGTTTGCAACTGTTTTCAACACTGCACCCCCTGTTCATTTTATTAAAGATCTTTTACCTCAGCCATGGTAGGTTTTTAAATATACGTTTTTATTAATTTTCAAAAAAACAGAAAACAGACAAAAATGAATATTTGCAGCAATTAAAGAAACTATATACATAGAAAACAAAAAAAAAAAACCCACATACATACATACATACATACATACATACATACATACATTGGTCATACCTGGTTCCTATGCCAGTTTAATTTTAGAGAAAGGTGTCATTCCGTGTTACATATTTACACCTAGAGCCAAATAACTAATGGAGATATTGCAAAGAGTCATATTCCTCTAGGAGGCTATTGAGGCTGTAGAGGGGTCCGTGAGCCATTTGGACCAAACCTTTTCATATTTGAGGAGACAACCCCTATTTATATATGTTTCTTTGTATAATGGTAAGCTATTATTAATGAGTTGTTTCCACAAAGTCAGCGATGGGGGGGTGGTTTTCTTCCAGCTGAGAGCTATGGCTTTACGAGCATAGAACAAAAGCAGCCCCACCAAAGTGCGCCCTGCTGTCGTAGGAATAAATTGCTCTATCAGACCTAAAATACATATTGGCATTGATCGTTGCAGTGGGATATATGTTATTTTGAATATAAAAGCTAGTATTTCTACCCAATACCTTACGATAGCTGGACAAGTCCAGAATATATGGGTAAAGTCTCCAGGAATCTCCCCACATCGCCAACAGCCAGGAGCAGAGTCTGAATTAATTTTATTTAATATATGGGGGGTGTAATATGCCCTGTGGACTATCTTAAACTGAATAAGTCTGTCTCTCAAGGAGACGAGAGAGTTGAAGGGAGAGTCCCATATATTATCCCAATCATCCTCATTAAGTTCAGGGATATCCTTAGACCATTTTGATCTTAATTTCTCTAAATCAGGGAGAGAGGCAGTTGTTAAGTGAAGATACAATTTAGATGCGGCATTCTTTGTGCAATCCAACCTAAGAAGCTTCTCTAAGGCAGATTGGACTAGTTGTAGAGGAGAATACGACTGAGGGATATTGAAATCAGAGATTAATTGGGAAAAAGAAATCAAAGATTTATCCAAAATGATCTGTGTCACTGTTTTTATCTTAAAATTAGTCCAAGCATAGGGGTCGGGTAGTGAATAGAAATGCTCCAGAGTGGGATTTAACAAGAGGGGAGCATTAGGTGATATCGTTCAATTTTGAGGCCCTCTCCCCATACACGTAGCATGGTAAGCATAGATGGCGTCAATGAAAATGGAGCACGAGGGCCCCGAAAGATCAAAAATTTCAGCGCCTCTAGGGATCCCTGCACTGCTGCTTCTACCTGAGTAGTGGAATTTGAGGTATCTGGGTTAAGCCACCAGGCTGTAGTTACTAGCTGAGAAGCCAAGTAATATTTATAGGAAATCTGGACATGCCAGGCCACCTTGGGAGGTTGGGCGTACCAATGTTGCCCAGCTATACCTAGGGGTCTTTGATCTCCATATGAATGCTGAGAAAATACTATGTAGCCTTGCAAAGAAAGATTTAGGGATCCACTGGGGAGAGTGTCGAAATAAATATGTGAATTTAGGTAATACATTCATTTTTATTAAATTTATGCGTCCTAACAATGAAAGGGGTAATGACTCCCATGCCTTCAGCTGTTGTTGAGTCTCATGGATCACAGGTGTTAAATTTAGGGATATATAGTCTGAAACCTGTCTGGAAACCACCACCCCTAGATATTTAAAATTCTCCATCCATCTTAGGGGGGTATCCATATCAGCAGTAGCACGAGCCGCAGAGTCTATAGGAAATAGAAGTGACTTTTCCCAGTTTACTTTAAGGCCTGTGACTGCGGAGAAAGATTTGAGGACCTGTAGGGCCCCCCTAAGTGATGGTCCTGCGTCATTAAGAAAGAGTAGGTCGTCCGTATACAAGGCGACCCTTTCCTCCAGCCAGCCAACGCGCAATCCCTTAACATGAAGGGAAGTACGGAGAGCCTCCACCAGCGGTTCCATCGCTATGGCGAAAAGGGCTGGAGAGAGGGGGCAGCCCTGTCGAGTACCCCTTGACAGAGAAAAAGACTGATAAGCTACCTCCCAACTTGATAGCTGAGGTGGGGTTTTAATAAATTATCTGTATCCATTTAATAAAGATCAGGGGGAACCCAATCCTTCTAAGGACCTCCCAAAGAAAAGGCCATTCGATAGTATCAAAGGCCTTTTCAATATCTAAGGAGGCCACCACCCTAGTACCTACATTCAAATGCTTTGCATGTATATTAGTAAACAAACGTCTCAAATTTACATCGGTTGACCTGTTGGCCATGAAGCCAGTTTGATCAATATCTACAACAGATGGTAATAGTGGCTGTAGTCTGATGGTAAGTAATTTAGTCAAAATTTTAAAATCTGTATTAAGTAGGGCAATTGGCCTATAGGAGGCACACAATGAGTCTCGTCTGTAATGCGTTGTAAATTAGGGAGATGCCCCCCTTCTGTTCTGAGAAGTTGGAGACCCAGTACTCATAGGGGGTAAATGAGGGAGGTTCAGGTCCAGTGGTCCAAATGGTATTTAGGAAATTAGATATTTGTGTGTATCTGAAACATTCTGATTTGGGCATTTCAAGTTTGTTAATACAGTGGGATTAAGTAAGGGGACCAGTTTGGGAAAAGAAGTGGCCTATACGGTAGAGACCCTTATCTGTTCACCATCGGAAGGCCTGAATATTTAATCCTGGGGGGGAACTAAGGGTTATGAAAAATGTGTGATAATGGCTTTAGCGGGGATATGAGAGAGGAGTTTTTGAATAGTTTAGTGCTTAAAGAGATGGAGTGTAATAGGGTAGGAGCCATTATAGCCGGCCTTTGTTTGGGATCACACCATAAAAGGAAATCGATGGTGTTGAGGGGTGTTGCCCACCTTTCCATAGAGAGCCATTCTGGTTTTGGGCCCTTAGAAAAGGCTATTGATATTTGGGATAACTGTGCTGCCTGATAGTATCCCCAGAGGTCCAGTAATCCCAGGCCACCCTGTGATTTCAGGCGTATCAGTATTTTAGATGGACATCTATACCCCTTGTTACCCCAGACAAAGCAGATTATCTCAGATTGGAATTTCCCTAAGAAGCTCTTCGGGAGGGGAATTGGCAGTGAACTAAATAAATATAGAAGGCGAGGTAGGAAAGTCCTCTTCACGGCATGCACCCTTCCCCACCAGGACAGACCACATCTTGACCAATATTGAAGATCCCCCTTACACTTTGCAATTAATGGGGGATAGTTGGCTTTAAACAGTTCCTTAATATCCGGAGTCAAGTATATCCCCAAATAGGGGATAGCCTTCTGGGCCCAGGAGAACGTGAAGTTATTTGACAGTTGTGAAAGTATTTCGGGCGGTAAAGAAACATTTAGGGCCGTGGATTTGGACATATTGACCTTTAATCCCGATATACCACTAAAAGAGTTTAGCACGCCAAGTATAACTGGTATTGAAATTATCGGAGAAGTTATGTAGAGTAATAGGTCATCCGCGTACAGGGCACACTTGTGTACCCTGTCTCCGCAGGTAACCCCTTTAATATCTGGGTTAGATCTAATAGCAATAGCCAGGGTTTCAATGGCTATGGCAAAAAGGAGTGGGGAAAGGGGACACCCCTGTCTTGTCCCCCTACCAATTGTAAATGACTCTGAGTATCTACCCATTAATCTCACCTGAGCAGTGGGTGTGGAATACATGGTGCGGATTAAATTCATAAAGTGAGTACCCAAGCCCCATCTTCTCAATATCTCAGACAAGTAACCCCAGTCTATGGAGTCAAAAGCCTTGTGTAGGTCAATCGACAGTAAGAAACCTTTTTGTGGAGGGCTCCTGTCCCACGGATATTTAAGGAGGGAAATGACATCAATGGACCGTCTAATCTGGTCGGGACTCTGACGCCCCGGGATAAATCCCACCTGATCTCTGTTAATATAGGAGGGTATAAAACTCGCTAACCTGTTTCGCTAGTATCTTGGTCATAATTTTGATGTCGTTATTAATAACGATATAGGCTGATAGTTCCCTACTTCACTCGTGTCTTTTCCCTGTTTAGGAATCACCGAGATATATGCAGTGTTTAAGTCTGTTCCCAACAGGGCCCCTTTCCTGAGAGAGTTAAAGAACTTGGAGAGGTGAGGTGCCAAAGTAGCACCAAATTTTTTATAGTATCCAGTAGAGAACCCGTCTGGACCAGGAGAGGAACCAGTTTTAAATGATTTGATTGTGTCTAGGACCTCTGATGGTGAGAACGGGCTGTCTAACAGATCCCTATGATCAGTAGACACTTCTGGTAATTTTAACGAATCAAGAAAACTGTTTTTTGAATCCCCAGAGGGGGTGCCATGTGGTTGGTACAGATCCGAATAGAATCGATGAAACTCCTCCATAATTTTAGTAGGGTTCTGAGATAGGTCTCCCTTTTGCAACCTAATTTTAGGAAAGGCTAGTTGGCGAGGTTTAGGGTTGAGTTTAACCGCCAGTTTCGACCCCATCCTGTCTCTCTGAGAATAAAACCGCGCCCCAGTCCACCTGAGGTGCTTTTCTGCTGCTGTAGTTAAGGACAGATTGAGCAAAGCCCTAGCTTTATCTAAGTTGGCTAGAGAGGCAGGAGTAGGATGAAGTTTATGAGCTTTG
This sequence comes from Lithobates clamitans, assembly GCA_037952925.1. NCBI lineage: Eukaryota > Metazoa > Chordata > Amphibia > Anura > Ranidae > Lithobates > Lithobates clamitans. The sequence goes on along the minus strand of JBBGZY010000351.1, from coordinate 727,810 downwards.
GAAAGGGCTTGAAATTCTGCTGTTAGTTTTAACGTATCTGCTATGTGTTCTTATTTTAGTTGGGCTGACAATTGAATTAGTTTACCTCTTATCACCGACTTATGTGCTGCCCAAACCGTTGAAGGGGAAACATCCGGAGTAGTGTTTAAACTGAAGTATTCCTTAATGGCAACTTCTATGATAGAAGCTAGACTGGGGTCACTAAGAATTGATTCCTGTAGGCGCCAACGAGGCCGATCGCTGTGGCCCGAGGTTCTCTGAGCTAACAGAGTGACCATAGAATGGTCCGATAGAGGAGTATCAACTATCTGGGATTTAAATAGTAAAGGGATTGCTTTGGCGCACGTGAAGATGTGGTCTATCCTGGCGTAAGATCCATGGGGAGCCGAGAAGTGTGTGAAGTTTCTAGCCCGAGGGTTCAGTTCCCGCCAGATGTCTATCAAGCCCACCCACTGAAGTAGCTTCGCTATTCGGAGACTTTGTTTGGAAGGACGTTTAGGTTTTGACACACCCGGTCCAGCTTTGTCCAGGGAGAAGTCAAAAGCTATGTTAGAGTCACCTCCCACAAAAATTGTGCCCTTCAGGTGCGGCCCAAGTTTATGGAGTAGTGATTCAAAAAAAAGCTCTCTGTCCTTTATTAGGTGTATAATGGCATACAAAGGTATATAGTTCCCCATCTATATTCCCAGATACCTATAAAAAAACGGCGGTGGGGGTCAACAACCGTCTCTGGTTGAGATATGTTAATGTGTTTCGTGAAACAGATTGCTACCCCCTTTGTTTTATTGGGCGCTGAGGATAAAAAAAATTGGGGAAAGCGTCGGTGAAGGAAAGTGGTCTTATAAGAAGCGGGAAAGTGAGTCTCTTGCAAGAGGAGTATATCCGCATGCATAGACTGATAGAGTTGGAATAATTTTCCCCTTTTAATGGGGGAGTTCAGACCCTGTGTGTTATGCGATATAATTTTCAGGGTGGGGGAAATTGTTGGTTGTTCAGGCATACCCTGTGTTAGGTGAGAACCTATTTGTTAGAGTGACCTTACCTGATCAGTGAGGTGGGGAGACTCGAGGATTCCTGGGACTGGAGAAAGCCGAGAACTTAAGACCCGGGAGTAAAAGCCAAAGACGGGTGCCGCCATCAGACCAGCTCATGTGGAGATAAAGAGGGAAGGAGAAAAAAAGAAGAGAGGAAGAAAAAAAGAGAAAACATTGATTACATTAATCTGAAACCATAAACAAATCTGCATGTATATAAACCGTAATAAAATAACCCGGGGATCCCCAGATCCCCCCCAAACCCCAGGGTGGAATTGCCATACCGTGCCCTATTCCTGAGAGGTTCGGAGTCCAATCAGTAGGACTACGATCAAGAAACCGGGTGCACTAGTCATGCACTAGGTTTCCACTTGAGGTGCATTTGTAACACCGCGGCCCCACCACCTAAAGAAATACTCAACTGGAGACCGTAAAATAGTCTAACTATACATAAAAGAACTGAGCGTTCCCACTATTAGAAAAAAAAAAAAAACTATAGCAAACAGCTAATAGCTGGGCGCTGCTTACTAATTCCCAAGCACTCCCTGGGATCATCTCACCCCTATCCCTGTGGCCCAGGAAGACCAATAAACACGTAATCACGGGATGAGCCTAAACTAAAAAGTTATAAATTCTGCCATTCTAAATGTAAACGTGGTGGGTTACACTGCATCTCCTGGGCCCTGTGCTAGCAGGGTGGTCCAGAGTAAACTTTGAGCCGGGACAATAAGACTATACCTTACTGAAAACTGAACAGGACATCAAAACATTGCCCACATAGTAAAAGTGCTGGTGAGAATATAAACAGAGCCGTAAGGCACCCAGAGATGCGAAATGTAGTATGACCAGAACCTTCAACTAGACCTGGTGGTATTTAGGCAAAATAAACCCCTTTTCTCATACCCGACCCAGCCCAGTTGTGAGAGCTGTGTATCACTAGCCTAAGTAAACTTGTATAAAGGTATACATTTTTTCAAAAAAATACCAAGACAGTCAAACCCTCAATGCGGGGCAACTCCAAAATGGTGTCAATGGAGAGTCAGGGGAGACTCTGCAGTTACGAAAGGGAAAAAAAAAAAAAAAATTGGAAAAGAGAAGTCCGGATCAGAGCCCTGATCCTTGGCTGAAGTAAACCATCATGGGGGGAGATTTTCTTTCGATCGCTTCGAGCTTTGTTTCAGCCAAGTAGGTTGTAACAGGCTTGCCGGCGGAGGTCGTTTCGTAGACGAAGTGGAGCCCCTGCTGTTCTGAGAGGGCGATGGTTCCAGGGGAATCAAACCCAAACGAAGAAGGTGTTCTCCCTCAGCGAAGGAAGAAAAGCCATAGTTTTTGTTTCTGTAGGAGAAATTCAGACGTAGAGGGAAGGACCATCGGTACGATATTTCCTTTTCCATCAGAAGTTGTAGCAATGGTTTGAGGGAGCGTCGCTTTTGAACTGTGTACGGTGACAAATCCGCGAATATCTGGATCTTATGGCCCAGCAGGTTAAGGTTGTCAGCGCCCCTGGATCTCCGCATTACTTCCTCTTTCACAGAGTAGAAATGGGGTTTAACGATAATGTCTCTAGGGAGTCCATCCGAGCGAGGGGGTTGCAGAGCCCTGTGTGCTCTATCTAGCTCCAGGCGGTTCTCTGTAATGTCAGGAATGAGGTTCCGCAGCAGGGTTTTCACACAATTGTGTACCTCTTTTTCAGATTCGGGGAGCCCTCTGATGCGAAAGTTATAGTGTCTCGACCTATTCTCGAGGTCATCGATTTTCGCCAACGCTGTTTCCAATTGTTCCTGCATATCCTGACTCCGCGCTGAGTTTGGATTTATACGTGACACTGCCTGATCCGCTTTCTTTTCAATGGTGTCTATTCTTTGCCCTATTTGTTGCAGATCTGCATGAATAGAAGCTGTAATTTGGGATGCATTAAGGGCTAAACTTTTGTAGACTAGCTGGGAGAATTCCTCCATCATAGAGGGGAAGTCTGTAGGAGCAGGAATGGCTGCAGCGGTCTCTGAAACGGACAGTAGAAGTCCTATATGGGGATCCATCATAGGAGTGGATGGGAGGCCCGGGCACATCCTGCCTAAAAGGGACTCAGTAGATGGAGATGTGGCCAGAGGCAGGGGTGGAAAGTCCATACCTGGGGACAGAGGAGGCTGATTGTCCTGGTCGGCTATGGAGATCTCTGTGCTGTCTGTGCTGAGCGTGCCTCGTGTGACCGCCGCCATCTTGGCATAACTGGCTGGGATCCCTGCCGCCTTCATGTGTCCCTCCAGACTCCTCCGGACGTGCGCCGTTATGATCGGTCACTGCCTGGGGGTTTCCCCCGCTAGTATATCCCGTCAGCGCTGTTCTGGGAATGCTCAGGTCGCTCCGGTGGTTAGATCAGGGCCGCGGTGTGACGGAGCTCTAACAGCCGGCGGCCATCTTCGGAGCTGCCGCGCATGCGCCTCCGGAGAAATCTTCTTTAAAATCATGAAGAAGGCTAATACTTGAGTCTGATCATAGGTACACCCAGAAAAGGGTCTTCGTACCCCAGGCAAAGATAAGTGCCATAAAGGAACTGATTTAGGTGGTCAAAGCAAGATGAATTTCTCCTATTCAACTTTGCATGAGGTTGTTGGGAAAGATAGTGGTTTCATTCGAGGCCGTTCTTTATGTTCAGTTTCATCAAGACTGCTGCAAAACAGTATCCTATCAGCTTGAAACAAAAGGGTTCAAGCTCTACATTCCCAATGTGTCTCACTCCAAAGCCTACGGCCACATCGCCCTGATAGCGCCCAATCTCATCTGATCATGGAGGCTAAGCAGGGTCGGGCCTGGTTAGTATCTGGATAAAAGACCACCTGGAAATACCAGGTGCTGTAGGCTGGGTGCGCCAGAGCCTCAGTTTATAGTTAATATCCAAATATCTGCAAAGGGGAAAATCCTTCCTTCAGTTACCTGGGAAATAGTAATAACATATGCCAACCTTTTTTGTTAAGGTTGGGGAACAGTCCTGAAAGAGGCAACTGTCCAAGAGAAGTGGCACAGATCAGAAAAGGCCTTTCCCATTAACATTTTAGAAATTCAGGCAGAGCACTTGGTCCTGAGGGCCTGAACGTTCAGTTTATGGTATTGTCCTGCCAGGATTCAATCAGTCAATGCCACAGCAATGGCCTATATTAATCACCAAGGGGGCACAAGAAGTTGTGAGGCCCAGAGAAAGATGAATCATATCCTATCTTGGGCAGAAAACAATGTACAATGTCTGCATTCCAGGAATAGAAAATTGGCAGGCGGACTGCTTGAGTCGCCAGCAGTTGTTCCTGGTAGAATGGTTCCTTCACCCCGATATCTTCCTGTCGATATGTCAAAGATGGGGGATCCCAGACATAGATCTGTTTGCATCCAGGATTCAACAAAGAAATTGACAACTTTGTGTCAAGAACAAAGGATCCGCTAGCATGCGGAACAGATGCCTTGCAATTCCCGTAGAATTGGTTCTCACTGATTTATGCATTCCCTCCTATTCTACCTGCGTCCACGACTTCTTCGCAGGATCAAGCAGGAAGGGAAGTCATTGATTCTTGTGACCCCCAGCGGGGCCCAGGAAATCTTGGTATGCAGAGATCGTAAAGATGGCAGTAGGAGACCCATGGACCCTACCATCATGGTCAGACCTTCTCTCTCAAGGTCTGGAGTTCCATCCTACTTTACAAACGCTAAATTTAACGGTTTGGCTCTGAAGAAGCGTGGGCTGTCAGGTTCAGTAGTTTTCTACCTTGGTTAATGCAAGGGAACCGGCCTCCATAATTATATATTATGAAGTCTGGGAAACATATGTCTCCTGGTGTGAAACCAGGAGCTTCACCCCAGGAAATAGGTCAAAGGTAGAGTTCTTGACTTTCTGCAGATGGGGTGAGAAATAAAGCTGGCCTTGAGTGCTTTCTAAGGACAGGTCTCAGCCTTATCGGTATTATTTCAAGGACCACTTGCCTTGCATTCTTTGGTTCATAACTTATTCAGGGTGTAACACGGCTTAATCTCCGGTTAGGTAACCCCTGAACCCTTGGGACTTGAATTTAGTTTTGTCAGCATTGCAAAACAGCCTTTTTTTGGCCCGATACAACATATTCCCTTGGTCCTTTTTTGACAAGGAAACTATTTTTTTCTGTTAACCATATCTGCTGCAAGAAGGGTATCAGAATTGGCTGCTCTTTCTTATAAAGAGCCATATTTTTATTATTCACAAGGCTAAGGTAGTATTGTGCCCTCATCCTAACTTTTTGCCAAAAGGTAGTATCAGGTTTTTATCTAAACCAGGATATTGTTCTAACTTCATTTTTCCAGAACCCTGTTCTATGGAAGAAAAATCACTGCATTCTCTTGGTGTGGTGAGAGCAGTCAAAGTCTACTTAAAGGTGATTGCTCAGATTCGGAAAACGGATGTTTTGTTTGTGTTGCCTGAAGGTCCTAAAAGAGGAAAGGCAGCATCGAAATCTATGATTCTAAATAGATTCGACAAGTAATCGTTCAAGCTTATGGTTTAAAGAGGTAGATTCCAACCCCTCAAATCAAAACGCACTCCTCTAGAACTGTAAGTGCTTCGTGGGCAGTGCATCACCAAGCCTTCATGGCTCAATTCTGCAAGGCTGCAACTTGGTCTTCGATCCATACATTTACCATATTCTATCTGGTGGACATGAGGATGTCACCTTTGGGCACAGTGTACTGCAGGTAGCAGTATAAATCCTCTGTTCTCATGGTGCCCTACTTTTGTTTTGTCTCCCTCCTTTCAGTTGGCATTGCTCTGGAACATCCCACATAGTAATTACTATGGCTCTGTGTCCCGTCATGTATGATTAAAGAAAATAGGATTTTTATAACAGCTTACCTGTAAAATCCTTTTCTTTTGAAGTACATCACGGAACACAGAGGTCCCGCCCCTCTTTCTAGTATACACGTGTATTGCTTTGCTACAAAACTGATATACTCCCGGTATGGGAGGGGTTATATAGGGAGGCAACTTCCTGTTTAGGGTATGCCAGTGTCCAGCACCTGAAGGTGGACTAGATGGCTTGCATCCGAGGGTACTTGGAGAACTCAGTCAGGTGATTGCCAGACCGTTGTTCCTAATTTTTACAGACAGTCTATTGACTGGAATGGTACCAGCTGATTGGAGAAAAGGCAATGTAGCACCAATGTGGCAATTACAGACCAGTTAGCCTAACATCAATAGTATGTAAACTCTTGGAGGGGATGATAAGGGACTATATACAAGATTTTAGTAATAAGAATGATATCATTAGCAGTAATTAGCATGGATTCATGAAGAATCGTTCTTGCCAAACCAATCTATTAACCTTCTATGAGGAGGTGAGTTGCCATCTAGATAAAGGAAGGCCCGTAGACATGGTGTATCTGGATTTTGCAAAAGCATTTGACACAGTTCCCCATAAACGTTTACTGTACAAAATAAGGTGCGTTGGCATGGACCATAGGGTGAGTACATGGATTGAAAACTGGCTACAAGGGCGTGTTCAGAGGGTGGTGATAAATGGGGAGTACTCAGAATGGTCAGGGGTGGGTAGTGGGGTTCCCCAGGGTTCTGTGCTGGGACCAATCCTATTTAATTTGTTCATAAACGATCTGGAGGATGGGATAAACAGTTCAATCTCTGTATTTGCAGACGATACTAAGCTAAGCAGGGCAATAACTTCTCCGCAGGATGTGGAAATCTTGCAAAAAGACCTGAACAAATTAATGGGGTGGGCGACTACATGGCAAATGAGGTTCAATGTAGAAAAATGTAAAATAATGCATTTGGGTGGCAAAAATATGAATGCAATCTATACACTGGGGGGAGAACCTCTGGGGGAATCTAGGATGGAAAAGGACCTGGGGGTCCTAGTAGATGATAGGCTCAGCAATGGCATGCAATGCCAAGCTGCTGCTAATAAAGCAAACAGAATATTGGCATGCATTAAAAGGGGGATCAACTCCAGAGATAAAACGATAATTCTCCCGCTCTACAAGGCCGTACCTGGAGTATGCTGTCCAGTTCTGGGCACCAGTCCTCAGGAGGGATGTACTGAAAATGGAGCGAGTACAAAGAAGGGCAACAAAGCTAATAAAGGGTCTGGAGTATCTTAGTTATGATGAAAGGTTGCGAGCTCTGAACTTATTCTCTCTGGAGAAGAGACGCTTGAGAGGGGATATGATTTCAATTTACAAATACTGTACTGGTGACCCCACAATAGGGATAAAACTTTTTCGCAGAAGAGAGTTTAATAAGACTCGTGGCCACTCATTACAATTAGAAGAAAAGAGTTTTAACCTTAAACTACGTAGAGGGTTCTTTACTGTAAGAGCGGCAAGGATGTGGAATTCCCTTCCACAGGCGGAGGTCTCAGCGGGGAGCATTGATAGCTTCAAGAAACTATTAGATAATCACCTGAATGACCGCAACATACAGGGATATGTAATGAAATACTGACACATAATCACACACATAGGTTGGACTTGATGGGCTTGTGTCTTTTTTCAACCTCACCTACTATGTAACTATATGTAACTATGTAACCCACATAGTAATTACTATGGCTCTATGTGTACTTCAAAAGAAAAGAATTTTACAGGTAAGCTGTTATAAAAAGCTTATTTTTGCTTCAAAATTCTTTTTTTTTTTTTTTTTTCTTAAAACTTCTCTCTTAAAATTAAGGTGTGTGTTATACGCCGATAAATATGGTATTATTTGTCTACTTTTTTTTTTTTGTTCACGTCTATTTTATAAACGATAAACAATTAAAACTTTTTTTGTTTGCTTTGTTAGTGAATATTTTTACAGATACAGTCATGGCCGAAATTGTTGGCACCCCAGAAAGTATTTCTCACAGAAAATTCCCTTTGTGTGTATTGGAACAAAACAAAAAAAGGAGGAAAAAAAGCAAATTGGACATAATGTCACACAAAATTCCAAAAATGGGCTGGTCAAAATTCTTAGTACCCTTAACTTAATATTTGGTTGCACACCTTTTGGAAAAAATAACTGAAATCAGTCGCTTCCTATAGCATAGCATAGTATAGCAAAACGTGCTACTGCAATACTTTTCTGTGAGAAATACTTGATTTTCTGGAAAAATTTTCTGGGGTGCCACCAATTTTGGCAATGACTGTATATATTAACATATATTTACACATTTCACATTGAAAAAGCGCAAGAAAAACAAAAAAAAACAATTTATTTAATTTGTAAATAACTTTTTAATGCTTTGTACCATTGCTGACAGCTGAAGTGAAAACAAAACAAAACAGTCACGTTTGGTATCGGTAATTGGTATCGGCGAGTACTAAAAAAAAGTATCGGTACTCATAAAGAAAATGGTATCGGTGGGTAGGTAGGTGGGGGGGAGGGGGGATTGTATAGATGGTTAAAGTTCACTGACAATGTTGGGTGGGGGAAGTTGTCATAGTACTGCCACACTGCCACACTATGATCATTGACTGGAGTTGTTATTGCAGTCACTGACATTAATAAGGCTGTGAACGGTGGTTGTTGCGTCCACTGACAACAATGCTGAGGAATTATTATTTCATCCTCTAAGACCCCTTTCACACCAAGGGCGTTTTGCAGGCGCTATAGCGTTAAAAATAGCACCTGCAATCCGCCTTCAAACAGCTGCAGCATTGTCTGCAGTGTGAAAGCCCTCGGGCTTTCACACCAGAGCGCTGCGCTGCGCTGGCAGGACGGGAAAAAAAGTCCTGCCAGCAGCTCCTTTGGAGCTGTGAAGGAGTGGTGTGTTTACTGGGATACCGCCGGCAAAACGCCGCTATTGCGGGCGGTTTTAACCCTTTCTCGGCTGCTAGCAGGGGGTAAAAGTGCCCCGCTAGCGGCCGAAATGCGCCGCTAATCCGACGGTAAAACCCCGCTAAAAATAGCGGCGTTTTACCGCTGACGCTGCGGGCGGCCTGGTGTGAAAGGGCTCTAACACCAATGCTAGGGGTTATTATTGCGTCCACTTAAACTAATGCTGGAGGTTATTATTGTGTCCAATGACACCGATGCTGGGGGTTTTTATTGTGTCCACTGACACCAATGCAGGAGGTTATTCATAGGTGTGTGCACTGGGTGTGCCAAACTGGGTTTAAACTACGAACATAAAAACGACGGACACCATCCACTGCCCTACTGACACCGTCAGTAAATATACACATGCACACACACGTTTTTAAACTTTGGGGTGCACACCCTAATGCAATAGGCTGTGCACACCTATGGGATTATTATTGTCCGCTGACACCAGTGCAGGGGGTTATTCAAAGGTGTGCACACTGGGTGTGCCTGGGCACATCTTTATCACCCTGTGTGGCGCAGATTCCCCCTGATTAGGCTCCTGATTTCTTTATCATACATCACGGGACACAGAGCAGGCATAATACCTAACTGGGTTATACTTCACCTACTGGTGAATAGACACTGGTCAATCAATCAAACAAGAAGTCCTCCCCTATATAACCCCTCCTACACAGAAAGTACCTCAGTTTTTTTCACCAGTGTTGGTTAGTTGGACGGTCACTGATGTGATGTGCTCTTGGAGCATACTTGGAGGTCTGGACAGTTCTATTAAGAATCATGTACTTTAATCGGATCCATTCGAAAAAACTATCAGCCAAAATGGATGGTACCTGAGCCTCATTGGAAGGAGAGAAGATTCCTCGAGGTTTGCCTGTAATGCAGCCTTATGGCGCTGGATCCTGCGTAATGGAAGCCTTTGCAGTGTTTGTTCTGACTAAGGTGCTTTCCAGCAGGGTGCTATACAGGTCCAGGGGAGTGGACCCCAGATTAAGGGGGACTCAGTCTCTGAAGGTCTTTTATGACAAAGCTTGTCGTGATGGGTAAAGATTGGACTCCTGTTCAGAGTCCTGCAGCAGGAATGGCAAGTCTGCATTTTTGCAGTTCCTTTTTGAAAAAAAAAAAAGAGAGATCTGACTGTCTGTTTTCCCAGTTTCCACTGGGGGCAGTGTGCTGTTTAATCATGCTGTGTACTTTTTAGTCGTGTGGGCGGCTGTTTCTCCTCCAGTCACTAGAGGACGCAGGCTTGCTCAGTATAGCCTATTTTCATATAGGCAGGAAGTGGAAGGGCGGCCATGGCCATGTGGTTAGCAGGGATTCTGGAGACGCAACAGCAGCCCATTGATGCTAACAAAGTGTGAGTACTTACTATGGGAGAACTGTGTGGCAGACAAGACATGATTATATGCTGCATATTTACTGCTTATCTGGGGGGACTGTACAACTGTAAGTTGATACACCCCTGAATGGATAGCAGTTCACTTTAAAGTGTTGACTGCTCGGAAGGCAGGTGCAGCATAGTATACATGCTTGCAAACTTGTTGCTTAAATGCATGTCTAAATATACACGTTTGGAAAAACATGAACATGGGTGGCCCTGGGCCACTCGAGCCCTGTGGCCCTGATGAGGCGGGCAGTGCCCCCCTCCGCCCCGGAATGCAGTCCTCTCCCTCCAGAAGAGGCTGGACCGAAGACGGGCATGGGGCCAACTGCAGTTAACCACTTTAATACTGGTCACTTTCCCCCTTCCTGCCCAAGCCAATTTTCAGCTTTCAGCGCTGTCGCTGTTTAAATGGAAATTGCGCGGTCATGCTACGCTGTACCCAAACAAACTTTTTTTATCATTTTCTTCCCACAGATAGAGCTTTCTTCTTGATCTCCTCTGGGGTTTTTATTTTTTGCTAAACAAATAAAAAAAAAGACTGAAAATTTTGAAAAAAAAAGTTTTTCTTTGTTTCTGTTATAAAATTTTGTAAAGTAAGTTTTCTCCACTGATGGGCACTGATGAGGCTGCACTGATAAGGTGGCACTGATGAGCACGGTTGAGGTGGCACTGATGGGCACTGATAGGCGGCACTGATGGGCACTCATAGGCGGCACTGATTGGCATTACTGATTAGGAGGCACTGGCAGGTATTGCTGGTGGGCACTGATTGGCATCATGTGTGGGCACACATTTCCACCCATGGCAAACAGAGATGCCATACCTGGTGGTCATCAGTGCTGTCCATCCTTGGTGATTCTGGGTGGGCATCCGAGGGGGGGCTACATTGATAAACAATCAGCGCAGACCCCCCTGTCAGAGGAGCAGCCGATCGACTCTACAGTAAACGGATCTTCCTGTTTACATCGTGATTAGCTGTGATTGGACACAGCTGATCACGTGGTAAAGAGTCTGTCAGAGACTCTTTACCTAGATCGGAGTTGTGGTATGTCAGTATGACACACCGCAACAACAATAGCCGTGATGCGTGCCCCCGGGGGCGCGCAGCGGCTTGTTATCCTGACCACATCATATGACGTCTGGTCAGGATATCGCAACCACTTTGCCAACGTCATTTTGCTATATGGCGGTGACAAGTGGTTAAGCAGGTGCATGCTTGCAAACTAGCTAAAACGCACGGTGGCTGAAATGCACAGTGGCTGAAATGCATGGTTGCTGAAACGCACGGTTGCTAAAGATGCATTGTTTTTACATACTCGCATAAATATACAAGGTTATATATGTTTGCATAAAGATACATGGTTGCAGAAAGATACATGTTTATTCATGGTTGCATAAAGATACATGGTTGCATAAAGATACATGGTTGCATAAAGATACATGGTTGCATAAAGATAGGTGTTGCGTAATATAGGTTGCATAAACGCATGCTTGCTTATTGCGTAAATGCTTGTTTCCAGGGGCACCTATTGCATAAATGTGTGTTTTGCCTAATCACATAAGTTGCATAAGCATGTTTACATGAACGCATGCTTCCATAAATACATATTGCTTAAACGCATACTGTCATGTTTTCACTTGTACTACATACATATATGCTTATTTATATGAAACTGCATACATATGTGCTTATTTACATTAAGCTGTATATATGTGTGCTTATTTTCCTGGGACTACGTGCATATGTGTCTGGGATTACGTGCATATGTGCTTGTTTGCCTGGGAGTACATACATATGTGCTTATTTGCCTTGAGCTGCATACATAAATGCATGAATGGCAAGAATACTTGTATATCTGCATGTTTGCACACTTGGGTACCTACATAACGGCATGCCTGGGTACCTGCATACTTACATGCTTAAGAGGTTGCATAGCAGTAAACCAACATTGTTTTTAGGCCTGCATCCTTGGAGAACTGTGTATTAGGTTGGCTAATATAGTTGCTACGTCATTTACCTGTTATACCAGTTAAATGGTTCCAGAAAGGAGAGGCAGCCGGGGGAGGCAGGTGCACCGCTCTCAGGTTCAATGATCTGGCGGTGTCCACATCCCCCGATGGACAGTGGTGTCAGATGCATCTGAGCCACTGTCAGGTTTGGCATTGCAGTATTTCCTGATGCATTCATTTTTCATCAGATGGACTGCGGCTGCATCACCTTGATCATGCCTGATTTCTGTTGATCGAAGCCTAAGCAGGATCAATCGTGATTAGTATATGGATATGAGACTGACCGGAAATACTAGATGCTGTAAGTTTTTCCCCACCTGTGTGAGGGAGACATCTGAGGTTGCTGTGTTTTTGAGAGTATCTCAGGCCAGAAGATCTTAGGGCAGTCTCTGAGGTTTTTTTTTGCTCCATCTTTAGCCAGCAAAAGCTTGGTAGGTAGGTACGCCTCTTTTGGCCTTTGGGGTCTGCCACAGAGGAGTCCATCTTTTGCCTTGCGTTTGACTCTTGGAGCAGAAGGTATGGGCTCATTATTAAAATAAATAAAAAAACCCTCAACCGGTAGCGGTCCCAAAACCAAATGGGGACATAAGGTCTAGCGTAGAGCTTAAGCCGCTGGATATCCTTCTGTTTCAGATAGGCTCTGTCCATTTAGTGTTGACCTCTGCTAGAGGTAGATTTCGGGGTCCATAGTCATCAATGACGCATATCTTCATGTGCCGTTTTTTCCAGGCTCATCAAGGGTTTTTTTTGCAAATTGCAGTGCAAAGTCATCCTTTTTTTTATTTTTGTGACTCTGCTCTTCGGGCTGGCCACAGCTCCGAGGGTTCACAAAGCTCCCAGCCCAGTACTGGCCCTGCTAAAAAAGCAGATGTGCCAATCTCAGTATACCTCAATAATCTTTGTTCAGGAAGCAGTCTGTTCCAGATTTTCCTTTGATCCATTTCTGCAGGAGGAAGTTGTATCAAGGTCAAGGCATGTTCCCTACGTACAGTCCTACTCTAGGTCTTTGGAAGAGGATCATTCTCTCTGTCTGGAACATGAAGTTCCAGGCATTGCATTGCCAGAGGGCTTTATTCTCAGGGTATTGCAGAGCTAAGATTGCTGGTTGATGGTTCGAATTCTGCAGAAGGAATGGGGAAGATAACCACTGATGCCAGCTTCTTCAGTTGGTTTGAAGGTGGCTATAGTTCAGTGGACTTGGTCTCCACAGGAGAAAATACTGCCCATCAATATCTTGGATTTTTGGCCAGTAAACCTTGCTCTGGATGTTGGGACAAACCAGTTGTAGGTGTAATCCAGAAATGCCTCTGCAGGTATATATATTAACCAGCAGGAGTCATGCAAGTCAGGAAGTCAACCAAATTCTGTCCTTGACAGTGCAACAAGTGCTGTCTCTATCACTAGTACATACTCCAGGTATAGAATAATGGCAGGGGGAATTCTGCAGGTGGATCTACTAGATTCCAAGTTCCACAAGTGGGAACAGGATGTGTCTGGGACAAAAGTCCCACCGGCAATAGGGGCAGATGCACTGGTAACACCTTTAGGGACCAGTTCTCCCTTATTTGATGCTTTCCCTCTGTTTCAACTTCTCCCACATCTTTTGCGAAGAATCTGGAAGGTGGTAACACTGATAATAGCGTTAGCCGAATTAGCCCAGGAGGGCTTGGTACGCTGACATTGCGAGGCTTGCAGTGGTCGCTCCTTGAACACTCCCAGTCCTGCGGGACCTAATGGTCTTGAGTCCTGTATCTCAGCACTGTTGAGCCGTGGAAGCTGGTTTCAGGGAACCTCGATTAGAGGACTTGGAAATATTTTTTTCCTGGGGGAAGCCAGGAAGTGGCACCCACAGGAATATGAGTGGGAAATTTTATTTTCTTCCTCCTTATCTCGGAAGATGGCTTCTTTGTTTGCTATCACTTCACTAAGTGGAGTGTCAAAGCTGGTGGTTCTTTCATGCAAGGAGCCGTTCTTGGTCGCACATTATAAGGTGATGTGCAGCCAGAAGAGCCCAGGAAGGGCAGGTGGCATCCAGGTCGAATGTTTAGCAGTGGATCTGCCAGTTTACCAAGGATGCCTATGGTTTTAAAAGGCAAAATCCCATTTTTTTCTGGGAAGAGTTTCACTACCAGATGTGTGGGAGTATCTTGGGCCATCTGCAATCAGGTGTCGGTGGTCCAGGTGTGCAAGACCGCTATTTGGTCTTTGGTTTATACATCCACTGGGTTTTTACCAGGTGTACATCAAGAACATGGAGGAGACTGCCTTGGTCTCAGCGTATTACAAACAGTAATAGTGGCAGAAGAAGATGTTGGCTCAGATGCAGAAGACTGACGTTCTGTTTGTATTGCCAGAAGTTCCCAAGAAGGGACAGGCAGCATCTAAGTCGACTATTTCCCAATGGTTTTGACAAGTGATTGTTCAGGCGTATGGTTTAAGGGGTAAGGCCCCGCCTTTTCCAGTAAATGCACACTCTACCAGAAGAGTGAGTGCTTCATGGGCAGTTCATCATCAAGCATCGATGGCTCAGATTGCAAGGCTGCTACTTGGTCTTCGGTGCATACATTCACTAGGTTTTATCAAGTGAATGTTAGGACTCAGGGGGATGTTGCATTTGGATGCAGTGTACTGCGGGCAGCAATATAGATCCTGCTGCTCTGATGATGTTTCTTTACTCATAATGGGCTCCCTTCCCTCAAAAGCATTACTGGGGACATCCCAGTTAGTTATGGCTGCTCTGTGTCCTGTGATGTACGAAAGAAATTAGGATTTTTTCCACAGCTTACCTGTAAAATCCTTTTCTTGGAGCACATTACAGGAAATAGAGATCCCTCCCCTCTTGTCTGGGAAGTTTATTGCGTGCTACAAAAATGAGGTACTTCCTGTGTAGGAGGGGTTAAATAGGGAAGGACTTCTTGTTTGATTTACCAGTGTCCATTCACGAGTAGGTGGCATATAACTTAGTTATTATGGCTTCTCTGTGTCCAATGATGTACTCCAAGAAAAGGATTTTACATGTAAGCTGTAGAAAAAAATCCTAATATTTCACCAAAGCCCCCTAACAGGGCTCCTAAAAAAATAAATAAAAAAAAATGTAAAAAAAAAATTCAAACCATACAATTGTAAAAAGTAAAATAATAAAAATAAAAACTACTGACACCAATCTCTGCCCTAATGACACCATCCACTGCTCTACTGACACGTCAGTAAATATACACATGTGTTTAAACTTTGGGATGCACACCCTAATGCAATAGGCTGTGTACACCTATGGGATTATTATTGTGTCCACTGACACCAATGCAGGGGGTGGTTATTGTGTCCACTGACACCAATGCTGAGGATTATTATCACATCCACTGACTCCAACACTGAGGGTATTTATTTTTCTCCCACTTTCTCTTCAGTGTGCATTGCGGTATAGTGCAAATAATGCAGCAACAATGAAATTTTCTGGCTTTGAGGTGTGTTACTGACAATTTATTTTGAACAGACTGTATGACTTGATGTAATGCACTGCAACTCACAAAAATGTGCCGTCATTGTGTGGCCCTCTCAAAGTGTCAGGGGGCTGCATTTGCAGTCCTCTATAATTTTTAGGTTGACCCCTACTGCCCACCTTTTTTTTCATAGGCTTATAAACATACATATAAAGAGCTGCTTCTAAAATTGACCGTGTAACACTGAAGACTTGCATGCTTTTTTATAATATTATATGATTTCATTATTTTTCTCCTCTTATTCTCAGATCGATCTGAACAAAGTGCAGAAGGTCAAGAAAACTCAAATGAAGATGAGTGATGCAATCAAGTGTATATGAATGTGCTGTAACTTGTATATTGTACTGTATTTACATATGACAAAATGCCTCAATAATATTTTGGTTTAGACTAATGTTTAATAAGTATGGATAAAAAAACGTAATGCGTTGTAAGTTATTTCACAGTTGTTTTGACTTTTGAACAAAATGAATGGTGACTCTTGCTTGTGTAGTGCAGTTGGAAGGAAATTCTATTTACTAATTTATAAAGCAAAAAAACTTTGTAAGAATGAGTTGATGGATAATGGTATGTATGATTAAAAATTTGTGTTGTATAAGCACATGGCAGGTTGGAAAACGCATCTGAAAGTATTTCTGTATTTTATATGCTATGGGCAGTGTGTGGTTTATGTTTTCATAAGTACCAAATTTATGCAGCTTTCCCTTTAGAATTATGGCTTTATTGCCTAATGTCAAAATAGAGAAATGAGCTGCAGGTCATGTGATAACAGGTGGGAATGTACTGTGGTCTAATTTCTATGTAAGCCATGTTTCTCTATCATCTCTGCATCTTCTTCCTTCTTCGATGACTTGCACTATTGCATTTTTTAAGCATTAACAGTGCATGCACAATTTTGCAATACCAAATATATTTTGTCAGGGAAAATGAAATGTGACATTTCAATAAAACTCCGTTCTAAAATGTCATTTATTGTGTGCTGGTATGTAACTATGGTGTTTGTAGGTTGCTGTAATTGCTTCAAATGTTTTTCATATAGCATAACAAAGTTAAACAGATGTAGCCATCAGGTGTAGACAGTATAGCATTAGAAACCAACCAGTCAAAGTAATAGTTGGGGAACATTGCATACAGTCTTGGCCAAAAATATTGGCACCCCTGCATTTGTCAGATAATGCATCACTTCACCCAGAAAATTGTTGCAATTACAAATGTTTAGGCGCTCTCGTGTTTATTCCTTTTGTTTGTATTGGTATGACACAAAAAAGTGGAGAAACAAAAAACCAAATCTAACACAATCCATGCAAAACTTCAAAAATGGACTGGACAAAATTATTGGCACCTTCTCAAAATTGTAAGAAATACTGTATTTATCGACGTATAACACGCAAATTTATTTTGAGGGAAGTTTCTGTTAAAAAAAACGTAACTTTTAAATAAGGAACTTTGAATCAAAATAAGGGTCAGTGCCCATCAGCAGCCTCACCATTGCCATCAATGCAGCCTGATCAATGCCTATCTGCAGCCTCACAGGTGCCATCAATGCAGTCTCATCAGTCCACATCAATGCAGCCTCACAAGTGCCATCAATGCAGCAGCTTCACCATTGCCATCAATGCAGCAGCCTCACCATTGCCATCAATGCAGCAGCCTCACCATTGCCATCAATGCAGCAGCCTCACCATTGCCATCAATGCAGCAGCCTCACCATTGCCATCAATGCAGCAGCCTCACCATTGTCATCAGTGCAGCCTGATCAATGCCCATCTGCAGCCTAGAGGGGACAGGGAGGGGGGCTGGATGAGCGCCGACAGATTACATACAGTGAGAATCTCCTATGATAGACAGAACAGTGGTCCAATGACGACCCTGGAGACGGGACTTCCTATTACAGAGGCTGCTTAGTAAACAGGAGATTCTCACTGTATGTAATCTGACGGCGCTCGTCCCGCCCCCCTCCCTGTCCCCTCCGAGGCAGCTAAAATGGAACTATTGGCGTATAACACGCACATGCTATTTACACCCAATTTTCAGGGTGAAAAAGTGCGTGTTATACACAATAAATACAGTAATTGCAAGTTTGTGATGCTCCTGTAATTTGTAATTCATCTCTACTGTATCAATTAACAGGTTCTGACAATATAGAAATCACACCGGCGACAAGTTAAAATGGTGAAAAATTGAT
Source organism: Lithobates clamitans (assembly GCA_037952925.1). Classification (NCBI taxonomy): domain Eukaryota; kingdom Metazoa; phylum Chordata; class Amphibia; order Anura; family Ranidae; genus Lithobates; species Lithobates clamitans. Next base: position 709,872 of record JBBGZY010000351.1, on the reverse strand, counting down.
TCAAACGTTCTGTTATGTCTGTGTGCCACACGGAGAATGGAGAAGAGAAAGAGTAGAAAAGTATTGTCTGAGGAGTGGGGAACAAAAATTGTGGAAAAGAATCGAATCTCCAAGAGGGCAAAATGTATTAATCGCTTAATTCGGTTCTGATTTGTGGCCCCATTGTGTTTAAAAGAAAAACACATCTCTTATGTCTATGCAGGCTGTCGGCTCCAGCCCAGGCATAAGCCCATTCATTTTTTATGGGGAAACCCTAACATCAAGAGTTAGAGCCAAAGAATATTCCTGAAGCATTTATGATGGCAACATTAGTGATACTCCAGGTCAGGCATTCTATCTGAGATCCTCCAATCAAAATGTGGATACAGTTGTGCAAAAGTGACTTGAAGAAACATATACTGACGACAAGTCACTGATTTATGTTGAAAGGAACATCATGAGACAATCTTGCTAAATAGTTTTTTTTTGTTTTATATTTGTACTGGTGGGTGAACCATGGACATGTTTTTAAATCCCAGAATATAAATCAATAGATCAATCAATCAGACTCCAATCTCTCCACCGTGGCCAAGACCAAAGAGCTGTCCAAGGATGTCAGGTACAAGATTGTAGACCTACACAAGGCAGGAATGGGCTACAAGACCATCGCCAAGCAGCTTGGTGAGAGGGTGACAACAGTTTGTGTAATTATTTGCAAATAGAAGAAACACAAAATAACGGTCACTCTCCCTCGGTCTGGGGCTCCATGCAAAATCTCACCTTGTGACGTTGCAATGATCGTAAGAATGGTGAGGAATCAGCCCAGAACTACACGGGAGAATCTTGTCAATGATCTCAAGGCAGCTGGGACCATAGTCACCAAGAAAACAATTGTTAACACTATCCTGTGAAGGACTGAAATCCTGCAGCACCCGCAAGGTCCCCATGCTCAAGAAAGCACATGTACAGGCCCATCTGAAGTTTGCTAATGAACATCTGAATGATTCAGAGGAGAACTGGGTAAAAGTTGTAGCCAGAAGAGGCCAAAATCTAGCTCAACCTGCTGTGTTTGGAGGGGAGGAATGCTGCCTATGACCCCCAAGAACACCATCCCCATCGTCAAACATGGAGGTGGAAACATGCTTTGGGGGTGTTTTTCTGGTAAGGGTACAGGACAACTAAACCACATCAAAGGGACCATGGATGGGGCTATGTACCATCAAATCTTGGGTGAGAACCTCCTTCTCTCAGCCAGGGCATTGAAAATGGGTCGTGGATGGGTATTCCAGCATGACAATTACCCAAAACACATGGCCAAGCAACAGAGTGGCTCAAGAAGAAGCACATTAAGGTCCTGGAGTGGCCTAGCCAGTCTCCAGACCTTAATCCCATAGAAAACATGGAGGGAGCTGAAGGTTCGAGTTACCAAACGTTAGTCTCGAAACCTTAATGACTTGGAGAGGATCTGCAAAGAGTGGGACAAAATCCCTCCTGAGATGTGTGCAAACCTGGTGGCCAACTACAAGAAACATCTGACCTCTGTGATTGCCAACAAGGGTTTTGCCATCAAGTACTTAGTCATTTTTTTGCGAAAAGGTCAAATACTTATTTCAATTATTAAAATGCAAATCAATTTGTAACTTTTTTTGAAATGCATTTGGATATTTTTGTTGTTGTTCTTTCTCTCACTGTTAAAATAAACCTACCATTAAAATTATAGACTCATCATTTTTTTGTCAGTGGGCAAACATACAAAATCAGCAGGGGATAAAATACTTTTTTCTCTCACTGTACGTGTCTACAGACACAATTCCCCTATCGCTGGGTGCCCAATTCCATAGATAACTTGGGAATTAAACTTGCTTCCTCTTACTCCACCTTGTTCCCGGCCAACTACTATGCCCCGCGAGTGCTCCTTGACCTCTCTTCTCCATTCCTGGCAATACTCCTCCCTCTCTTCGATAGGCCAGATCCATGCAGTCAAAATGACAATCCCCCAAAGTCCTCTATTTCCTTCTGACCTTGCCTATACACGTTCCCTTCTTCTTTTTATGTCTTTAACAGAACAGAATTCCTTCAGTTTATCTGGGTTCATAAGCACCCTAGAGTTCCCAGATCGTTCAGGAACTACAATTCCCATCATGCCTAGTCATGTCTGTGAATGTCAGTGTTTTACAATGCCTCATGGGATGTGTAGTTCCGTAACAGCTGGAGGGCCGTAGTTTGAGGATCCCTGCTCTATACCCATAGATTGCAAGGAGGCCTGGGAGCTCCTAATATACCCAAATATTATCTGGCAGCCCAGATTTCTCAATTATCTGTTACATGCCCCCCTCTGACATGCCATTGTGGGTACTTTTTTTAACTACCTAATTGTGCCCCAGTTTCTTTGCAGGCATTGCATTACTTCCTCATAAATTATGCCCTCTGACACTAAGCCCTCTTATGCTTAATAGCTTGAAGCTGTGGGATTCTGTTTGCTATTCAGGAAGTTTGATGTCCCCTTTCTTTTACCGATCATTAATAACCCCCTTTTTCCACTGGGGTTAAGAATAACCTTGTTTCCTCTCCTGGTGGACCTCCCATGGCTTCACCAGGGTGCATCATTTTCCAACTGTGTGCTTGTTTCCGTCATGGGTGAGCCTCCAGGAGACGCACAAGATCCCAAGGAGGAGGGAACACTTCCATTATTTGTAATTGCAGCACTAGATTTTGTCTCTTTATCGTACTTTCACCTTTCCTTTTCACAAGACGTCTTTAAAGCATACCTGTCTACACCCCCTGGTGTTCCCTGGCCTTATTTTCTTGCTTTACACCTTTCTTAATGGTAGGTCTTCTTTGTTGGCCCTTTCCTATGTGACACAATGAGAGAAAGATCTTGAATCTAGTATTGAGGGGGAGGACTGAAGCAAGGCCTGGGTGACGATAGCGAAATGCTTATTCAACACTACCACCCTCAAGGCTGTTTACAAAGTGCTCTTGCAGTGGTACTTGGTTCCTGGCTATGCTTCCCCATGCTTATCCTGGCAGCAGTGACAGATGTTTTCAAAATTGTGGTCAGCGTACGGATGTATACGTCTAACTGGCTTCTGGTCTAGGGTCTTTGGCCTGCTGCAGACATTATTTCATGTGACTGCCTGTAAAGAAGCTTGACTGGCTCTTTTACCTTTCCCTATATCAGGCCTTTTTGCACCCCAGCAGAAATTGGCCTCATACCTTTTTTATTTCTGCCAAGCAAACCATTGCCCATGCCTGGAAGACTCCGTCTGTTGCTTTTCAGGGAGTAAAAACCAGGATGGCCGCTCTGATGGTTAATGAGCAGATGCGCAGTATATTGAGGGATTTGCATGCAAAACTTTTGAAAGTCTGGGAACCATGGCTAAGTTACTCATTTCTGTCCCTACCCCTGACTAGTTATGGTCGACTATAATACTTGTTTGTACAGGCCTGGCATCCGTGATACTTGCCCACTCCTGGAGTTCCGCTCTCCCTCCTTTTCTTTCTTTGTTTCCTCACTCTCCTTTTCATTTCTGATATGAAGGCTATTAATGAAGACTGCTGTCCTCTCGGACAGCGCAGTGTAGCCTGTGATATCTACCTACGTTTTAACCTGGTCCTGGTAACAGTTTACTGTTGCCTATTATGCGTACACATGCTGCTTTCTTACATGCCTGTTTGATGTCACCCCTGTGTGGGCAAACCATGGCTTGTTATGATTTCTTGAAATTCCAATAAAAATATTTGAAACAGAAAAAGATATTAACCTATCCTAATTGTACAGTACAGGGCACAGGCTGGATATTCATACTCAGGGTTTTTGGCTGGTACTTTTACATAACTGGACACTGGCAAAGCTTTTCTGTGCACACTCCTAAAAGCCCACCCCACTCTGAGAGTCCCAGTTCTCGCTTATAGAGAAGTTCTATGCTTAACTAATTTGTTATTTTACTTCAAATGACACTTTGCTGCCTTCTGTTTTAACAAGAGAAGCAGTGCATCGGGATTGGTGCAACCTTGGGAACTGTACCCAGACCCCATGTTGTGGGGAACAGACTGTAATGTTTTGCGTATTAGATCCTGCACTCACCTTGGCACTGAGGGTAATAAGTGTAGTTGGCTGCAGGAGCTTATACAGGTCCAGGGCTGTGGTTCATTCCTATGGTTCCCAGACCCTGAAGAGCCCTCCAGGGGGTATGTCCACAGTGACAGACGAAAACTGAACCCATACATGGACCAGCAATGTGGAAAGGTAAGACAGGTTCACCCTGATATCAGATCTCCACACACTTATTTACGTTTCCTCAATAGTCTGTTTTTATGTTAAAACAATCGGGGAATTGAGAATGTGTTTTGACTTTATTCACTTACCCCATTTCTGCACTCTACTTCGCAAGTACCCCATAGAAGAATGGGCAGCAGTGGCAAAAATTCAGGAAAACCCTTGCTTTGACTATAGTTTAACAACCAGTCTTTGCATCTGATTTTAGTTTTCTTTTCTGCAACTATGTTAAACTTTCTTGTACAAGTAATGACTTTAATATAGCCATCACTGTTCAGAGCTCGAAAGTGGCAGGCTTCTTCTCCACCCTCACCTTCTATACCTGCGTAGAAAGTGAAACTACCTTCTCTAAAAGAGTGGTATTAAAGGGGGCCAGAGATGATTTTCTCACCCCCAGGCTCCTGTACACCTCATGATATGACCTCACATAATGTGGTTACCAATGTAGATATGCTTACTTGTGCTGTGCTCAAACACCTTGGCATAGTGGCACTTGATTCTTGTCATACCCTTCTGAATATTAAAAGGCCTGCAAAGTCTAAAAGTACATTCCTCATCCATGAACTAATAGAATGGGAAACTTAACCCCTTTGTGCCTTAGGGTAAAACAAATCTAAATGCCTATTCCCAATTTAGACGTGTTAGTAAAACCGTACATATTAGCACAACTACTTTGTGAATCCAGGTGGATTATGCCTTTTTTTCAGGACAAATTCTGCTTTCATTTGGTGGTTAATGGTATTGGATATCTCCCTGATTTATTTTTCTTAAGTTTTTTTATTATTATCAAAGGAATTTTTTTTTAATGTAACTGTATATTACTTGCTACTACCATAACCTACCACCAAAGAACAACCAAAAAACAATTGTGCCCATTTTCCTTTTTTTTTAATCCTACCTAGACCACACTGACACTTTGAGTTAAAATAATTTTTTTTTGCTAGAAAATTACTTAGAATCCCCAAACATTATATTTTTTCTAATACCCTAGAGAATAAAATGACGATCGTTGCAATACCCTCTGTCAGACCGATCTTACAAGCGCACTTTCTTTTGGATAAAATAATTTTTTTGAATTAAAAAATAAGACAACAGTAAAGTTAGCCCAATTTTTTTTTTTTATATTGTTAAAGACAATGTTACGCCGAGTAAATTGATACCCAACATGTCACGCTTCAAAATTGCACCCGCTCGTGGATAGGCGACAAACTTTTACCCTTAAAAATCTCTATAGGCGATGTTTAAAAATGTCTACAGGTTACCAGTTTTGAGTTACAGAGGAGGTTTAGGGCTAGAATTATTGCTCTCGATCTCAGCGATACCTCACATGTGTGGTTTGAACTACGTTTTCATATGCGGGCGCTACTCAAGTTTGCGCTCGCTTCTGTGCGCGAGCTTGTCAAGACGGGGCACTTTAAAAAGAATTCTATATATTTTTTTCTTTATTTTACTTACCGTATATACTCGAGTATAAGCCGAGTTTTTCAGCACATTTTTTTTGTGCTGAAAAGTGCCCCCTCAGGTTATACTCGAGTCAAGCACTTTTCTGGTGCAAAGAATGACATTTTCCAAACCGACTTTGGGGCCCCGTATCTCGGGACCACTTAGTGCTAGGAACCCAAAATTTGGTGTTCAAACCCAGTGAAACTAGCACTACAACATATCCAAAGCTGGGGTTCCTAGCACCAAATGGCCCCGAGATTTGGGGGCCCAAATTCGGTTCGGAAAATGTCATTCTCTGCTGCAGAAAAGTGCTGGACATTTTCCAAACTGACTTTGTATCTCGGGGCCACTTAATGCTAGGAACCCCACCTTTGTAGTACTAGTTCCACTGGGTTTGCACACCAAATTTGGGGTTCCTAGCACCAAGTGGCCCCAAGATACGGGGCCCCAAATTCGGTCAACTGTGTCCATCTGCAGCACTGTCATTTCGGGACCCTTTGGGTCCAGAGACCCCAAATTTTGGCTGCAGCTAGGGGGCATCTAGGAAATCTTAACTACCAAATTTGAAGTTTGGGGGACCTATGGCTGCAAATGGGCACAGTGAGGCTGCAAATAGGCATTGTTGTCCCTCTTTTCCACTTACAGTAGCTGCGCATTTCTCACCCTAGGCTTATACTCAAGTCAATACGTTTTCCGAGTTTTTTGTGGTAAAATTAGTTGCCTCGGCTTATATTCGGGTCGGCTTATACTCAAGTATATACGGTAATTTTTTTGACACTTTTTAAAAAAAATTATTTTTGGGTCACTTTTATTCCTATTACAAGGAATGTAAACATCTCTTGTAATAGAAAAAAAGCATGACAGGACCTCTTAAATATGAGATCTGGGGTCAAAAAGATGATAGATCTTATATTTAAACTAAAATGCAATAAAAAAAAAAACAATCACTTGGGGAAAAAAAAAGAATTTCTCCTTTAAGAGCAATGGGCGGAAGTTACGTTTGACGTCGCTTCTGCCCTCCCATGCCATGGAGCCGAGCAGGGGCCATCTTCCCCTCAGTCGACAGGCAGGCATCCACAGGAAAGGACGTGTTTGTCACCGGTGCTACCAGCGGGTCCGGTAAGCGGCAGAGACGACCGGAGCGTGGCGGGAGTGGGTGGGAACTTCTCCCACCACCAATAAAAGTGATCTTGCGGCGAATCTGCCTCGGAGACCACTTTCATCTTAAAGAGAAATGCACGGCATTCCCGAAAATACCGGGGTTATGGCAGCTGTCTCTGTGAATGGCCCAGAGAGATGCAATGTATTGTTATGGCAGCTAGCTGCTGCCATAACTCCTGTATTTAGCATCACAGTGTCAAAGTACTGACATGCGAGTTTGCATGAAGTGGTTACAAAAAAAACTGACCCTTGACCTTGACCCAAACACTAACCCTAGATCAAACCGTGGGGTATTATTTTTGTAAAAAAAAAAGTATTTTTTTTTCACACTTTTTTTTTTTTTCCCCATCTCAGAGAACAATACATTGCATCTCTCTCGTCCATTCACAGAGACAGAAAACACAGGGCGGACTTCACAGTGACTGATCACTGTGATAGCCAATCAGAGGCTATCACAGTGATCAGTTGACTCGGAATCGGCTGTTCTGGGTTCTGATCGTTCGAACGGGGCCCGGGGCTCTCAGCACAAAGGGAGATGCACAAATATGTGGCCCCCACCGAAAAAAGCCCACACCACACTAGGAATGAGAGCACAGTGTGGTCAGTTTTCTAGCTGTGCTGTAAACTCAGCCTTCTCTCTTCCAATGATCAGACTTGTCCTGACATGCCTCCCCCTGCACAGCTATTCACTGGGAAGTTTGGTGTGCTGCTGTTTCTCCTCCCTCTCTCTATGCAGCTGAGAACAGAGGGAATGTGGGGGGGGGGGGTATTTATTTTATTTTTTTTTATATCTATACACAAATGTTTTACATTAAATTTCGACTGTAAACTGAATGGGTTGTTTTACAACGTAAGGGCTCACATACACTTTAAAGGCTTTCTTTGTTCTTGCAGGTCCTACTATGTAAGCGCAAAGAGCCATAAAGAGAGGCTTAAGTTTTCAAAGGTGCAATTGGACCTTCGACTGGACTAGGTCAATGAACAACTAACAATCCTGTCTTGCAGGACTGAACTCTGGCAGAACACTTAGGGCTCATTTAAACTTGCTTCGGCTTCAACAAGGCTTCAGACAGGCTTTGTTAAAGCTCTCTGAATGCCAGTCAAAGCTCCTGTCACTAAATAAAATGGTTAGCTTACAGTCCTGTTTACACCTGATTTTGCTTTGCTTCAAAAATTATACCCCTTGTAGCTTCAGTGGTGCTTCAAAGCATATTCAAAGCCTTCATAGAAGTCTATGGCAAAGCTCGCTTGAAGCCCCACCAAGCCTCACCGAAGAACCAAGCAAAAGCAGGTGTAAACAGGCTAACCATTTTATTTAGTGACAGGAGCTTTGACTGGTGTTCAGAGAGCTTTAACAAAGCGTGTCCGAAGCCATGTTTTTTTTTGTTTTTTTTGTTTTTTTTTTATCCACTTCAGCGAAAGTTTACCGAGAGACATTATTTCAACTTTGTGTCAAACTTTATCTCTTCTCCTTTTTCACATCATTGTGGATTGTTTCCGTCACATCTTTATTATTTTTCCTTTCTAGGATATTCTTAAATATTTTTAAAAACCGGCGACAAAACGCCTTCTATAATTATAAACCCTATTATTATCTTAGTCTCTCTCAGTCCCTCTTATTTCCCCCCGCCCCCCCTCCCCCTCATCCCCCCCCTCCCCCCCTCCCCCTCCCCTGTGTCTGGTCCGTTCCTTTATGTTATTTATTTATCCACTTGGCTCTGCACCTGTTCTTTCTTTTATCCTATCTAAATAAATATCCGAGACTTTGTAGTTTTTCCAACTTTCCCATCTACTATTATCCCCTTTCTCTCCTCCTTCCATTTTGTAGTGATAATCTATTTCCTTTAGCCAGTCTCTAATGTCTGGTTTTCCACTTTGTAGCCAATTCTTGGGAATTAAGGCCTTGGCCGCATTCAGGAGGTTAGGTATTATTGATTTTCTATATTGTTTCTTAGGTTTATTGTAGATATGGAAGAGGCAAGTCCAAATATTTTGTTCTATTTCTTCTCCAGTTATTTCCTTTATGTTATTTAACACTTCCTTCCAGTACTCCATTATTATTGGGCATTCCCACCATATGTGTGTGATCGTTGCTATTTGGCCACATTTTCTCCAACACAAGGAGGTTCTATCTTGATGGAATCTGTGTATTCTTACTGGGGTCATATACCATCTTGATACTAGTTTATAATTCATTTCTATGGTCTTCATGTCCCAAGCCTTATTATATCCCATTTCTATCATTTTTTCCACTTTTTGGTTATCTATTTTTAAATTCATTTCTTTTTCCCATTGATTTATATATTCTGGTCTTTCTTGTGCTTCCAAATCTGTCAGTATACTATAAATTTTTGATGTTCCGTTTTTTAATGGTGTTTCATTGCTACATAGCTTTTCCAGTGCAGTTAATTTTGTTTCATCTCTCAGTGGGTGTGGTATTGTGCTTACTAGGTGCCTTAGTTGAGTATAATTCCATTCATTCATCTTCCATCCATTCCTTTCCTCTATTTCTACTCGTGTTCTTATTTTGCCATTTCTAGTGATATCTTTCAGTCGTGGGTTACCTATTCCTTGGATTTCAAATATTTCCCTCCCAGGGGTGAAGAGATTCGATCCTGTGAGTGCTAATAGTGGTGAATTATATTTCCATTCATTCTTTAAGTGAATGGTGTCCCAGATTTTAAATACATTTTTTGTTATTTCGTGCGTGTCGGTGTCCAATAGTCTATATTTCCGTGGAATCCAAATATTCTTATGTAGTGTGGCTCCACTTATTGTGTTTTCCATTTCCACCCATTTTTTTTCATTTTTCTCATTTGTCCACTCTAACATTCGTGTTAAAACTATGGCTTTATAGTACCTACTTATATCTGGGAGGGCAAGACCCCCATGCTCCTTTTTCCTTGTGATCAGCGTGTATTTAATTCTTGGTTTTTTATTAAGCCATATGTATTTTAGCAGGATTGTTTTAATTATTTTAAAAAAGCTCTGCGGGATTTTTACTGGTAACATCTGTAATCTGTAGTTTATTTTAGGTAATATCGTCATCTTAAACATATTTATTCTTCCAATCCATGAAAGTGGCTGTATTCTTAACTTTTTCATTTCTTCTTTGACCTCATTGATCAGTGGAATAAAGTTTGCCTGATAAATTTTTTCGACTCTAGGAGTTATTTTAATTCCAAGGTAATTTAGTTCTTTTACCCAAGTGAATGGGAATTCTTTTTGTAAAAACTGAACTTCCTTTTTCTCTAGACCTATGTTTAATATTTCCGTTTTTATTGGATTAATTTTGAAGTTTGACAGTTCTCCGTATTTTTTAATTTCTTTCAGTATGTTTGGGAGTGACACTCTTGGGTTGGATACGTACATCAAGATGTCGTCCGCGTAGGCAGCGATCTTATGCTCTTTTCCTCCTAGTTTCGCTCCTTCTACCTCTTTGTTATTGCGGAGTGTTGCTAATAGTGGTTCTAAGGCCAATACATATAATAGTGGAGACAATGGACAGCCTTGCCGTGTTCCATTCTGCATCTTAATTTTTGGAGAGAGTCTACCATTTACTTTTACGACTGCTGTCGGGCCATTATACAAATTTGTTATCCACTTCATCATTTTTGTCCCAATACCCAAGTGCCGCAATGTATCCATCATGAAACCCCAGTCTACCCTGTCAAATGCTTTTTCTGCATCCAATGACAGGAATAGAACTGGGGTCTCATTCTGCACCTTCTTGTGCAACATCAATAATGATTTTAGGCTGTTGTCCCGCCCCTCTCTCCCCGGGACAAAACCAGTTTGGTCCGGGTTGATCCACAGTGGGATTAGTTTTTTTATCCTAGTGGCCAGGATCTTGGAGTACAGCTTCGTATCAGCGTTCAATAGGGCTATTGGCCTGTAACTTGAGCAGTTAACTTTGTCTTTCCCTTCTTTTGGTAGTATTGTAATATGAGCTAATAACGATTCACTTCTTATTTCTTCATCTTCCCCTAAGGAATTCATATATTCTAATAGTTTTGGAGTCAGCTGTTCTTCAAATTTTTTATAGTATTTGACCGTAAACCCGTCTGGTCCTGGGCTTTTTCCTACGGGAGTTTCCTTTAATGCCAGTTTTACCTCTTCATGCGTAATATTTTTTTCCAATTCTTCTAGTTGGTCTATTTTTAGTTTTGGTAAGTTTGCTTTTTTTAAATATTCTTGTATCTTCTTTGTTCTTGTATTCGCTTCTTTCCAACTTTCCTGTCCTTTTATTGCATAAAGGGAGCTGAAGTATTTTTGAAATGTTATCGCTATATCTGTAGTTTTATTTACCACTTCTCCTTTTTCATTTTTGATCTTCTCAATGTAGTTCAGAGACTTCTTTTTTTTTACCAGATTTGCTAGGTATTTTCCTGGTTTATTACCCCATTTATATTTTTCTTGTACTACTCTGTTGTAGTCCTTCCTTTCTTCTTGTTCCATCCAGTCTTTTAATTGCTCTCTCTTTTGAGATAGTAGGCCGAAGATTTTGTTGTTTACTTGATTTTTGTGTTTTCGTTCCAATTCATAAATTTCTTTAATTATTTGCTGCATGTTTGTTTTCCTTTCCTGTTTTTTTCTTGCCCCTATAGCTATTAACTTGCCCCTAATAACAGATTTATGCGCCTCCCATATTGTTGCTTTCGATACCTCTGGTGTATCGTTTTCTTCAAAATATCTTTTAATTTCTTCTATGATGCTTTTTTCGGTCTCACTGTCTTCTAATAAAGTTTCGTTGATTCTCCATGGACCCCTTTCAAGGGCTTCTCCTTTTATTTTCATTCTCAAGATTACTGGGCTGTGGTCTGAGGCGGTTATTATGCCTATTTTTGTTTCTTCTATTTCTTCCAAGTTTCTATGTTCGACCATGATGTAATCCAATCTGGAGTAAATTTTGTGTACTGTTGAATAGAATGTGTAGTCCTTTGTGCTGGGGTGCTGAATTCTCCAAGGGTCTATTAGTTGCTGTTCATATAATGTTCTTTTTAATTTCTTTAGTTGATTTACCTCTTTGTCCCTTACTCTTGAGGTACTGTCCATTTTATTATCCATGCTGAAGTTGAAGTCTCCAGCTAGTATTAATTTTCCTTGCTTGAATTCCATTAGTATTTTAATTATATCTATCAAATATTTTTTAGGGTTCTTATTAGGACAGTAGACATTGGCCAATGTATATTTTACCCCGTATATAGTTCCTGTAATAAAAAGATATCGACCCTCCGGGTCTATTTTCCTTTGATCTATTAGAAAACGTACATTTTTCCCTATACCGATGGCTACTCCTTTGGCCCTTCTTATTGGCGAGTCTCCTTGATACCATGTTGGTATGTTTCTTGAATAAATTTTGGCACTTGAGTTTTGGGTTATATGCGTCTCCTGTAGGAAAATTATTTCTGCTTTACTTTTTTCAAGTTCTCGGAGGATGATGTTTCTCTTCCCTGGGGAATTTAGTCCTCGGACATTGTAAGAGATTATTTTTATGCTGTTTACGTTTTCCATTCTTGTGCCTTTTCTTCCCCGCCCGTCCTCCGGCCCTCCCCCCCACGCGGTCCCCCTAGGAGACCGGATGGAGGGGACACCCAGCGGACGCACGGGGTCTCCTCATCTCTTGTCTCAGAATAGGTGTGCCTATGTAACCACTCATGTGACTCAGACCTCTCCCTCCCCACCCTCCCTCCCCCTCCCCTCCCTCCTCCCACCCTCCCCCTCCCTTTTTTCTGATATGGGTTTTTTACCCCCATATTCTCTAGAGCTGAGAGCATTTTACTTTGTTTTGTGGGGCACGCTCTGCCCCCTCTGCTCTATTTATTGTGAGGCGGAGCTCTGTAGGACACCCTATTCCCCCCCTGCCTAAGCACTAATAGGGCGACCCCCTGTCCACTCCGTGAGTCCCTGTCTCCCTCTCCCTGCATTTTTGTTGTGTTTTACCAATCCTTTCACTTTCCTTTTTTCCCATCCCATCAACCCCAGCCCCCCCCCCTTTCCACTCTAAGGCCCCTTGCACCGTTGTGTGATATTTTCTCAGATATTAATTTCCCCGAGAGTCCACATCTTGATGTCTGATCCTTGAATTTACTTGCCACTGTAGGTCATCTCTTGCCGTTATTCGCTCCTGACTATTTGCATATTTTTCCAGTTCTGGGGAGGGGATTTCTAGTTTGTTGCAAAAGTCCGGAATCTCCTCTACATGTCTTAGCCTCGCACTTATTCCGTTTTTCCTTGCTATTAGACATGCTGGAAAACCCCAGTTGTATTGAATTTCTTGCTCCCGGAGGATTTCTAATAATGGCTTTAGTATCCGTCGTCTTTTCAGCGTTTCTTGAGATAGGTCTTGAAATATTTGTAATTTACCTCCCGCAAACTCTATTTGTGTTTTCCTCTTTAGGTTTATCCAGATCTGTTTTTTTTCTTCCCATTTTTCAAAGCGTACGATTACATCTCTAGGTGTTTCCCTTGCGAACCTTTGAGGTTTTTTTTCTCGAAAGACACTTTTTATTCCTATTGTGTTAGTTGTTTCCTTTCCCAAGATTTGGTTGAAGAGATTGTTCATTTTTTCTATTAGATTTTCTGCTTGTTCTGTTTCCGGTAACCCACGTATTCTCAAGTTTTTCTTTTTATCTCTATTTTCTTGCTCTTCTATTTTATATGATTGTTCCTGTTGTTCCCATTTTAATTTCTTTATTTCGTCTTCTAGTTCCTTTATGTTTTTTTGATGTAGGTCCACTTTGATCTCTACTTCTTCCACTCTGTTTAACATATATCCCATGTCTTTATGGAGTATTGACATCTCTGCTTTTAGGGAATTCTCTAGTGCCGTGAACATTTTTTCCATATCCTGTTTTGTTGGCAACTGTGGCCCTTGTTGTCCTTCCTCCTTTCCTCTGTCTTCCTCTCCCATTTCTGGCTCCATTCTGGGTTCTGAGAGGTGGCTGGTTTCTGTTTGTACTTTATACTGGCCTTTTTTATCCTTGTTGTCCTTCTCTTTTGTATCTATTTGTCTGCCCTTTGAGCCTACTTGTTTCTCTCCTTCTCCGATTCCTTGCTGTATATACCTGTTCATAGGGCCTGGACTTGGGCCTAGGCTGGTCCTAGGTGATTTTGGTATTGCTCCCGCACTTCTTGTTGTTTTCCCCTTCATGTTTGTTTCTATGGCTGGATTTATAAGAACTTCAAAGCTGCCTTCCAGAATACCCCTTGATTGGGGTCTCTTAATGATGAAAAAATCTCCCAGCCTTTTTAAATTGACTTATTTTTACTAATATTTCTTTTATTTCGTTCTCATACCCGGCATCCTCCCCACAATCCAATAATAGAAATAATTAATGAGATATGAGTAGTCCCCGTTTTCCAGAAGTTATGTTACTACCTTAAGTACATTAAGCATTCCTTGTTGCTGTTCAATTGTTTAAGCGTATTTAAGCTGAAAAAAAAAAAAAAAAAAAAAAAAAAAAGCGCTCAAAAACGCTATTGCAAAAATGCTGAAAAAAGCTGGAAAAAGTTTAAAAAAAGAAAAAAAAAAAAAAAAAAAAAAAAAGTCACTGCAAAGACACCGGCGTCTTCACAGCGCTTTTCCAGCAGCCCGTGTGCATGGGGGCCCAGGTGCTCAGCAAAATAATTCAAATATTTTAGCGATATAATGCAATCTAATTCAAGTGTTCAGCAAGATGATTTATATATTCAGCAGTATAGTTTCAGTATGAGCTTATATGTTCCACATTTTTGTTACTATGAAATTTCTTCTTATTCTATAGTTTGTACTATCAAGCCTATAATTAGTACCATTTGCAAAAAAAAAAAAAAAAAAAAATTCACAAGAAAGGGAGATACTGCAGCAGCAGCAGCAGGCAGGTGGGGGCTGGGAGACAACTCTTCAGTTGGCTTGTCTTTCTTTTACCTTCTCCTTCTCTTCTCCCCTGTTCCCCCCCCCTGTTTTTATTGTTTTTCTTAGCTCACTTGATTCTACTTTTTCAGCTCTTTCGCCTTTTCCCCTGCTTGTTCACTTCAAGACAATCGCAATAGAAGAAAAGAGCCAAAAGAGGAGGAAAAAAAAAAAAAAAAAAATGCTCAAAAACGCTCAAAGACGCTATTGCAAAAACGCTGAAAAAAAAAAAAAATAAAAAAAAATAAATAAAAAAGTCACTGCAAAGACACTGGCGTTTTCACAACGTTCTCCCAACAGCCCATGTGCATGAGGGCCCAGATGCTCATAAAAATAATTCAAATGTTTTGGCGGTATAATGCAAACTAATTCAAGTATTCAGCAAGATGATTTATATAATCAGCAGTATAGTTCCAGTATGAGCTTATATGTTCCACATTTTGTTACTATGAAATTTCTTCTTATTCTATAGTTTATACTGTCGAGCCTATAGTTGATACCATTTGCAAAAAACAAAAACAAAAAAAGACCAAAAAAAAAAAAAAAAAAAAAAAAAAAAAAGGATCACAAGAAAGGGAGATACTGCAGCAGCAGCAGCAGCAGCAGCAGCAGCAGCAAGCAGGTGGGGGCTGGGAGACAACTCTTCCGTTGGCTTGTCTCTCATTCACCTTCTCCCTCTCCCCTGTTCCCCCCCTGTTTTTATTGTTTTTCTTAGCTCCCTTGATTCTACTTTTTCAGCTCTTTCGCCTTCATTTACTTTCATTTACTTTCGCTTTTTATTCCATTTTATTTCGTTTTATTTCAATATGTTCATTCCCTTTCCCTTTCTTTTGTTCTATTACTTTTCCTTTGCCTTTTCACTTCCAGACAATTGCAATAGAAAAAAAGCCAAAAAAAAAACAAAAAAAAAAAACCGGTACTTATCTTTTAGTTGTTGTTGAAGTTGGGACAAAAAGGGACACTCACTACAGCTTGTTGCAGACAGACGCAGGTACAAACTTCCTCTGGCTTACACCACAAGACAGCTCGGTGAGTGATGAGCAGGGGGGGCGGGGAGGGAAGCTACCTACACCTTCTCATCAGGCCGATCATTCCTCTCAGCTGCAGGGAGAGGGCTCTCAGGATCCTCACGCCGTGCACAGAGCCATTACCAGGCTCCTCCCTCCGCCTCAACCATGGGAGCTAAACTCCTCTACGTGGGAGAACTGAAGGGGATCCCGAAGCCATGTTTTGAAGCAAGTGAAAACTAGCCCTTACAAACACTGCCCTCTGTCTTACATTTTAGTTGTTGATGCCCTAGAACAAGTCATAACACAAATCTCAAAAATAGTTGTTTATCTATATGTGCATAATTTTATGTGTGAAAGCCACTTGTATGACTTTTAAAGGAGGATATTTCATTGGTTATGCACTTATCAAGTTCATAGAGGATGTCACAGAAGCAAAGGGTCCTTCTTCCATAACAGAAGGCTCTAAAAAAAAAAAAAACTTAAATGGGGCTTCTCTCTCCTCAAGACCAACAGTGCCCCATCACTCTTCTTGGGTTTCATCTTGAAAGACAAAACGTAGCCCTTCCTTTCAGTCCAAGACTTAAAACACAAAACGAAAATGAATCAGCGCCTTCACTCTACACTAAGAACAGGGGACATCTGTTACAGTTTGAATTTCTCTGCATCACAGACATTCCAGACCTATGCGTTTAATCTGTAGTGTCAAAGGATACGATATTCAGTTTCAGACTCTTCCCCTCTTTGTTTTCTTCTCTTGAACCAGCCAAAATCTGCCCAAGGACAGTCAGATTTACAGACCACCCTGAACCATCTCTTACCCCAGGGAATGGTTGTTAAGGTCCCGGAAGACCGGTTCAGAGGACTCTATTCAAACCTCTTCATGGTAACAAATTCCAACAAGGGTATTAGTCCTATCCTGGTCCTAAATGCTCTGAGCAAATACCTTCATGTTCCAAAGATGTGCATTGAATCTGCAAGGCTGGTTGTTGCCTCTCTGGGACAAGAGGAGTGTATAGAATCAGTGGAAGTTCAAGATGCCTACCTACATATTCCCATTTACCCACCTCATCTGCACTTTACAGTAGGAGATAACCACATCTAATTTATCGTACTGCTGTCTGGCCTATCCTCTGCATCCAGAATGTTCACAAAGGTGCTTGCACCCCTACTCACCATCTTAACAATTCAGGGCATCCACTTCAAATAGTACCTACACAGCCTCCTCCTAAAGCATTTACTTCCCTCACAACTATGTGTAACCTTCCAAAAGACTATCCAGATTCTTCAATCTTTCAGCTGGGTAATCCACTTTGAAAAGTATGCCCTCCAGCCTCCCCTTTGCTTAGAATACTTAGGTCTCATTTTAGATACAGCCCAAGCAAAAGTTTTCCTTCCAGAAAATAATCTTTTTTTTTTTTTGTTTAGATCCTGCTCAGACCTTAAAAAGGAACTGCAGTCTGCTCACATAATTTGTAATAAAAACATCTTTGCCATTCTTAAGCTTCCCTCCAACCACTTTGCATATTATTTTATGCATACTGTGATTCTGTACAGTACTTGCCAAATATGCTGCAGAAATCTTCCTCCACTAAGTCTGGCTGCAGCCATTTTAACTGTGGGCAGCTGAAGCTGCTGCCTGTTTACTTCCTAAATTTACAGAGACACAGAGGCACACCTCCAGCTCTGCAGCTTTCATTGGCCCTCTTATGACTCTTCCCCCCCTCCATTCCTGCAAACTCTCACAAGAGTGCGAGAGAGAGCCTAGGCTAATGATCAGACGAGACAAGAGGTGGCCTGTATAAGGCATTTCCTGGCAGAAAAAAAATGTTTTACTATCTAAAGTTAAAACAGCAACGGCAGAAGATTTAATAGATGGAAAGTTGAAAACATGACTAAAGGTCCTAAAGGACTAAATGACTTTAAAGTCAAAAAGCTATCCCTCGGTGAGATTCTCCATGAGAGTCCTTGGCCTCATGGTAGCCTCATTCAAGGCTGTTCCCTTCACCCAGTTTCACTCAAGGCTTCTTCAGCATGACATTCTGTTGGCCTGGAACAAACACAGTGCTTTCCTTGACTCCCCTATGTTTCTTTGTAATCGAGCAAGGAACTCCCTAGCTTGGTGGAATTCTAATCCAGATTTGCAAATGAGGATGATTTTTCTCCCACACCCATGGATGGTGATTGTGCCTCCGCCAAGATACAGCTTCCTCCACTCTAGAACCAGGAACCAGGTATTATAGCTGAGAATTGCACCCAAGAACTAGACGACACTAACTTAGGTGCAAACTGGCACTAACTTTATTGTAAACTCTCAAAGAATATGAACCACACAAAATCGGATAACCGCTTGATCACATTATCCCAAACAATGCAAACTTTGAACAGTAATATCATCAATACAGCTAAGGCCGGCCATACATGGTTCGAATCTCGGCCGGTTCAGCAGGAAACGGCAGAGATTTGAACCATTAATGGGCAGGCTGACTGTACCAAGTTGATCAATCAACTTGGGTGCAACAAGCCTACTGGATTCTCTTGCGATTATCACTAATCGGTCTTCTCCTGGCGGGGATGGCTTCACTCCCTGCATCCAATTCCCATAAGTGTGAACCCAGCCTGAAGAAGTAGTTCCTGCACTATTTTTTGCAATTTTCGGGTTCGACTTGGATAGACATCTGTGCATGAAGCCGCACTGACATGTGGCTTTCAAATCGTGCAATTTCAGATGAAGTCGCACAATTTCAAAGCCACATTCAATGTGAACGAGGGCTCAATGTGAGTCATACTAAAATGTGAAAAGAAATCATCATGGTCCTGAGAAATACCAGAAAGAACTAGCTCAGAACAAATTTCAATCATAGGCTGCACTTCACTAAATAGAAACCTGGCCTGAACAACTAAGGAGTGCACCACCTGAATATACTCCAGCAGCTTCTCACCAATGCACTTCTGCAAAATCTGGGGGCAAAAATGTTTATGCTCTAAAGCCAATCTCACACAACATATAGCCTCCCCTAGATGCATCTTAAATGGACAGCAAATACTAAGAGCAGATACCTCCCAGTTCCCAAGTGCAGCTGATCTGGTCATTAGTGGGTTACAGTGTTACATAAGGGATACCAAATGCAGGTATCCAACGGCAGCAAGGATGACCAGCTCATTATAGCTGCTTAGGAAACTGGAATCAGTGTGAGTATGAGTAAAATAAAGTTTAACCACTTGACGACCGCCTCACGCCGATGTACGTCGGCAAAGTGGCACGGACAGGCAAAATCACGTACAGGGTACGTGATTTGCCTTCCGCGGGTGGGGGGTCCGATCGGACCCCCCCCCGGTGCCCGAGGCGGTCGTCGTTTGTCCAGCGGCGATCGGTGATGAGGGGGAGACCATCCGTTCGTGGCCCCCCCCTCGCGATCGCCGCCGGCCAATCGAATCATTCCTTTGCTGCTGTATGCTAAACAGCAGCAAAGGAAGTGATGTCATCTCCCCTCGGGTCGGTATTTTCCGTTCCGGCCCGAGGAGAGACGACAAGTATGTGAGTGCACCAAACACTACACACACAGTAGAACATGCCAGGCACACAAATCACCCCGATCCCCCCCCCGATCGCCCCCCGATCCCCCCCCAATCACCCCCCCCCCCCCCCCTGTCACAAACTGACACCAGCAGTTTTTTTTTTTTTTTTTTTTTTGTTTTTTCTGATTACTGCATAGTGTCAGTTTGTGACAGTTAGTGTTGGGACAGTGTATATTACCCCCCTTTAGGTCTAGGGTACCCCCCTAACCCCCCCTAATAAAGTTTTAACCCCTTGATCACCCCCTGTCACCAGTGTCGCTAAGCGATCATTTTTCTGATCGCTGTATTAGTGTCGCTGGTGACGCTAGTTAGTGAGGTAAATATTTAGGTTCGCCGTCAGCGTTTTATAGCGTCAGGGACCCCCATATACTACCTAATAAATGTTTTAACCCCTTGATTGCCCCCTAGTTAACCCTTTCACCACTGATCACCGTATAACCGTTACGGTTGACGCTGGTTAGTTTGTTTATTTTTTTATAGTGTCAGGGCACCCGCCGTTTATTACCGAATAAAGGTTTAGCCCCCCGATCGCCCGGCGGTGATATGCGTCGCCCCAGGCAGCGTCAGATTAGCGCCAGTACCGCGAACACCCACGCACGCACCGTACACCTCCCTTAGTGGTATAGTATCTGATCGGATCAATATCTGATCCGATCAGATCTATACTAGCGTCCCCAGCAGTTTAGGGTTCCCAAAAACGCAGTGTTAGCGGGATCAGCCCAGATACCCGCTAGCACCTGCGTTTTGCCCCTCCGCCCGGCCCGGCCCAGCCCACCCAAGTGCAGTATCGATCGATTACTGACACTTACAAAACACTAAACGCATAACTGCAGCGTTCGCAGAGTCAGGCCTGATCCCTGCGATCGCTAACAGTTTTTTTGGTAGTATTTTGGTGAACTGGCAAGCACCAGCCCCAGGCAGCGTCAGATTAGCGCCAGTACCGCTAACACCCACGCACGCAGCATACACCTCCCTTAGTGGTATAGTATCTGATCGGATCAATATCTGATCCGATCAGATCTATACTAGCGTCCCCAGCAGTTTAGGGTTCCCAAAAACGCAGTGTTAGCGGGATCAGCCCAGATACCCGCTAGCACCTGCGTTTTGCCCCTCCGCCCGGCCCGGCCCAGCCCACCCAAGTGCAGTATCGATCGATCACTGTCACTTACAAAACACTAAACGCATAACTGCAGCGTTCGCAGAGTCAGGCCTGATCCCTGCGATCGCTAACAGTTTTTTTGGTAGTATTTTGGTGAACTGGCAAGCACCAGCCCCAGGCAGCGTCAGATTAGCGCCAGTACCGCTAACACCCACGCACGCAGCATACACCTCCCTTAGTGGTATAGTATCTGATCGCATCAATATCTGATCCGATCATATCTATACTAGCGTCACCAGCAGTTTAGGGTTCCCAAAAACGCAGTGTTAGCGGGATCAGCCCAGATACCTGCTAGCACCTGCGTTTTGCCCCTCCGCCCGGCCCGGCCCAGCCCACCCAAGTGCGGTATCGATCGATCACTGTCACTTACAAAACACTAAACGCATAACTGCAGCGTTCGCAGAGTCAGGCCTGATCCCTGCGATCGCTAACAGTTTTTTGGTAGCGTTTTGGTGAACTGGCAAGCGCCAGCGGCCTAGTACACCCCGGTCGTAGTCAAACCAGCACTGCAGTAACACTTGGTGACGTGGCGAGTCCCATAAGTGCAGTTGAAGCTGGTGAGGTGGCAAGCACAAGTAGTGTCCCGCTGCCACCAAAAAGACAAACACAGGCCCGTCGTGCCCATAGTGCCCTTCCTGCTGCATTCGCCAATCCTAATTGGGAACCCACCGCTTCTGCAGCGCCCGTACTTCCCCCATTCACATCCCCAACCAAATGCAGTCGGCTGCATGAGAGGCATTTTTATGTCCTCCCAAGTACCCCTACCCAACGAACCCCCCAAAAAAGATGTCGTGTCTGCAGCAAGCGCGGATATAGGCGTGACACCCGCTATTATTGTCCCTCCTGTCCTGACAATCCTGGTCTTTGCATTGGTGAATGTTTTGAACGCTACCATGCACTAGTTGAGTATTAGCGTAGGGTACAGCATTGCACAGGCTAGGCGCACTTTCACAGGGTCTCCCAAGATGCCATCGCATTTTGAGAGACCCGAACCTGGAACCGGTTACCGTTATAAAAGTTAGTTACAAAAAAAGTGTAAACAAAAAAAAAAAATATGAAATAAAAAAAAATAGTTGTTGTTTTATTGTTCTCTCTCTCTCTTTTCTCTCTCTCTATTGTTCTGCTCTTTTTTACTGTATTCTATTCTGCAATGTTTTATTGTTATTGTTATTGTTATTGTTATTGATTGTTATTGTTATTGTTATTGTTATTATGTTTTATCATGTTTGTTTTTCAGGTGTGTAATTATTT
This sequence comes from Lithobates clamitans, assembly GCA_037952925.1. Lineage (NCBI taxonomy): Eukaryota > Metazoa > Chordata > Amphibia > Anura > Ranidae > Lithobates > Lithobates clamitans. The sequence goes on along the minus strand of JBBGZY010000351.1, from coordinate 688,120 downwards.
ACACTTTACTGTGCTTTATTGTTAACCATTGTTAACCATTTTTTTGTCTTCAGGTACGCCATTCACGACTTTGAGTGGTTATACCAGAATGATGCCTGCAGGTTTAGGTATCATCTTGGTATCATTCTTTTCAGCCAGCGGTCGGCTTTCATGTAAAAGCAATCCTAGCGGCTAATTAGCCTCTAGACTGCTTTTACAAGCCGTGGGAGGGAATGCCCCCCACCGTCTTCCGTGTTTTTCTCTGGCTCTCCTGTCTCAACAGGGAACCTGAGAATGCAGCCGGTGATTCAGCCAGCTGACCATAGAGCTGATCAGAGACCAGAGTGGCTCCAAACATCTCTATGGCCTAAGAAACCGGAAGCTACGAGTATTTCATGACTTAGATTTCGCCGGATGTAAATAGCGCCATTGGGAAATTGGGGAAGCATTTTATCACACCGATCTTGGTGTGGTCAGATGCTTTGAGGGCAGAGGGGAGATCTAGGGTCTAATAGACCACAATTTTTTCAAAAAAGAGTACCTGTCACTACCTATTGCTATCATAGGGGATATTTACATTCCCCGAGATAACAATAAAAATGATTAAAAAAAAAAATATGAAAGGAACAGTTTAAAAGTAAGATTAAAAAAGCAAAAAAATAATAAAGAAAAAAAAAAAAAAAAAAAAAAACACCCCTGTCGCCCCCTGCTCTCGTGCTAAGGCAAACGCAAGCGGCGGTCTGTCGTCAAACGTAAACAGCAATTGCACCATGCATGTGAGGTATCACCGCGAAGGCCAGATCGAGTGCAGTAATTTTTCCAGTAGACCTCCTCTGTAAATCTAAAGTGGTAACCTGTAAAGGCTTTTGAAGGCTTTTAAACATGTATTTATTTTGTTGCCACTGCACGTTTGTGCGCAATTTTAAAGCATGTCATGTTTGGTATCCATGTACTCGGCCTAAGATCATCTTTTTTATTTCATCAAACATTTGGGCAATATAGTGTGTTTTAGTGCATTAAAATTAAAAAAAGTGTGTTTTTTCCCCAAAAAATGCGTTTGAAAAATCGCTGCGCAATTACTGTGTGAAAAAAAAAAATGAAACACCCACCATTTTAATCTGTAGGGCATTTGCTTTAAAAAAATATATAATGTTTGGGGGTTCAAAGTAATTTTTTTGCAAAAAAAAAAAACTTTTTCATGTAAACAATAAGTGTCAGAAAGGGCTTTGTCTTCAAGTGGTTAGAAGAGTGGGTGATGTGTGACATAAGCTTCTAAATGTTGTGCATAAAATGCCAGGACAGTTCAAAACCCCCCCAAATGACCCCATTTTGGAAAGTAGACACCCCAAGCTATTTGCTGAGAGGCATGTCGAGTCCATGGAATATTTTATATTGCGACACAAGTTGCGGGAAAGAGACAAATTTTTTTTTTTTTTTTTTTTTTTTGCACAAAGTTGTCACTAAATGATATATTGCTCAAACATGCCATGGAAATATGTGAAATTACACCCCAAAATACATTCTGCTGCTTCTCCCGAGTACAAGGATACCACATGTGTGAGACTTTTTGGGAGCCTAGCCGCGTACGGGACCCCGAAAACCAAGCACCGCCTTCAGGCTTTCTAAGGGCGTGAATTTTTGATTTCACTCTTCACTGCCTATCACAGTTTCGGAGGCCATGGAATGCCCAGGTGGCACAAAACCCCCCCAAATGACCCCATTTTGGAAAGTAGACACCCCAAGCTATTTGCTGAGAGGTATAGTGAGTATTTTGCAGACCTCACTTTTTGTCACAAAGTTTTGAAAATTGAAAAAAGAAAAAAAAAAAATGTTTTTTCTTGTCTTTCTTCATTTTCAAAAACAAATGAGAGCTGCAAAATACTCACCATGCCTCTCAGCAAATAGCTTGGGGTGTCTACTTTCCAAAATGGGGTCATTTGGGGGGGTTTTGTGCCACCTGGGCATTCCATGGCCTCCGAAACTGTGATAGGCAGTAAAGAGTGAAATCAAAAATTTTTACCCTTAGAAATCCTGAAGGCAGTGATTGGTTTTCGGGGTCCAGTACGCGGCTAGGCTCCCAAAAAGTCCCACACATGTGGTATCCCCATACTCAGGAGAAGCAGCTAAATGTATTTTGGGGTGCAATTCCACATATGCCCATGGCCTGTGTGAGCAATATATCATTTAGTGACAACTTTATGAAAAAAAAAAAAAAAAAAAAAAAAAAAGTGTCACTTTCCCGCAACTTGTGTCAAAATATAAAATATTCCATGGACTCAATATGCCTCTCAGCAAATAGCTTGGGGTGTCTACTTTCCAAAATGGGGTCATTTTGGGGGGTTTTGTGCCATCTTGGCATTCCATGGCCTCCGAAACTGTGATAGGCAGTGAAGAGTGAAAGCAAAAATTTACACCCTTAGAAATCCTGAAGGCGGTGATTGGTTTTCGGGGCCCCGTACGCGGCTAGGCTCCCAAAAAGTCCCACACATGTGGTATCCCCATACTCAGGAGAAGCAGCAGAATGTATTTTGGGGTGCAATTCCACATAGGCCCATGGCCTGTGTGAGCAATATATCATTTAGTGACGACTTTTTGTAAATATTTTTTTTTTTTTTTTTTTTTGTCATTTTTCAATCACTTGGGACAAAAAAAATAAATATTCAATGGGTTCAACATGCCTCTCAGCAATTTCCTTGGGGTGTCTACTTTCCAAAATGGGGTCATTTGGGGGGGTTTTGTACTGCCCTGCCATTTTAGCACCTCAAGAAATGACATAGGCAGTCATAAACTAAAAGCTGTGTAAATTCCAGAAAATGTACCCTAGTTTGTAGACGCTATAACTTTTGCGCAAACCAATAAATTTACGCTTATTGACATTTTTTTTACCAAAGACATGTGGCCGAATACATTTTGGCCTAAATGTATGACTAAAATTTAGTTTATTGGATTTTTTTTATAACAAAAAGTAGAAAATATCATTTTTTTTCAAAATTTTCGGTCTTTTTCCGTTTATAGCGCAAAAAATAAAAACCGCAGAGGTGATCAAATACCATCAAAAGAAAGCTCTATTTGTGGGAAGAAAAGGACGCAAATTTCGTTTGGGTACAGCATTGCATGACCGCGCAATTAGCAGTTAAAGCGACGCAGTGCCAAATTGGAAAAAGACCTCTGGTCCTTAGGCAGCATAATGGTCCGGGGCTCAAGTGGTTAATAACCACTTCAGCCCCGGAAGATTTTACCCCTTTCCTGACGAGCACTTTTTACAATTTGGCACTGCGTCGCTTTAACTGACAATTGCACAGCCATGCAATGCTGTGTCCAAACAAAATTTACATCCTTTTTTTCCCCACAAATAGAGCTTTCTTTTGGTAGTATTTGATCACCTCTGCGTTTTTTATTTTTTGCGCTATAAACAAAAAAATACCAACAATTTTGAAAAAAAAACAACTATTTTTTACTTTTTGCTATAATAAATATCCCCCCACCCCCCAAAAAAAACTTTTTTTTTAAAATTTCTTCATCAGTTTAGGCCAATATATCTTCTAAATTTTTTGGATAAAAAAAAAAAATCGCAATAAGTGTATATTTATAGGTTTGTGCAAAAGTTATAGCGTCTACAAACTATGGGAAAGATTTATGGCATTTTTTATTATTTATTTATTTTTTACTATTAATGGCGGTGATCTGCAATTATTAGCGGTACTGCGACGGACAGATCGGCCACTTTTGACACATTTTTGGGACCATTGACATTTTTCCCACAAATGGAGCTTTCTTTTGGTGGTATTTGATCACTTCTGCGGTTTTTATTTTTTGCGCTATAAACAAAGAGCGACAATTTTGAAAAACACTTTTTGACACTTCTGATACATTGTTGGGACCACTGACATTTATACAGCGATCAGTGCTATAAATACGCACTGATTACTATGTAAATAACACTGGTAGGGAAGGGGTTAACACTAGGGGGCGATCAAGGGGTTAAATGTGTGTTCCCTCAGCATGTTCTAACTGTATGGGGATGACACTGACTGGGGGAGGAGACATATGGTTGTTCCTACTTGGTAGGAACAAACCATATGTCTCCTCTCCACTGAAAGAACAGGGATTTGTGTGTTTACACACACAAATCCTGTGCTGGCTCTCGTGCACACTATCGCGCCGGCCGCTCGCATCGGGTCCACCGCCCTGCAGCGGGTGCGCTCGCATGCCCTCTGGTGGCTTTTAAAGGAAGGACGTACCCATAAGGGGTTTCACCCAGGAGAGCCATTGTGCTGCAGTACATATGCGTGAGCCGGTCGGGAACCGGTTAATGCACACAACACCTATCCAACACCATCAGACCATAAGCAAAGCAAAAGTGAAAAATAAACGTGACAGTGAATCAAAACCAAACCAACAACCTGAATATAATACACCGTATACACAAACAGAACATGACCAGGTCTGGGACTGGAACAGGGGCAGCAGAGATGGGGTAACAGATTACTAGATGCAAGGTAAAGGATAAGTCAGGTATCAGGATAATCAGCAAGCAGGTATATGGTTAACAGGCAAACACTTAAAGTGGAGCTCCACCCAAAAGAGGAAATTCTGCTTGTTTGCACCCTCCCCCTGCACATTTGGCACTTTTTTAGGGGAGGGGGAGCGGACACCTAGTTTTGACCGTTGGAAGTTTGACCCCCCACCTTCCCCCGCAGAAGACTACAGGACCACTCACAAGGTGAAGTGCGGCTCGCGCATGCACAATAGGAAACCAGCTGTTTCTCTTACTTGAGATACCAGCGCCTGCACCTGTAGCAAATTGAAGAATCGGCTCGGATGAGGACATTGCTGGATCCCTGGACAGGTAAGTGTCCTTATATTAGAACTCAGCAGCTACTGTATTTGTAGCTTAATTTTTTGGAGGGAGCCTTGAGCACTGATCCTAAATCATGGCAGGGGTTATATACCTTTAAGTTCTGTGAACCACAATGCCACCAGTAGTTGATCCAGGACCTGACACCAGGTGGTTGCAGCCATCAGCTGCAAAGTTTTTTCAGCAGCACTCTAAATTGGTTCTTTGACCCTTTTTTTGTTGAGCTTGCTGTCATGGTTCTATTTGCCCCTCTGTTTCATTGTCTGGGGACGTCCAGTCATTATGGTACGAAAAAAAGAAATTTTGGCTTACCTGTAAATTACATATCTTCGAGTACGTTACAGGACAAAGGCCACCCTCCTCTCTGTTCCTGTGTTGCTCTGCATTGCTTGCTGAAAAAAAAGGCTGAGGACTCTCAGCATGTGGTGGAGTTATAGGAGTACATGCAGAGAAGCTTTTCCAGTGTTCAATCACCTACAACCCAGAATCTATGAATATCCAGCCTGTGTACTGTACTGTAAGATATGTGTAGCACCCTGCGGTTTAGTCAGGGAGCGCCTCACAAATTTACTTGCCAGGAATAGTTATCTTGGTCGATTGATAGAGATCTATTGATTTCTCCCTAAGTTTGGCCTTGTTGCACTGGTCTCTTCTACCACTAGGTGGCCGGGTACTTGGTGGTACTAGATCAGTGTTTTTCAACTCCAGTCCTCAAGGCGCCCCAACAGGTCATGTTTTTAGGCTCTTCATTATTTTGCACAGGGAATTTGATCAGTTTCACTGCCTTAGTAATTACCACAGCCATTTCATCTGAGGGAAATCCTGAAAACGTGACCTGTTGGGGCGCCTGGAGGACTGGAGTTGAGAAACACTGTACTAGATATGAGATGGGCAACCCAAGGTCAGGTTATGAGTATATCGGGTATCTAAGTCAATGGGTAGGGGTTTTCTTGAATCCCTTGGCCTGCTGGGAGAACCTATATATTCAGGGGAGCTCAGGTGATCTATGTTCTGTGCCACCTGGACGGCTGTCTGGGTGGACATGTGTCGTACACCCTGGGCTGCTAGGCCAGAGATTGGGTCTAACCCAGGGGCATCTGGCTGTCAGGCTGTGTGAGGGTCTATCCAGAAGTAAGAGGGCAGTGCAGGGTTGGGATTGCGGCTTGCAGTCCAACCAGAGGAGAACAGCCGGAGAACCTGTCAGTGGTCGGAGGTAGAAGGGAAGCTGTCGCCACAAAGGGACCACAGTGAGTAACTGAAGCAAGTACCGGAACCATATTCTCACCTAAAGGGCACGGTGGAGAATCGGGAACTCAGGCAGTGATAGAGTCAGGGACCCAACCAGTGGAGGAGACGCTTGCAGAGCAGTCTTGTGAGTCAAGCCAGGGACCTCGCCAGTTAGCAGGGGTAAAGCTTGAGAAGTAGCTGGAGTGTCAAGCTAGGGACCCAGCAGGGAAGCATGGGTGAGGCTTGAGGAGATACCACCGCAAACCTTGGAGGAGCTCAAGGGATTCCGAGTCAGTGAATCAGTGGGTCTAGTGAGAGACCCGGAGCTCAGTGTTGAAGAACTACAAGAGGCCGTTGTAGTGAAGCTGAAAGGACTGTTACGTTTGCGTTAGGAACTGTTAAAGACTGTTGCCATAGGAGACAGCAATCCTGCAAGTGCAGATGTGGCTTCTTCCAGGGGCCTTTCCCTGTATGGCTGTTCTCTTATTGAAGTCTCGGAGTCTGCCAGTTGAATTTGCAACTATCTAAGGGTTACATTCTCATTAGACTGAACAAGGCCAGAGACCTTGCTACATATGGATTTTATAAAAAAAACCCCTCAAAATTCCATTTTCTTTGCAGGATGCAGAGGGAGGTAAAGATGGATTACCTTGTAGGGGGTCAAACCATCATTGCAACATATATTATCCTAGCCTAAGCAATCTTAGACAGAATTTGAAGGCTAAATATCAAGGGCAAAGTTAACGGGAGTTCTACCAAGATAAAAGGCACACAGCTGAAGATGCAATCGCTGCCATTGAATGTGAATTTCAGTTGGTTCTTCGCCTTGCAGATCTTGGCATCTCAGACTACCATCTGTTCCTAAATGGTATTAATGCTGACAGCTTATTTTATTTTTCACTGTATATTTTAAAGCAGGTCATCACCATTTTCTGTATGAGGGTAAGGAGCTTATGAAAGATGAGTGTTATTTTTCTTACTATGATTTGAATGTAAGATGTGCATACTATTTTCGCTACTCGTTATCATCCGTACTGTGTGCAGCTTAACTTTATTAATCTCCAATAAACCAGACTGTGTGAACAAATCTTGAGGCTTTCTTGGGGGAAAAAAAAAAAACGGGATACAGAGAAACTGGGAAGAAAGATATAAAGATATAGAAACATACAATCAGAATATATGTAACGTAACAGATAAACTAAGCTGCTAATGGCTGTATGTCCAAGCTCACCAGCAATGCTTCCTGGTTCTTCTTCTTCCTCAGAATCCTGAAAACCCTATTTTCTTCTTCTTAGATGAGGGAGTCTCGGAGTCCTCCGGTGTCACAGTTGGCACCTTTCAGGGGGGAGGGGGGTTTCTTCTTCTTAGATGAGGGATAAATAAAACCTTTGTGGGTCAAAACACTGATATACAGGTTTTTGCATTTATATGAGGTAGCACCCTCTGGCCACTTGGCGGAGACCATACTAAAGTTAATGGGAACAACAAGCAATATTAAAGTGGAGTTCCACCCAAAAGTGGAACTTCCACTCATCTTGAGGAGATACCACCGCAAACCTTGGAGGAGCTCAAGGGATTCCAGGTCAGTGAATCAGTGAGTCTAGTGAGAGACCCGGAGCTCAGTGTTGAAGAACTACAAGAGGCAGATGTAGTGAAGCTGAAAGGACTGTTACGTTTGCGTTAGCAACTGTTAAAGACTGTTGCCATAGGAGACAGCAATCCTGCAAGTGCAGATGTGGCTTCTTCCTGGGGCCTTTCCCTGCATGGCTGTTCTCTTATTGAAGTCTCGGAGTCCTCCGGTGTCACAGTTGGCACCTTTCAGGGGGGAGGGAGGTGCAGACATCGCGGGCGCGCTGGACAGGTAAGTGTCCATGTTTTAAAAGTCAGCAGCTGCAGTATTTGTAGCTGCTGACTTTTAAAAAATAAAATAAAATTTCGTCGGAGCTCCGCTTTAAAGTGGTTGTAAACCCTTTACAACCACTTTTTACTAAGGCAAGCCTATAATTAGTCTTACCTGTAGCTACACTGGATAGCTCCTAAATCTGCACGGTTTAGGAGATATTCCCTGTATTTACATGTGCCGACATCATAGGCACATGCGCACTTAAGCAAATTGAAGCAACGGCACGTACGTGCCGTTGCTTCAGTTAAACTGTGCCATTACCAGCGGCTCCTGCGCGGGAGTGATGTCATCGTGGCTCCGGCCAATCACCGCGCTAGAGCCGCGATACCCGGAAGTGACCCCCAGGAGCGATGTCGGCCGCTGGAGCGGTAAACGAGGACAGCTGCGGGGGCTTCGCTCTCAGGGAAGTAACTCATAATGAGCTAGTATGCTATGCCTTTTGTCTTGCAGGGTTTTTTTTTGTTTTTTTAGGGTTTACAACCACTTTAAACTCCAAAACAAAAATGTAATATATTGCAGCTTACCAATCCTTAGATGTGGTGGCTGCACTAGTTTTCTTTTTTTAGCCCCCCCCCCCCCTTTATTTCACTCTGTGATCTAGCCAGTCACTAAATTCCTGTTATAGGGTGTCTGCATTCTGGATGAAGTAGTAAAGTGGAAGCGTTTGGACAGCAGCATTGTCAATTCGGGCAATTCAGCAGGGACCAATTGAATTTCGAACCATGTGTGGCCACTGCCACTCAACAGATGTCAATTGATTTCTGTTGAATGGACTCGTTGGAAAAAAGCCACTCGATCAGGGGCTAAAACGGTGTATTCTGACAGAGGTGGAGTCCTCTCCTACTGTCAGAATACAATATCGCAGTGGGGAGGATTCCCCCATTTACCTCAGTTGTGTGGATAGGGAAATCAGTTCTTTTGTACAGCCTCTTGGCTGCATGAAAAAAGCTAAACCTTAATGGCCAGCTTTAGATGAACTTGACTAACAAATTAAAGCTGATCTCCAGGCAACTCTTTCTAAGTAGTTACAACAAACACAAGAGGGAAAGGGAGGGCATGTGATCTAGCTAGATGTCTAATCCTGAGGGAGAGATAGGGTGGGCAGTCAGGGCTGTGGTCCAGTAAGAGGCCAAGTAGTCCCGTGTCCGTTCCATCTAAAATACATTGTGTAAACTAAGGCTACCAAATAGCTGTGTATTTATTCATTTTGTCAGTTAGCTTCACCTCTGCTTTCTGTGAAACTTTTGTCTAAAGAAATGCTAGAAGATTTTCAGGCCTTAAAGGGGTTGTAAACCATAACTGTTTTTCACCTTAATGCATTAAAGTGAAAAACCTTTTGTGCTGCAGCACCCCCCCCCTTTTTCTTACCTGAACGCTGTCTTGGGTCCTGATTGGATAGATTGATAGAATGGCTCCCGCTGGTGTCAATCACATCCAGTGACACGGGAGCCGGGGCCTGCTGTCTGTGTCAATGGACGCAGCAGCAGGATTCGGGAGCGTGCCTGCACGAGTGCCCCATCGAAAGCAGCTCTCCGTGGGCGCACTCGAGAAGAGGAGGGGCCAGGAGCACCACGGGGGGGACCCCAGAAGAGTATGATCGGGGCCGCTCTGTGCAAAACCCTTGCACAGAGGAAGTAAGTATAACATGTTTGTTATTTAACCACTTCCCGCCCGGTCAATAGCATATTGACGTCCGGGAAGTGGTTGTGTTATCCTGACTGGCGCCATATGAATATTCAGAGCACTGATGTGACACCAGTAGCACATATATGTGTATCTATCATTTATCATTGAGTGCAATATGATATTAATTTAGTATGATGATTGTTCTTCACCGTTATCTGTATGTTTAATTTTCATATCATTATTATTGTCGTTATATTTATTATAGCGCAGTTTTTTTTTGTTTCTTATTGTCTATTGTGATATTTTCACGGTTGAACTGCTGCTTTGTTCGGGAGGGTTTTTCTTCATGGTAGCACAGTGATTATTTCTGTTTGGATTGCAAAACTCTGACATTCACAGACATGACTAAGCATGATGGGAACTGTAGTTCCTGAACAACTGGAGGGCCATTGTTTGAAGACCCCTGCCCTATAGCATTCCCCCCACAGAATCTGGAAGAAGACGCCAAAAGAAATGCTGTGTATGCAGCAGAGGAGGAGTAAGAAGAGATTCCAGCTATTATTGTCCCCAATGTCCCTCCCAACCTGGCCTGTGCATCGGAGAATGCTTCAAAAATTATCATACATCCATCCAATATTGGTTCCCTTTATTATTACCAAACTGCCATTTCCCCATTTGCCTGCTACCATGTTAATCAACTGACCCTGGCCTGTTTACTGACAATGTCTTTGCTTGCCGATTTAAACCACGTTTCTGACTTCCACGTGCACCAACCTCAGCCTGTTTACCGACGATGGCTCTGCCTGCCGATTTAAACCACGTTTCTGACTTCCACGTGCACCGACCTTGGCCAGTTAATCGACCATATTTTTGCCTGCCACTTGGACTGATCTTTTGGCCATCTACTTTAGTACACAGGGGTATCACATATGTGAGGGGCTTCAGAATAGCGTTCTGAGTAGAAAAAAAACAGTTTTTTGTTTTCTGTGCTCCCAGAACAGGGTCTGGTTGCCTGGAAGCTTCAAAGCGATTTGGGTGGGAGAAGCCTCTACCCCTGTCCCCCTGGCCCTAAGCTTGATGGTCCTTTCTGCTGCCTGGACCAATACTTTGGCTGTGCTCAGCATATTGCTGCCTGTAATGACCCATGACATTATGGACCATGTTTCTTCCTGCTGTTTGGACCAATACTTTGGCTGTGTTGACCATATATCTGCCTGCTGCCTCTACTGACTTTAGACAGTATTTCGGCCCTGACCTCTGCCTGCTACCTAGACCTGTGCTTTGGCTGTGCTCTGGCTGTGCTGACAGAATCTCTGCCTGTACGAACTATGCACAGTATTCCTACCTGCTGCCTGGATGATTGCTTTTGCTGTCGCTGACCTCATTCCTGCCTGCTGCCTGGACCGATGCTCTCCTCTGTGGACCACTGCACGTCTAAAACCACAGGTGATCTTTTGTTATTTGGTATGTACCTGCTATGTGTTAGAAATATGAAGGGCCTTCAAAAATGTGATCAGTAATCAAAAAATGATATGTGTAATTAATGCTGCTAGAATGCCTGGAGGTGCTACTTGGATTTTGGGCCTCTGTATGTGGCCAGGCTGTGTAAAAGTCTCAAACATGTGATATTGTCATACTCAGGAGGAGTAGCAGAATGTATTTTGGGGTGTCATTTTTGCTATGTACATGCTATGCGTTATAAATATCTTATAAAGGGACAACTTTGTGTAAAAAAAAAAAAAACGCATTTTCATTTTTTTTCCACATTTTCCAAAAACTTCTGGAAAAAAAAATGAACCATTCAAAAGACTCATTATGCCTCATAGATTATACGTTGGGGTGTTTTCTTTCCAAAATGAGGTCATTTTGTGGACAATTCTATTGTTCTGGTGCTCCAGGGCCTTCAAAAGTGTAATAGGTGGTTGAGAGAGGATATGTGCAATTTATGCTTGTAGAACACCTGAAAGTGCTACTTCAATGTTGGGCCTTTGTATGTGGCCAGGCTGTGTAAAAGTCTCACACATGGGGTATCGCTATACTCAGGAGGAGTAGCAGTTATGCATATGCTGTGTGAGAGAAATAACCTGTTAATATGACCAGTTTGTGTAAAAAAAAAAAAAAAAAATCTTAATTTTCCCAAGAATTGTGGGAAAAAATTACAACTTCAAAAAACTCACCATGCCTCTTAGTAAATACCTTGGACTGTCTACTTTCCAAAAAGGGGTCATTTGGGGGGTATTTGTACTTTCCTGGCTTGTTAGTGTTTCAAGAAATGAGATGGGGCTTCAGGTGAGAGAGTACATCAGGTGTGATCAATTTTCAGTGATTGGCACCATAGTTTGTAGATTCTATAACTTTCACAAAGAGCAAATAATATACACTAATTTGGGTTATTTGTATCAAAGATATGTAGCAGTATACATTTTGGCACAAATTTATGAAGAAAAATGACTCATTTGCAAAATTTTACAATAGAAACTAAAAAATTGTGTGTTTTTTTTTTTTTCCAAATTTTCGCAGTTTTTTCGCTTATATCGCAAAAAATAAAAAACCCAGTGGTGATTAAATACCACCAAAAGAAAGCTCTATTTGTGAGAAGAACATGATAAACATTTTTTTTTGGATACAGTGTAGCATGACTGAGTAATTATCATTCAAATTGTGAGAGCGCTGAAAGGTGAAAATTGGTCTGCGCAGGAAGGTGCATAAGTGCCTGGTATTGAAGTGGTTAAAAAAACTGAGCGTTTTTTTTTTTTTTTTACGTGGGGCCCCATTAATGTGTTTTCTCCTTTATATGTTTCCCCTTTGAGCTGGAAGTGTGCCGTACGGCGCCCCCCTAGCAGTGAGACTGGGTGTTACCGAGAACCCTGGGTCCTGTACTAACGATTGGGACCCAGATCTCCAGATTCCAGGTCACCTGATCACTGTGGTAGTCTCTGATTGGCTACCACAGTGATCAGTCACAGTGAAGCCTGCCCCTGTGGTTTTTTTTTTCTGTGAATGGAGGAGGATACATTGTGTCGTTCTCATTCCTTGCAGAAAGAAAAAAAAGTGTAAAAAATAAAATAAAAAAAATTCCTAGATCCAGGTTCTAGGTCAGTGCCAGGGTTAGTGTTTGGGTCAAGTATAGGTCAAAGATCAAGGTTAGGGTCAGTATATTTTTATATTTTGGACAGGATTTTTCTTTTTTAGATTTCAGTACCTTATTGCATGCTTGGATGCAGTAAAATACATACAGCTAGATTAATGTTCATATTTGATAATTTATATTGTTGCACCAAATGTATACAAACACTTCAGGAGCTGAAAAGATAAGAGACAAAACTATTTTAATCAACAATCTATTGTGGTTCAATGTAAACATTTCTTACTTGAACACACTTGTGGTTTTATTTAGCGGGGGTCCACTTATCTATCGTTTTTTTTTTTTTTGGAGTTCATTCACAAACTTTTCTTCTCTTGATTATCTACTCACATGTTCTGTGTAATAAGTCCGCCTGTGTCCGATTTCGTTGTAAAGAATAACTTATAAAATTCACTGAAGGCGGTTTCCATCTTCATTGTGGGCATTTGAAGCCCACAAGCATGTATTTCCTGGATACAGTGAATGCTGTGCTCCCAGCATTCACCGAGATGTTGTGATGACGCTGTTACACAATGCATGCTGGGAAGCCTGAGACTAGCTCCCAGGTGACTGTGGGAGGTCTGGGAGAGGCTAGAAACACGCCTACTCCCATGGGAGGAAAACCAGGAAGTGCTAAGAAGATTAGAAAAAAAAAGGTAATTACGGCGATTTAATTTTTTTTACACAGCATGTCAGCATCTAGGCAAGGAAGAGAATGCATAGAGATAATGTTCAAAATTTGGGTGGAACCCCGCTTTACTGGGCACTTAAACCCCCTCCTATCCAGACCAATTTTGAGCTTTCAGCGCTGATGCACTTTGAATGACAATTGTGCGGTCATACAACACTGTACCCAAATTACATTTTTATCATTTTTCCCACAAATAGAGCTTTCTTTTGGTGGTATTTGATCACCTCGGCGGTTTTTATTTTTTGTTAAAAATTTAAAAAGACCACATTTTAAAAAAAAATGTTTTATATTTTTTTGTATTTTGTTATAAAATTTTGCAAACAGGTAATTTTTCTCCTTCATTGATGTACGCTGATGAGGCGGCAGTGATGGGCACTGATGGGTGGCAGTGATGGGCACTGGTTACACTGGCACCACTGGTGGGCATTGATAGGTGGCACTCATGGGCATTGATAGGTGGTACTGGGCACTGGCAGGGGGTACTGGTGGCACAGACGAGGCAGAATTGCCTCTTCCTCTTCAGGACCGATGTCCCTTGCAGATAAGCCGGTGATCGGCTTTTTTTCTCCTCACGCTATCAGCGCGAGGAGAAAAAAAAAACTATTACCAAACTTTTGTTTAGATCATGTGATCAGCTGTCATTGGCTGACAGCTGATCACGTAGTAAGGGGCCGGGACCGGCCCCTTACTCGGATCTGTGATCACCCGAGTCTCGCTGACCACAGCTTGCACCCTGGGCATGTGCACAGGGGAGGACGTCATATGACGGCCTAAGGGAAATTCAGGTCCGCGCCGTGGCCGTCATTCACTCCATAATCCTTCTGATTCTGGTCAAACGGTAGTTGAATAGACGCTTGTCCACACTCAGGTTAAGATTAGAAAAGGTGTTCTCCCAATGCAAATGTCTCATCTCCTACAAACCCATATGGAAGAGGAAGCCCATTTGTTCCAGGTAATGGAGAATTATCAGGGAAGTCCAGGTCATTTTTGTGCCACATTCGACCAAAGGAGTGCGCAAAGATACTTTTGAGTCAGAACTGCTCCCATATGAGCCAATGTCAACTAGAGCTGCACGATTTTGGCTAAAATGAGAATCACACTTTTTTTTGCTTAGAATAAAGATCACGATTCTCATGGTATAACATTTTTTTTTCACATTATACAAAAAATTGGGCTATCTTTACTGTTTTGTTTTTTTTTTAATTCATTAAAGTGTATTTTTTCAAAAATAAATTGTGTTTGAAAGGCCACTACGCAAATACGGTGTGACATAAAATATTGCAACAACCACCATTTTATTCTATAGGATCTCTGCTAAAAAAAAAAAAAAAAAATATCATGTTTGGGTGTTCCGAATAATTTTCTAGCAGGAAATAATGATTTTTACTTGTAAGCAACAAATGTCAGAAAAGGTTTGGTCTTTAAATGGTTAAACTTCCTTCATTTACACGCTGGAGTTCTTTCCTTTGATAAAAGAACGAAAAGATACTTTGTTTCTACTTATTAGTGTGTTGTGATAAAATGTGGCAGGCTGCCTGGATCTTATTTTTTTCCCCCAGCTGTGAGAACTCTCTGCTCTTGTTAAAAAGAATCCTGCCATGCTGTTTTAAAGATCGGGAAGGGAAAAAGATCACGATTTTGATTCTTAACGATGAATTGTGCAGCTCTAATGTCGACAAGAGATTTCATCTCCAAATACAGAAAGGTTTCTTCACAGTAAGAGTTGTGAAAATGTGGAATAGATTCCCGCCAGAGGTGGTTCTGGCCAGCTCAGTAGATTGCTTTAAGAAAGGCCTGAAATCTTTCCTAAATGTACAGAATATAACTGGGTACTAACATTTATAGGTAAAGTTGATCCAGGGAAAATCCGATTGCCTCTTGGGGGATCAGGAAGGAATTTTTTCCCCTGCTGAAGCAAATTGGAGCATGCTCTGCTGGGGTTTTTTAACTTCCTCTGGATCAACTGTCGGTATAGAATTGGGTATATTGGATTATACGATATTTTTTATTTTATTTATTTATTTTATGGTTAAACTGGATGGACTTGTGTCTTTTTTCAACCTGACTAACTATGTAACTATGACATATGCTAAGCAGTAGATAGCATCTGCTACTGCTATAAGAATAAAAGAAAAATAATTCCTATGAAATAAAAAATATGCTACCAGTAGCCACAGGCATCACAGTCCTGATGTGCTTGCCATCGAATGCTCGTACACAGTATGCAAAATTGCAGCAATTCCAAAACACTTGGGCAATGTTGGACAAATTTTCTTTTGTAGGCTTCCTCATTACCAAATCCTTGAGCACCTCCCATAATGCTATACATGTGTCATGTACAATGTAACCGGCTGTTGACTTGCCAACCATGAATTCGTAATGAAGGACAGCAAACGAATGTCTAGTTGCAAGGTACCTGAAAAGAAAAAATGTTATCTCGTGTTATGTTTTGCAGTGGATCCCATACAAACATGCTGGCGAAGCTTACGAGATAGCTTCCTGCAATATCTTAAAAAACTGAGGGAGGGGAGAAGCGGGTCAGACAGAAAGCGTATAACCCCCTATACGCATTCTAGTGAGCTGGACTTCCTAAAGCCATTCCTGCAAATGCGAGAGTAAGAAACAAGAATCTAAAATGTTGAATTTTTACCCTATCTACAATTGTGCAAACCAATCAATATACGCTATATGGGATTTTTTTTTTTACCAAAAATACATAGCAGAATACAAATTGGCCTAAACTGATGAATAAATTAGATTTTTTACATATTTTATTGGAAAGGTTTTACAGCAGAAAGAAAAAAAATTTTTTTTTGTTTTCAAAATTGTTGCTTTTTTTGTTTAGAGCACAAAAAATAAAAACCGCAGAGGTGATCAAATACCACCAAAAGAAATCTCTATTTGTGGGGAAAAAAGTTCATCAATTTTGTTTGGGTACAGCGTCGCACGACTGCGCAATTGTTAGTTAAATCGACGCAGTGCCGTATGGCAAAAAATTACCTAGTCATTAAGGGGGTAAAACCTTCCAGGGTTCAAGTCGGATGGATGTTGCAGGGCAAAGTCGGACTGATAGTCGCATGACTTTCATGACCCACCAGTGTGAACTGGGCCTAAGAGTCGTATAAAAGACAGACTCCAAAGTTACACTGAAAATCTTGCAACTTTGGAGTCAGCTAGTGTGAAAGGAGCCTTCAGGTATGACTTTCATGCATCTTTTGAGAGTTCACATTAAAGTCTATGACCAGGGGCGTAACTAGAACCTATAGGGCCCTGGTGCAAGAAACCATGATGGGACCCCCGCCTTCCAATTGTATATCCGCCCAGAATTCTGTTTCCCGCATGCCCCCTGGGACGTGCATCCAGCACAATCAGGGCAGCCCTTTACCATGTGATTAGCTGATCACATGTAAACAGACTTGCTGGTTAGCGGCAGCCCTTTCCTCCCGCACTGTGTCTGTGTAAAGGCAGTGCCATCTTAAGAGTATTATAGGCCCCCGGCCAATACAGTGCACTGGGGCCCTGTCTACACAATCACGCACGAGAATAAAAATGCAAATTATCAATAAGGCTATATTTATTGGTACTTCCAACAAATTCAGTGTTTAACCATTAACACAACGTTTGGACAATATAACACGAGCTTGAAAAACAAGAAATTACTCACTTGCTGCCTGGCTCACCAGTGCCCATCCATGCTGACCACTAAACTGACCTACCATACCCCTACACTACTGATCCCCCTCCTGACACATACACTGATCCCCCCCCTGACACCCACTTCCTTTCACAGTTCCCTCCTTTCTGGTATCCCGGTCCCCTTTACAGCCATCTTCTTTCTTTGCAACACAGTTCCCTTTATGTCAGTGCCCCCTCCCTTACCTTACACAGCAGGGAGAAGACAGAGGGGATGCGGCATGTCCGAGCAGAAGGCAGGAGCTGTTCAACTTTCCATCTAACAGACTGATGATTGGTTGCTAGGACCGCTCCTAGCAACAAATCACAGGCCTTTAACTTGAAAAGTTAGACAGCTCCCGCCTTCTGCTCGGACGTTCTGTCTTCTACCTGTTTATTGTAAGGATGAAAGCGGCGGTGGGGGAAGGAGGAGTTACACGGGAGAGAAGAGGACATCCAGGCAGGATGTTAAACAGGTTCACTGTTGTCACCCTGCACATGCACTCCACACGCCATGCACCCCCTCCAGCAGCAATACTCTGCAGCATGCACTGGAACTGTGCACATGCAGTAGTTGCAATGGGTCCCGCCACCTTCCTACCCAGCCAGCAGTCACAGTGTATAGAGGCAGTTTTCTATGTACTGGACGAAGGGGCCCCGCATATCAGTATCAGGGTATGCGGCCGCAGTGAGAGTCGCGCTGTCAAATCTAAGCATTGATGTCGGGGATCCACTCTCACTGTAGCCGCACACCCCCGGCTTGCCCACCAATCACTGTTTACACTTGGTGCTAATAATTCTACATGAGAAATAGGAGACCCGGGGCTTTTGGGGGACTTTTCCCCTATTCCCTCCCGACACCCCTGGTCACTGGGCAGGTGGGACCCCTGCCCATGCGAAAAGATGGCCCTGTGTAAAGGCCTGTACACACTATTTGATTTTCTGCAGACTCTTGTCTTCAGATTTACCAAAGCCATATAAATGAGGTCAAACTTTAAGAGTTTCAGTTTGTATGCAATCAGGCAGGCCCTTGAACTACATGGTCTTGGTAAATCCGAAGACAAAAATCTGCAGAAAATCTAATAGTGTGTATGGGATCTAAGTGTAAGGAAAGGAGAGGCGTTAACTGCCAAGAATGCCAGTAAATTATTTACATTGATTATCAGTGCTGCCTATTAGTGCCACCTATCAGTGCTCATCAATGCCACCTATTAGTGTCCATCAATGCTGCCTATCATTACTCATCACTGCCCATCAATACCGCCTATAAGTGCTGCATTTCAGTCCCGCCTATTAATGCCCATCAATGCTGCCTACCAGTGTCCATCACCCATCAATTCTGCCTATCGGTGCCACCTATCAAAGCTCATTAATGCCTATCAGTGACACCTATCATTGCTCATCAATGTTGTGTATCAGTGCAGCTGATCGGTGATCATCAATGCTGCCTGTCTCCTCAGCACGGCTCTGAGCGGAGAGCGTCTCTCATACAGCTCAGAGCTGGCCGTTCTCCCTGCTCCCCCCTCTCTCTCACATGGGATGGCACAGCCCATCTACTCCTTCTCCCCCCTCTCCTGTGTGTGCTTTGTGGGAAGTCACGGGATGACAGACGATCTGCTCATTCTCCCCTTCCCATATGTTTAGCTTCACAATTGACTTCCCACAAAGCTCACACAGGAAAGGGAAGAAGAAGCAGATGGGCTGTGCCATCCCATGTGAGGGGGGGGGGGGAGCAGGGAGAACGCAGAAATGCAACTGTTGCGACCCTGGTAGTTCCGCCACTGTCTACAGCCCTCAAGTTGCATGAAAGTCTGACAATGTAGTGTATGAACTACTTTGAATCGCACATAGATCATTGGAAAACATGGGGTGCGACTTGTCGTACGAGTTTGATGTCTAAAGTCACATGACAAGCAGCACAAGTGTGAACGGTGTGTTAGAGACCATCCAAACCAGCTCAGCAGACTACTCTAATATTACATAATACCGTACAGGCCAAACATGGCCCCTTATGTTCCTTGTGACATGATAACAACATACAATTTCAGCTCTTTCCAATTCCCTTCACCTCATAAAAGTACCTACTAGGCATGATTTAAAAAAAAAACAAATGCTGTGAAGCCACGTTCCGATACGCAGCTCATCTGCGGTGTGGCCACATTCCAGCAGACGAACAAATTTCCAGCTCTTGCGACCGTTCCAGGCAGTTATGGTATGCTGGCGAGAAGTGCCCCCCATCTTATTGCGCCCGGTGTTCTGCCATATAGTGTCCTTGTATCAAATAGTGTCCGCCTCGTACTGCGCAGGCACAGCGCCTGCGCAGTACGGAGGAGCAGGAGATGCCGAAAATGTCCGAAGGTGATCAGCTGACCATCAACTGTACACGGCGCTCGGGCACCTGTTAGCGATGGCAGTGTAAGAAGGCCCCTCGCGGGCTCGCTTCGCTCGCCACGCTTCGCTCGCCACGCTTCGCTCGCCACGCTTCGGGCACGGCCTCGCTGCGCTCGGCAAATATTTATTCTAACTCTATGTCCACTTGGATAGTGGGGAATGATCCTGGACATAGGGTAAGAATAAATGCGCAGGCGCCGTGTACAGCTGACGATCAGCTGTTGAACTTCGGAGACTTTCGGCGTCTCCTTTGTCCTCCGTACTGCGCCTGCGCAGTACAGGGAGGACACTATATGATAGGGGACTGAATTCGACAAGACACCGGCCTGAAAGGCGCATGCGCATTCTCTACAGAACAACGGCGGTTCAGATGTACACCACCTCATATACACCAGTTCAATGAGGTAATCTCGTTCACAGCGCCCTCTGCTGGCAGGAAAACGCATGCTTTCAGCCCCGCCTCATAACAGTTCCTGTGGATGAGACGTCACGACGCAGATTCGCGCCTGCGCCATGTGATTGGTACGAAGCCCAGGCGGCTGGTCGGTGAGATGGAATCCTCGTGTTGTGTGTGTAGGGCGGAGAGTGTGAAGTACCGCTGTCCCCGGTGCCGGGTCCGCTAGTAAGTTCTGAGTGTGCGGTGATTGGACGCTTTCTACTCGACATACTTAAAGCAGGGGGTTGTCCTCAGTATTCATGGTGACTTCGTGGCTCTGTGTATGACATGCTCTACTTCTCCTGGTATAATAGTTTCTGCTTTAGGGCCCATTCACACTAGGCACTGCATGTGAAGCTCACAGGAACATTGTGCGATTAACATGCAGCTCTGTGCAGTGCGACTTCAACCCCATTCATTTTGAATGTGCGGCAACCACATCGCATGGTACTTTTGTACCATGCGATCCAGTGTGGGCAAACGCAACACGTTTGGGGTGTCATTAACGTGAACTGACCTCCGCAGCGGATCGCAAGGGCATTGCAGGAAAGCCGCACAAGAATGCGGCTCTCCCACACTGCATTATAATGTGAATGGTCCCTGAGGCTGGGTTCACACTGCTGCGGTGCGGGAACGCAGCGAATTTACTGCGGGTTCCCGCACCGCACCAACTCGCACGGCAGTTCACACTGCCATATGCGAACTGCTGGGGAGTGTCATACAATGTTAATGACACCCCCAGTTCAGCCCGCATATCGCAATGCGAACTGACAATTCGGACACTTTCGGATCGCATAGGTGTGAACACCCA
This sequence comes from Lithobates clamitans, assembly GCA_037952925.1. Classification (NCBI taxonomy): domain Eukaryota; kingdom Metazoa; phylum Chordata; class Amphibia; order Anura; family Ranidae; genus Lithobates; species Lithobates clamitans. The sequence continues at coordinate 667,402 of JBBGZY010000351.1, read as the reverse complement.
TGCGATCCGATTTTGGTCCGAACAAAAAAAAGGGTCCTGTGCGAGTTTGGACCGAATGCGGTGCGATATCAGCCATACTATCTGTATGGCTGATATCGCACAGCACAGACATCGCATGTGATGTGAACAGCAGTGCGCTGCGAATCACATGCGATGTCTGCAACGGCAGCAGTGTGAACCCAGCCTAAAGCCCTGGTTCACAGTGTTGCGATTTTGTTTTTGCACTTCAGAACGCACGGAATAGCATATCAAGTGAAATATGGCTTTCTATGGAGGTGGTTCACATCTATGCATTCTAAACACAAAAAAATTTCAAAAAGGGTCCTGTGGGGGTTTGGTTTGGTGTGATTGTGAGCCCCATAGACTTAAATGGAAAACGCATAGGTGTTCAAATGTTACAATTCCAATGCGTTTTCTAAGGCTATGTCCTGTATTTCTGGAGAGAGGGTTCAGATGATGTAGCGTTCCATTCCTAGATGTTCCAAAGGGTTCATTCACACTTGAACCCAGTGTGGGGGGGGGGGGGTTGGTGGAGCAGCACTAGCACAACTGAACAAACACTCCCAGCAACCCCCCCCCTGCTGTCAGGTCAGTCTTTACTAAGGATGGGCTCAGGCGTGTTTGCAACTCCACGTGCCCGCCAGGAAGCTGACACCGTGCATCGCCAAACACAGGCAGTGAGACATTTCCCGATCTGTGCAGCTGCGGATTGGGAAATGTCTCGCTGCCTGTAATTAGTGCTGCGCAGTGTCAGCTTCCTGGTGGGCACGTGGCGTTGCGAACACGCCTGAGCCCATCCTTAGTCCTTACCCTGGATGCGGGCAGTGAGAGCAGCAGCCAGGTCTTTATGGAGTGTGGAGCTAATGCGGCCATTTTCCAGCATTGTCGCCCCTGGCCTTAAGCGCGGCGAGCTTGGGGAAAGCTGCTCTGGTGTCCTCTCCTGGAGCAGCTTTTGCGGTTCGTCTCTTCTCTGCTCCTCCCAGCGCTAGGTGTCCAGTAGGATCGCCTGACGATATGGCCAATAGGGAATCGGGTTTCATACCTGCTTCCCAATTGGCCGGGAGGAGGATCATCAGTGTTGCAACAGCAAATATTCATTCGCTGTTGCAACACACCTGGGTGGGCTCCGGACGTAATGCGCTGTGCCCCAAGTCCACCCTATTTTGAAACCTTTTAGAGCCTTTGGCTCTAATCAGGTGCTTCAAAATACACCCCCACCTATCGCCCCAATTCATACACCCGACGTCCCGAAAGGGGCCGGGCGATGGGGAGCGGCGACCGTGTTGGGGGGGCGGGGGTACCCGCACGGGCTGCCACTGCCATAACCTTTGAGGTGCATTAAACTGCAAAGACTAGTGGTTGCCTACTCATCACTCATGCTTTCCAGAAGTTTTCGGACAGAGGGTATCGTCCCTCTAGTTTAGCCCAATGTTTCTCACCTCCAGTCCTCAAGTACCCCCAACAGATCATGTTTTCAGGATTTTCCTCAGATGAAATTAAGATGTAAAGCGATCAAAAGTCCACTTTAAGGACGCTGCGCCAAACCTGAAAGTTAATGCAGTTCTCTGCAGGGATGGTATTTATTGTACTTTGCTTGTAAAAATAGTTTTATAGTGATGTCCAGAATGAGATTTTATTTTTTTATTTTTTTTCCTTTGCATTGTTTGCTTTTTATTTTTAAATTGCTGCATTATCACTCAGATTTTACAAAATGTTTGAATAAATGCTGTTCTTCCCTTATCTGTTTTTTTTTTTTTAATTAACTTTTGTTTTTCTTTCTTCTTTTTTTTGTATATACAGTTGTTCCTTAACTTGTTGCAAGACACATAAAGGTAATATTTGTTTTATGTTCTGTACAAGTTTAAAGTGGAGTTCCATCCATTTAAAAGTCAGCAGCTACAAAAAGTGTAGCTGCTGACTTTTAATAATTAGACACTTACCTGTCCCATGGTCCAGCAATATGGGCACAGGATGCCCCCCTCCTCTCCGCAGCACCGGTATTCTAACTGTGGGCACCCGGCTGTGGTGGGCATGCGCTGTAAATGACCGGGCAATCTTTTGGGACCTGTGACGTGTCCCGGAAGATTGCAGGGAGGGGGGAGAGGTGAACTTTCTTCCGGCGCCAAAGAGGAAGTGGGAGCTGGGTGCCTCTGAATACAGGGTACCCCCCCCCCCCCCAAAAAAAAAGACATGCCAAATGTGGCATGTCAGGGGATCACCAACACTTACAGTGGAAGTTCCATTTTTGGGTGGAACTCCGCTTTAAAAGCTGTCCTACTCCCATGTCTGTCTGATAAAGAGATGGAACCAAAAAGAGATCTTCAGCAGAAAAGCATGCAAAAGGGGATCTTTGTATTTGTGATGAGAGGGCCCCCTTCTATAGCAAGTATTCGGACATGCTAAATGAAGGGTATGTGAGGCATATAAATAATTTTAGGGAAGCACATTTATTACATTCAGGAATATATATGTAGCGCTTACCCTCAAGAGACGCTAAAATTTGGGTCCCCTGACTCTGGATGTCAGTGACCTTCTTGGCAAAGCCACACCCTCTTAAACAACCAAGTCTGAAGGATGAATGTTTATTGTAAGACTACTTTCACACTGGAGCGGGCGGCGTTGAAGGTAAAACACTGATAGTTTTAGCTACGCTTTACCGTAATGTTAACGGTGCTATTCAGCCGATAGCGGGGCACTTTTAACCCCCGCTAGCGGCCGAATTAAGGGTTAAATGCGGCCGTGTAGCGCCAAAGCTTTGCAGGCGCTTTGGCAGTGGTGCCCATTCATTTCAATGGGCAGGACTGTATACAACACCGCTCCAAAGATGCACTCTGGCTTTCACACTGGGACTGCAGGGGGGGGGTTTTTCAGGTGCTATTTTTAGCCCAAAAGCGCCTGAAAAACACCCCAGTGTGAAAGGGGTCTAACAGCAGACAACAATTCAACAGCCAACAGATGGAAAAAGGCAGCAATAGACACTTTACCAAGTTTATGGAAACCGTTACAAAATAATGGAACTACAAGCGGATCAATGACTGCACCTCTAATCCCTATACTAGGGGGGGAAATGTAAAAATAGTGGTCAGTCTTCCACTGGTCAGTGTGTTAGGGCCCAAATCCAGCATTGGAGCGCTCAAATGTGAGTCCCACAAACCCAGGTGTAAGTTCCTAAATGGTGTCCCAAGTGGCAGAGTTTGCGGCCAGTGGCCTCTCACTGACGCAGATGATGTCTCCTCCCACTTTCCATCTGGGGCTCAGCAATGCTAGCCGCAGTCTTCCCCTTGATCAGGTGGTGACACCAAACTTGACAGCGGTATTCCCAAAGACCAGAAGATGTCCTTGACACTTTAGCGATTCATCCCATCGGCAGTCTGCTGCACGTGTGTTCTCTACCATGCCCTCCAAATGAGTGCCCCAAGCCCAGGAACAGTCCTTTCTTTTCCTCCTCTACAGAGCTCTGGTAATGCTGGGATCTGTAGTTCAAGAGCAAAACTACAGCACAGGCTCAGTCTCTCTGGGGACTACATCTTCCAGTAGACTTTGTCCTTTCCCAGGCTGCACAGAAACAGGCTTCCTTTGTTTTCCCTGTGGCTTTTCTCTGGTTGTACACAGCCCTGGAAATGTTCAGTGGTTTGTATCTCTCTGGCAGGCTAGGAGAACAGCTGCAGCACTGGCTGTTTGTGACTGGCTGCATCATGTGATACTGTCAGTGACAGCCTGCTCTGTACAGCTTAGGACTGCACCGATACCACTTTTTTAGCAACAAGTACCAATATTTTTTTAAGTACTCGCTGATACCAATTACCGATACCTATTTCCGGCATTTAGGGAGATCAAGATGAGGAGGAGCAGGGAGGGGAGGTCACCATCAGCTCTCAGGGCAGCACAAAGTTAAAAGTTGTTTTTCATTAACCAGTCAGCAGCAGGTAATGACGGCTCCTGTGTACGAACTCCAGGCTTTAGCTAAATAGTGTTTTGCCTGCCTAATAGCTAGCGGCAACTGCCCCTGGTTGTGTTTCACATTCATCTGTCAACGGGAACCCCTCTAACTGATGAATAAGACATTAGTTGTTGCCCTGCTCCTTAACAGCTGATAATTGCTGTATTCTTTTGTGTACATTTCAGTTGTCAGCGGGAGAATTCGATTGAGCAAAGCCACCATGCTTACGGTTGAAGACTCTCCGGCTTTTAAAGATCTGGCTGACAGGAAGAGAGTCTCTGAGCCGCACTATGTTCACTATTGTGGGTTTGGCGTTTCGACTGGTCCTGGCCATTGCCCTGGTGTCCTAAACGCTGACAGAGTGGGCGAATCTGTTGCGCCGTGACCTGGAGGGTGATTGGTTTCCTCCTGCCTTTACTGAATTGGCAGACCAGCTGGTCCAGGGGCTGCAGATTGTCTGCGATGCCTCTTTGGACGCAACTCCCTTGCTTTCTAAGCTGTCTGTTTCAGTGGTAGTGCTTCGGTGGGTATTGTGGCTGAAGTGTTGGACTGCGGACCAGGCCTCTAAAAAAAAAAGCCCTAGCTGATCTGCCTTTTCAAGGTGATCGTTTGGGGCCACTCTGGATTATATCATTAAGATTGTCACGAGGGAAGAGTACTTTTCTTCCACAGTCAAAAAAGGGGAAGGAGCCACGTCGCAAGCGTGGTCCTTCCTTCTTCGCACAGTTTTTTTCATCCCTCGGGGTCCACTGATAAAGGCTCAACGTCTTTCAAGCCCCCCTCGGGAGGTTCCAAGTGACCCTGGTCAGGCAAACTGAGAGCAGGGTTCTCCAGGCTCCTTCAGCATGTCCGGGTGGTGGGACGTCTTCGCTGGTTTCCGGGCCCATGGACTACTCTGATAAATAATACATGGGTCCACGAAGTGATTCTGTCTGGTTACAAGATCGAGTTCCAGTCTTGACCCCAAGCAGATTTTTTCTGTCCAATCTGCGTCTGTCTCCGGACTGTTTGTTAGCCCTCTGGGGCGCAGGGCAAGGCGTATTGCTTCAAGGGGTTATTGTCCCGGTGTCGAAACGTTTCCAAGGTTTTCATTCAAAGCTGTTTATGATCCCCAAAAAAGAGCGTACAGTACGTCCGATTCTAGACCTCAAGGCCCTGAACCGCTTTGTGGAAGTTCAGAATGGAGTCCATTCGCTCCGTGGTGGCATCTCTTCATCAGGGGGACTTCTCGCCTCCATCAACATCAAGGATACCTAACTGCACATTCTGATATGTGCACAACACCAGCGGTTCCTCCGCTTTGCTGTGGGAGAGGAGCATTATCAGTTTGCGGTGTTACCCTTTGGTCTCGCCTCCGCTCCACGGGTCTTCACCAAGGTGTTGGCCTCTGTTCTGGCGCTCCAGCTGGGAATTGTTCTGGGCTACCTGGATGCTGCGAGCAGTGTCCCTAGCGACCCTGAGGGGCGACATGGAGATCGCTATTCAGACTCTGGCAGATTTTGCGTGGCTGATAAATTACCAAAAGTCTGCGCTGATTCCAGTTCAGAAATTGGTTTATCTGGGTCTGACTCTGGATTCCGCTCTGACCAGAGTGTTCCTTCCACAGAACGTTACAGGCGGCAACCCGCTTACTGCTGTCCAGCTGGTGGGTCTCCCTACGGACTTGTATGCCGGTGCTAGGCCTGACGGTGTCTACGGTCGAGACGGTCCCATGTGCTCGGTTCCATACGAGACCCCTGCAAAAGAAGATCTTGTTAAAATGGGTCAAATGTCCAGGGTCTCTGGACAGTTGGATTCGGCTGAGCCAAGGAACCCAAGGGTCCCTTATCTGGTGGCTTCATTCCCCAGCTCTTCTGCAGGGGAAATCCTTTCTACCTCTGTACTGGATGGTGGTCACCACCGATGCCAGTTTGTCCGGGTGGGGAGGAGTCCTGGGCCTGAGCTCTGCTCAGGGACGCTGGAGGAATCCAGGCTACCCATCTTGGAACTCCGGACGAGCAGACTCTGTCTGGATTATTAGACAGATCGACTTCAGGGGCTCCCGATACAGATCCAGTTGGACAATGCCACGGCGGTGGCCTATGTCAACTACCAAGGAGGAACAAGGAGTGTGTTAGCGGGCCTGGAAGTAGCTGGCATTCTCCAGTGGGCAGAGCGCCCACATTCCGGGGGTGGACAACTGAAAGGTGGATTACCTCAGTCGACAAGTGTTGGACCAAGGGAAGTGGTCCCTTCATCAGGAGGTATTTCAACGGATATGTCTGTGTTGGGGCTCTCCAGAGGTAGATCTGATGGCATCCCGGGTCAACAGGAAGGTGCAGAGGTTTGTGGCCATGTCTCAGGGCCCTCTGGCGGATGCCTCAGATGCTCTGGTGGCTTCGTGGGGCCAGTATCGTCTGATCTACGCCTTCCCTCCTCTCAAGCTTCTGCCTCGGCTGTTATGCAGGATCGAGGCGGAAGGAATTCCGGTCATTCTAGTGGCCCCCGACTGGCCTCGTCGGTCCTGGTAAGCTGACCTGGTGCGTCTGGTCTGTTGCCCCCTGGCGGCTGCCTCTCCAGGGAGGATCTGCTATCCCAAGGGCTGATCTTCCACCCTGCTTTACCGTCGCTGGCTTTAATGGCCTGGCTGTTGAAAGCCAGGTGTTGAAGGATAGAGGCTTACCTGCGTTGATGATTCCGACACTACTCAAAGCTAGGAAGTCTACTTCCAGAAAGGTATATCATCGGATGTTGGAAAGCGTACATTTCATGGTGTGAGTTAGTGGGGTTTCACCCACGTTTCTTTTCGGTGGCTCGGATTTTGACTTTTCTTCAACGGGGCGTTGAAAAGAATTTGGCTTTGAATACTATCAAGGGCCAGGTGTCGGCTTTGGAGGTTTTCTTTCAACGCCCCCTGGCTTCGCATTCCCTGGTGCGTACCTTCATTCAGGGGGTTCGACATGTGGTTCCACCGGTGCGATCTCCCTTGCCACCGTGGGACTTGAATCCTGGTGCTTTCGGTTCTACAGAAGCCTCAGTTTTAATAATATTTGAGAAATTCCCCTGCTCACTCAGCCACCAAGAAGGCCACCTTCTGTGACAATTACTTCTGCTCGCAGGGTGTCGGAATTGACGGCGCTATCCTGTCGCACTCCCTACCTGGTGATTCATAAGGACAAGGTGGTTCTTCGTCCTTGTCCTTCGTTCCTTCCAAAAGTTGTTTCTGATTTCCATTTAAATGAAGACATTGTGTTGCCTTTCCTGTGTCCCAGGCCGCAACATCTGAGGGAGTTTGCCTTACACACCTTGGATGTGGTTCGGGCGATCAGGGTATATTTGGCAGCCACTGAGTCCTTTCGGAGGTCAGACTCCCTGTTCATGATCGCAGACGTGCCAAAGAAGGGGCTGTCTGCTTCCTCAGTGACCATTTCTACATGGTTCAGACAGACAGTGACTGTTCAGGTTGGGCTCCAGTTGTTCTCGTTGAGCTCCGGGTTGTCTGGTTGGCCTGTGTTTTTTTTATTTTTTTTTTTGGCTGCCCTACCCCTCGTGTTTGGCACTGCTTTGGGACGACATCCCTATGGTTCTGAATAGGGAAGCGCTGTGACTGTCAATGAACGAATGAGAAAATAGGATTTTTGACTTACCGTAAAATCCATTTCATTGACAGACACAGCACCCACCCCTCTATGGAGTTTTTAATGCTTCTGACACTGCTTGTGACAAAACTCAAGGCCTATACCAGAGGGGGGTGTATATCACCTAGGACTGCCCATTGGTGTAGCCAAGTCTTTTTTTTTTTTTTTTGCCTAGTGTCCTACTCCTGTAGGGAGCGATATAACCCTATGGTTCTGAATAAGTAAGCGCTGTCTGTCAATGAACTTAGAGAAATGGATTTTACGGTAAGTCAAAAATCCTATATTTTTTTTTTTTTTTTAATATAGCACAGGGACATATAAGGTTATTTAAGAGAGGGGATAGCATGGGTATACTATAGTGGCTTAGCAGCCACTTTCAAATCTACCAGGTGGATGTTTAAGGCTGTCTGTCAAGCCTTGCTTGACCAGATTGTTATGTGGGCTGGTTAGCGTGATGATTCAGTTAAACTGCTTTTGGATGGCCAATGGTTAAAGATGAATGATTCTGTGTCCCATTTTGCCCGCTCCTTTTGCTAGAAAAATTATGCTAACTAAGAGTGGTAGGGGAATATCCCTGCAGCATTCTGTTTTTTCTGTGTCCAAGCACCTGAAGGTTGCTGCATATAACCCATGGTAAAGACTAATTGTCTCGTGTACTGTACTCCAAGAAAGGGCTTTTACTCAGACATTCTATTTTCCTCTGCCTGTGTGTAAAGTTGCATTAAAAGTAGGGATGCACCGAATGGGTTTTTTGGTGCCGAAACCGATACCGAAAAGAAATCTTCCTTGATTCTGAAACCGATACCGAAACAACACCGATAGCGAAAGTGACTGTTTTTAAAAATATTTTTATACAAGAGATAGTCAGAGACTGGGGACATGCTACAGGAGATGATCAGAGACTGCAGACGTGGTACAGGAGATGATCAGAGACTGGGGACATGGTACAGGAGATGGTCAGAGACTGGGGACATGGTACAGGAGATGGTCAGAGACTGGGGACATGGTACAGGAGATGGTCAGAGACTGGGGACATGGTACAGGAGATGGTCAGAGACTGGGGACATGGTACAGGAGATGGTCAGAGACTGGAGACATGGTCAGAGACTGGGGACATGGTACAGGAGATGGTCAGAGACTGGGGACATGGTACAGGAGATGGTCAGAGACTGGGGACATGGTACAGGAGATGGTCAGAGACTGGGGACATGGTACAGGAGATGGTCAGAGACTGGGGACATGGTACAGGAGATGGTCAGAGACTGGGGACATGGTACAGGAGATGGTCAGAGACTGGGGACATGGTACAGGAGATGGTCAGAGACTGGGGACATGGTACAGGAGATGGTCAGAGACCATGTGATGTTCCCGGCGCTGTAATCAAACAGGCGGCGGCTCCCCTCTCTTCTACAATATAGGAAGCCCCCCTGATAGGCGGCACCAGGGGGTGGGGCGGAGCCCCGCCCCTTTCGGTATCGGCAAAAATTCTCTTTCGGCTTTCTGCCGAAGGGGCCATTTTCGGTCGATATGTTTCGGTGGCCGAAATTTCGGTGCATCCCTAATTTAAAAGTGAATTTTCTTCACTGTGTAGCCAAAAACAGTACCGAAGAAAATGCAATGTGCTAATTCAAATCCACCCCCTCTTTCAGACATGATGGTGGGTGACATCCAACTATCCATGTCTGAGACTTCCATGTACATTATGGATCCTTTCAGGAAGATCTTCCATTTAGAAGATCTGAATTGACTCCACATTGCTTGTAACATTAGGCTTACCAGCCAGGCTGGCCACTCTACAAGTGAACCTGGTTTATACAGAAAAGAAGGGGGCTGCTGAGCAGTAACATGGCTCTAATGTAGCCAGATTTGCTAGCTTCCTAGTAAGCATTCAAGATTTACCTTGATGACCACCGTGGGGATGAAATTTTTAATACAGTTTCTTGCTGTAGATGTAATTAAACCTCTTCATTGATGTGTGCACAGCTTCGTAGTTTGACTTTTGTTGAATCTTGTAGTAAGTTTGACAGGTGCAATTGCAAATGTATAGCTTCGTGTCCTCCTAAGTATGTATATTTGTTTTGTAGAGACATGTGTTCCAAAAGAAGCCACAGCATCTACAGAAGCGTCATTTTTGGCAAGAGGTGAACCACATCGGAACAAAGGTGATCATGTTGTAAAATTGTTTTTGTTTACAAAACAGTAGAAATGAAGTACCAGGAGCAAAGTCAAGTTGTGGGTGCACAACTTTTTGGGTCCATCCAAAAAGTGGTGTTTCATTATAGGTAGAGTCTGAGTAAGTCTGGGCCTCCTGGTGGCTTTCTTATATCCTGGTAAGATCTCCCTGGCATGTATTCTGGCGCTATTCCCACCATTTTTTTTTCTTACAGATGTTTTAGTAAGGTTAATGTAGAAAATACAGACTGCAAAATTTGGTATGCAAAGCAAAAGCTATATTGAGAGAACATATAAAGTGAGATGTAATTTTAAAGCTGATCTTTGGGCTCTACCGGGTATTGGCACAATATATGGATTATTGAGCCTATTGTTGAACAACCTCTGAAGCAGGTAAGAGACGCAAAGGAAAGAAAGTTATAGTTTTATTTTATTTTTTCCTCTTGGATCAGCTATATTCTGTTAGCTAGCAAGGAGGTCCTTTTATAAACTAGAGACTGGTTTAGCTAAGGAGTCACTTTGGCTGTACTTCTCTTTTAAGTGTGTTTATTGTGTATGTTGAAAATTTTGAATGAATCCCAAATGTTAACAACACTCTTGTATTCTTCTGTAGAGGTGATAGTTTTTTTTTTTTTTTTTTTTTATCTGTTCTTCCAGCTGATGATTTAACTGAAGATGATGAATCTGATCAAGTCTCTCTACAAAAGCTGAAAATGTTGGGTAATACTTATTGGTTTATTATATATTCTTATTATTTCAGATCTACCAGTAGTAGCAAAATTAGTAAAGGTTGGTTGCTTCTTTTTTTTACCTCCCCCCTTTTTGTGGCAATTGTCAATCTACATAGATAAGCTAAAAATACTGGAGCAAAACCATTACCCAGAGCAAGCAGGTTCTCTGTGGTTAAGAAAAACAAGAAAAATTATTCCCTGCTGTAGACCACATTCCTATTCCTTGCTTTTTTTTTCCTTAAATGTACTACATAAAAAGAGAGTGGACAATACAGCTCTTAGGTTAAAGCAGATTTAAATTCAAAAACAAAAATATAATATATTGTAGCTTAACCGTCAGTGAGGTAAATTAGATGAGATGCACTGTTTTTGTTTTTTTGTCTTTTAGGCCTATTCCATTATTTTTACCTGGTAATCCTACAAAAACACATCCCCTGTTCCTGGGTTGCTATGCAAAATTTTCCACTATATTTACGGAGGGTGCCATGGTTGCCAACCCAGGATGGACTCTAACCACGTTTTTTGACCTAGTGATTTTTTGTTTTTTAATTTTCACATACATTCTAAAACATGTATTTTTGCTGGAAAAATATCTAAAGCCCCCAAACAATTATATATTTCTCAAGTCCTCTTCCAGGACGGCACACCTGAGAGATGAGAGGCTCCTCCCGACAGGAAACACAATCAATCAACAGCTGTTTTAAGTCCACACCCTTCCCCTTGATCCTCAGTTTTTGATTGTGTTTCTCCCTACACGGCGAAACTGTTTGTTTTTTTCCAAATGACCGAAGCCTGGGGCTGGTGGTCTCCCCCTGGGAGCCGGACCAAATGCCTGGGAAGCCTCTGGGTCTGGCAGGATATATTTATCCTTCCCGGGGGGTTCCCCTATCCTTTCCTCAGGGGGGGCAGCAGAAACTGGGAAAGCCCCCCTGAGAGCTGAAGGCCCCTGGGTACAGTGGTGTCCCCAGAACTTCAGGGGCCTTTATCCTGTCTCCCCCCCCCCCTTACCTGTCCGGGCGTCCGTTCAGACGGGGGTGCTGGCAGTCGGTTCTTTCCAGGGGGATCGTATCCCCTGACTCCTGGGTCCCTGGTAGCTCGCGTGGGCTGCTGGGGAGGGTACCGCCTGAACGACCCGTGTTCTTACCCAGAAGGGAAGGCTGAGAGTCAGCAGGAGCAGGCGCCCACATCCTCCTTTCGAGGAGGCACCAGTTTACTATGGTGAATGTCTGCCTAAACCACCTCATGGGAATGAGGAACGTACGGCATTGCCCCCCCCCCCCATGTGTATATACTGTCTGGACAGTGCAGGACACAGCCTAACCTTGCAGCTCCCTAAAGGGACAGCAGTTGTGGGGGGGGGGGCACTTTGGCGGCTATCCTCCCTTGCGTGTGGACCATAAGGATGGAAAAGCAAGCCCGTTGGCTGTGGAAAAAGGGGAAGACGACAACGGTGAGTCAAAAATCCCCAATCCCAGCCAGATGGTTTCTGGGCATTTGAGATAATCTCCCCTGGGGTCTGGATTCAAATAGCCCAGAAGCTTTTGCTAAAGACACCAGCCACAGCTCCCTCCTACATCAGAGATGCTGTATGGTGGACAAGTGGTGCAGAGGAGCGAGTGTGCCTAAACCACCTCAGATGGGAAAGAGGTAGGTAAGGCATTTTTTCCCCTTCCACCTGTATTTACTGAGTGGTGCAGTGCAGGACCTGGGGTCTCCATAACAAAATAGCCCAGAAGCTACTGCTAAAAGCCACCAGCCACAGCTTCCTCTTATAGCAGAGACACTGTGGTTATCACAACAGTAGGTTGCCAGCCTCTCCCTACATACCCGGTTGTGGTACATTAGTAGGGGTGAATACAGCAAAGAGGGTGACCTGGTAGAACAAAGAGTTCCTTACTGTCCAGGTATACCACTGAACAAATTATTTAATGGTGCAATGGTTGAAGGATTCAGGAGTAAGCTCCCTTGCTCAGCAGATGCACTAGGTTATCTGGCCCTATTTGCCCAGCTGCCAGGAATCTGCTTAAAGTTGCTCCAAGATGCTTAAAAGCTGACCTAACTTTCAACAATGTGGCAGGGACCAAGCTTCTGTGTGGCACAGTAGGGGTTCCCTTGTGACAGATCCTCCTTTTGGGGGTTGCTTGCTATCGGTAACTTTTCATAAGCTCCAACCTCCCATTCCACTCTTACATTGTGGTTATATTTTAATGCAGGGGGTAAGAAAAACCTTTTTGGTTTGGACTACAGTCCACTCAGTGACAGATCTAAAAGCGATTTACCATAAATCGTTTTCCTATATCCTTTGATTAAGGATTTTCTGTGCAAACATATGCAAGAGCTAGATGGCTATATGATTGCTTCTTTAAGGGCTGCAGGTGGCTATTTACCTCCCAGGCTAAATTGGTAACCACCCTTTTTAGAGGTCTTATATTGGTCTCTAGGGCTGGGCTCATTGAGACTTTAGTTACTGATCAGCCCCACCCGTGTATGAGCTGGCTAGCGTTTGCTCAATCTACGGAGGTAAGGTAGGACAACAGCTACTATAGTAAGGTGTCCAACCATTTTAGGATTGGTTCCTTCACTGGTGGTGAAGGATTAGTATCTACAGCCCAGGCTAGGCCTATGAAATAAATTGCTCCTGTTTGGTTATTTCATAAAGGGATACACCAGGACTCCTTCTTGGCTGCTCACCAGTAGACCTCAGTAGTGAAGGTTTGTCCTTGCTGGGGTGTTTGGCACAACTAAAGTACACATTGAGATTTGTGACCTCTCTGCTGAAGCTTGTTGGGTGTCCTTTATATCCTAAAGGTACTGCTTTGTTTGGCTACAGATCAGAAAATACAACAGGGAAGGTGGTCTGTACTTTCTGGTTTTTGTGCCGCACGCCAGAAACGCACATCATTGAGTCTGGTGATGACATTTCTGCTCATAATTGTTATATTGCTGCACATCAGACCTACACAAGATTGGGGTCTGTCTGTGGGGTTTTTGTGTCCTGTATTACTGCCTTATTGGTTGCTTATCAGAAAGGCAGCAGGAAAGATTGATGGCAGGGGTAGTACATATACTGCCTTTGGTAATCGGTACAGCACCACAAGGTGGCGTCGTGCTGATTCAGACAGTGCTATTAACGGCAATAGCTGCCGATTTTAGGCATGCGATTTGACATGTGAGTCGCATGCAAAATCGCTTCAATATGGATGTGCTATCTCTATTCAGAATTGTTAGATTGTTGCACATTAGAGATATACACGATTGAAGTTTGTCTGTGGGTCCTGTATTACTGCCTTATTGGTTGCTTATCAGAAAGGTAGCAGTGAAGATGGATGGTCCTGATTTTGTTGGAAAATACAAATTGAACCTGGGCCATGGGTAGTACACATACTGCCATTGGTAATCGGTGCAGCACCACAAAGTGACGTGCTGATTCAGACAGCGCTATTAACAGCAATGGCTGCCGATTTTAGGCATGCGACTTTGACATGTTGAGTTGCATGCCAAATCACTTCACTATGGATGTGCTATCTCTATTCAGAACTGTTATATTATTGCACATCAGACATATACAAGATTGAGGTCTGTCTGTGGGCCCTGTATTACTGCCTTATTGGTTGCTTATCAGAAAGGCAGCAGTGATGACGGATGGTCCTGATTTTGTTGCAAAATACAAAATTGAACCTGTGCCAGGGGTAGTACACATACTGCCATTGGTAATCAGTGCAGCACCACAAAGTGGCCCGTACTGATTCAGACAGTGCGATTAACGGCAATGGCTGCCAATTTTAGGCATGCGATTTGACATGTTGAGTCACATGCCAAATCACTTGAATATGGATGTGCTATCTCTATTCAAGATTGTTGTTGCACATCAGACACATACAAAATTGAAGGTTTACTGCCTTATTGGCTGCATATCAGAAAGGACACAACAGTGAAGGTTGTTTGTCTTTTTCTGATTTGTTTTTGCGGCTCAGCAGGGAGACACATTGAGGGTAATGACATCTCTGCTCAGTATTGGTATATGCTACACATCAGACATACACAAAGATTGAACATTGTTTGTGTCCTGTATGTCCTATATTTACTGCCTTATCTGTATATCAGAAAGGCACAGCAGTAGGGGCGTGGCCTGGCTATGGAGGAGTGAGGACGTGCTGAGCCCGAGCTCCGTCCGGTCCGCAGCTAAATAAGCAGCTACAGGGGTGATTACCCCCCGATTTCCGCACAGGGCATGTCACAGCGGCGGCGAGCTTCTTCCCAGCCGAAAAAAGCTCACCCCAACGGCCAAGGATCGCTGGATTCTTTCCTTTCCGACACCCCCCGCCAGCAGAGGGGAAAATCCAAGATGGCGCCGGAACGAACGGCCACGCTGCAGCAGGAAATTCAGCCAGCGCCCCCAGCACTGTCTCCTATCTCCTCTCCCAGGCTGGTAAGCGACTCCATCCCCCCTGCATCCCCCCGCTCCACATCACCACAGGACAGGGGCACAATCCTGGCAGATTTGACGGAGGACAGGGACATCAGACAGCATCTATGGTCTCTCCCCACTAAGGAGGACCTAGAGCGCTTTACCAGCAGGATTGAGAGGGCCTTCAGGCAAGACATTGAGCAATTGCAAACAGATACCACTGAACTGGGTCACAGGGTAGAGACTCTGGAGCAGAAATTTGATGACACTATACCCGCCATAGCTCAGCTCAAAGAACAGACTGTCACCCATAGTCACCAGATTGAGGCCCTTCTGTGTCAGTTGGATGACATGGAGAACCGCAGCAGGCGAGCGAATATTCGCATACGAGGCCTTCCTGAAGCCACTGCACCTAAGGACATTGTTCCCACCTTGCAGGGAGTGTTCCGTGAGATCCTGAGTTTGCCTCCATCGGTGCCGATTGAGATAGACAGAGCGCACAGGGCACTTCGGCCCCCATCAGAAGACCCCGACAACCCCAGGGATGTGATCTGCAAGCTGCACAAATTTACACTAAAGGACCGTATAATGCAAAAGATGCGTAACAGACCAGTCTTTGACTTTGATGGAGCTCAACTGTCCTTTTACCAGGACCTCTCACGGCGTACCCTAATGCAGCGGCGAGCCCTACGCCCACTCCTAATGGAAATTCAAGCAGCAGGCCTCACATACCGCTGGGGCTTCCCATTCAGCCTCCAGGCTTCCAAGAATGGCCGTTGGGCTATACTACGCACAAAGGATGACCTCCCCCGCTTCTTACATACCTTGGAGCATAATCCAGTGGATTTCCCGGACTGGCGCACCACTCCGGACATCCAGATGCCCCAGCTACCTCAGCCATGGATCCAGGCGGCAGGAAACAGACGCTCCCGAGGTCGTAACAGGCAAACAGAGGGCCCACGTCCGGGCACCTCTACAACCAGTGACTGAACAAACCACTGACGCCCTTGCTGCTCTCACTAATTTTCTGGACATAATCCCCTCTTCATCATAGGTGCCCTCATCAGGACACTGGGCCCAACGGACGCATTGCTGTTTTATCCTACTTCCACGTGCAGGACGTTGCACGCGAAGCCCTTTGCACTACTTCCCAATTCTGAGTACCATTGGGCGCCATGATGGACTGGGGGGGTCCGCGGTTCAGCTCCTAGCCTGGCTGTCTGGTTTCCTGCCCACCGTTTTTTCTTTTTCGCACTTTTTTGGGAGTTCGAGTTACATAATCTCCTTTCCCCTTTTGGTGATATGTACTGGTTTTTTTTTTTTCCCCCACCCTGTTTATGTGTCATAATGGACTGGACGGACGGAAGGGCTAGCCGTCCCCTTGGTGGTCACCCACGTACCCCACTTAGGCCTCACCTTACTAGGTGACAGTCCCTTGTGGGACTCCGAGTTTTCACCCGGGCGGTTTTTGGGTTGATACCCCCCTCCCGGGTGAGCTCTATAGTTTTCTGTTGTTTTCACCCGTATCCCCTTCCCTCCTTTTCCTCCCCTACCCTACCTACTCTCTCCACTAACCCCCCTAAATCCCCCCTCCTCCCTATCTACCTCCCCCCCCCCTTAACCTTCCCCCCTCCTCCCCCCTCCCACCACCTCCCCCCTCCTCCCCCCTCCCACCACCTCCCCCCTTCATATCATTCTGTGCCTGATATTACTTTCCAGAGCTAACGGTTATTGCTTTGATCTTCAGGTCGCCTTTTGACGGACTGAACCATGCACGGAGGACCCAGAGGGGGTGTGACCGGTCAACTATCATCCAGGTCAGGTGCGCCGTCACTAAAGGTACTGTCCTATAATGTCAGGGGGCTCTGCTCTCCACACAAGCGCAACAGGCTTTGGCAAGAACTAAAGAGGCTGGGGGCCCAGGTGGTTTTCCTGCAGGAGACTCACTTTAGGGAACAGTCCCTCCCAAAGATACCTACACACTTATACACCCAGTGGTTCTTTAGCAACTCTCCGGTGGCCAAATCACGAGGTACAGCCATTGCGTTCCATAGGTCTTGCCCATTCCAGCTCTCAGAGAGCCGAGTCGACCCGCAGGGTAGATACGTCTTTGTGAAGGGGGTCTTGGCCAACAAAAAATTTACATTTGCGACTCTCTACGCACCCAATGCCCAACAACTCTCCTTTATTGACTCTGTGTTAGACAAGCTGAACGAATTCAGGGAGGGGACTTTAATGTGAGCCCGGACCCACTCGTTGACACATCCCGAGGCCGCCCCACTCACTCCCAAGCCTTCCTCAAGCATTTTCGCAAGTCACTGCAGAACAGCTTCCTTATAGACACGTGGAGAGCTCTTCATGCGTCAGAGAGGGACTACAGCTACTATTCGGGGGTGCATGACGTGTACACGCGCATTGATTTAATGTGTGTGGACCACGACACCCTTGAGCTGTTGCAGTCAGCTGAAATAGGCAATATCACTATTTCAGATCACGCCCCGGTGTGGGCCGTGCTGCGAATCCCAGACGAAACGCAGAGGGCCTGGTCCTGGAGGCTCAATGAAAACCTCCTGGACGATGCCTCGGTAGTGGCTAGGGTCTCTGAGACCATTACACATTATTTCACAGAGAATGTGTCTGAGGATATGGCAGACGGAGTGGTGTGGGAAAGCCATAAGGCGGTACTCAGGGGGGAACTGATCTCCCTAGGCTCTAAACTTAAAAAGGAAAGGCAGATAGACTTCCAGAGGGTACTGACAGCTTTACAGGAAGAAGAACTTAAACACAAACGCCAGGGAGATGTTCAAGCCCGCGATCGGTTGATCGAACTGAGAGAACTCTTTTCACGCCTCCTTGACCGTCGAGCGCGCAGACAACTACGCTACCTTTCACATAAATACTACGAACAGGGAAATAAGTGTGGTAGAATGCTTGCTAGAGCGCTCCGGCGGAGAAGACTGACAGCTCACGTGCACTCTCTTCGGTCCCCTGACGGTACAGCTACATTACACTCCTCCGGGATTGCCTCCATCTTTAGAGATTATTATGCGGACTTATATCACCTAGATAAGGAGATCTCCCACACAGGGCGGACAGCGAAAATGAAAGCTATTGGCGACTACCTCGCCTCAGCCGGACTTCCCTCCCTGACACCCGAACAGCAGCTAGACCTTGACGCCCCCGTCTCCCCTCAGGAGATCATCTCGACAGTGAAGGCCCTGCCTAATGGGAAGAGCCCTGGCCCGGATGGATATTCCAAAGCGTACTATGTAAAATTTCTCCCTTTGCTACAAAATCATATGTGTAGGTATTTTAATTCTTTAGCCACAACTCACCAGATCCCCCCCGAGGCATTATTAGCCCACATCACCGTAATCCCGAAGGAAGGCAAGGACCCTACTCTCCCACAAAGCTATCGACCAATATCACTTCTTAACGTCGATATAAAAATTTTTGCTAAGATCATGGCAAATCGACTTAAATATGTCTTGCCCTCCTTTATCCACCCCGATCAAACGGGATTTATCCCAGGTAGAGAAGCTAGGGATAACTCCATCCGGGCCATGCAGCTTATACAATGGGCATGTGCCCATAGGAATTCCACCCCATACCTTATTCTGTCCACGGATGCCGAAAAGGCTTTTGACAGAATAGATTGGTCATACCTTAAGGCGGTGCTGGAGGCTTGGGGACTAGGCCCTCATATGCTTAGATGGATCATGGCACTTTACGCGACCCCCAGTGCGAAGGTCAAGGTAAATGGCCACTTATCCCAGGGGTTCCCCATTCGGAATGGCACGAGGCAGGGGTGCCCCCTCTCCCCCCTCTTGTTCGCTCTGGCTATGGAGCCACTGCTTCGAACAATACGGGCGAGTGCTGACATCAGAGGGGTGACGGTGGGGTCAACGGAACACAAACTGTCAGCCTATGCAGATGACGTGCTCTTTCATTTGACCCAGCCCTTGGTGTCGCTGCCAAACCTTATGAGGGAACTAAAAACTTTTGGTCAGGTGTCCAATTTTAAAATAAATTTTTCGAAATCCGAAATCCTGCCCATCACCATCCCTGTGAAGATGGCTAATGACCTACAACAAGCTTTCCCATTTAGTTGGGCTACAACATCGATTAAGTACCTGGGTATACAACTTACCAATAGATTTGATAATATTTACTCGGCTAATTTTCCCACCCTTTTGAGCATGGTGCGTAGAGACTTACAGAATTGGGCCAAGACCTCCTTCACGTGGCTGGGCAAACTTAGCATACTCAAGATGAACATCCTTCCACGGGTGCTCTTTTATTTACAAATGCTGCCGGTCCCTCTCCCCAGGAGCTTCTTTACACAGCTTCAAAGCCTAATGATTAATTTCATCTGGCATGGTAAAAGGCCAAGACTGGCCGCGTCTTTACTACAGAAGGCCAAGGAAATGGGAGGCCTGGGCCTCCCGGATATAAGACGATACTACAGAGCCATTGCGATCCAACATATCCTCAACTGGCGGCATCATGGGGGTTCAAAAATATGGGTCTCCTTGGAAAAGAGCTTGGCAGGTCGTGACTTATCCTACGCGCCTTGGCTGCCTCGTGAATATAGAGGACTCTCACAGACGTCCTCCCCGCTAACTACCCATATCCTGCGGGTCTGGGATCGCACGAATGCTTTGTACGCTTTGGTGCCCCCGGGCTCCCCACTGGCACCGCTGGGGGGGTTCAGGTGGTTCCCTCCTGGGGAGCAAAGGACCTTTTTTGGTACATGGGTTACAGATGGTAATTATAGCTGTGGCAAATTTGTAGATAAGGGTAGTCTGATACCCCTAGATGCCTTGAGGACTAGCCATGGCAGATTCCCCATGGATTGGTGGAGACACCAGCAACTCCAACACTTCATTGCAACAGAGGGGGCTTCGATGAGAGGGCTAGACACCATTACCACACTAGAAAGATTTTTCATAGAAGAAGAACCAACTCCCCATCTGATCTCTGAGTTATATAGGCTACTGGGTTCAGTTTCCGCTGCTTGCAAGCCGGCTTTCATAAGAGAATGGGAGCGGGACCTAGGGATAGAGTTCTCACCAGAACAGCGCCTACACATGTATAAATTAGCACATTCTAGCTCCATAGAGTCCAGAACGCAGGAAACTAACTACAAGCTCCTAACTCGTTGGTACCGGGTACCAGCCGTCATAGCACGTATTTACCCCTCGGTTTCTGACCGCTGCTGGCGTGACTGCGGTCAGAAAGGCACCCTCCTTCATGTGTGGTGGGAATGCCCAGTAATTAAGCCATTCTGGACGGAAGTACAGGCTACCATTAAAAATGCTCTGCAGATTGAGATCCCGTTCTCCCCAGAGCATTTTCTCTTGCACCTCCCCTCCCTCCCTCTGAGCCACTACAAAAAAAGCGCCCTTCCTCATCTATTAAACGCTGCTAAAAGGCTGGTTCCTCTCCACTGGAAGAGTCCACGGATCCCTACCTTAAAAGAATGGTTACAGAAGGTGGAGGATATCAGAGAGGCGGAGGAGTGGGTGGCGAGGTGCAAGAATAGGAGTGAGCGCTTTGATAGTATCTGGGCCCAGTGGCGGAGATTCACCATTGACACTAATCCTGTATCCTCTAGCCTGGAAGTCGCGCTGTTGGAGTTAGCGGAGCCCTCCTTGAAGCTAAGGAGGCCTGTATGTGGTGACGTGCGTACCTGAATGGCTTGTCTCACCACCCTATTGATTGCACCGGATGTAGACCTTTTCTTTCCTTATGCATGGTTCACAAGGTCCACAGTTGAAGGCTCATACGAAACGCTAGGCGTCTTTGGGGGGTTTTTTTTTTTTTTTTTTCCTTTTAAAAAAGGCAAGTTTTGTATCTCCCTTATTAAATGTTATAGAGTTATTACCAGGGCAGACTTATGGGAAAGGGGCTCCGCCTGGCGACACAGGCACCTTTCAAAGGCATTGACCCCAGGGGATGCCCGTGGGGCGCCTCCCTCTCGGTGGAGGTTAGTTGGAGGCTTATGGCCCCCCTCCCGAGGGACCCGCCCGGTGGGCATCTCGGGGACCTTAAAGCAGGGACGAGACCCCCCCTCCAATACAGAATGGAGGGCTTTTGTGACGGGTCCGGCCAAGAAGTTGCCATGGCGGGACCCCCCCCTGGGAATCATTTTGACTGTTCCACAGTGCAATACAGTTTGAAGAAGACTTGATCCCTCATCCCCTTCCCCCTCCTTCCCTCACCCCTCCGGTTTTTACCTTGTCTTGTGATTGGTTTGACAACTTGTTATTGTCTGGAACGTCTATGTTTGCACTGTAAGAATTGCACTGTATTGTGGTAAGAATGACCATAGACTATATGTCTGTATGTTCCTTTTAATACATAAAATAAAAATAAAGATTATATAAAAAAAAAAAAAAAAAAAGAAAGGCACAGCAGTAAGTGGTGTTTCTCATTGATCTTCCTTGCTGTTTCTTAGGTATACACAGTAGGGGGTTGTTGGCTGCACTCCTCCAGGGAGCTACAGCATGGGGACCCCTTGTTTGTTCGACCCGAAAACTGCTTTTCCTGCGACCTGTGTAATCTTGAGGTCTGTGGTTCCGTAAGCAGGGACTGCTGGATACGCTGCAAACTGGAGTCGCACAGTCACGAATGATACCCTTTGGAAGCCATAGTAGGACTTCTCATGCGTCTTGCAGTCCCAAGTGGCAGGTTGGGTCACACGGGTGTGTGAACCCTAAGCTTATCTGTCTCTTCTGGTTCAGGTTTTGCAATGCTGCAGGAATACTCATTGTGGAGTTATTGCCTTATTTTGCAGTAGACCAGAAAGATCGCAGCTGTAAAGGCTGTCTGTTGTTTCTTTGTTTTTATGTTGCTGCACAGCAGAAATACTCAACATTGAAGCTTGTTGGTGCTTTCTGTTTCATATTGCCTTACCTTATGGTACTTCAGAAAAACACAGTGCTGTAGGTTGCTTGTGTTCTTTCTCAGTTGGTTCTATGTAACTGCACTACAGAACTGCATAACAGGAAGTGTCTTATAACTGTACTTGGTGGTTCGTCATAAATACGCAACATAGAAGTTTTTGGGTCTTTCTGTCTTCTCTTTATAGCCTTGTTTTGCTGTACATCAGTAAAACACCACTGTAAAAGGGGGTTCCCGGCCTTTCTGTATTTACCAGTTATGACCTAGCTAGCTGCACTTCAGAAATGCGCAGCATTTAAGGTGTGTTTGTGTCTTAATGCTTACATATTGGCCGCACATCAGAAAACCAGACTGTGAGGTTCAGATTTGGGTCTCTTCCCATATTTGATATTTTCATGTTTTCTGATTCCATCTTTAAGAGCCCACTCCACCTAGATCCTGCATCCGAAGCAGAGAAGGCAGGGACACCGGTGGAGTAGACCGGCAGATAAGCCGCATGATCCAGCTAAGATACCTTCATCAAGCATATGGAGTGAAGGTAAAGCTCACTGCAGAACCGAGGTTCGCCAAGAGGGTCTTGCAGTGGTCCCACCCTAAAGGTAGGCCTGAGCTACTTGATTATCCTCTCAGGTGTGCCGTCCTGGAAGATGACTTGAGAAAAGTACTAGTTACTTACCGGTAACTGTCTTTCTGGGAAATCTTCCAGGACGGCAGGCCTACTTCCCACCCGTTGGAGGAGGGAAAATTTTAGAACACTAGAAGGTGAGTACCTATGAGGAATGATTTCCCTTGTGAAACAGGTTCAGGAGTTACTTCTCTACAAACTGAGGATCAAGGGGAAGGGTGTGGACTTAAAACAGCTGTTGATTGATTGTGTTTCCTGTCGGGAGGAGCCTCTCATCTCTCAGGTGTGCCGTCCTGGAAGATTTCCCAGAAAGACAGTTACCGGTAAGTAACTAGTACTTTTTTTGCAAATGATCAAATCAGTATGCTCTATGGTGATAATAGGCTGCTTGCAAATCAATGGGCTGATATACAAACCCTTTGGAGTGTAATACAGATTAATATTTTTAACGCCAAAAAAATAAATTAAAGCCTGAATATGAAAGTATTCAATAAAGTTGAACCTTGCATGTAAATCATAAAAAATCGTGCCCAAAAAAAGTGTCAGCGTAAGTATCAAAATCCAAATGTGCAAATAATAAAAAAAAAGTGTTAGTCTTTCCAAATAAATTTCATCAGAATGTGCCATAAAACCTAACCGATCCTCCACCTTCTGATCCTAATTGGTTGCAAATCTTAAAGTGTATGTGCACTGCAACCTGTAGGAATGGACACTCACCAGATACTGATACTACACTGAATGTAGCTAATAAAGCTTAATCATTTGACACATCGACACCAGCGTTCAACTTCCTCCCCTACAAAACACATGAGGTCTAACAGCACACTCAATACTCTCCTGTCCAGTTACCACTGATGAAGTTGATAAACTCCTCTCCATGGCCCACCTCACCACCTGTCCCCTGGACCCTGTCCCCTCACAATTACTGCGACCACCTTCCCGCTCTATCCTAAACTCCCTAACCCACATCTTCAACCTCTCCCTCTCCTCCGGCACCTTTCCTTGGCCGCTCAAACATGCACTGGTTACCCCCATGCTTAAAAAAACCCTCACTTGACTCCACCTGTTTGAATAACTTAAGACCCATCTCCCTGCACCCATTTGCCTCCAAGCTCATCGAACGCCTTATCCTTGACCGAATGAGTCGCTACCTCACGGACAATAACCTACTCGACCTCCTACAGTCTGCATTCCGTCCACAACATTCCACTGAAACTGCCCTACTAAA
Organism: Lithobates clamitans; assembly: GCA_037952925.1. Classification (NCBI taxonomy): domain Eukaryota; kingdom Metazoa; phylum Chordata; class Amphibia; order Anura; family Ranidae; genus Lithobates; species Lithobates clamitans. The sequence goes on along the minus strand of JBBGZY010000351.1, from coordinate 643,775 downwards.
ACTCACCAATGACCTATTATCTGCTAAAACCAATGGCCATTACTCCATATTCATACTCTTAAGCGTTGTACACATGATCAGATTGTTGGCCGGGGATTGTCTCTTGTCAGACTGTTGTCCTAAAATCTGACCGTTAGTAAGCTTTTTTTGACAATTGTCCAGCTTTTGGCCAACAAATGTTGGATGGCAGGCTAGTAAATTTTCGGCAGACAACAGTTTGTTGTCAGATTTTCTTATCGTCAGTACAGAGGTCCGTCACACAAAATTTAGCAGAAGGTGCCCAAAGGGTGGCGCTCGAGCTGAAATTCCTCTTAGTACGTCACTAGGTTCGTGTTTGTTAGCCAACAATTGTGTACCATTAGTATGCAAGACAAGTTCCTGGCACATGCCATTTGGACAAAAATCAGGTGCTCAGTTGGCCAACAATTGGATCGTGTATACGAGGCTTTAGACCTCCCTGCTGCCTTCGACACAGTTGACCACCTGCTCCTCCTCAGCAAACTACACTCCCTTGGCCTCCGTGATTCTGCTTTATCCTGGTTCTCCTCCTACCTATCTCAGCGCACTTTTAGTGTCACTTAAAACTCCATCTCCTCTTCCTCTTTCTGTTGGGGTACCTTTAACCTCCGCAACATTTCCAGAATTTGACCCTTCCTGACTAATGACACCACAAAGCAACTTATTCACTCCTTGATTTCCCGCCTTGACTACTGCAACTCTCTCCTTTTAATGGCCTACCTTTACACAGGCTATCCCCCCCCTTCAGTCTATTATGAATGCTGCTGTCCCTTCTGTATTGAGCTGTACTGAAATTGTGCTGTCCCCCCTCTACATTGTAAAGCACTGCATAAACTGTTGGCGCTATATAAATCATGTATAATTTGCTGACCGTACTATAGCCAAAAGATGGCTACAGCGCTGTTGTCCAGCTCTGGTAGGGTGTCCATTGACAGCCCCCAGAATCCCACTCCTGTGGCACGTATCGGGTGCGCTCTGTGACTGCTGTGTCCTTTGGACACAGGTGATCACAGATCGAGGTAAAGAGCCAATCACAGCGGCCCTTTACTTGTAATCAGCTGATTACATGGTAAACAGACTTGTTGGTCATCGGCGGTCCTTTCTCTGTCTCTGGGAGGAAAGGAGAGCTGTTAACCGGCAAGCCTGTCAGCACGTCGTTTACACTGATTATCGGTGCACTTTAGTGAGGAAGAAAATTGCTTATTTGCTAAATTTTATAACAGAAACTAAGAGCGGCGCTGTTCTTTCTTCTCACAGGCTCAGAGACAGCAAAGTGAGCTACTAGCTCTTGCTATCAATCAAATCCTGGGAGTAGGGAGCAGGGGATGGGGCCGAGCACTGTGTCAATGGATGCACACAGCCTGGCTCGGGAGCGAGCCCACAGTTGTGCCACCATAGCAAGCAGCTTCCTAAAATGGCACACACAGATGGCGGAGGAGCCAAGAGCGTTGGCAGGGACCCCAAAAGAGGAGGTTCCGTTCTGCTCTGTACAATACCGCAGAGTAGGTAAGTATAACTTGTTTGGTATTTTTATAACAAAAAAAACCTTTTACAACTGCTTTAATGTTGGAGAGATAAGGTGTGTGTTCCTGCACATGAGTATATGTAAATATGTGGAAACAACTCCATGATTGATCCCTTTTCTCCACAGAGAAGGGAATGGTGCTTTCACTGTAAATGTGCCACATTGTGATTTTTCTGTAGCAACTTGATCAACATTACAATGAGGAGTTGGCATGTGATCTGAAAGAGCATGCTCAAATCTGTCATTTGGGAAGGGTTACAGTTAGGTTTTTGTTTCTATGTCCCCATTGGGAAGAATTTCCTTCACTTTCTCTTTCACTGAACTCCCTGAATAGGTAGACCGCAATAAAAATAAACGTCAGTTTCCAACCTTTCCCCTACTCTACTGAAATAAAGGTTTTATTTCTGTCTGTGCCTTGTAAAGATTTCCCCGACTTTGTCCTAGGGATCACACAAATGGGGACATATCCCCATTTGGGACACAAATGGCCGTAAAAAAGCTCTCAAAAGTTCCTCTAAAACTAGAGCAAAACACTTGGAGTTCAGCTTTAATGGCAGTTGGTGAATTCAGTGCTTTAGGTTTGTTACCTAATTCAGTCCTACAACTATTAAGTGGCTTTTTGTTTTCGATCTTTTACAGATAAGTCAGATGAGTTGAAGCATTTATTACTCAATCCACATCTCCAACGACTGGTAGCAGCACTTGACCAGGCTGAGAACAAAGATCAGGAATTGAAAAAATATATGCAAGAACCATTGTTTGTAGAATTTGCAGACCAATGTCTTTTCATTGTAGACACAGAGAAGAAAGAAAATATTTTTCAGGACTGATGGCAGTATGTGTATAAAATAAAGTGTATCTCAACTGTCCTGTAACTGTTATACTGCCGTATACTGTGGTATTGTAAGGGCTGAAGACAACATATTGGAGCCATGTTTGGGTACTACTTTATTTTTCCTGGGATTTAACAAGGTTGAGTTCTTGCTAATACTGTTCTTGTGTGAGAAAAAGTAAACTTTTTTTCTAAACCCAAGAATACACTTCTCTAACACCCTCTACTTGTAGGCGCTAGATGCTGCTAATGGCCTGTGAAGAAGTTCTAAAATTAGCAAGTACTCCTCTGTCAATGCAGACCGGCAGATCTATGTAAATAATTCACTGTGTTGCTGTCAGTATTGCAGACAGGAACACGGTTACCGTTTTGAAAATTCAGGCACTTTTGGTGGCTTAGCCTTGTTTAGCCTTGTGGTTGGAAGGTGGTACAATTGTCCAGTTGAACCACAGGCAGCAGACGGGGGTGTTTACATGCCGCAGACTTGATGCTTCCTTTTGCAAAGTTGTCCCGACTTGTAGTGCTTGGTGCACGCCAAACGATACACATTGAAATCAGTGGGAGAGCATTGCAAATGGCCCGCAATTGCGTACAATGCACAAGATTGTGGCATGTGTGGCAAAAATGGGGTTAAAAGAGGTGGTAAGGTGACATCGCTTCCTTACTGCCTGCCAGTAGTCGCTGGAGCATGATTCGATCACGGATCGAGCTTTAGAGACCAGGGAGATTTAAATGCATGTCTAAATTTACCTTTAGTGTTTTCTTTCGTAATGTGCCTAGGTAAATGAGTAAGATCTGTTTAAGGGGTAGGTCGTTCACCCAGTTTCTGAAGTGCACCTTTTGTAAGATAACTGCAATCTTGGTATATGAATTTTTTTCTATTGTTTCATCTCTGAAGGCATTTCCTCTGTTGCTTTTATATACACAATTTACTTGACAAAACAGTAAAGCCTAGTACACACTATCAGTTTTTTTTTTTTCCGTTCAACCCAGTGGCCAGAATGGAAAAAACTGAAGAGCTAGGAACGAGATACTGTACTAAAAACCTGATGTTAGTACAGCGATCTCCCCGCTGAGCTATTGTGTTCAGACAGGGGGACTGCCCCCCCCCCCCTCCCCCCCAGCAAAACACACCGGTCAGCCAACGATGCTGATCAGCAGACCTTTTTCGGGTCATGCCCCTTTGACAGAAACTGGGCAGTCGGCCGACTTCTAACGGACTGGCTGCCGTACACATGGGCTAAATGTCGGCCGTTTTCTATTAAACTGCCTGATATTCGGCCCGTGTGTACGAGGCTTTAGGAACAAGTTGTAACTTGCCTTTAAACTTACAGCCACGTTAGATATTTATGAAATCATTTGAGGTCCATGGATTCTCTGCAGGCCAGAGATAAGTTTGTCTTGAGGACTATAGCTAGGTTTATATACAGTATATAATATAAATGTTTTTTCTGGATATGGTGGTGCTATCCACAGTCTATAACGTTGCATTTAAACTGAATAAAATTGTTTTTACTTACATTAAATGTTTAATGTTTTTTTTTTTTTTTTGAGAACCATGTATTGCCTGGTGTAAATTGCAACAATATTAATGTAATTTAATTATTAATCAAATTAATTTGTTTATCTGTCAATGATAAATATCCATATTCCCAGTAATTTAAACCAAAGCACAGAGCTGCTAATTGAATTCCCAGAAAAGCAAGAGCCTCAATACCAGATTCACCCTCTTTGTAAAAAGAGGTCTCAGTGCTTCTCTATACCAACAGCTGACATCTCTGCACTGGCTTATCTCTATAATACTTTCTATAATTCTGCACATAGCTTCTAAGATATGCTACCAAAGAAATGCTACATGCTGTGGCACTTTGGAAGTAAAAAATAATTTGATCTGCAAGTTTACAGTGTATCACCATGCACAGTAACACTACTATGTACGCTGTGGTGCACTCACATTGGAAAAAATAGTGCAGATCCAATTATTTGTGTGTGCATGTTATGAACGGACTGTCTTAAAGTGCTATTAACCACTTAAAGTGGGAGCACTACCACTTGTACCTACAGGTAAGCCTACAATGAGGCTTATCTGTAGGTACTGTGAATAACTTCTAAACTAACACAGTTTAGGAGATATTTAGAATGCATGCAGCCAATGACATCGAAGCATGTGCTCTGAAGATCCGGCTTACGGTTCCGGACCTTCAGAGCCCGTGCTGAAAGTGTCTCCTGTGCGGGAGTGACGTCATTGCGGCCAATCGCATAACGAGCTCACGAAACCGGAAGACGTAACATGCAGCTCTCAGCGGTGAATTTACAGCGTTGGAGAGGGCATTGTTCCAAGGGGAGTATTTCATAATGCGCTAGTGTGCATTGCTTGCGGTTTCGTGAGCTCCAGTACATCAGAGACAGCGGAATAGTGGTCTGGGAGCTTGTCTATCCACTCCTTGGAAAGGGATACCATCTTTATGTGGATAATTTTTATACTAGCTTGCCCCTCTCCTGCAATCTTCACCAGAGAGACACCCCAGCATGTGGTACAGTAAGAGCCAATAGAAAGGGCTTCCCGCAAAAACTTGTCAATGAAAAGCTACAACGAGGGAAGACGGCATCTTTGCGGTACCAGGAGCTATTGACTGTCAAGTGGAGGGACAGACGAAACGTCCACATGCTGACGACAATTCATAATGACACCTACGTGGAAGTCTCCAGAAGAAATGGCCCAGTCCAGAAACCAGCTTGTCTTTATGATTATAATTTGTTTATGGGGGGAGTGGACTTCAACGATCAGATGATTGAACCCTACCTTCCCACAAGAAAATCCCGCCACTGGTATAACAAAGTGTCCATTTATTTTTCTTTCTCGAACATCACGGGACACAGAGCCTTAGTAATTACTGATGGGTTATATAGGTATCACTAGGTGATTGGACACTGGCACACCCTATCAGAAAGTTCAACACCCTATATAATCCCTGCCCTTGCAGGGATACCTCAGTTTTTACACCAGTGTCTTAAGTGATGGACGTGTAAAGATGTCCTGTGCTGAGCTCCAAAGGGATTATCCTATATCCTATACTGGGGCAAGCCAGGCGAACCGGATCCATTTCAAAGTGTCTTTCTAGGCCGAATTGGATACCCGGCACCCAGGCCTCGTGTCCGAAGAAACAAGGTTTTACCTGTAACGCTTCTCTTTTTAGAGAGCTGGACCCTGCATATCAGAAAATGGTTTTCTATCCTTATTTCTGGCTGGGTGCTTTACGGGGCCAGAACTGTGGATCCCCCTATTCGTAGTGGGCCCGTCTCTGAAGGTTTTTTCAAACGGAGCCCACCGTGAGAGGTGAATATTGGGTCTGTATAACAGAACCCTGCGGCTGGATAAGGTAAGAGGAGATTCCACAGAATTTTTAAATTCTAGTAGGTTTTCTCCTTTAAGGTAAATGCATGCTATGCCTATTGTGACCACCGGAGGCTGCCAAGAGCACAAACCTACACATGCTGATGTCGGTCTCACTGTTTCCACGCTGCACAAGCTCCTCTGGCCAGCTCCAGGTAGGATGGGATGGGGGGATTTCTCCTCAGGAATGTTCCCCCCAGGTTAGGGGGAGGCCGCAGGTGTCTGTGAGGCAGTTGTACACCGCTCTATCGCCGCCGCCATTGCATGTGCAGGCCCATCACTACCGGCCTCTCTCCTTCCTCCCCCTCCCCCAGCCTTTCCTCCATATTGTTTCTGGAGGGTCGGCCAGCGCGGGAAGCGCTCGTTTTTTCGAAATACGAGGACGGGGCGTCAGCACAGCTCAGACGCCCACACAGGTCAGCTGTAGGCTATTAAAAGCACTCTGTACAGGTGCACACAGCCTTCGGAGGGACACAGAGCTGACGGTCGCATGTAAGGTGGGACACAGGCATTCTCCTAGGCAGCATTTACTATGGTAACACTAGACTGGGCATTTGGTAGCAAGGCTTTTAGCCGGACTACATCGCTCAGCAGTCAGTGTTCATTTTGTGATACCTTTCACCTTGTTGCTTTGCACTATGGGTAAAAGAGGTTCAAACACCCCAAGAACCAGAGACTCTAGGGGATCTCGTTCAGGTTCTGAGGACCCCCTTTCTGCAGCATCCTCCCCCCCTGAGGGGCCAGGGACGGCTAGCCAGAGGGAGCCGTTGGGGTCAGGGGCTACACCTGCCTCCGACACTTCAGCCCCTGTATACATTACACAGGAGGTTTTTTCCTCAGCTATTAATGGTTTAGAGGAAAGATTAATGGCCGTGATTACATCTTCACTCAGTGGAAGAAAACGCACTAGGCCTTCCTCTGTTTCCCAAGACCCTCAGGCAGAGGAGCTCTGGGATAAAGGAGATGAATCCCTTTCAGAGGATCAGGATGGGACGGATGATTCCTCTTCGGAGGAATCGGTTGGAGAGGGGCCCTCTGCGACTTCCCAGGAGGAGAAAGTCTTAGTGCAGATCCTTACTGGATTGGTCTGCTCCACATTTAAGTTGCCCATACCTGAATCAGCTAAAGAACCCTCTTCTTCTTTAGGGTCACTGAAACCTCCTCAAACTACACATGCTTTTCCTGTTCATAATTTACTTGAAAAGCTCCTTTTATTCTGAGTGGGATCACCCAGATAAGCGTTTTTTTCCGCCGAAAAAGTTTTCAACACTTTATCCGATGGAAGAAAAGTTTATTAAAATGTGGGTAATACTGGCCATTGATGCGGCCATTTCCTCTGTTAATATTAGTCTGACTTGTCCTGTAGACAATGCTCAGATGCCCAGGGATCCTGTTGATAAAAAGATGGAATCCCTATTGAAGGATGTTTTCTGCTTGGCAGGTTCAGTGGCTCAACCTGCAGTTGCAGCGATTGGAGTCTGTCAATACTTAAGAGACCACGTTAAGCAGGTCATCAAAGTTTTACCTGAACAGCAGGCCCAGGGGTTGGCTAACCTTCCTGCCGCCTTATGTTATGTTGTTGACGCCATCAGAGATTCTATTGTGCAAACCTCTCGTCTTTCACTGGGGTTGGTGCATATACGTAGAATCCTATGGTTAAAAAATTGGTCAGCCGAAGCACCATGTAAGAAACTGCTGGCTGGGTTTCCATTTCGTGGTGCAAGGTTGTTTGGAGAAGACTTGGATGACTATATCAAGAGAATCTCTTGTGGGAAAAGCACTCTCTTACCTGTCAAGTAAAAAGAGTAAGCGTCACTCTTTCAAACTGACTCTTTCTCCAGCGCCAGGGGCTTCAGCCTCCAGGCAGTCTCAACGGCCTCCTCCGTCTGGATCCAGAAACAAGAGTGAACCCCAGGGACAAAAGAAGTCCTGGGGGAAGAAGCCTACTAGGCAAAACACTAAGACCTCTTCATGAAGGGGTGCCCCCGCTTGCTCGAGTGGGGGGGAAGACTGCAACAGTTCTCAGAGCTCTGGCAGGAGGACTTCCAGGACAGATGGGTAATCTCCACAGCAACCTTAGGGTGCAAGCTGGAGTTTCAAGAATTTCCCTCTCCTCGTTTCCTCAGATCAAGTGTCCCCAGAGATCCAGAGAAGAAGCAGTCGCTCCTTCTAGCGTTAGAGCGACTTTTGTCGCAGGAGGTCATTATGGTGGTTCCCACAAAGGACCAAGGATTGGGCTTCTATTCTAACCTTTTTACGGTCCTTGAACTTGGTTCTGTCTGTGTTATAGAAACAGCCTTTTGAACCAATACGTCAGATTCCTTTGGTCTTGTTGACAAGGAAGTACATTTTTCTGGTAGCCATTTCTTCTGCTAGAAGAGTATCAGAATTAGCAGCCCTTTCCTGTAAAGAGCCTTATTTGATTGTACACAAGGATAGAGTGGTACTGTGCCCTCATCCTAGTTTTTTACCGAAGGTGGTTTCAGATTTTCATTTAAACCAAGACATTGTTCTGCCTTGCTTTTTTTCAGATCCCTGTTCTCCGCAAGAGAGATCACCACATTCTTTGGATGTAGTAAGAGCAGTCAAGGCCTATCTGGAGGCAACTGCTCAGATTCGCAAAACGGATGTTTTGTTCGTGCTGCCAGAGGGTCCCAATAGGGGACAGGCAGCGTCAAAAGCTACCATTTCTAAATGGATTAGACAGTTGATTATTCAGGCTTACGGTTTGAAACAGAAGATTCCTCCGTTTCAGATCTGGGCACATTCCACAAGGGCTATTGGTGCTTCTTGGGCAGTGCATCACCGGGCCTCTATGGCTCAAATCTGCAAGGCCGCAACCTGGTCTTCAGTCCATACATTCACCAGATTCTATCAGGTGGATGTGAGAAGGCATGAGGATATCGCCTTTGGGCGTAGTGTGCTGCAGGCAGCGGTACAGGGTCCTCAGATCTGATTGCACCCTACTTGGTCGTGGTTCCCCCCCCTCAGACAGCATTGCTCTGGGACATCCCATCAGTAATTACTGAGGCTCTGTGTCCCGTGATGTTCGAGAAAGAAAATAGGCTATTTTATAACAGCTTACCTGTAAAATCCTTTTCTTTCGATGGACATCATGGGACACAGAGGTCCCGCCCCTCTTCTAATACACTATATTGCTTGGCTACAAAACTGAGGTATCCCTGCAAGGGGAGGGATTATATAGGGGGTTGAACTTTCTGATAGGGTGTGCCAGTGTCCAATCACCTAGTGATACCTATATAACCTATCGGTAATTACTGAGGCTCTGTGTCCCGTGATGTCCATCGAAAGAAAAGGATTTTAAAGGTAAGCTGTTATAAAAAATCCTATTTTTCAGTTTGGCCATGTATAACACTTATGTTATTTACCAAAAATCTACAGAGAACCCCGTATCCTATCTGCACTACCACGAAGAAGTTATTTCCGCCCTTTTGTACCCTGAAAGCCCACCAGAAACTATTCGCTCTATTTGACAAAATCCCCCCCCCACGCGAAACAGGCCACAGACGTCAGAGGAAATGCCGGGTGTGCTCCAGTGGAGGAATTAGAGACACCACGTATTATTGTCCTTCCCAACCAGTCCTCTGTATAGGTGAATGTTTCCGCCGATACCATACTTCTCTACATTATTAGGGAAGTATGGTAAATGTAATTCTCATTTCCTGTCATTTTCCTCCACACCCCTTATGCCACTGCACTGAAATGTACATACCTCTGCCTTCTCCGGAACCGACCCTGGCCTGTTATATGACCAAGCTTCTGCCTAACGCTAAACTGTACCTACCTCTGCCTGTTCTGGAACTGACCCTGGACTGTTTGACCACGTTTTTTGCCTGCCTCTTGGATTGATCTTTTACCCTGCTATGCTAGTGGGAACACAGGGGTCTCACATATGTGAGGGTCTCCAGAATTGTTTTTCTGGATGAAGAAAACTAATTTTTTTAGTTTTCTCATTCCCAGATTAGGGTCTAGGGACTCGGATGCTTCAAAGAGATTTGGGTGGGAGAAGCCTCTACCCCTGTCCCCATTCTTTCCTGGCCTGCTACTTGGACCGTGTTTCTGCTTACTACCAGGACCAATAATTTGGCACTGCTGGCAACGTTTCTACTTGCACTGACCCTGGACTGTATATGGATAGTATCCCTGCCTGCACTGACTATGGATAATATTCCTGCCTGCTGCCTGGACAATTCCATTCATTGTCGCTGACCACGTCCCTGCCTGCTGCCTTGATCAGGGCCATCCTCCTGTGGACAATTGCACTACTAAAACCACAGGTAATCTTTTGTTTACCCTTTACTCAGCAGAATGTATTTTAGGGTGTAATTCTTGGTATGTACATGCTGTTAGAAATATGAAGGGCCTTCAAAAATAGATTGTAAGGAAATTGGATGCGTAATTCATGGCCCTAGAACACCTGATGGTGCTTCTTGGATGTTGGGCCTCTATGTGGCCAAGCTGTGTATAAGTCTCACACATGTGGTATCGCCATACTCAGGAGGAATATCAGAATATATTTTGGCAAAATAAAATAAGATTTTAGCACTATTTTTTAGAATATATTTTGGGGTGTCATTTTTGCTATGTACATGCTATGTGTTGGAAATATCTTATAAATGGGCAACTTTGTGTAAAAAAAAAATGCGTTTTCATTTTTTCCCACATTTTCCCAAAACATCTGGAAAAAAATGAACCATTCAAAAGACTCATTATGCCTCATAGATTATACCTTGGGGTGTTTGCTTTCCAAAATGGAGTCACTTTGCGGGCGTTTCCATTGTCCTGGTGCTCCAGGGCCTTCAAAAGTGTAATAGGTGGTTGAGAAATGAGATGTGTAGTTTATGCTCCTAGAACGCCTTCAATGATGGGCCTCTGTATGTGGCCAGGCTGCGTAAAAGTCTCACACATGTGGTATTGCCATGCTCAGGAGGAGCAGCAGAATATATTTTGGGGTTTCATTTGTGGAATGTACATGCCATGTGAGAGAAATAACCTGTTATAATGACAATTTGGTGTTAAAAAAAAAAAAAAAAAAAAGTCTTCATTTTGCAAAGAATTGTGGGAAAAAATGACAACTTCAAAAAACTAACTGTGCCACGTACTAACTACCTTGGAATGTCTACTTTCCAAATGGGGTCATTTGGGGGGTATTTGTACTTTACTGGCTTGTTAGGGTCTCAAGAAATGAGAGGCTGTCAGTACATCAGATCAAATTGACACATTTTCAGTGATTGGCACCATAGCTTGTAGACCCTATAACTTTCACACAGACTAAATAATATCCACTAATTTGGGTTATTTTTACCAAAGATATGTAGCAGTATACATTTTTGGCCAAATTTATGAAGAAAAATTACTTATTTGCAAAAAATTTTAATAGAAATGAAGAAAAATGCATTTTCTTTACAACATTTTCTGTCTTTTTTCATTTATAGCACAAAAAATAAACCCAGAGGTGATCAAATACCACCAAAAGAAAGCTCTATTTGTGTGAAAAAAAGGACGAAAATTTCATATGGGTACAGTGTTGCACGACTGAGTAATTGTCATTCAAATTGTGAGAGCACTGAAAGCTGAAAATTGGTCTGGTTATTAAGGGGGTTTAAGTGCCCAGTGGTCAAGTGGTTTTAAGAAGGCAGATTTATATTGGGTGAATGCATGCTGGGAGTTGGTTTTACGCCACACTCGCTCCAGTGCTCGGCTATGTCTCTTAAGGTTTCTGGTGTTGTTGGTCTGCCAAGGTTGTAATAGTCGGGCCTGACATTGTGTAGTGAGAGGCGCAAGGGAGTCCAGTGAGGATGAAAGTGAACTGTTGTAGATGGAGGTGGCCAGGCCGAAGCAAGACACGGGTGAGATTTTGTCATGGAGATGGTCAGTTGCAGAATAGAAAAGAGAAGGAATAAAGTGCAAAGGTTTCTGCAGGTAATTGTTTTCTGCTTGATGGGACAGGTGGTTGGAGACAAGCACATTGTGAAAGTAATGAGTTTGTGGTCAGAAAGAGGAAAGGGGTTGTTGGTGAGGTTGTAGGGGGTGCAAAGATGGGAGAAAACGAGGTCGAGGGTATTACCATCAGAGTGTCCATTGTGTAAGGTGAAAGGATTAGGTTAAGTTGAAAAGTTGGGATGCAGCTGGGCTGCTAACATTGGCGGGGATGTTAAAATCACCAAGGATAATAGTGGGTATTGCAGAGGTGAGAAAGTAGGGTAGCCAGGCAGAGAAGTCATCAAGGAAGCGTGACACTGGTCCAGGAGGCCGAAAGATCACTGCAATCCTTAGAGAAATGGGAGAAAACAGACGAATACAATGTGTCTCAAAGGAAGCTTGAAAGGTGATCAGTGGGGATAGAAGTAAACCAACTCCACTTCCTTTCCATCCACTGGGTCTGGGTGAGTGAGTCCAGTGGAGGCCTCCATGGGAGAGGGCTGAATGCGAGGCAGAATCTGTCTCTTGAAGCCATGTTTCTGTGGTTGCAAGAAAGTTAAGGGAGTAGGAGACAAAAAGGTCATGGACAGAAGTGAGCTTATTGCAGACCAGAGCGGTCATTCCAGAGGGCACATGACAAGGGGAGGGTGGTTTTAGGGAGCAGGGGGATTGAAATAAGATTGAGAAAATTGTGGCTGATGCTGGAGGGAGGGTGTGGTGGTGAGATACTGGAGGACCTGGATTAGGGGAGATTTCCCCAGAGGTTAGCAGGAGGGTGAGATAAGTAAGATGGGAGTGGGAGGTGTATGAGTGCACGTGCTTCCCTGTCTTTGTGTGTGTGTGTGTTAAGTATTAGCAGGAGTTGATGAGAGCAGTGGTAGGGAGAGGGTAGAAGTGATGGCGATATGTACAAGTTTTGGGGTGGAGAAGAGGGGAAAGGAAGTGAGATTTTGAAAGCAGAGGATACTAGTATGAGAGGGGACATATTTTAAAGGGTAGTGAGGATAGGATTCAGACTTGCAGGATGCCTTCCAAAGTGGTAGTTTGTGGTCAATCCAGAGTGAAGCAGAGTTCGTTGTAATCCTTTTCTTGCTGCTTTCATCCTTCTATAGTTAAACTGCTGTGTTCAACTGCTAATAACTCCTGCAGAAAAATTACTCATGGCTGCAAAAATTACTCTGCCTGAACCCCCTGTCTCTGACTTCCCCCATGGGCACAACACAATTTATACAGGGATGATCAAATGAGGAAATCTTTTACACCCCAATTAGGGACGGATAAGGAACACATGAAATTGGGGGGAAGAATGGCCATAGAGACACAGTCATATAAAGATGAGTATCTCTTAGTTTCCCAAAGGAGGTGACAATCCATAATTTAACAAGTAGCCAAGTTACAAATTAAAAGCATACCCCAGTTAAAGCAAAGTTTTGCAAAGCAAAGACCGTTTTGAATTGCGTGATAGTGTTGCATACCCCAGTTAAAGCAAAGTTATAAAAAGTGGTAAATATAACATGTTTGTAAAGTTTTGCTTTTTAACAAAAAAACAAAACAATCACATGAACCTCTGCTCCCCTATGGAGAAGTTTTTACCCATTTACTTAACCGGTTTCCTTATTTCAGATTTCAGTTCTACCTTGCCGAATTGCCTACTGGGCACTTTTACCCCTGTTCCTGCCCAGGCCAATTTCCAGCTTTCAGTGCCGTGACATTTTGAATGACAATTGCGCGGTCATGCTACACTGTATATGAAAGTTTTATCATTTTTTTTTCACATAAATAGAGCTTTCTTTTGGTGGTATTTAATCACCGCTGGGTTTTTTATTTTCTGCTAAACAAACGAAAAAAAGACCAAAACTTGAAAAAAGGAAAAAAAACCCTTTTTCATAGTTTGTTATAAAATTTTGCTAACAGGTAATTTTTTTTTCCTTCACTGATGTGTGCTAATGAGACTGCACTGATAATCCATGCCCTGATTATCAGTGTGGATGTCCCTTTAACACAAGCCTGTTATCGTCTCTCTTCTCCCCTCCTCATGCTGTCAGCATGAGGAAAGACAAGCTGATAACAGGCTTATGTTTACATCCGTGATCCGCTGTAATTGGACGCAGCTGATCACGTGGTAAAGGGCCGCTGTGATTGGCCCTTTTACCCTAATCTGTGATCAGCTGAGTCCGAAGAACTTAGTGATCACAGGCCGCATCATATGATGGCCTCCCGCCAAAGTAAGCCAGCGCTGTAGCCTTCTTTTGGCTATTGCGGGGCGGAAAGTGGTTAAACGATAATACTAAATACCTTCTTGCACAGCACTGCACTGTGGTCAAATGACCTCCCTCCGCTCTCCCTCCCTGAAGGAGTGCAGCGGGAGGGGCTGAGATTCCCCTCTGACCTATGGCAGCCAGCAGAGGTAGGTCACAGACAGGTCCGCGGCGCTGTGCAAGAAGGTATTTAGGATGATCATTTTTGTTAAAAACTGACATACTGTATAATATCTTCATAAAACAGAGGGGGGTGCACGTGATTTATGGAGGAGAGGGAGCCACGGAATCATGGATCAGCAGCCATGATTACTGTGGTCAGTACACATAGGAGGACACAGAAATAGGCAGGATCAACCACATATTTTAGAACATAGAACTGGACAAATTACACTACAAAAGCACTGTGGTATTAATCATACTTTAAAGGAACAGGAGCATTTTTTCTTTTCTTTTTAGAGTTCCAACCACTTTATTGGTTCTAATACAGCCATCCTTGTCTACAGCTCAAAAGCATCGGGACCTTTCTCTATTCCCACCTTCTCTACCTGAGCCAGAAGTGAATCTACTTACTCTAGAAGTGTTAGAAACAGAGGACAAGGAAGAGGAGTCGGTGCTAAAGGAGACTGGTTACCCCCCAGGCTCCTATACACATAATATCCTGGCTTCACGCAAAAAGCTTGCAAATGTAGATATGCTTGCTTCTGCTGTGTGCAAAAGCCTTGGCATAGTTGCACTTGATTATCCATCATGACACTAAACCACTAAAACAGGGGTCTTAAATTGGTGGCCCTCCAGCTGTTGCAAAACTACAAGTCCCATGACGCATTGCAACGCTGAGTTACAAGCATGACTCCCACAGCAATAGGCATGATGGAACTGTTTTGCAACAGCTGGAGGTCCACCAGTTAGAGACCTCTGCACTAAGAGAACTACCTGCAAAGTCTAAGACATTCCCCCATTCATGAATAAGTAAAATAGGATATTTATAGCAATTGGAGCACTCCTGAAAAGATCTTCACGCCTCTGAGAATCATTGCTGAACTATATTCAGTGGAAAAATAATTCACTAAAAAGTGGGCTGTTCAAGTAGAAGACATCTTAACTGTGCTTGAAGAGGCTGTTCCTTCATGTATGAATTCTACAGACAGAAAATTTGACACTTATAAAGGTTAAACTAGACTAGGAAAATGAACAATTAACAGGATCCTGTATACCAGGACCAAGTTCTGGCAGAACACTTACAAACATTGCCATCTGCCCTATTCTTCTGCGCTGATGTCCTAGATCAACTCATGAGGCATTTCCAGAATGACTCATTTCTGTCCATATGTACAGAATCCTATGGCTAATTGCCTTGACAGCTGAAGCTGCCTGTAAAAGATGCCTCACTCGTATGATCTTTGAAGGAGGACATATCTTTGGTGATGTACTTGACAAGTACATAAAGGAGGACACAACAGGAAAAGCCCTTCTTTTTCAACAGAAGGCTGCAAAACCCTTCTCTTTGGGTTTTTTAGATCTCCTCTAAACAGAGAGCACCCCATCACTTCATTTTCAAAGTAAAACTTTACCCCTTTCCATTAGTGGAAGACATAGTCCACCAAATTTGCCCCAATGCCTTCTTCGCAATGAAGGGATACCTCGCTCTTAAAAAGTGGAGGATGTCAGTTTGCATCCCTCTCAGTCACAGTTGTGCCAGGCCTATGGGTTCAATCGCTGGTTTTAAAAGGGTAAAAAATACAGTTTTAAATTCTACCCTCTGCCAAAAGATAGATTTGCAGACTGCCCTGAGCCATATCTTGTCCCAGGCAGTGGTCATTCTGGTCCCTCTAGAGCGGGGGTCAGCAACCGGTAGATCGCAGACAGATGACTGGTAGATCGCCGTCTGGGCTTGCTGACCGGTCATCCCAGAGCATCAAATAGAGTGAAAAGCAGTGGGACTACTTGTAAAGTTAGAGCTGTAGTAGGGAGCATAAGCCGATGCCTCCTCTGTAGTGCTGGCTTCTGTCCCATGCGGAGTAATACCAACTGCACTCCACCCCTTATCATGGCTAGAAGTCTCCAGCGTGGTGCCAGTAGCAGGAACGAAGAGATCTTTAGGCCAGTTTGAAGCAATACACTGGGCATAATAGTATAGGGCTGCTTTCACACTGATACACTGCGGTTTACCCACATTGCATGTGCAGTGCAGTGTAACTGTAGGGGTTTGCTTCGCTTAACCATAGACTTTCAGAAAGTGCACCACACCTGCAGGATATAATAGAAGTCTATGGCAAAGCGTGGCTAACCCAGGAAAGTTGAAATAAACTGCGGTGCACCCGCAGTACAGGTAAACTGCAGCACATCAGTGTGAAAGCAGCCTTATAGGAAGCTCAGAACAGTAAGGGTTCATTTACATTTGCAGATTGGGGGGTGGAAAAAACCCCATACTTAAGATGTTTTTTTTTTTATCACCCACGCCCCAACTGGACCCCCTTTTAGCTGCAGTGGCCAGGGGTGTAAGGGTTAAAGCAGGCAGCATTGTGTTGCTTCCTCACCACCTGCTTTAACCTCTTGGACCCAGCAGCAGCATGCAGTTGCAGGGAGCTTGCCAAGTGGCCCCAATTTCTTTAATGGGTCACAATTGGCAGGAGATAAGCCCCCCTGTTGCTTTTGGGTGGGTGCTAATTCCTGCTATGGCATGTGTACGCATTTGGCTGCTGCCTCAGCAGCTAAATGGGGTAGGGATTCGGGGTGGTAAAACCGAGACTCAACTGAGGCGTTTTACCACCCCCCAAATTTACGTGAGAATGAGCACTAAGGATGCTGCCGCCGCGGAATGAGGGTTCATTCACAAGTGCAGCAGGAACTGCTGCTCCCCTGAAAAGTGATCCAAGTGTGTTTGACAGGTGGTGAGGAGGCAAGATGTTGCCTCCTCACCACCTGACAAACCCATAATTGTCGCAATTTGCGACACGGCAGTACAGCAATTTAGAGGTTTAAATTAGGGTTGAGGAGGCCACACTGTGCCTGGTGATCTTTGAGTTCTCCCATATTGTTCAGTTGGATCTCCACCTCTTTAAGGTTGCCTACCCCTGCTCTAGGGCACAGGTTCAAAGGATTCTATTCAAACCTGTTCACAGTACCAAAACGCAGTGGTGGTGTTGGTACTATTCTGGACCTAAAATGCCCAAACATGTACCTTTTTGTGTTCCAAAGTTTTTTGCATGGAATCCCCAAGGTCAATATTTGCCTCTCTGAGCTAAGAGGAATATCTCACATCAGTAGACATTCAAGGTGCCTACCTGCACATTCCCATTTAGGCTTCATGTACACGGGACGTTTTTACAACCTCTCCTGAACGATTTAACTTGACAAATAGTAACCGTTTAAAACATCAGTTTTTTTGGGTTTTTTTTTTTTCAAAATAACAAAAAATGAAAAACGCCTGTAAACAGAATGCGGGTTACTGCGTTTAGAAGCATTTGGCGCTTGAAATGCCTCTAAACTCAGCGTCTGAACTCATTTTTTTGCTTTCCAAAAAAGGCCTCTAAATTCAACTGCCTAAAAACGACATTAAACGAACCTGTGTACATGTACACATAAGATAACATTGGATGAGTTCAGGGGCAGCTGAAAAAAAGCTTTTACCGTTTACCAGCAGCTGTGTACATGAGGCCTTAGGCTTCATGTAAACGGGCAGCTCCTAAACTTCAGTTTAGGAGCTTTTGGGTTTTTTTTTTTGCCAAAGCTCCTAAACAACTCCATAAAAGCCTACGTGTCTATGTACACATAGGCATTTAGCAGAGTTTAGGTGCTGCCACATTTAGGTAAGGGTAAACGTTTTGGCCGCGGGAATGCGGCAAACATGTGTTTTTTGCATTTTTGCAGCGTTTTCAGTTTTCCTGCAGCCACAGTCAGGGTAGGCTAGTGTAGATGTTGCCTTACCCACCTTATCAGCACTTTCTGCTGTTCACAGTAAGAGACAAACACTTTCAGTTTTTCACACTGCAGTTCAGCCCACAGGATTCATCTCTATCTAAACGATCTGCAAAAGACTACCCAGATTCATGCCTTTGGCTGGGAAAATAATCTTCAAAAGTCTGCTCTCTGGCTTTATTCTAGACACAGGCCCAGACAAACGTTTTCCTTCCAGCAACCAAACTTGCCTACACTCTGGATGAGGGAGCACCGAGACCCTTTTGGTCAGCAGCATTGTCAGCATGAGGGCAGGGGAATGGAGGATTAGATGCATTAGAAGATTTAAATACACTACCAAACTCCAACTAAAGCTTTTTAGAGCAGAGCTTCACCCAAAAGGTGAAATTATGCTTTTCTCCTAACCTGCCTCCCCCACAATACCTGTGGATACATTTTTTTTTAGGGGCAGTGGACATCTGGTTTTCATAGGTACCCGCTCAACACTTCACCCAGGCTATAACAGAAGTTTGTCTTGCACAGTGGGAAGCACCAAGGAATTACAGCTGGCTTTTTTTTAGTGAACATGCTGGCGTCAGGGACGCGAAGACCGGTGAAAAATTGGCCCGGTGAGGATGGCACTGGATCCTTAGACAGGTATGTGTTCTTTTATTAAAAGTCACACACTTCATTTTTTCCATAGAGCCGGAGGATCCTCTTTCAGCAGTTACAGCAACAGTTTTGTGATAAAGGTTTTACATAAAAGCTGATCATTGTAAGCACCCCAGTTAGTTTAAAATGGTTTATCTCAACCCTTTAACTGGACCGCTTGTTCAGTTTAAAAAAAATAAATAAATAAATAAAAATTTGCTGGCTGGATCACCAGGCGAAAAAAAAAGGAAAGCCTAAAAAAGATTAAATCTAATACAATCGCCGAATCTAAGGATTGCTAAACTGCAATATAGTTTTCTTTTGGGATTAATTTATATGTATAAAATAAATCTCATTGAGATTCTCTATGTGGGTCCTGGGCCTTATGGTAGCCTCATTGGAGACTCTTCCTTGAGGAGGCATTGAATAGAACTGAGTGCAACACAATCCGTTGGCCTGGAAAAACAACATATTCCCTTTATCGATCTGCCTATGCTTCTCTCCAGTCAAGCATGGGACTCCCTAACTTTGTGAATTTCCCCAACCTTGGAAATGGAGAAGTTTCTTCTATCCTTGTGGAAGGTGTTGACAACAGATGCCAGCCTCACAGGTTGGGGAGGCGTGTTCCAATCTTTCATGGTTTAAAGAAAACTTGGTCCAGTAGGGTCCGTTCACATGGGCGTTCCGCCCGGCAGACTCCACTTTGCTTAGCGGGGAATCGATCTGCTGATCCCCACTGAGCAGGCGAATGACAGGTCTGTCTCCGCTCACAGTGAAGAGATGTTATTGTCAGAGCCCCGCTCTCCTCCATGGGGAGATTGGATGAAAACAGACAGCTTGTCTGTTTTCATCTGATCCGATCCCCCAGAAGGATGGAAAATAGGGTCACCATCCCTCTGGATTACATGGACAGGATCTGATCGGATGTCAGCGGACATGACACCACTGCCCCATAGGAGTGAATGGAGGCTCCGATCAGGTCCACCTCAAAAACTGACAGGCGGACCTGATGGGAAATCCCGTGTGAAAGGGGCCTAAGGGTACAAAAACTCCCCATTAACAATCTGGGGCTAAAAGCAATAAAACTAGCTCAAGTCACTTGCCACCTGGTCTTCAGGTCATACATTTTCCTCATATCTAGATATTCCAAGCCTCTCTCTGTCTACATGTCTCGTGTGTGTACATGCCTGTGAGTGTGTACATGTCTGTGTACATGTCTCTGTGTCTACATGTCTTGTGTGTGTACATGCCTATGTGTGTACATGCCTCTGTATGTGTACATGTTTTATGTGTATATACATGTGTGTGTGTACGTGCATGTCATATATACACATGACATGTGAGTGGTGCTAAGAGTGTACAGGTGTGAGGGGGCCTGACAGCGTACAGATGTGTGTATGGGGGGGGGCTGAGAGCGCACAGGCGTGAGGGAGGGGGCTGAGAGCGCACAGGCGTGAGGGAGGGGGCTGAGAGCGCACAGGCGTGAGGGAGGGGGCTGAGAGCGCACAGGCGTGAGGGAGGGGGCTGAGAGCGCACAGGCGTGAGGGAGGGGGCTGAGAGCGCCCAGGCGTGAGGGAGGGAGCTGAGAGCGCCCAGGCGTGAGGGAGGGAGCTGAGAGCGCACAGGCGTGAGGGAGGGAGCTGAGAGCGTACAGGCGTGAGGAAGGGGGCTGAGAGCGTACAGGCGTGAGGGAGGGGGCTGAGAGCGCACAGGCGTGAGGGAGGGAGCTGAGAGCGCACAGGCGTGAGGGAGGGAGCTGAGAGCGCACAGGCGTGAGGGAGGGAGCTGAGAGCGTACAGGCGTGAGGGAGGGAGCTGAGAGCGCACAGGCGTGAGGGAGGGAGCTGAGAGCGCACAGGCGTGAGGGAGGGGGCTGAGAGCGCACAGGCGTGAGGGAGGGGGCTGAGAGCGCACAGGCGTGAGGGAGGGGGCTGAGAGCGCACAGGCGTGAGGGAGGGAGCTGAGAGCGTACAGGCGTGAGGGAGGGGGCTGAGAGCGTACAGGCGTGAAGGAGGAAGCTGAGAGCGTACAGGCGTGAGGGAGGGGGCTGAGAGCGTAGAGGCGTGAGGGAGGGGGCTGAGAGCGTAGAGGCGTGAGGGAGGGGGCTGAGAGCGTAGAGGCGTGAGGGAGGGAGCTGAGAGCGTTCAGGCGTGAGGGAGGGGGCTGAGAGCGTACAGGCGTGAGGGAGGGGGCTGAGAGCGTACAGGCTTGAAGAAGGGAGCTGAGAGCGTACAGGCGTGAGGGAGGGGGCTGTGAGCGTAGAGGCGTGAGGGAGGGAGCTGAGAGCGTACAGGCATGAGGGAGGGAGCTGAGAGCGTTCAGGCGTGAGGGAGGAAGCTGAGAGCGTTCAGGCGTGAGGGAGGGAGCTGAGAGCGTACAGGCGTGAGGGAGGGGGCTGAGAGCGTACAGGCTTGAAGAAGGGAGCTGAGAGCGTACAGGCGTGAGGGAGGGGGCTGTGAGCGTAGAGGCGTGAGGGAGGGAGCTGAGAGCGTACAGGCGTGAGGGAGGGAGCTGAGAGCGTACAGGCGTGAGGGAGGGGGCTGAGAGCGTACAGGCGTGAGGGAGGGAGCTGAGAGCGTACAGGCGTGAGGGAGGGGGCTGAGAGCGTACAGGCGTGAGGGAGGGGGCTGAGAGCGTACAGGCGTGAGGGAGGGAGCTGAGAGCGTACAGGCGTGAGGGAGGGAGCTGAGAGCGTACAGGCGTGAGGGAGGGGGCTGAGAGCGTACAGGCGTGAGGGAGGGGGCTGAGAGCGTACAGGCGTGAAGGAGGGAGCTGAGAGCGTACAGGCGTGAGGGAGGGGGCTGCGAGCATAGAGGCGTGAAGGAGGGGGCTGCGAGCGTAGAGGCGTGAAGGAGGGGGCTGCGAGCGTAGAGGCGTGAAGGAGGGGGCTGCGAGCGTAGAGGCGTGAGGGAGGGAGCTGAGAGCGTACAGGCGTGAGGAAGGGGGCTGAGAGCGTACAGGCGTGAGGGAGGGGGCTGAGAGCGTACAGGCGTGAGGGAGGGAGCTGAGAGCGTACAGGCGTGAGGGAGGGGGCTGAGAGCGTACAGGCGTGAGGGAGGGGGCTGAGAGCGTACAGGCGTGAGGGAGGGGGCTGAGAGCGTACAGGCGTGAGGGAGGGGGCTGAGAGCGTACAGGCGTGAGGGAGGGGGCTGAGAGCGTACAGGCGTGAGGGAGGGGGCTGAGAGCGTACAGGCGTGAAGGAGGGAGCTGAGAGCGTACAGGCGTGAGGGAGGGGGCTGCGAGCATAGAGGCGTGAAGGAGGGGGCTGCGAGCATAGAGGCGTGAAGGAGGGGGCTGAGAGCGTACAGGTGTGAGGGGGGCTGAGAGTGTACAGGTGTAAGGAGCCTGAGGCACTGAAGGACTTGGTGGGATGGCTAGTGGGCAAATTTGGTGGGACGGCCAGTGGGCGGGACCCTGGGGAATGTTGGTGGTCAAGCTCAGGGGGGCCCAGGCCTAAAGCTGTATAAGGGGCCCCATTATTTCTGATGGCTGCCCTGTGTGGATGTATTTGGCCACTAGGTTCTTTTGGCAGCACACAGAGTTGTGTTTTTTTGTGTTTGTTTGGATGGGCCTATTGACATTGCTTTTTTTTTTTGTCCACTGAGGGCCCAGGAAGATTTCATGAGGGGTGGGTAACAGAGGAAACAATCACTAACAGAACAATGAAAACTGGGGACTAATAAACAGAATATAGGGGATGGCGCTGTGTAAAGTGTAAGTGTTTAAAGTGCCAAGTGCTGTGATACGTAGTACAATCCTACCTTAATACCCGAAAATTGAAAGATATGTAATCAATATAAATAGATTTAAAAATATTAAGTTGATCAAGAATCGGCCAATGTAGGGGGGTGATATATCATTAATGGAATTGCAAGTAATTAAAATGCTGTACATAAAACAATCGATCCCTTAAAAAATGTGAAAACATTTTTTTTTTTTAAATTAAAAAATAGCAAATACAAATTAGCAGACATAAATTGGTTGTCAACCCACAGTGCAAACCACACAGTGCAATAATGTGCAGATATCTATAAAAATTGAAAACAATCTGATATATAGAGATGTGTACATAAAAAGATTAATTCATCACACAAATTAAAAAATATTCAAAAAAAAAAAACAGACAATATTCAAAAAATATATATATATATCTAGTCCCAACTGCTGTATAGTGCAAAAAGTTCAAATTAGTGATATAATTGCAGTGTAATAAATCGTGTAGCGTTTTCCCAGATGATTATTATTCTTTAACAATGGAGAACCATGCAGTAATTTTTTGGCAATTTCCCCCAATGTGATTGCACTCACCGGAGCTCCCTGCCTCTGCAGGGGTATGAGCGTAAATCCTCAGCCTTTAATCGCCCCGATCTCCCTGGTGCCAGTACTCTTCCACTCAGCCCAATCCAGGAGAACAACTTGTTGAGAAGGGGGGAGGACTCACTGCCCTTTGCTGTAGCACAGATCCCAGCCAGGCATCCACTTTCATGTAGTCAGGTAAAAAATAAAAAAAAGATTCCTTCATAGCGTAACTTTGTTTCTAATAAATATTTTATTTATACATTACAGTCCCATGACTGAATCTATTAGAACAAATGTAAACCGAAAAGGATAAAATAGAAATGGCAGAGAGGGAGCTCGCAAGCTCACACGGTCCGGGGACGCAGCGCTACTGAAAAAAAACTACCGCTTGCGTTCCACCGGCCTAGTATCCGGAACCACAGGTATGCGGAAGTGACGTTGTGCGTGCCAAGATAGTTCCGCCTTACGCGTGTCGTCATACGGACGTCATCGGAGGCGTGATATATATATATTTTTTGAATATTGTCTGTTTTTTTGTTTTTTTTTTGAATATTTTTTAATTTGTGTGATGAATTAATCTTTTTATGTACACATCTCTATATATCAGATTGTTTTCAATTTTTATAGATATCTGCACATTATTGCACTGTGTGGTTTGCACTGTGGGTTGACAACCAATTTATGTCTGCTAATTTGTATTTGCTATTTTTTAATTTCAAAAATTTTTTTTTTCCACATTTTTTAAGGGATTGATTTTGTTTTATGTACAGCATTTTAATTACTTGCAATTCCATTAATGATATATCACCCCACTACATTGGCCGATTCTTGATCAACTTAATATTTTAAAATCTATTTATATTGATTACATAGCTTTCAATTTTCGGGTATTAAGGTAGGATTGTACTACGTATCACAGCACTTGGCACTTTAAACACTTACACTTTACACAGCGCCATCCCCTATATTCTGTTTATTAACCTTTTGGGGTATCACTGAGGTGTTCCCTATTTACATTGGGGGGCAGCAGTGTCTTAATAGTCTGAAGCGCGGACCCATTGATAGATCATCGAAAACTGGGGACTGCCTACTGCTCAGAAGCCTGACAGACCTTATGCTAGCATCACATGAGACCGAAACATCCACCTAATTATGATACGATACACGATTTACACCAATCAGTCATAACACTATGACCGCTGATGGGTAAAGTAAATAACACTGATTATCTTGTTACAATGATAATCAGTAAGTGGGATATAAAAAAAAAAAAGTAAAAAATATATCTTTACAATGTCCTATTGACCAAAAGAAATAAACATATAATATTAATATATTATCAAGCTGATATGAATAAACAAATTAAATGTCTCTGTGCTGATGTTCTAAGACCAATAAATCTTCCACAGAAAAAATTGCCTTTAGATATGAAATAATTCCATTTGTGATTTAAAGTGCTTCTGTGCAAAAAATGAAAATTAGAATTATAATGTTACAAATATATGTGCAGGCCCAAATTTTAAATATCCAAAATTAAGGTGCTTCTGTGCTGGTGCAGCCACAAGAAGAGCACGGATAAAGCAAGCATGCTGTGATCACCTTTGCAAAGTGAACAATATTGTTTTTCACCAGCACAGAAGCACCTTAATTTTGGATATTTAAAATTTGGGACTGCACATATATTTGTAACATTCTAATTCTAATTTTATTGCACAGAAGCACTTTAAATCACAAATGGAATTATTTAATATCTAAAGGCAATTTTTTCTGTGGAAGATTTATTGGTCTTAGAACATCAGCACAGAGACATTTAATTAGTTTATTAATATTATATGTTTATTTCTTTTGGTCAATAGGACATTTAAAAGATATGTAACATACACGGTAATTGTACCAACACTAATATATTCACCAATTTATTTATTTGGGTAGTTTTCAAACACGGATATAGAATGGCGCCATATCTACTTTATTTTCTTTTTAACCATGTACTCCACCTAGTGGTAGTAATTAGTAGAGGCAGCAGTTCTTTTTTGTTTTGTTTTTTTGGCCAACATTTACTTCCTTTGCGCGGAATCAAGCACATTTCTTGCAGAAAGTGGGATATATTCTCAAGTAAACATGTTCCTGAACTTTTCTGAAAACAGAAAAAATTGCAAGTGTAAGGATTTAAGCGACTTTGACAAGGTTCAAATTGTAATGACTAGACGGGTTAGAGCAACTCCAAAACTGCAGCTATTGTGTGATGTTCCTGGTCTAGTGGTCAGGACCTACCAAAAGTGTTCCAAGGAAGGAAAACAGTCATGGGTGCCCAAGGCTCATTGATGCATGTGGGGAGCGAAGGCTTGCCTGTGTAATCCACCCAAACAGCTACTGTAGCTTAAATTACTGAAAAAGTTGATGCTGGCTCAGACAAAACTAATACCCGAAAGAATTCACAATCCAAAAAATATAAAATAAAAAAAATGAGTAGAACTGCATTCCCTAAAATGATTCATTACAAAAGTTAGATTAAATTACCACGGTAAAAACATAGATACATAGTTAAAAAAAGAAGAAAAAAAAAGACTGCTACATGCACTGTTTATTGTGTTTATTGGGTATTGCTATAATACAGTGCTCAGCTAATATTTAATAGGTACTGAATGCTGTGTGTTCTTCCCTCCGATGTTTTCCTGTACACAGACGGGAGGAGTATAGAACAGGAAGATCCGTGCTGCTGAGGTCTGTGTATTTTGCTGTATTCAGAATAGCGGGACAGTAGTAACTGGGAAGGGGGGAGGAAACACAAAAATTCATTTGGAGGAGTGATAGGTGGGTGGTAAGAAGATATGTGCTGGGGGGTTCTTTGGGAGAAGAGGTGCTGGGGGGGGGGAATGGATTTGACGCCACACCTTGTAGCACAAGTTCTGTCCCCCTTCCACAGCATCCCCCAGCACATATCCTCTTAACCCCCCCAATCAAAGATATGCCACCTGCCTCATAGGGGGCAATTGCAGCATCTGGGACCCCTAGCACCCTGTAAGAGATGTGGGGCAAGTGCCCTAGGTGGCCACTCTGGAACATTGGTGGGGAAGGGGGGATTTGTACTAGGATGGAGGGGTGTTGCACTAGGAAGGGGGATTTGGAGGTTTAAGAGAATTTGTGCTGGAGAGGATTAGGGGAGTGGAAAGGCTTTGTTCCAGGATAGAGGGAACAGAGGGGTATGTACAGGGGTTGTAATTGCAGCGTATAGAGGAGGGGCAGTGGGGGTGGCATATAAAGCAACCAATCCTCTCCAAAATGGAGGTGATTGGTTCCTCTACATGCCACCCTGACGCCCCTCTTATCTACCTCCTTCTGCCCCCAGGCCCCTGTGTACTCCCCTGGCTCCCTCATCTCTCGCAGCACTGCTAGATTCCCCCTCTCCTCTCCCACCAGCTGCTGCAGGGGATCTGTCAGAATGGAGAGCGGGCAAGGGGCCAGTAAATGTGTCATTCACTGACTCCTTCCTTGTCTTAATGATTAGTACAGATCACTGACTCTGTTAATTCATAACTGAGGCATAATAAACTGTTTACTATGCTTCAAATGAACAGAAAGCCTCTGTTTAGAGCTATTCCTGTCCATTCATTCTGTGCAGCTGAGACTGCAGAGATGGAGATTGGGGGCTGTGTCCTCAGTCTCCTTTCTCTGTCTCAAAGGTGAAACATCAGAGTCTGTTTAGACCCCTGATATCACACCAAAGCCCCCCCGAAAGGGGTCTAAAAAAAAAAAAATTGTAAAAACCAATAAAAAATACCATTGTAAAAATAAATAGAATGAAATGGTCAAAACTAATAAACAAATAAAATAACAAAAATAAAACTACTGGACACCAGTGGTGAAACGACCAGGGTCACAAAGGTTGCACTTGCGATCAGGCCCTAGTGTTTTGCCATTGTGTGTGTGTGTGTGTGGCCTTTATGATTTCTTGCACCAGGGCCCTGAAGGTTCTAGTTACGCCTCTACAACAGAGGTCTAGAAAAAAACTACCAACTGCTCATTGGTTGGGTCCTTAAAGGCAGGTGCATCCTCCACTGGTAACTCAATTCTTAAGACATGGCCAGATCCACCGCAGGAACAGACCATTTCTGCACAAAATCCTCACAAATGGTATACAAGGATAACAACTGCTCAGGGAAGCAAACAACCTATCATGGTGCTTCCAATTTGCATAGAGAAACAATTGAAATGGTGGGTTCAAAAGGCAAGTCTTAGGATTTTTAAACAACCTAAGAATGGAAACAGCACTAATAGAAGCAACAGGCTAGTTTAAGAGTGGTGTATGTAAATGTTAAAATGGTTTCTATTAATTTGGGAGTGATGGCAAGTAGACTGAAAACTTCTTAGGCAAGCTTATCAGTTATGGATCTGAGCGATTTAAAATCGGGCAGCGTCTCTGTGACTGATGGCTCAGATGATGTGGATATATCAAATATAGAATTTGCAGGAGAGGCCACAAAAGCATACTTATAGCTCATGTGAGTCAGCAAATTACTAAGCTGGGTATATCCGGGACTGTCCTTCCCATGTCTAGAACCAGACATTTTGTGGCAGTGTAGCTGTAAGGCAATGTATAGGTTTAGGGTACGAAGCTAAGCTTTGTACCAGTCAGCTAATGCTAGGTGAGAGTCAGATGGCCGGAGGTGACCACAGTCACTGTAAAGTGGGCAGCAGGAACAGAGCAAAAGTCAATGTGGCTCTTTGGATGCAGGTGCATTAGCGGGAAGATACTTCCTTGATGCTGTATACAAAAAAAGAGCACAGAACACTCCACATAGGAGAGGACATTAAGGCTTTAGTCCCACAGCACTGACCCTTTCTGTGGTAAAATGAATAGCAGCAACCATAAAAATGAGGTAGTTCCCAGTGCTTAGCCCAACTGGCCTGCTCACAAAGAGTCTTCAGAGAAAGGCCAGCACTGAGTCAATGCCAACAACTTTTGACCTGGAAAGCGCTCCAACCCAACTGAACCCAGTCTAAAATATATCTACAACTCGTGTTTGAGGGGGCGTGACCGGATGTGGGAGTGAGAGGGTGTGTGAGATCTCCTCTCCCTCCGCTCTGACCAGCTAAGCCAAGGGCTGAGGAGACTACTGGTGTGTGCAGCAGTACAAGCGGCAGTGTAAGCAGCGGCGTTTGGCCAACTACAGCACTACAGCACTATTGAGCAGATCGCTCCCTGGCACAGACGCGGTGGACGGAGCTGAGGTGGGGTGTGAGAGACCCCTGTGGCGTGCCGGCGGCCGGGTAAAGGGATGCTCCGGCGGCGGCTATAGCAGCACCAGCAGTGGCGGCGTCAGTGAGTGTGGCGGTGGAGAGCCAGGAAGATGGAGCTATAGGGGTGGCGTGAGAGGCCCCCCCTGGGTTATCAGCAGCAACCAAATCTGGTCGAACACAGTAGCAGCAGCGGGGCAATGAACAAAGCAAGCTATCAGAATTAACATCGCAACGCTGGGAACCTGGAGAGCCGCTAAGAAGACCCCAGACATAGGTGAAAACTTTCCTACTTTTCTTTTTATATAATATGTTTGTGGCGGATGACTTTTTTTTTCCTGGTTCCTGGTTAAAGAGCTGGCCTGTGAGTTGGCCTTTGATTGATTGATTCCTGAAGAAACCTAATTGAGTCTGTAATGTGAAACCTGGGTTAACTAGAAACATGCTGCCTTATTATTTTTTGAGCTTATTTACCCTATTGAAGTAATATCTTACACAAAGGAAATTAGCAACCCCAGTCCGAAGTGGGAGACGGACGGGGGTACTGGCGTATGAGGTTTCACCTTTTTGTTTCTCAAAACAATAAAAGAACCAGTGGAACTGTGTGATGTAAGCTGCTTATCATAAACATCAGCTGCAAGTGAAACGGCGTTGCACAAGTACTTGTTCATTGTCCCAAGAGTCACTGATCTGACGTTGGCAGAGTTATATGGAGGACTATCTTTGTGATACCTCTTTTTTCTTTTTTTCTATGCAAAACTAGTAGTCCGGGACTGTAACAATTTTATATCTCAATTTGCTAAAAGGAAAAGAAATTTTTTTTTTCTTTCCTTTTTTTTTTTTTTTTTCTTCTCCTTTTTTCCTTTTTTTTCTCCTTTCCTACCCCCCCCCTCCTCCCCCTTTTTTTTTTTTTTTTTCTCCTACCCCCTCATGGCATAATAGCATGGCTGGGAAGCGGGCAGCAGAGGAAAAATTAAACCAGCACCAGCTACAAAATCAGCCGCATCAAGCAGGAGGTCAGGTTACACGCTCGGCTAGAAACCAGACAAACCAAGCGAAAGTCGCAGCAGCAGCTGCAGTAGCGGCAGCAACAAAATTAGAGCGTTTTTCCAGGACATCCCTATCACCAGTAAAATCCCAACAGCTAACCCAAGCGAGTACCCAGGCGAGTAGGAAAAGTCACAGCCAAAGCAGCGGGCCAATATTGGCCGCAACAAGCCCACTTGCAGTGCCCTCAATAAGTCATGGAATAGGAAAATCTCCCCCTATAAGCGGTGACACAGATCCTAAAAGGCTACCCAATACAACTGAGCCCGGGATGGAGAGTGGCCAAAGTGGAGGAGCGGAAGAGCCAACAATGAGGGACCTCATGTATGCGATTACTGCATGTAAGGAATCAATTTTTGGTTTGGGTGCTCAGCTAAAAAGCATAAGAGAAGAACTGATTGTGCTGGGTAGTAGTTTGAAAGAAACGGAGGGAAGAACAACAGCCCTAGAGGACAGATTAAGCCTGGTGGAAGATATACTATCTCCGCTCAGACAAGATATGACTGACATGAAAAAACGCATAGAAAATCAATCCGCCAAAATAGATGAACTAGAAAATAGAAATCGAAGAAACAACATAAGAGTAATAGGCATGCCGGAACGGAGCGAGGGACCTGACCCTATTGAATTTTTGGAGGGATGGATCAAGGAGACATTTGGGGCTGCATCCTTTTCTCCTTTTTTTGGCATCGAACGCGCCCATCGAATCCCCTCCAAATCTCGGCAGGGCAAGGAGTACCCAAGACCTATAATTATGAAAATGTTCAACTTTAGAGATAAGGTGTCTTTGCTTCGGAAAGCGAGAGAAATGAGAGAAGTCTTGTATAGGGGAGCGCGAATTTCACTATATCAAGACTTCTCCCCAGACCTACAACTCGTGTTTAGAATTTATGCTTTAAAATACAAACATTTATATGATTATTATTTATTATAAATATTTATAAATCAGCATATCCAATATATATATATATACAGTATATATAGCCAGATAGTGTCAAAAGTGTAGTGTTACAAATAAGAGGCAAACAGAATCCTAAACCCAATCCTGCTTTAGTGCCACTGGGACCAGCTCATTTCAGAAGTAACACAGATACAGTGGATATAAAAAGTCTACACACCCCTGTTAAAATCTCAGGTTTCTGTGATGTAAAAAAATGAGATAGATAAATAATTTCAGAACTTTTTCCACCTTTAATCTGACCTATAAACTGTACAACTCAGTTGAAAAACCAAACTGAAATCTTTTAGGTGGTGGAAGTAAAAATAAAAAAATTAAATATTGTGGTTGTAGAAGTGTGCACACCGATTATAACTGGGGACGTAGCTGTGTTCAGAATTATGCAATCACATTCAAACTCATGTAAAATAGGAGTCAGTACACACCTGCCATAATTTAAAGTGCCTCTGATTAACCCCAAATAAAGTTCAGCTGTTCTAGTAGGTCTTTCCTGACATTTTCTTAGTCGCATCCTACAGCAAAAGCCATGGTCCGCAGAGAGCTTACAAAGCATCAGAGGGATGTCATTGATACAGTCAGGAGAAGGGTACAAAAGAATTTCCAAGGCATTAGATGTTACCATGGAACATAGTAGACAGTCATCAAGTGAAGAAAATATGGCACAACAATGACATTACCAAGAACTGGACGTCCCTTCAAAATTGATAAAAACAAGAGAAGAAAACTGGTCAGGGAGGCTGCCAAGAGGCCCACAGCAACATTAAAGGAGCTGCCGGAATATCTGGCAAGTACTGACTGTGTGGTGCATGTGACAACAATCTCCCGTGTTCTTGATATGTCTGGGCTATGGAGTAGGGTGGCAAGATGGAAGCCTTTTCTTACCAAGAAAAACATCCAAGCCCAGATAAATTTTGCAAAAACACATCTGAAGTCTCCCAAAAGTATGTGAAAAATTGTGTTATGGTCTGATGAAACCAAGGTTGAACTTTTTGGCTATAATTCCAAAAGATATATTTGGTGCAAAAACAACACTGCACATCACCAAAATAGCACCATACCCACAGTGAAGCATGGTAGTGGCAGCATCGTGCTTTGGGGCTGTTTTTCTTCAGCTGTAATAGGGGCCTTAGTCAAGGTAGAGGGAATTATGAACAGTTCCAAATACCAGTCAATATTGGCACAAAACCTTCAGGCTTCTGCAAGAAAGCTGAACATGAAGAGGAACGTCATCTTTCAGCATGACAATGACCCAAAGAATACATCCAAATCAACAAAGGAATGGTTTCACCAGAAGAAGATTACAGTTTTGGAATGGCCCAGCCAGAGCCCAGACCTGAATCCCATTGAAAATCTGTGAGGTGATCTGAAGAGAGTTGTGCACAGGAGATGCCCTCGCAATCTGACAGATTTGCAGTGTTTTTGCAAAGAAGAGTGGGCAAATATTGCCATGCTGATAGACTCATACCCAAAAAGACTGAGTGCTGTAATAAAATCAAAAGGTGCTTCAACAAAGTATTAGTTTAAGGGTTGCACACTTATGCAACTATACTATTTTATATTTTATTTTTACTTCCCTCCACCTAAAATATTTTGGTTGGTTGTCCAACTCAGTTGTACAGTTTATAGGTCACATTAAAGGTGGAAAAAGGTCTGAAATGATTTATCTTTATCTCATTTTTTTACATCACAGAAACCTGACATTTAGGTACACACTCTACAGGAGTGTGTAGACTTTTTATATCCACTGTATGTCAGTGCAAAACACCCACATATACACAGTTGGGTAAAGACAAATAATACTTACAAGACTGTTGAATATACATTATCCAATACTAATTATTGCACATTGATCAAAACAAAATTAAAATTATGATGTAAAAATATATATAGTGTCACAAGTTTTTAAAACAAGCATGACGAGGAAAAAAAAAAGCACTTAAAAAAAAAACAAAAAAAAAAACATTAAAATTGTTCTTATATTAAATAGTTTTTATCTGTCAAATTTTTCCAGCAAGATCACATTCAGTCCTGTTAGACCGCAGTCAAACGCCTCAGGACATACATTGGCAAAATGTAGTGGCGACTTCTTGCAATGGAACTTGATGGGTCTCTGATGAGAAACAAAAAGAGGAGTTTAGTGGTGCCTATTCACGGTAGATTCAGTTAGGATCAACATCATATTTGGCCATACATGTCCATGGTCAGACCACTGAAACTATCAGCACTCATTTTCTACAACAGCCTAAAGCTGCTTGAGAATACTCTCCACTCTAGCAACTGTACACGGGATCAAAGTGCTAGGTAACTAGTCAGTAGCAAGTGCATGGACTTGAATCAGCTGCATTAGAACTGCACTGTCTTGCAGGACCTAGGCTTAGCAGGCTGAAAACATAACAATTATTTACGATTCATAAAATCAGATGAAAGCTTGCGAGCAACTAGGGTAATATAATTATTTAACTGTCTTGAGCGGGCAGCAAGGAACACACATTTCCAATATAAATGTGCATTAGTATTACTTAAAGGATATACTGTGCTAATATATATATAACTAATCTCTTATCATGTCAATCATATAAAACAGTGGATGCAGGTGCATTAGCGGGAAGATACCCGCCATGTCAGTGTTAAATCCCTCTGATGTGACCCTGTGACATAACGCGTAGGGGAGGGGCAGATTGGTTTGACAAGATGCTTTGCATTCCCTAGGAGAGGCACAAATTTGTTGAAGTACTGTGGATTTTTACATTGCTACATGCTGTACAAAGTTGGTGCACTGGAGCACCTGATAAATGTAAGTTGAATGCAAATAATTTAAATAAATGCTACTGGTTTTAAAACACTATGTGGAGCTCCTCTCTTTTCACATATATCGAGCAATGGCGGAAGAATATTGACAGGACGGGAAGGAGGAAAGCACAATTTGTTAGTCCAGGATGACTAAAAGGCTGTTTTTGACCAAATTTAATTGTGAGGTCACACTTCATGAGGTGAGTGCATATCTAATGGGAGAGCACTGCGGTGAACTAATATAAGGCATGCTTGAGGATTTGTGAAGATTCAGCAAGTCTCATCTTTAATTTGATAATTAGTTGATTATCATTTATCTGACACCTGATTGCACTGAAACACTAGACCTATTCATTTGTACTATCATGAGAGTTTTTAATCTTATTTAACACTAGCACATGTTTTATATGATTGACACGTTAAGAGATTAGTTATATATATATTAGCGCAGCATATCCTTTAAGTATTCACTATTCATACCATTTATATTCTTGTATGTTTCACGTTCAGCTGACATTCATATTGACCCTAAAAGTTACCTATATTTAAGGGCCATAGCACACTTGCAATTCAGTTTCTAATAATAAACTAGCCTTAGGATCTTTATACAGGGCTCTGTATAGTACTCCTGTTTCCTTGCATAAGTGAGCAATGGCACCTCTGTATTCTCTCAGAACACGTTTCCTAAAATTCACACTCAGCCCAAACCCCAAACCTAAACCCAAGCTTTAGCCCTAACCCCCTACCTCACCTTAACATACGTGAAACAGGAAGGTTGCCATTGCAGAGTTCTACTTCTGAGAATGCTGGCTATCGGGCTGTCATAGGTGCCATCTAGTTTCAGTGTAGCATAAAAGAGAGATCTCTGATGGCTAATACAGAATAGAAGCAAACTACCTAGCACAGCCTACAGTCTAATGGATGCTGCCAAATGCCAATGAATAACACCTATTCTACTGTAATTTATGCAGCTCTATTTGGAAGCAGCTGTGTGCTCTCTGGACATATTGCTCGGAGACTTTGCTCTATACTAGTCCTGGGAGTTTTCTTATGATAAAGAAGCTATTGGGAATACTTGAGATACGGTCAGTAAATGGTATCCTTGCTAAAGTTTAAAGATTCTTCCAGTTTGATCTAGAAGTAGGATGGAGATCTACCAACACTGATGGATCCCCACCTTGTTTCAGTGTGTATAAAAACTCCAATATCAACTTTCATCTACAATGGTAAAAGGCGAAACAGCCAGAGGATTAGCATTTTAAAACCCCAGCAATGGCAGGCTCCATATTACTGTTATAGGAGGTGTCATTTGAAAAGATCAAGAAAGATTATTTAAGAGTCCCTTTCACAAAGATCATACTTCCCAATCTGAAACCACCTTTCAATACAGAAAAAAAATAGATAGTGTTGCCATGGGTTTTCTGATCTACCCATGTGTCTTGAAATGACAAGCAATGCAAAGTTAACAGGAATCCAACAATTCTGCTAATGGTCGTTTCCTCTCATCTACTGGTTCCCCTGCCATATCACTTTTGCAGATTGGTCCCAGCAAAACCTACCAATAATGCTGAAAGCGAGGGCTCTGACGGCTCTAGTGCTTGCAGCAATAACAATCAAAAGGCTCTGCAGCATGCTGATAGAGTCTCTGACTCCTGTTAACTTTGCATTGCTTTGAATCTCCCAAGAACCGTGTATATTAAAGAGCAAGAGGTGTCACTATCTATTATTTTTGCTGTATTGAAAGGCAGTTTCAAATTAAGAAGTGCAAACTGGTGACAGGATCTCTTTAAAATAAAGCAGCAGTAAAGTCCACTTTGTGATTTTTACCTACAGGTAAGCTTATAACAAAGCTTACCTATAGGTAAAATAAATATACCTCCTAAACATGCACCGTTTAGGAGACATTCGCTCTTTTGGCAGCAAGTGATGTCACTGGCGCACCCGCTCTGAATAAACGGCATACCCATGCTGTTTATCAGAGTGCTGTGCCGTGGCTGCGACTCCCGTGCGTGCATGCACGGGAGTGATGTCATTGCCGCTCGGCCATTCAAGCTGCCAGAGCCCACCAATGGAAGATCAGGTGAAGATGGAAGCCCTGTCAACGCTGACAGTGCACCACTGTAGGGCTTTATTCTAAGGTAAGTATTTCAGAATGTGCTAGTATGTGATGAACATTAGCACATTATGCCATTGCCTTGCAGGGGATTTTTATTCATTTATTTTTTACTTAAATGCTGCAGTTTACTACTGCTTTAATTTGCTGCATGAGCTTTCCAGGTCTAACACTAATTTTCACAGGACAGGAATGAAAACCTCCAGAATTCCCTTTGTACAGGTTTCCTATGACACAATTATGCCGCGTACACACGGTCGGACTTTCCGGCATACTTGGTCCGGCGGACCAGAGTGTGCCGGACAATCCGCCCGTGTGTGGGCGGCGGCGGACCACGCCCCCTAAAACGTCACAGTCCCAGCATGCCCAAGGACTGTGACATCATATGGGGGCGGGGTCTCCGCCTATATAAGTCACAACGCAGCCCTCAGAGACCAGTCCAGCCGGAGAGAGCGTCGTGTCAACATCTGGGGGAAGAGAAGAGAAGAGAAGCCAAGAAGTCCGGACCTCCGCTGGCAATAGAGCTACATGAAGACAGCGGAGGGGCCGGCCGAAGACCTGCGACACCGGGAGAAGAGGTCGGAGAGCGGAGAAGAACCAACCAGACGCCGGGAGAAGATGAAGCGGAGGGACCCCCGAAGCCGGAAGAAGACCCCCGAAGCCGGAGGAAGATCCCCCCCCCCCGGAGCTGTTTAATAAAATTTTTTAAAAACCTGTGTAGTGTGTTTTATTACTTACACTTTTTTCCTAGGTAAATGGGTAGGGGTACCATGTACCCCATACTCATTTACATAGGGTGGGGGGCCGGGATCTGGGGGCCCCCTTATTAAAGGGGGCTCCCAGATTCCGATAAGCCCCCACCCGCAGACCCCGACAACCAACGGCCAGGGTTGTCGGGAAGAGGCCCTTGTCCCCATCAACATGGGGACAAGGTGCTTTGGGGGGGGGGGCGCAGGGCGCCCCCTCCCCCAAAGCACCCACCCCCCATGTTGAGGGCATGCGGCCTGGTACGGTTCAGGAGGGGGGGGGCGCTCGCTCGTCCCCACCCCCTTTCCTGACCGGCCAGGCTGCGTGCTCGGATCGGGGTCTGGTATGGATTTTAGGGGGGGCCCCACGCCGTTTTTTCGGCGTAGGGGTTCCCCTTTATAATTCATACCAGACCTAAGGGCCTGGTATGCCCCGCGACGCGGCCCGCGAGGTGTCAATCTCGCCGATAAAAGCGGCAAGATTGACATCCTTTTCTAGTCCCGTCGCACCTGAGTCACGTTCAAAATGAACGGACTTGTCCGTGTGTGGGCAAGTCCGTTCATTCTGAAAGTCCGCCGGAACTCCGGCGAAAGTCCGTCGGAAAGACGAGCGGACTTAGCCCGCCGGAAAGTCCCGGCGTGTGTGGGCAAGTCCGTCCGTTTTAAAGTCCGGCGCACCTGGCGGACAAAGTCCGTCGGAAAGTGTGCCGGACCAAGTAGGATAGAAAGTCCGACCGTGTGTACGCGGCATTACATTTGATGCCAAGATTATTTAGAAAGGCAATGGCCAAGAGACTGCTCTATGTTACTACCTAAAAGCATTCCTAAAGCGGAGTTCCGCACAAAAATGGAACTTCCGCTTTTCGGAACCCTTCCCCCCTCCGGTGTCACATTTGGCACCTTTCAGGGGGGAGGGGGGTGCATGCGCAGTAGGGAACCGGGAAGTGAAGCCGCAACGCTTCACTTCCTGATTCCCTCACCTAGGATGGCGGCGGCAGCTGCCGAGAACCGAGCGGGTTCTCGGCGTCCCCTGCCGACATCGCTGGACCCTGGGACATGTAAGTGGCCATGTATTAAAAGTCAGCAGCTGCAGTATTTGTAGCTGCTGGCTTTTAATATTTTTTTTTTTAGGTTGATGTAGGTGGACCCCCGCTTTAAGAGGGGGCACACTTTTCATTTAAGTGGAAACCACCTTTTAGTATGAAACACTTAAAAAAAAAAAAACATACATTTAATAAAGTGTATAACATTTTTTACCTGAGGTAATGCTCGAATGGATGCGATGCCGTTTTCTGATTGATTTAATTCTACCTTGTAACCCTTACATTTGTTAAGCACATTTAAGCATGCCAGGAGATTCCGATGCTTGTGAAAGCCATCAACTATCACGGTCTTCCTGATTGGTGGAGCACGAGACAACACAAAACCAAGATTCCAGGACTGAAACCCTTCCTTTGTGATCATTGGGCTGTCTTGCATGGAATTTGTTATTGAGGTATTGAGAACTTTAACTGGAGACCCTGATAATAATAATACTGTGTTTTCCATCTCTGAAATATCATCCAGCTCAACCGCCGCTAAGGCTT
Organism: Lithobates clamitans; assembly: GCA_037952925.1. Lineage (NCBI taxonomy): Eukaryota > Metazoa > Chordata > Amphibia > Anura > Ranidae > Lithobates > Lithobates clamitans. The sequence continues at coordinate 606,478 of JBBGZY010000351.1, read as the reverse complement.
CCAGTTTTTCCTAAAGAAAATACAAGAAATCCTTAACATGTCAAAACAAATAATACAGTTATGGCTAAATGAGTCCTTACATCTTAAAGTGTAACTAAAACTTTTTTTTTTAGTTTTGGATAGAGTGCAGAGAGATTAGAATGCTTTTTGAGTTTTTATTGCTGCCTGTGCCCCTGTTAAGGAGATTCACCCTGTATTTGTCCTGTTTACCATTATTATTGAAAGTAAATGAAAATTCCAAATTTTGGGTTGTCCCCAAAAAAGGAACAGAGGGGAAACCTTCCAATGGGGACCCTAGTTCTGGTGACTAAAGGGTCCCAAAAGGAATTCCTTTAATTTGCAGGGATTTCCTATCACTTCCTAATTGGTTATGGAACAGGAAGTGAAGGGAAATCTCCCCAAAGGCACACGGCAATAAAAAAAAAAAAATCTGACAGGGGTTATAACCCCTCTTGCTCTATCCAAAATCAAAAAGAAAAGTTTTGCCTATAGCTCTACTTTAACCACTTCAGCCCTGGAAGGATTTCCCCCCTAATGACCAGGCCATTTTTTACGATAAGGCACTATGTTACTTTAACTGACAACTGCGCGGTCGTGTGACGTTGTACCCAAACAAAATTGACGTCTTTTTTTCACACAAAAAGAGCTTTCTTTCTGTGGTATTTGATCACCTCTGTGTTTTTTTGCGCTATAGACAAAAAGACTGACAATTTTGAGAAAAAAAAATAATATTTTTTACTTTCCACTATAATACATATCCAAAAATGAATATCTAATAAAAAAAATGTATTCATCAGTTTAGGCCAAAATGTATTCTTCTACATATTTTTGGAAAAAAATTCCAATAAGCGTATATTGATTGGTTTGCGCAAAGGTTATAGAGTCTACAAAATAGGGGATAGATTTATGGCATTTCTTTTTTTACTAGTAATGGCGGCGATCAGTGATTTTTAGCGGGACTGTGACATTGTGGCGGACAGATCAGACACCTAACTGACATTTTTGACCTTTTTTTTAGGAACCAGTGATATTACAGTGATCAGTGCTAAAAATATGCACTGACATTGTACTAATATCACTGGCAAGGAAGGGGTTAACATCAGAGGCGATCAAGGGGTTAAATGTGTTCCCTGTTTGTGATTACTAACTGTATGGGGGACTGTGTGACTGAGGAAACACACAGATTCGTCTTCCTGCTAAGCAGGAAGACAGATCTCAGTGTCCACCCCTGACAGAACTGAGATCTGCCTTGTTTATATCGGAAGATCCCCGTTCTGTCTCTGCGGGGAACAATTGCGGGTGGCTGGTGGGCAGAGTCTGCCAGACCCACTGACTGGCTCCCCCGCTGGCCAATCGGAGCGCACGCCCACGAAAAGCTAGTTCACAGCGATTTGCGCAGCCGAGCCACCATGCCGCAGTACATCTGCGGCGGGTGGTCGACGAGTGGTTAAAGCAGTATAGCAAAGATAGGCACGACTTTAAAATGCTATGCACTATTTAAAGGGATATTAAACTTTTGATTTTTTTTTTTGGTTTAAAAATAACAAACATGTTATACTTACCTGCTCTGTGTAGTTATTTTGCAGAGCAGCACAGATCCGCCTCTTCTCAGGTCCCTTGTCGGCACTCCTGGCCCCTCCCTTCTACTGAGTGCCCCCACAGCAAGCAGCTTTTTGTGTCCAATCAAACATGGAGCCACGGCTTGGCCCTGCCCCCCCGTTCTCCTCATTGGCTCACTGACTTTGACAGCAGCGGGTGCCAATGGCGCCCGCTGCTGTCTCAGCCAATGAGGAGGGAGAGTCCTGGACAGCCGTGGCTCTAGTGCAACATCGTTGGATCGAGATGGAGCTCAGGTAAGTATTAGAGGTGTTGAGGGGGGCTGCTGCACACAGATGTTTTTATAATCCTAATGCATAGAGATGCAGTAAGATAAAAAACCTTCTGCCATTATAATCACTTTAATGGGACATTACTATAGTAATTAAGTATAAGATGATGTAGCTTAGAAAAGGTGCACATTTGGGTCAAATTTTCTAAACATCTTTCTTAAAAGGAATGTTGTGAGACAAAGTTTTTTTGGGCTTTTTTGACAAGCAAATCTTGCATATCTACATTGTCTTCATAAAGAAGAACTTCAGGAAATGCATACAACACAGTGGTCTTAAAAAGGTAGGTTGTAGGGTGCAATCTCCAAGTCCTTAAATTGATCTCACTATGCCAAAAAACAAGCTGCCAGTGGTTTTCCTCCTATAGCCTGCAGCTTTTAGTTCTAAATCATTATCTGAACTGCAGTAGTCTGCCCCATATACTGTACAAATACTATAGTTCAAATAGTGTATTGGAACCAGAAGCTTTAGGCACTGTAGACATACCACTGGCAACTGGGTTTTACAACAGAATGTCAATTGAGGGACACCAAGAGAAGTGTAAATCGCACCTATTATTTACCTCTGAGTGCATTACTTACACCTTCTCAGACTGCTTTAAAAAAAATCAGTCATCAATAATCATCCTATGCCCATAGACATTTTCCTTCTCTAACCAAACACCAAATACTTGGAAAGAAAGTGAAAAATAGTCTCAGAAATGAGGACCCAGACAACAAAAATTGACAGCGGATCTAAATTTCTATACTCCATAACAAGTTTTGGCTTTAAATGTTTATTTGTAAAATAAATATTTTTTATACCTAGAAAAAAATATATTTAGACATCAGATATAAAACATATTTTCATTATTAAAATTAAAAAATGTTAAAATTGAAATTTAAAACCATTCCCTTTAGTGGAAATCTGTTTTGTGAGACAATACAGGCTGCCATTGTTGTCTTCCTAATGGCTAGCTACCTGGCAGGCATACTACTCTAATGTAGGGTTGCCACCTCATCCCTTTAAAACAGAACACATATTAATTAATTACACAGGTTCTGTGGCTGATTAAGGTAGTAATTAAAATCACTTAGTGCCTCATCTGCAATAAATTAGCCAAAGAACCTGTGTAATTCATAGTTGTTCGGGTTTAAAAAGGTATGAGGTGGCAACCCTACTCCAATGGCTTCACTATTTTCTTAGTTGCTGACTGGTGAAGGCAGAGCTCCAGATTTTCATACATGTTCCAGGTCAGCAGGATAGCCAGGCAACTAGCAAAGCAACCTAAATATTTCTCATATTCTTTTAACAAATGCCAATACCTAGTCAGGGCCGTAGATATGGGGGGGGGGGGGGGGTGTTCAAACCCCCCCAGAGCATCCTGGCAAAATGCGCAGACAGAGTCCCTGCTGTTTAGCCTCAACATCAGCACAGTAGAAGCAATCAGAGTTTTGGAGTGCAGCAGCCAGCCTCCCTTCTATTGTGCCCAATCCCCTCAGTTTACTAAGGGGTCCCCCTGAAAAGCATGAAATTACTGCAAGGTCTCAGGTGCCGGCAATTGACAGTGCACAGTTGAGGCAACTCCTACACTCCTCCTAGAGCAGTGGTTCTCAACTCCGGTCCTCAGGACCCACTAACAGGCCAGATTTTAAGTATTGCCTTGGGGAGATGCAGACCAGAATACTGCAATCACTGAGCAGCAAATTATATCACCTGTGATGTATTTAGGTTATCTTGCAAACCTGGCGTGTTGGTGGGCCCTGAGGACAGGAGTTGAGAACCACTGTCCTAGAGGTATCATATGACACAGCCGAAGGGAGACTGGGGATGCAGAAGTTTTCCTACTTCTGTGCCGTGCTGAATCTGAGGTCTGGTAAGTGGGGAGGCATGAATTTTCTGTTTTGGGAAGGGGGAAGTGAGAATTCCAGCCGGGGGGAGTTTCTTTTGGTGGGGGGCTAAGGAAAGGGGGTTGGGGTTTGCTTTTGGAGAAGGGGGGAGTTTCTTGTAGAGAAGTTTACAGGGGGTGGTTAATGGCAGGGATTTGCTTCTGGGAGGGAGTTTTATTGCATGAAGAGAGATTTTCTTCATAATTAGGGATCTTTGCTGGGGGAGGGGGTGTGGAGTGTGGGAGATATTTTTGCTTTGGAGGGGGGGGGGGTCGGTTTAGAGGCAGGGGGGTTTAATTTTTGGGAGGGGTATATTTTACAGTGGGAATCTTTGCTTGGGGAGGGAGGGTTCTTGGGAGGGAGAGGGAGATTTTATTTTCCTTTAAAAGAGATATTTCTTTTAATTATACTTACCCAGGTGGATGGAGCATCGATCCAATGTTGCATCTGTCCCCAGCTGCTCCTAAGACCAACAGAGCAATTAAAGACCGCTGATCACTTAGTTCTCAGCCTTCAGTGAGCAAAGAGTGGCGACGGTCAGTCCCTGGCTCTGCTCCCCTCCCCCAAGCTCACTGGAATGCCAGGCTGTGGAGGGGGCAGGAGCTGCTGACAAGTTGCTGGTCCAGGCATCTGGGTGAATCCTGACTTTAAAGTTAGGATCTTTCCACAGCCTGGACCTGCTGAGTGATGTCAGTTGACAGCGGGCTATAGCTGGCTGTCGGCTAAAAATGGGTTACAAAAGTGCAGAACGAACTGCATTCCCCTCCAGAAGAAGTACAACCAAGCGGTATGCCGTCCCTTCAGAGCGCATGCACCGGTGACATCACGGCTGCTTTCCATGGGAATATCTCCTAAACACCACAAGTTTAGGAGATATTCACTGTACCTAGAGGTAAGCGTTATTATAGGCTTACTTGTAGGTACAAGTTCAAAAGCTGGGTTTACCACAGTTTAAGACTGAATAAAAGCCAACCATATTGACCAGGTGCAAAAGGCACCATCCTGTGATTGGCAGTGCACAATTTTTTTTTTTCCATCTCTTAAAACATTTTATAAAAATTTTTTATAGGACACAGTTTAAGGTTTAAATAAATCACTGAATTTGCTGCCCACCACAATATGTTGCCCCTTGCACCTGCTCAACTTGCACAGTAAGGTTAGCTAAAATCCAGTCTTGGGTCTCATTCATATATCCTACATGACCACGGTGCAGCAAGTATACTGCAAATACCCGCACCCAGGATCTCAGATGTTCCAATATCTGCTCAGCCTGTACACCTGAGTGATGGGCTGAAAAGAGCCAAGGCTGTCTGCTGCTGTAAACATGTATCCACCTGTATCTGCACATCCAGTAGTTACCTGCAGGTAGGGATACATTATTGCCCTTGGATAAAATCTCTCTGCATACAGGGTCAGAAATTTGTCCCTAACTGCAGGCAACCACTGTGACCCACGGTTTGTTAGTGTGTTGCTCAGGCTCAATTGATGTGGGGAGTAAAGTGGATGATACCGAATGTGCTGCAGGAGTGCCGAGCGAGGGATGGAGCTCATCCCAGCTCCTGTAGTCACTAAAGGGAAGGGAGAAAAAAAACCCTGGTGCCACACATCCACTGAGTCCTATGGTAATGTAGTAGTGATGGAAGAGACTACCTCAGCCCGGGTTCCCACTAGGCCACAACCTAACGTATTTTTCTTTTTCCCCCGGAGCTTAAACATGGGGACCACTGGATGTGTAGATACATGTTAACAGCAGTGGCTCTTTTCAGCCCATCACTCAGGTGAACAGGCTGAGCAGCTGACAAAAATTGGAACATCTGGGATCCTGGCTGTAGGTATTCATGGTACATTTGCCATTCCATGGCCATTTAGAACATATAAATGAGAGCTAAAGCCTGGTTCACACGGTAATTTTTTTTAGTTCAACCCAGCGGGCTGAACGAAAATAAAACTAGGGGTACACTAATGAGTACACTACCGCACCACAACTGTGTGCATTGTGTCCTATTCAGTTGAATGGGAAAATTTTTGCTGCACTGCATTGCAAAGCCTCATGGCACCACTCTGCTGTCACGTGTTTTTACCGTACCTCCTCCAACATTAAAGTGTAAATAAGTGTAAATGATGCCTTTAAGATTGAAAGACCAGAACCCCCCCCCCCCCCAAGGAAAAAAAATTATCTACGGCCCTGTACCTAGTATCAATGCAGTACTAAGAGTGCATGTCTAAATCCATTGTTACCTTCCATTTCTTCCATGCCCTCTTAATGACAGCTGAAGCCCTGTGCATTCTTTCAATATGCTTCCTTGTAAGCCAGCCCCTGGCAACTAGAAAACAATGAAATAAACAAGTAAATGTGCATGCAGTGGAGCCGACTGGGCAGAGAAACTGTCACATAAATTCTGATTATATATGTCAGTACTATGTAACTAAACAAATTCAGTCACTAAAAAACCCAGGACGCTCTGAGCAATCAGAGTATAAAGACAATAAGATACAGATCAAGCCCATCATACTACCTGCTTGGATAGCTGTAGCTGCCCGCCTTTGCCTGGCCAGCTTCCTCTGTCTGTATCTTCTCCAGCAGCACTGAATACAGAATGCTCTCTGGGAGAAAGCTCGCTCCCTTTGCTTTTCAAGTATGTCTATCTATTAAATATTAAAAGAAATCATCATGACATGCAAACCAAGGCCTGCGTATGACAGCATCATTTAAAAGTGAGAAGTTAAAAGGTGACTAGTATAATGAGGCAAGATTTACAGACCTAACACTATAAAACCCATCTCTATGGAATATGTAACATTCACTATGTGAATCAGTGGTATATATTCATGGGCAGATACCAAAAGAAGGAACATTTTTTTCTGATATTTTACAGACACTTCTGTCTCAGGCAGATTCCTTGTGGACTCATTTTTAAGGTTTGTTTATTAAAGATCAGATGTAACTCTCAGTAAATGTGTTTTGCTTGCCAATTGATCCCTACTGGGTGCTAGAAGTGAGGTTTGATTAGCAATAGGTACTGCACTGTAGCTGATTAAGAATTCAGCAGGATTGACCCTGTCAAAAAAGTCCAGCCATTACTGCTTATATTAGTGCATTATTGGTATTGAGCCTTAGGAAATGATATGATCATCCTCATGCCTCCTGAAATCTTCAAAACCAAAATCAAGAGAATGGTATAGAGCACAGAGGACACTGAAATTATATATACCGGTATTTAGGACAGAGCAAGACAATTTCTGGCAAACTTGCCTCCACTGGTAATTACAAAAACACAAAACTGGGAACATATACCTGGCCTTTCCTAGAGGCAAAAGAAACTTAAGATATTACATGGTGAGGTTAAGACTACTAGGGCCATACACACAACTTTTCCAAGAGGTGAAAAACACTTTGGTGAGGTTAGAAAGACTAGGGTCATATACATAACCTTTCCTAGAGATGAAAAACATTTTTTATACGGTGGGTTAGGATGAGAAAAAGTATGACCATGACTCCTAAAGCTGCAAATTGGTCTTTCTAAGGCCTCATGCACACTGAGCGTTTGCTCAGTGTTTGCTTAAAAAACATCGTAAAAGCTACATACTTAACATGCATTTATGCATGTTCGCACGTTAATGCATTCTATTAGTTTATTTAAGGCACCAGATTGCATTAACGTGCAAACGCACTTAAACAGGTCTAGCGTTGGGCGTGGCCTGACACTGCATGGAGTAGGACGTGTGGACTCTGAGCTCCGTCCATTACTCCTGTAAAATCATTAATCCTGGACCTATTCACTGACCAACTGGCTGGACTACCTCTCTAGGACACCTGGGACAGCTGCCCCTGACTCCTGAAAGAAGAGGACGCACGGCGGCCCGAACGGAGCGGCGATCTCCCGCTCGGCGGGTGAAAAACTAATTGAGACCGCGGCTTCGGCCTACAACCGGAGGCCGCGGCCATCTTGGTACACCTTACTCTCGGCCCTGCTTGGATCCAGCCGCACAACGCAGGTACCTGGCTGCTAGATAACTCCCTGAAGGAGCTGCACTGTGCTCATCCCTCCTCCTCCTAGCCTGCTCACCCACCTGAGGCCCAGAGAGACTGACACTCACAAACGGCCTGGCTGGCGGCCTGGGCCTACATGTGTTGACCGGCGGCCATCTTGGCACACCTGCCCCCTATACCTGTGCAGTACACATAGACTGCAGCCCTGCTATCCCCCTGTAAGGGCGGCTTATCCTGAGGACGTGGCCTGACAGAGGAATAGGACGCATTCCTGAGAAGATCTGCCCATTACTGCTGACTTTACCTTATCCTGTACCCGCAGACCCCTCTAAACAAGCCTAGTAGCTTTCCTTTTGTGACCGCTGCAGAACCCAATCAAGATGTCTCCCACAAAGGCTCAGAAAGCAGCGACGGCGGCAAAACTAGCTCAGTACCGCCGGCAGGAAGAAGAGGAGATGGAGGAAAATGACACAGCGGAAAAGCCTGAGGAGGAACGCCCGGCGGGAGATACGGATCGGCTTCTCGAGGCAATCACATTCTGCAGAACTTCACTAACAGCCCAGATAGAGGAGGTAAAGGTAGATATATCTCTGATCCGGCAAGATTTACATAAACTCCGAGACCGGGTTAAAACTACAGAAAACCGAATTAGCAATGTGGAAGACGCCATCCCGCCCCTGCAAGAGGGGACAGAACGTATACAGCGCCAAATCCAGCAACTGTTCTCCAAGCAAGACGAAATGGAGAACAGACTGAGGAGATGCAACCTGCGATTAATCGGCCTCCCTGAAGGCGCTGAGGGAAAGGACCCCACCACGTTCCTGGAGCAGCTACTTATCACACACTATGGCAGAGAGGCTTTCTCCCCAATGCTAGCTGTGGAAAGGGCCCACCGAATGCCTGCCAGACCGCCTCCGCAGGGAGTACCCCCGCGCACCTTTATAGCCAAGCTCCTTAATTATAAGGATCGGGATGCGGCCCTGAGAATGGCGCGAGAAAAAGGCAACATTCAACTAGGGAACAGTAAAATCGCCATATTCCCTGACTTCTCAACAGAAGTACAGCGCCGCAGACAAGGGTTCACAGAAGCCAAACGCAGGCTGAGATCAAAGCAAATTAAATATGCCATGCTATTTCCAGCCCGACTCCGAGTAGAGCAAGATGGCAGAGTTCACTTTTTTGAGGACCCCGAGGAGGTGATAACCTGGCTGGAACGCCAAGGGGCACCGGAGAGAGCAGACTGATACCGCTGTAAGTACTTTTTTTTGCTACCACTTACCACAATCAATACAGCATACAACTCCTGACACTTATTGCAGACCTGATTAGAAATTAACAGATATGCGCTGTGCACTGAAGTGGACATATACAGATCAAACTGCTAGATTTAAATATTCTTTGCACTAGCCCATTTATTCGCTCAGTGAGCCAGATGGAAGACCCGCCAAGGAACTGTGAGTTGTATCCTTACCACGAGAGTCAAGTTTAGCCAAACAGTCAACAAGCTGATTTTTTTCCCTTACCCACATTTTTTACTTTAATTTGTTTTCCCCTGACATCTGATGTGGCTCAATATGTTTTTTGAGAAGACGGAGCCCCGGAGAGGGCACAGTCCTGCCCCTCTATTGCAAAGTGCAGCGAGACTTTACCCCACTCGACATCAGAGAATATGCTAGTGGGATTGGGGAACACTGCAATGAACAATTATACACCGCTCCTCCAATACGGAGTGTAACCCGTCAGCACTCTCTTGTGCAGTGGCCTCAATTACTCACATGTTTATGGCTTCACCATGCAAAGTTTTGTATTTCCTTGTTGGGGATTTTCAGTCAGTTTGGGGATGATGCCTGCAACGGTTGGGGAGGTTGCAAGGCGGGGTGGGGGGTGGTGGGGGGGACAGTTCAACCGTTGAACAGATTTATATGTGTCACAACCAGATGGTACACCAACCAAAGTTGGACATTGTTGTTGCAGACATTAAACGTTATGCTATACTTAGTGCAATGCACGCTAAATATACATTACAGACATCTGAAAAGGCTAACCAAAAATCTAGATGTATATATGATGGCTGAAATACGTTGCTGTATAGAAGAGAACACATGGGGACTCTAAAGTTTCTTACCTGGAATGTGCGGGGCCTGCGTGAGAAGATAAAACGCTCGGCGGCCCTCACGTTCCTTAAAAAACAACAACACGCTGACATCTTAGTCTTAGTGGAGACTCATGTGGAAGGGAGATTGCAAATGGCTCTTCGCCGACCATGGGTCGGATGGGCATTTCATTCAACCTACACATCACACGCACGTGGAGTATCAGTTTTGGTGGCCAAATCGGTACAATTTGAACTTATAGAGGTTTCCACAGACCCACAGGGACGGTATGTCTTTTTATCTGTCAAGCTGTATGGGGAACCTTTCCTTATTTTGGCTTTCTATGTACCCCCCCCATTCTCCATACCCATAATCTTAGAGGGCTTCACATTCATGACCAAACACCCCACAGTCCAGGCGGTCTGGCTGGGGGATTTTAACACCACACTAAACCCCTCGGTAGATAGGCTTCAACCCTCGAATCCACAACCAATAACCAACAGAGAAACCAAATTTGCCAAGCTAATTTCCTCCTTTCACCTTGTGGATTCTTGGAGATACAAATACCCACACAAACAATTATTCTCTTGTTTCTCTTCCTCCCACGGCTCTATGTCTAGAATTGACATGATACTGTTATCACAAAGTCTCACACCCCGACTACTAGAGACGGCTTTTTCTCCCAGGCTGTTGTCTGACCATAGCCCATACTGGATTACACTAAGCGTGCCCACTGACAAACCAAAGCGGAATTGGCGATTAAACCCGTTCTGGCTCTCACTGCTCCCTGAGGATGATGAACTTATGAATGAGTGGAAGTCGTTCTTCAGGAATAACGACCGCTCAGCTTCCCTGACAACAATCTGGGAGTCTTTTAAATCTCATGTTCGCATGATACTCTCAACCCGCATTAACAGAATTAAAACAGATTCCTCTGGAGAGCTTGATAGAGCGATAGCGGTACTATCCCAATCCGAACAAAACTTTATAGATGATCCCTCTCCCGCAAATGCAGACTTACTTAAACTTCAAGCCAGAGTAGTAGCCCAACTCCAATATGGGAAAGAAAGACACAAAATGTTCTTTGCTAGACAAAAGCTGTTTGAGCACGGGGAAAAGGCTGGCAAGCTCCTAGCATACCTGGTACACAGTGAAGATAGACCCCCTGTGGTAATATCTTTACACGGTCCTGGCGGTGAATCCATCACTAATCCCCTCACAGTAACCTCTATGTTCAGGGATTTTTTTATTGACCTCTACACCTCAAAAAGTCCTGAGGATAAGGGCCCAATGAACTCCTTTTTGGAGGAGACGGCATTTCCCCAGTTAACAAAAGACCAGGTTGACCTCCTTGAGGCACCACTCACTGAGGAAGAAATAGCGTTGGCTATTGCTGGATTTGCCAGGTCCAAATCCCCGGGCTCGGACGGCCTACCTATAGAATTTTACTCCCAATTCGGCGATTTTTTGATCCCAAAACTTCTAACCTTATATAATCACCTATTCGAGACATTTACACTCCCCGCTTCTATGAGAGAGGCAACAATAGTCCTCATACCCAAACCGGGAAAAGATCCAGGATACCCCGAATCATACCGCCCAATCTCCCTATTACAAGTAGATATCAAGATATTAGCCAAGGTACTCTCCCTCCGACTCAATCAGGTCATTCTCTCCCTGATACATACGGATCAGGCGGGGTTCATGCCTGGTCGTAACACCTCGTTCAACCTACGAAAATTGTTCATAAATTTACAGGCCACACATGAAAATGTGGGATCCCGGGTGAATGTGACGCTTGACACGGCCAAGGCATTCGACTCCGTGGAGTGGGGATACTTATGGCAATGCTTGGGAAGATATGGCTTTGGCCCCAGATTCCTTAAGTGGATCAAACTGCTTTATCAAAACCCCACAGCTAGAGTGGTGGCGAACGGATGGCCGTCTCAGGAGTTTGACCTCAGTCGAGGCACGAGACAGGGCTGCCCTCTTTCCCCACTTCTCTATGCCTTAGCTGCGGAGCCTCTGGCTGTGTCGATCCGTGCAGACCCCGAGATTGTGGGTCTACAAATGGGAACCTTAACTGAAAAAATTAGTTTATATGCGGACGATACCCTATTATACCTCGCTGACTCAGGCCCATCCCTTCAAAAAGCACTACAGTTGATCGAACATTTTGGAACGTTTTCCGGTTTAAAGATGAACTGGGAAAAGTCTCAGATACTACCTATAGACAGTTTCCCACCATCTGAATCATGGACAGATACCCCACTAAAAAGAGCAGACACAATCAAATACCTGGGAATCCGTATATCCAGAGATCCGGCTGATTATATTCCCCTTAACATTGAACCCCTCTTTTCACTAGTCAAAACCAAACTACGCACTTGGGCCCGCCTACCACTAGGAGTATGGGGTCGCATAAATCTGATAAAAATGGTCCTTCTCCCAAAAATCCTCTACATATTGTGGCATACCCCACTCTATCTCCCATTAAAACACTTTAAGTCTCTTGAAGCTTTACTCAAACCCTTTGTGTGGGGGACTAGCAGACATAAAATCGCATGGTCAGCGCTTAAAAACCCGACAGACATGGGGGGAATGGCCCTACCGGATCTGAACCTCTATTATATTGCATCACAACTATCACAACTATTCCACATAGACAAGACAGACAACGTACGCTTCCTGACCCTTCTCTGCTCCAAAAGTGTGCAACTCACAGGTGACTCTCTGTACACAATATCGGCGGGATCCAGGAATACTGAAATGGGGGGAGACAAGAAGTCCTTGCTATACCATTATAGACGTATTTGGGACCTTGCCTCCACCAAATTAGAAATACCAAGACTGCACGATCATACACCGATATGGCACAATAGAGATATGTCAGAATTCATTAACATGCCGGACTCGGAGCTGTGGGAGTCTAGGGGAATTTATTATATACATCATCTGCTGTTCAATGGAACTCTCAAAACCTACGATATACTCAAAGAGGAATTTTCTCTTCCACACTTCATGTTTTTCAGATACCTGCAAGTAAGACATGCAACCCAAACACAATTTTCACAGGTTGAGGCTCCTCCTGCTCTTCATCCCGTTATGGCTATTGTTAAAAGTACAGTCCCACGTGGACTAATATCCACATTTTATAATATGCTTCTGACTCCCACCTCGTCAAAAATAGCGTTTGATTTGAAGCCTCGATGGGAGAGAGAGGTGGGCCTGATGGAAAATGAGGAGTGGGAGGAAGCCCTCGAGACATGCAAAGCAGTATCACCAAAACTCTCGGACAGACTCTCTCAGATTTACATAACACATAGAACATACCTCACCCCAATTCGAGTAGCCAGATATAAGCGTAATCAGTCCACTCTATGCCCGATGTGTGGCCAAGAAACAGGTACGTTCTTTCATTTAATATGGACATGCCCCAAGATACAACAACTATGGAAACAGGTCATAACATTTCTACATGACACCATGGGCTCCCCAATAGCATTAGAACCAAAACAATGTCTCCTAGGGATATTTCCAGACACAGTTGACAAATTCACCAAGGTATTCCTACATGAGACTCTATTCTCCGTCAGAAAAATTATTGCAAGAAAGTGGATGAGACCATCCCCTCCCAGTGTGACGGAGTGGAAAATAGAAGTTAACAATACCTTGCCATACAAAAAACATATTTATATTAACAGAGGATGTCCGACAAAATACAACAAAATCTGGGATCGATGGTTACAAGAACCTGAAACTTGCACTTAACCATAAACTCGCTCAGTAATACAGCATGTGGATCTCTGTACCTAAAACTCTATTCCAGATACATACAGAGAAAGTATAAACCAAAAGATACCATGGTCCATGTTGTTCCCCCAAAATGGTCACGTCTGTACTAAACACAATATATCCCCTATAGACTTAAAGGTATATAACAGTTTCACATTATGCACATACATAGCACGTGTACTAAAATAAAATACAATTAAACCAAATATGTTCAACGGGGGGGGGGGTGGGTGTGGGAGGGAGATAATATTACACATTATGATGATAGTAGTTCATGGTGGTATACATTTATTTCTACATTAACATATACTACTTCTAATGTTGATTATATTAACAATGTATACTGTCCTTGTTTAATGCGCTTTTTTATGTATCTATATATACATACTGGTAATTCTATGTATTTATATGCATCATCTTTGCCTAATAAAACCCTGTTTGATGAAAAACAGGTCTAGCGTTTATGCGTGTTTCATGTTTTTTTTTCTGCTCAAACGCTCCTCTCCTGAAAGAGCTTGTGATGTTTTTTTTCTGCCTGTAAACGCTCCTCTTCTAATACGCCTATAAATGTCTATGCATGGACACATAGGCCAACAGAGGTGATTTACTGGCATAAAAAAGCCAACGCCTGTAAAAGAGGCGTTTTTTTAAGCCCAGTGTGCATGAGGCCTAAGTCTTAGGCCTCTAGTAAGGTAAAAAAAACACTAGTGGGCTGAATTACCCATTGATCTCTAGTATCTTCTCTGAAAAGCGGTTTAATAAGCTGCGACGAGGAGTGGAGATGATGTTCCCCGATTCTTATCTCAGCTCAGTGAGAAGCTGCCAGTGGTTCCTATACAAACAGCCAGTTTAATAAGGTGCGAAGTAAGAACCTCGCTGCCTGTTTGCGTAATTTAACTCCCTCTTTGATAGCATGGAGAGAAGCGGGAAATGGCTGCAATGTGAGGAGGAACCAGGGGGATTATGCACCTGCTTCCCCTGCCACTGCTTGGCAGCCTCTGCAAAAGTTAGAATGGGATATTTATAACAATATATATATATATATATATATATATATATATATATATATATATATATATATATATATATATATATATATATATATATATATATATATATATTGTTTTTATATATATATATATTTTTTTTCATTCATATACACACACACATATATATATATATATATATATACATACATATACATATATATACACACACACACACACACATTGCCTTCCTTTAAAAAGTATTCATACCCCTTGAAAATTTCCACATTTTGTCATGTTACAACCAAGATATATGTATTTTATTCGGATTTTATGTAATAGACCAACACAAAGTGGCACATAATTGTGAAGTGGAAGGAAAATGATGAATAGTTTTCAAAAAAGTTTTTTCAAAATTTTTTTACAAATAAATGTGAAAAGTGCATTTGTATTTAGCCCCCCTAAACCACCTTTCACTCAAATTACAGCTGCAAGTCTTTTGGGGGACGTCTCTACCAGCTTTGCACATCTGGAGAGTGATATTTTTGCCCATTCATCTAAAAATAGCTCAAGCTCTGTCAGATTGGATGGAGAGTGTCTGAACAGCAATTTTCAAGTCTTGCCACAGATTCTCAATTGGATTTAGGTCTGGGCTTTGACTGGGCCATTCTAACACATGAATATGCTTTGATCTAAACCATTCCATTGTAGCTCTGGCTGTATGTTTAGGGTTGTTATCCTGCTGGAAGGTGAGCCTCCGCCCCAGTCTCAAGTCTTTTGCAGACTAACAGGTTTTCTTCTAAAGCCTCTTACACACGGTACGATTGTTGGCAGGGGATCGCCTGTTGACAGATTGTTGTCTTAAAATCTTACTGTTAGTGCGCTCCTTTTTGACAATTGTTGTCCAACTTTCGGCCAACAAATGTTGGATGACAGGCTAGTAAATTTTCGGCGGACAATGGTTTGACGTCAGATTTTCATATGGTCAGTACACAAATCCGTCACACAAAAGTCATAAAGTACAAAACGCACATGCTCAGAATCAATGCTCACCAAACACGAAATTAGCAGAGGGGGCCCAAAGGGTGGCGCTCAAGAGTTGAAATTCCTCGTAGTACGTCACTGAGTTCGTGTTGTCGACCGACAATTTGTGTAACATTAGTATGCAAGACAAGATCCTGGCACACGCCCTTTTGACAAAAATCAGCTCGGTTGGCCAACAATTGTACTGTGTGTACGAGGCTTAAGACTGCCCTGTATTTGGCTCCATCCATCTTCAAATCAACTCTGACCAGCTTCCCTGTCCCTGCTGAAAAAAAGTATCCCCACAACATGATGCTGCCACCACCATGTTTCATGGTGGGGATGGTGTGTTCACAGTGATGTGCAGTGTTAGTTTTCCATGACACATAGCGTTTTGCGATTAGACCAAAAAAAGTTCAATTTTGGTCTCATCTGACCAGAGCACCACGTTTGCTGTGTCCCCCACATGGATTCTCGCAAACTGCAAATGAGACTTCTAATGGCTTTCTTTCAACAATGGCTTTCTTCTTGCCACTCTTCCATAAAGGCCAGATTTGAGGAGTGCACAACTAATAGTTGTCCTGTGGACAGATTCTCCCACCTGAACTGTGGATCTCTGCAGCTCCTCCAGAGTTCCCATGGGCCTTTTGGCTGCTTCTCTGATTAATGCTCTCCTTGCCTGGACTGTCAATTTAGATGGATGGCCATGTCTTGGTAGGTTTGCAGTTGTGTCATACTCTTTCCATTTTTGGATGATGGATTGAACAGTGCTCCGTGAGATGTTTAAAGCTTTTATATCATTTTTTATAAACCTAACCCTGCTTTAAACTTCTCAACAACTTTATCCCTGACCTGTCTGGTGTGTTCCTTGGCCTTTATGATGGTGTTTGTTCACCAAGGTTCTCTAACAAACCTCTGAAGGCTTCACAGAACAGCTGTATTTATACGGAGATTAAATTACACACAGGTGGACTCTATTTACTAAGTAGGTCACTTCTGAGGGCAATTGGTTCCACTAGATTTGAGTTAGGGGTATCAGAGTAAAAGGGGCTGAATACAAATGCACGCCACACTTTTCAGAGAGATTTATTTGTGAAAAAAAATTAAAACCATTTATCATTTTCCTTCCACTTCACAATTATGTGTCACTTTGGTGTCCGTTTATGAAGCAGTGATCAGCGGTGATCCCGAGGATCACCGCTGATCACAGTCCATAAACAGTTTATGAAACAGTGATAATCGGGGAAGAACATGTTTGAACTTGTTCTCCCGCCGATTATCTCTACACATGGAGAATCCTCATTGAATGACACAGTAACGGCCAGTTTATGAAGCGGTGATCTCACCGCTTCACTGGCGATCTCTGTCAGAATTCACACTCCCAGGTTCACCAGCTCAGAGGTGGTGAATCGGGGAGTGAAGAGGAAATCTGGGGGGATCTGAGGGGGAAGGAGGAAGATTTTTAACTTCCTTATGCCTCGTTCAGACCCCCCAACACTGTAAGCATGTCCCCCTGTCATATTTATGTGTATACATATTTATACATATATACATATAATGTGTATATGTATATATATATCATGTGTGTGTATATACATGTATATATAGTGTGTGTGTGTGTATACATATGTGTATAATGTAGGGGGACACATTATTTTATTAACATTAATCCACGCCGTTGAGCGGTGATAATTTATCACTGCTTGATAAACTGACATCTGGTACTGTAATCTCGTAAAGTCTCACGAGATTCCAGTATCAGGAGCCGTTCTCCACTATTTGAAGCATTTGTAGATCTCTTCACTTCTCCAAAGGTGAAGCGATCTACACCGCTTCATAAACTGGCACACAGAGGAGAAGATTCTTCACTGTGAATGCCGGAGAACGAAGCAGTGAATAGATTTCACTGCTTCATAAACGGACACCTTTGTGTTGGTCCATCACACAAATCTCTTCAAAATACATTTATGTTTTCGGTAAAGGCTGTGTGTGTGTGTGTGTATATGTATATATATATATATATATTTTGTGACAGTAGGAGATGCTGTAACAGTAAAATTGATAGTTTGGGGGACACAGGGTGTGCCTTGGTGCAAGACTGCAGAGCATAGATGTGGACTGAAGAATACTGCTTTCGCAGCTTTCTCCAGGTTTTGGTATTCCGGCATGGGGCTCTGTAGTTTGGAGAATCCATAGTGTCTTGGGTGGGATGGGATCTCCAATCCTGTGTCCAGACTTTGTAGATTACCAGTAGGGTGTGTGCTCAGGTGAGCACAGCACTTATAATGAGTATGGGAAGACCTCAATGCTCCCATTTGGAGACTGCTCCACACCCACAGAGGCAAGAGGTGCAGGAGGCAGCCAGAATGTGTGACTGCAAGAGGCAGTGCAACGGCCTGAGGACTAAGGCCAGAGTGGAGCTGTGGGCACTAAAGTGAAGCCATCCACATTAAGGAATCCTGTGGTCTGTGTGACCAGGATAAAGGGCAGAGGTACTGCTGAAGAGAGCCAGGTGGGCTAGCATTTTCTGTTGTGTTTATTTGCTGGAAAAGAACCCCTGCATGGGAAACCTTTAGGTTACGGACTTTTATTAGCCTTTTTAATAAAAATGGGCTACCATGCCCTCAAATATAGTTCCTGACTAGCTTGAATCATTGACACACGCATCTGCCACGAGAGCCAATGGTCCCCGATAAGTGGCTGTTGGATGCGGGCACAAGACGGTGGAATCCGGGTCCTTGCTCCGCAGTGAGTTCAAGTCAGGAACTATTGGTTGTGTGTGGAAGTGCAGCCGGGCAAAAGGCATTGCGTGGTGTACCTGTATATGAAAAGTCAAACTTTTTTTTTTTTCTGCTGTGAACTGTGTTATGAGATGCCGTGTGCAGGACCGCAAGGATGGGCCGGTCAAAGCAGAAAAAAGAAGCAGTCCTTGCTGAAGCAAGAGAAAGGCTACTATGGCTGTATTTCCCTACATGCTCCAGCCAAGCCAGAAAATTCAACCATGTGTAAATCAGCTGTGGACTGGTGTAAATTAGTCATGTCACCCCCAGTTAAAGGGGAAGTGAAAGAGAACGTTGTCCCTGGCAACCTGAGCCCAAAGGTGCCACAGCATGAGGCAAGGAGGCCCCTGCACTGCATGCATTGTAGTGAGTGGGGATATGCTGTTGCCCAGTGCCCCTTGTCACAGGAATGTTAGTGGAATAACCAAGCTGGACGGGAGGTTGATGGATTCTGGAACTCACCTGCGAGAGAACGTTACCAGTGGTGTCCAAGACAGAGGGATCAAGTAATCCAAAGTCTGCCTACTGATGATCGTGACCAGCGGTGTCCTCAGAAGTGGTATTCCCGAGGCACGAGTGAGAGCCAGTCATTGAGGAGATGCCAAGGAGTTAAAGTTCAGCATCCAGTGTCATGTTTGGAGTGTGGTCAGTTAGGGCATGGGATGTTTACTTGCCCAAGGCTCTGGAACACCATTGGCGAGTCTGGAAAGGCTGCAGAGTCGCCTTGTGGCCACAAAGAGGCAGTAGCTTGTGAGGATGCATCTGTGAGACAGCGCACCCAAATGAAGCCAAAGTTATCTGCTGCAGGATATGGTAAGACTTTTGGTAAGACAGTTTGTGGGACTGATCCCAGTGAAGTGGCAGTGTGTCCGGTGGGGAGATCTGCAGAAGGTGTAAAAATGGACTTTCTGCAGTGTGCTACCCAGAGCAGTGGGGAGACACAGGTTAAAACCCTGCTTGCAGCAAAGTCAAAGACTGAAAATGACATATGGACTCTGTATGCACCTAAGGTAATCCAGCAGAGAGCTGGGAGAGATGTGCTAGGGGTGACCAAAGCAGTTGGTGTATCATGTTCCCTAGAGACCGTGACAGATGCTGCAGAGATGCCCAGGGAAACCTCCCAAGAGCACACAGTGGTGAGGCATGTGGTTTCCCGGGACAACTATGAAGCCGCCCTAGTGGGCAAAAGACTCCCTTTGGAGAGGAAGGGTGGTGTGCTGAGCGGCACACAGGGTGCCATGCGTTATGACCAAAGACAGCCTGATAAAGCTTAGAAAACTGCTATGTCTATGAATGCAGATGATGAGGTACTGCTGAGCCCTCATAATGGAAGCACAATGGATTGGGACAGTTGGCCAAAACAATTACTAGCTATGTTGGACAAGGCTATGTTGAGCGACAGGGGTGTGAATACAACAACTGCTATGCTAGACAGGGAGATTGCAGAGTGGCCGATGGTTGAGGGTGTGTTGGTCCCTGCAAGGGTTGTCTCCCTCCATTCAGAAGGACCAGATCAGGGCGCATGCATGGCAGATGTGGTGTTCACAGCCCAGCTGCTGAATGTCAAGTGTTAAGGTGACAATGTAACGAATGTTGACTTGCAGAGGCTTATTGGTGAGTTAGAGGGCATGAGTGGGAGACATGCATCTGACAGTGTTCTAGAGGAAAGTTGGGCTGTGATGGGTACTTCCAGTGAGGTAGAGACCCCCTTAAATGTCTCGGCCTCTCAAGCTGCAGTGAATGAGTCCCTGCACGTCTCTGATAAAGGAAATGTTCCTACAAAGGCCTTACATATTGATCTGGAGTGTATTGAAATGATGAGTATGCTACTGGAACTGCTTAGACTGGTGAAAGCACATTTCTTGTATACCTGGGTGCCTCCATTATAATCGAATGTGGTGGTGCTGCGTGGTACCAATGGATGGAGCCAGGTAGTACAGACTGTGCCGATTAACATTAATCACCAGTGGAACTGGTTAGTACGGTGCTTTCTAATACTGTGGCAAGTAATCTGGTTTCCTGTGAGGGTGCTTCCAGATATGGTTCAGTACGGAAGGCGCTCTGGGAGGCTGCTGGAGACATCAGAGGTCTCTCCACCTGATGCGGTGATGGACCAGTGTGGTCCGAGGTGCGGCTGAGCAGGGTTTAGTAAATGGCACGGATACTGCCTCACCCGCTAGACCTCCCAGATATGGACGCGGCAAAAGCAGAGATTCTGTCTGTCACTTGCAAAGAGGTACAAGTTGGGGTACCCGGAGACGCTCTCAAATATAGTATGGAGAGGAACAAAAATTGTGACATGGAAAAGTGTGAGCTGGCAAAGTTTAGTACTGCTAGAGATGGGTCATGCATTGCTCAATGTCAGTTGTTAGGACAACTGCTCACAGAGATTTGGACAACAGGTGAAGGGAAGCCTTGTGCAGGTCTCATAGGGGATAGCTGCTGCTGTGTGTTGTCCCTCCTTGGGCCTAGCCCTACCAAACCCTGAACAAGAAAGAACTGATGATATCGGTAATTGGAAAAATGGTGGTGTATTACTGAATGTAAATAATGGCCTTGATATGACCATGAATAATTTCTTGGAAAATAAGCGCGATACACAGATGTTGAGCTCTGGGGAGTTGGTGGTCAAGGGTAATGGCAAAGGAGTTGGTAAACCCAAAAGACCTATTGTGATGGGGAAAACAGGTACCAGTGAGGGGAAAGGTGGTTCCTCATCAGGAGCAGGTTCCCTACAGAATCCAGAAACTGAGTTGAAAGGAAGTAGCAGGGAAGGCAGGGGGCCACCAGAAAGGAAATGTGAGCTCAGGAACCCCAAGGACAGAGGGAGTAGGCTGAGGATACAGGACTGTTTGACCCCACTGCGATCCAGGGTAGGGCGTGCCTGGAAACGCACCCAGAAAAAAAAAGATTGGGCCTACGCAGTGAAGAGCTGGCACAGAGATGCCCCAATCAAGGATTCGGGCTGATGTGTTCCGCCCCCTTCAGGTTCAAAACAAAGGGGGGGGGGCATAAGTGACAGTAGGAGATGCTGCAACAGTAAAATTGATAGTTTGGGGGACACAGGGTGTGCACATTTGCTTGGTGCAAGACTGCAGAGCATAGATGTGGACTGAAGAAAACTGCTTTCGTAGCTTTCTCCAGGTTTTGGTATTCCGGCATGGGGCTCTGTAGTTGGAGATTCCATAGTGTCTTGGGTGGGATGGGATCTCAAACCCCGTGTCCAGACTTTGTAGATTACCAGCAGGGTGTGTGCTCAGGTGAGCACAGTACTTCTAATGAGGAGTATGGGAAAACCTCAATGCTCCCAGTTGGAGACTACTCCACACCTAGAGAGACAGGAGGTCTCCAGGAGTCAGAGAGGCTGCAGGAAGCAGCCAGAATGTGTGATTGCAAGTGGCAGTGCAACGGCCTGAGGACTAAGGCCAGAGGGGAGCTGTGGGTGCTAAAGTGAAGCCACATACACTATATTACCAAAATGATTGGGACGCAAATGATTGTGAGGTCATTGGCTTAAGTCTCACTAAAACTGGCTATACGCGGATAGAAAATCCAACAAAAAAAAATCAGTAGGTAGGCCGATTGTTTGATTCTCGTTTGGCTAGTGTGTTTACTGCACCAGTAGATTTCCGTATCAAGTTTAAAATGTAACGAACATAGGTCAATCGTCGAAATGTTTTTTTAATGTGAAATGCGCTTGAGCTGTAGGAGTAGTAGTAATCAATCGAAAAAAAAAAATGTTCAATGCTGAAAATGATCGGAATGTGGAAATTCGCAGGAAAATTGATAATACAATGATTGGGCCCTTAAATGTTAGATCGAAAGAACATTTTGATTTTGGTTTAAATCTTGGTTTCCTTTAAATCTTTGTGTGTATCCATGTACGGCCAGCTTTACACTACATATCTCAGCTGTTCAGAGTGTATTTCATTCACTTCTCTTCTCATTCAGAGAAGAGAAGTGCAGATCTTAATAAATCGGCTCTCCTCTGAAAGGTTTATATGTTGTGAAGGGCCACGATATGTAAAGGCAGGAAACAGCTCAGTTTACTTACACTCACCAAAGTGTAAGTGTAAAACAATAGAAAAAAAAAAAAAGAGAAGTTTCTTACCACTGTATGTGTCAGGAACACTTTTGTTGTACCACAGTGGGCTAGTGTGTTGGTTGATGTAGTGTCTACATATAATTTTGGCAAGGCAGCTTCCAGGATCTCTTGTGAATTAATTTGCAATTCGTTGCTTCCCTCCTCTAAATCAGGACCTGAAAGAAGCAGAGACCATCTAAGTACTGTATCTTTTTTATGTGCTTACTTTTCAGTTTCTGGTGGGACATACGTAAATAGTTTCGTTTGTAAAGCATTTACCTATTTTAAATAAAAAATGGTTAAAGAAAACCTATATTGAGAAATTGTAGACTGCCATTGCTTACTTCTCTTATTAAAGGCTAGTTTCCTGGCTGTCATGCTGAGCCAAAGGCTTAGTACATTCTAAATCAATCAGTTACTTAGAACAAGTACGCAGATTAGAAGTACCAATTTCATTCAGATTTTTTTCTGACCCATAGACCTGTTCCAAGTCAGTGTTTTGAAAACTACTGAAGAGTTTACTAGGAATAGGTGTTGGATCTGAATTTTTCATTACATGTTGAGCCATCACTGTGGCAAATAGGCTGCTCCTACACCATGGCTGCCCTCTACCATGTTCAGGTAACCCACACATTTATTAAAAGTTCATATTCCAAAACATTTCATAGGTTACAGAATCCTATTTTTTTTTTTATTTTATTTTTTTATTTTTTAGGGATAACGTGTAAAATTGCCTATCTGCATTCACATATTAGCCCTGAAAAAGGGAAGAACCCTTAATTTCACTGGATACCAACTTTTGATAAATACGATTGCTTCCACTTGACCAATTAATCTTGTTGCTGCTTTATCTCTTCTGACGTTTCAGAACATACTGAAAACTGAGGCAGCCAGGAAGCTAATGTTTTCAGAAAGAGATTAGCAATGGCATGCACCACATTTCTTAGTACAAAAGGTACTTAGCAAGTTTGCAACCCAAAAATACAGGCTGCTCATCTGGAGGGCAATTATCTGTGCATTCCAAAGCCTATTTTTTGAATGACCTGATTTATTTGGGCTATTGTACAAAACTAGTCTTAACACCATTATTGCACTGTATATAAACCAATTAGTGCTTGTACTGTATACAGCAAGTCATTCACAATGTAAAATAGTATACTGTATTTAATGTGTTGAGCAACATACATTTACAATGTAACATTGTCAATATAAGTGTCAATGTTTTCTGCTTGACACATAATCACTTTTAATTTCTTTAATATCAGTTGTGTTCCAGGGTCTACTGCATACTATAATAAATAACATGCTGAAAATAGAATATGCTATAGTAAATTTGATAGAAAAAATAACCCAAATCCTGTAAGGCAAGCCAAATATTTACCTCAACTTCATGTAATTTTAAAAAGGCTTGATCCGCTCAGGAGGTACACAGGATAGTAACTAGTAAAAGAAGCAGGAAAAAAAGAAGATGAAAACAGTAAAGAGAAAGTGGTAGAAGACAGTACGATAAGAGAAGTAAAGTCATGAGAATGCAGATTTTTCTTTCCCGGTTCGTCTTGATGTATCAAATAAAAGTTATTTGTATCTGGTTCCCCAAGATTACCGTGCTACAAGAACTGTGTTCTTAGATTTAGCACAGAAAAGCATGTATTACATATGTGTATGTTCTAAAGATAATGTATAATCAAACCACAATACCCTTAAAACTGAACTCCAGACAGATCTAAAAGCTCCATATTTAATATAGTTAGGTATCCTGGTGCCACAGAGCTATAGTCTTGAAGATGGTTTCTTTGGGGGGTTTTTATGAAAGTGAAAGTTTCCCTGACTTATTCACTAAGGCAGTACAAACATTACCAAATTCAGTTAAAGTGAAACCTCACTCTCTCAATCAACATTGACCATTTTTAACCCTTAATGCTGCTAGCACTAGTAAATAGATAGGAAGGTATATCATGTTTACTTTTTAAATGTGTTTTTTTGTATTTCTTCAGTTACTTCCTGGTTTCCATGCCTAGGCAAATGATGTCATACATCCCAGGAGTCTTCACGAGGGGTTTTCTCAGCTGAGCACACCCTCCTGTCTGCATGCCTGTGAAAAGGGCAGATGGACGCCAGGAAGTAAATGCTACATGAATCATCTGCCCTCTGGCCATGGCAAGAAAGGAGGTGGTGTCTTTCAAAAGTAATTTCTCAGCAAAATAAAACATGGAGACATGGATGGATGGGGGCGTTTGCTTTGAATAATAACATGTATTAAATAGGAGTTTTTGGTTTGTGGTGCTCCGATACGGTGTAGTTCTGCTTTAAGATAGAATAGTGTTGGTTGCTACAATTTTCCTTTTGTCAATGTTCTCTTTAATACTTTACAGAATAAGTCTGCCTGACAAACAAATGTATTTTGGTGTGTAATATTACCTCGCCTTTTCTTAGCAGGTGAAAGGCCATTAACGTGGTTCCGCATTTCTGTCTTGTGTTGACCGGCTCCAACCACACCATAGCGCTCCACAAAACTTTGGAAAGAAATCCTTAGAAAGGAGATTTGGAATAGAAATTGTAATACATAGTATATACTTTAGCATACAGATCTTCTTATATACTGCATTGACAACCGCCATTTGTCACAATGAAATTAAGCCCTGGTTCACATCAGTGCGGTTTTGAAGTTGTGCTACTTCAGCACAAATTCAAAGCAGTGCGATTTTTGTGTGCAGCTTGCTGGTATATGTGAGACTTCGTTTAACAGATGTCAATGCAAGTTGCACTTAAATCGCACAGAAATAGTGCAAGAACCTTTTTCAAAGTCGCTGCGACCTTGGGTCACAGCAATTTAAACAGTTCTATTGCCGCAAATGGGATGCGACTGAGCTGTCAAGTCCCATGACAAGTTGCACTGTTTTGAACCAGGGCTAAATCCTTCTCCTTGACTTGACCTGACTATTTTGCCCTTTTACATGTATAAATTCTCTAGCGGTCTCTACACCAATTACAATATTAACATTCTTCTCTGCTTTTTTTCCTTTACAAATGCTGGCCCTTTTAAAGCCACGTTTATGTTAAAATATTTTATTTATAATGTTCAGTACGAGAATAAAAGTAAATAAATATTTTTAAGCAGGTAAATTTGAATTAAATCAAACAACTCCCCATCAATTGAGCCAATCTAGACATTAAAACACATCAGATAGGTGGGGCCGTAATGTCACAACGCAGAGCGGAATTCTTTGAGAAGACAAGCAGATGCCAGAGAGCGACAGAAGAGTGAGATGTGAAGGTTTTTTACACTGGAGTCCTTAACTGTGAAGCCGATGTTCACCTGTTTTAAAGTGAGTGCATTTATTTGTGCTGCTAATAAATTGTAAAACATACTAAACTATTAGTGATATACATATACAGAGAGGGAAAACAAGTATTTGATCCCCTACTGTTTTTGTACATTTGCCCACTGACAAAGAAATAATCAGTCTATAATTTAAATGGTACCCTGTTTCCCCAAAAATAAGACCTAGCGTGATTGTCGGTGATGGCTGCAATATAAGCCCTACCCCCCAAATAAGCCCTAGTTAAAGTCCTTGTAGGTCTTCTTTTCAGGGTAGGGCTTATTTTCGGGAAAACAGGGTAGGGCTTATTTGGGGGGTAGGGCTTATATTGCAGCCATCACCGACAATCACACTAGGTCTTATTTTCGGGGAAACAGGGTAGGTTTCTTTGAACAGTGAGAGAAAGAATGAAAATATAAAATATCCAGAAAAATGCATTTCAAAAAAAGTTAGAAATTGATTTGCATCTTAATGTGTGGAATAAGTATTTGATCCCCTATCAATCAGCAAGATTTCTGGCTCCCAGGTGTCTTCTACACAGGTAACGAGCCCTTTAAATGAGTGCTCCTAATCTCAGCTTGTTACCTGTATAAAAGACGCCTATCCACAGAAGCAAATCAATCAGATTCCAATCTGTCCACCATGGCCAAGACCAAAGAGCTGTCCAAGGATGTTAGGGACAAGATTGTAGACCTACACAAGGCTGGAATGGTCTACAAAACCATTGTCAAGCAGCTTGGTGAGAGGGTGACAACAGTTGGTGTGATTATTAACAATATGTCAATCCCCCTCGGTCTGGGGCTCCATGCACGATATCACCTCGTGGAGTTTCAATGATCATGAGAATGGTGAGGAATCAATGATCTTCAGGCAGCTGGAACCATGGTCACCAAGAAAACAAATGATAACACATTACGCTGTGAAGGACTGAAATCCTGTAGCGCCCGCAAGTTCCCCTGCTCAAGAAAGCACATATACAGGCCCGTCTGAAGTTTGCTAATGAACATCTGAATGATTGAGAGGAGAACTGGGTGAAAAGATTGTGGTCAGAGGAGCCCAAAATTGAGCTCATTGGCATCAACTCAACTCGCCGTGTTTGGAGGAGGAGGAATGCTGCATATGACCCCAAGAACACCATCAAACATGGAGGTGGAAACATTATGCTTATATGGGGGCATTTTTCTGCTAAGGCAACAGGGCAACTTCACCACATCAAAGGGACGATGGACGGGGCCATGTACCATCAAATCTTGGGTGAGAACCTCCTTCCCTCAGCCAGGGCACCTGGTTTCTCACCTCCAAACGCCCTTCCCATACCGCTGGGCTGGCCCCTCTCTAGAATACCTGGAAGTCTGTTTGACCCCTTCTTACTCTTTGCCACCAAGTTTTATCCCCTCCTCCGTGCTATCACCACCCTTATGGACTCCTGGCGATTCCCTTCGCTTTCATACATAGGCCGCATCAACACAGTTAAAATGACTGTGCTCCCTAAGATCCTATAATTCTGTCGCACCTTGCTGGTCCGAGTACCCGTCTTCTTCTTATGCGCACTTCAGAATATATCTTAGCTTTCATTTGGACCCACAAACATCCCAGAGTAGCCCGTACTACTCTCTTTGCCCACAGACTAAGAGGGGACTTGGCGTACCTAACATTTCAAAGTACTCCCTAGCTGCACAGCTCTCACTGCTTACAATGTTACATAGGACATCGGACATTCCTTTATGGGCGCTTCTGGAAATTCCTGTGCTTTTAACTCAGCCCTTTTATGGCTTACATCAGTCTCACGTCCCCCTTCTCTTAGCCCTCTTATGACCCATAGCTTGCGTCTCTGGGACTCAGTCTGCTATTCAGACAATTTAATGTCCCATTTTCTCCCCCTCCTTCCTCTCCTGAATAACCCCCTCTTTCCTCCGGGGCTAGACCAGCCCCTGGCTTTTGCCCGGTGGCCCGTTCACGGCTACTCACAGGTATGCCACTTCTTAGGATCCTGCACCTTTCCATCTTGGGCTTCCATTCGCGAGACCCACGACGCACCCCCCACGGAATGGTTTTGTTATCTACAACTTTGACACTGGATTTCAGCTGTACGTCTCCAAATGGGATTTCACCTGTACGTCTCCAAATGGGAACGAGACTTGGCAATCTCTATAGAATTAGAGGATTGGAGCAAGGCCTGGTCATCCATCGCCAAATATGTGGTTCCGGCCCCCATCGTACAATGATAGATGCTTCAGGGGATATGGCCAACGTAGAGACAAGATTAACATATGGTGGTCTTGTCCACAATTGGTGGGATTTTGGTCTAGGTTCTATGGCCTCCTTTTAAAATGCTTTTTCATGTACCCTTCCACAAAGACGCCCAAGCATGCACTACTCCACTTCCCCCTCCTGGGCCTTTTCTCATACCAAGAAAAGCTTGCCACCTACCTCTTCATTGCCGCAAAACGCGCTATTGCCAGAGCTTGGCAGAAGCCCTCGGTTGGTATTGCAGAGGTGAGGAGAATTTTGACCACCCGCATGAGAAAATGACCAGTGTACTTCATGAGTCCCATGCCAAGTTCCTCAAAGTGGAACCCATGGTGGTCTTATGCTCTCCCCAGCCAGCATGGGTATTCCAGACCGTTCTAATATACCACCTAACCTGCAGACACCGTGCTTTTTCCTTGTTTAAGACTTCTTTCCTTGTTTAAGTCTACACCTCCTCCTTTTCCATTTTTGTCTTGACAGTTTCTCTTTCTCCTTTCTGGCCTAATTCTACATCTCCTTTTTCTCTTTTCTCTTCCCACACCACCCTCCCCCGCCCTGTGCCTCCCTATTCTACCCCTCCACCCCCTCTTTTTTTTTGTTCGTTTTGATTTGTTTGTTAGTCTTACCATGTCCTGAACCTCCGAGTCCAGTTATTTATTCCCACTTCCAGCACTTACGCTGGATGCTTCTACTATTCGTTTTTACATTTTGAATAAGTGTTCTGTTTGTATTAACATGAAAAGTGATGTTTTGTTGCCCTGTGCGGGACCATTGTGCCTTTTTTTCTTCAGGCCTTTATTTTGGCATGGTCTTACTTAATAAAAAATATTGTACCAGAAAATGGGTACATGACAATGACCCAAAACACACAGCCAAGGTAACAAAGGAGTGGTTCAAGAAGAAAACACATTAAGGGCCTGGAGTGGCCTAGCCAGTCTCCAGACCTTAATCCTATAGAAAATACGTGGATTGAGCTGAAAATTCGAGTTACCAAACATCAGCCTTGAAAACCTTAATGACTTGGAGAGGATCTGCAAAGAGGAGTGGGACAAAATCCCTCCTGAGATGTGTGCAAACCTGATGGTCAACTACAAGAAATGTCTGACCTCTGATTGCCAACAAGGGTTTTGCCACCAAGTACAAAGTCATGTTTTGCAAAGGGGTCAAATACTTATTTTACTCATTAAAATGCAAATCAATTGATAACTTTTTTTTAAATGCGTTTTTTCTGGATATTTTGTTGTTATTCTGCCTCTCACTGTTTAAATAACCCTACCATTAAAATTATAGACTGATTATTTCTTTGTCAGTGGGCAAACATACAAAATCAGCAGGGGATCAAATTCCTCTTTTCCCCCTCACTGTGTGTGTGTGTTTTTATATATATATTTTATAGAGAGATAAGAAAACACTGCAGATATATGTTCCTAGGTCAAATTTCATGAATCAGGTTTACATCCACTTTAAATGTGATGCTTCTGAACACAGCCATATCCCTAATTATGAGAGGGTGTTTACAACTATGCAACCGCATTATCGTTTATTTATTCTTTCGCCACTTCACACTGGTGCAACATGGGATCCAACTTGTGAGAGCACATGTTGCATGACGTCAAATTCAATGTTTTCCTATGAGAGCCGTCTTAACTGATCTGCACTACTTTGGTCCGACTTCAATGCCATAGAGTGTAAAAAGTCACATTAAGTCGGATTAAAGTTGGACTGAAGTTGCAGGGCAAAGTCCGATTGGAAGTCACGCGACTCATGTTGGAGCAGTGTGAACCTGGGCATAACAATTTCAGCATGCTTTTAATTGATTTGCACAGATTATAGGTCACATTAAAAAGGCGAGAAAAAAAATCTGAAGAACCGGTAATTTTTATCTTGGTCAGATTTTTTTTTTTTTACAGGGGGGCAACAACTTTTTATATCCACTGTATGAAGGTTTTAATTAGTCAATCCAGACAGGCTGCCAACAAGCATACGTACAGGCAGTGCTGGATTTTCTTCCTAAAATGCCCAGCATGCTTTGCAAGCTGAGCCATGTATTAACCATGAAGTAAAACAAAGACCTTATAAAAGTAAAAACTGTAAAAAGACAAGACATCAGTTCTTAAAATTGGAAACTTTCAAAAAAGTAACGAACATAAAATGAACCAAAAACCATTCCTTTATGCCTGTAGGAAAAAGTTTATACCTGATAGGAAAGCCTGCTGCACTTATGTTAATAGTTTCTACAATTCCACACGCTTCTAGCTGACTAAGAACCTGCAATAAAACCATACTAATTAAAATGATGCCACAAGAAAGATATTGCTATAAGTCTTTAACACAAACATGGTATTCTCTGCCAGGTTACAAATTATGTTTGAAATAGGATGCATGGAATTTATATGATTTGAAAGACTGATTCTTTAAAAAGGAGTATAGCATACCTCTTCCTTTCGAAAATCCATTGCTTTGCAGCCCATGTTTGGCTTAATACATCGAATATAGTGAGGGGTTGTATTGTGCAAAATGTGCATCAAGCTTTCAAGCGATCCCTTGAAATAAAACAGACACAGTATTGTTAGTGACCTAGAGAGCTGTGTGATGTATAAGAGGCAAAATGACAATTGTTTTTCACTATCTAGTCACATTAACTACAGACATTTAAGTCACTCTCAAAGGTTTATAATGCATATACTACGTGACCTGTACTATCATGTCCAGTATAGGTCAGACTAAATAACAGTAGTGCAACATACCTTAAATTTAGAGACAACTGTTGTAGGTGACGTCCTACTGTATGTGGCAACATCAGGTGTTTTATTATTTTCCAACGGGAATAGCTTTTGAAGCAGACTGTCTTTGGACTCTTGCAGAAGCTGAATAAGTTCTGGGGGAACAGGATCCTGAATGGGAAATAAAACTTATATATCAAAAACAAACATATAGTAGTCAGAGTCCAAACAATTACCAGTTTCCCAGGTGCTTTGGCAAGAAAGAACTGACCTGGTCCTGGGTCACTCTGTTGCCTATAGAACACTATCTTCTCTTTTTAAATTTTTCCCCATTGTTGTTGGGCAAGGAGTGTGATTTTAGCAACAATTGACAGTTATGAGACCACACCCACTCTGCAAGTTTCACTTTATATTCTGCAAGGTATCTGTCTTGATTCCTAGCTCTTGAAACAGACTCATAAATTTGTTAACCATCACCTTAGGATGAAATGGAAGAATACGATCTGAATAAAGATGTGTCTATGTTACCTCCAGCACCCATTCTGATTTTCTCTTTTGGAATTCCTGTGCTTGAATGGTTGCTAGGGGTAATGCACATTGCCCATTTGAAGAAATAAGGTTCTTTAGAACTTCAAAACTTTGGGGAAACTTTAGAACTTTTATTCACCCCACCAATTTGAAAGATACAGTTGTCTTTTTTTTTTAGATAATAGGAAGCTAGTCAATACTCTTCAGTTTACAGTGCAAATAGGGAGCATTGCATTATCAATCAGTTTCCTTCCTTCAACAAGTAGCAGTTTCAGAGGCTGGAAGTTGCAGAATAGCAACCTACTGTGTCTTATGGACTCAGTCTAGTCCAGGGATATGCAATTAGCGGACCTCCAGCTGTTGCAGAACTACAACTCCCATGAGGCATAGCAAGACTGACAGCCACAAACATGACACCCAGAGGCAGAGGCATGATAGGACTTGTAGTTTTGCAACAGCTGGAGGTCCGCCAATTACATATCCCTAGTCTAGTCTATTGAAATATCTGCTTGTGATGCTCCTCTAAACCAGGAGTTTCAAGGAGGTCAGATCAGTAAAAATTTCTTCCAGCAGACGGCCGAATCGCATATTTGTCCAGACATCACAGCCCCCCTCTCCTCTTGTATCACAATTCCATTCTTACATTAGTGTCCCCTGCCCCTTCACAGTGGTATGCCCTCCCCCCCCAGCAGTGCTCCCTGGCCCTATACATCAAATCCCCACACAGTAAGGCTCTCTGTCCATTTAGTCACACCCACCCACCCCACAGTAGGACTCTGTGTCCCTCTACATCACCAACCTCAACACACACCTAGAGTAGAGATCAAATCGAGCATCCCTGGCTCCCCAGGAGTATTGAATTAAAATTCAAGGTCAGATCAGTAAAATTTTCTTCCAGCAGAGGGCCGAATCGCATATTCGTCCAGATATCACAGCCCCCCTCTCGTCTTGTATCACAATTCCATTCTTACATCAGTGTCCCCTGCCCCTTCACAGTAATGTTCTAACCCCCCCCCCCATAGCAGTGTTCTCTGCCCCTCTCACATCAATCCCCACAGTAGTGTCCTCCTCTGCCCCTTCACTTCACCCCCCACAGTAGTGTTCTCCTCTGCCCCTCTCACTTCACCCCCCACAGTAGTGTTCTCCTCTGCCCCCTTCACATCACCCCCCCACACAGCACTGCCCCCCACAGTAGTGTTCTCCTCTGCCCCTCTCACATAACCCCCCACAGTAGTGTTCTCCTCTGCCTCCTTCACATCACTCCCCACAGCAGTGTCCTCTGCGCCTCCTTCACATCACTCCCCACAGCAGTGTCCTCTGCCCCTCTCACATCAACCCCCACAGTAGTGTTCTCCTCTGCCCCTTCACATCACCCCCCACAGTAGTGTTCTCCTCTGCCTCCTTCACATCATCCCCCACAGTAGTGTTCTCCTCTGCCCCTCTCACATCACCCCCCAGAGTAGTGTTCTCCTCTGCCTCCTTCACATCACTCCCCACAGCAGTGTCCTCTGCCCCTCTCACATCAACCCCCACAGTAGTGTTCTCCTCTGCCCCTCTCACATCACCCCCCCACAGTAGTGTTCTCCTCTGCCCCTCTCACATCACCCCCCACAGTAGTGTTCTCCTCTGCCCCTCTCACATCACCCCCCCACAGTAGTGTTCTCCTCTGCCCCTCTCACATCACCCCCCACAGTAGTGTTCTCCTCTGCCCCTCTCACATCACCCCCCACAGTAGTGTTCTCCTCTGCCCCTCTCACATCACCCCCCCCAGTAGTGTTCTCCTCTGCCCCCTTCACATCACCCCCCACAGTAGTGTTCTCCTCTGCCCCTCTCACTTCACCCCCCACAGTAGTGTTCTCCTCTGCCCCCTTCACATCACCCCCCACAGTAGTGTTCTCCTCTGCCTCCTTCACATCACCCCCCACAGTAGTGTTCTCCTCTGCCCCTCTCACATCACCCCCCACAGTAGTGTTCTCCTCTGCCTCCTTCACATCACTCCCCACAGCAGTGTCCTCTGCCCCTCTCACATCAACCCCCACAGTAGTGTTCTCCTCTGCCCCTCTCACATCACCCCCCCACAGTAGTGTTCTCCTCTGCCCCCTCACATCACCCCCCACAGTAGTGTTCTCCTCTACCCCTCTCACATCATCCCCCACAGTAGTGTTCTCCTCTGCCCCTCTCACATCATCCCCCCACAGTAGTGTTCTCCTCTGCCCCTCTCACATCACCCCCCCCCCCACAGTAGTGTTCTCCTCTGCCCCTCTCACATCACCCCCCACAGTAGTGTTCTCCTCTGCCTCCTTACATCACCCCCCACAGTAGTGTTCTCCTCTGCCCCTCTCACATCACCCCCCACAGTAGTGTTCTCCTCTGCCCCCTTCACATCACCACCCACAAACACACACACACACACACCACTGTCCCATCGCAGCAGTGTCCTCTGCCCCTCTCACATCACCCCCCACAGTAGTGTTCTCCTCTGCCCCCTTCACATCATCCCCCCCACAGTAGTGTTATCCTCTGCCCCCTTCACATCACTCCCCCCCCCCCCACAGTAGTGTTCTCCTCTGCCCCTCTTACATCACCCCACCACAGTAGTGTTCTCCTCTGCCCCCTTCACATCACCCTCCCTTTACATTATCCCCTCGCCCTATACATCACCCCCCACACAGTAAGGCTCTATGTCCCTTTAGTCCCCCCCACAGTAGGACATAACCAACCCCAACACACACCTAGAGTAGAGATCAAATCAAGCGTCACTGGCTCCCCCACCTTTCAGTGTCAGGTCCTCTGCCCCCTCACTCCTACCTGACAGGTACACAGAGCAGAGACAGGGCAGATTGAGAGGCACGGTAGCATTGCATGGAGGGCAGGAGCCAGAGCTGCCAAAATTAACTTAGCATATTAAGGAGCTGGCAATTGATTGCTAGGACCGCGCTGTGTCCTAGCATCCAATCATCTGCTAGTTAATATACAAAGTTATGTCTGGCAGCTCCCGCTCTCTATGCAGTGTCACTGTGCCTTGCGATCTCGATCTGTCCCGCCTCCCGCTCTCTTCACTGCTGTGATGACAGTGGTAAAGTCTGGAGTCTGAGGAAAGAATACAGCTCCTAAATGGTGCAATTGCAGGTCTGGATGGGATAGGGAACTCGGTCTGGTTCTGGACCGTTGCCCACCATTTAGTAATGCCTGCTCTAAACTCTGGCAATAGGGTACACTGTAGGTTTGGGACAGTTCTTGCTCTAAGGGCCCAAGTGAATCAGTTACTGCCTGCCATGTTTGCAAACATTATGTATAAACTATGCTTCTGAATTTTTGTGGTGTTAGGTTATTGTTATTAGAACATCTTCCAGGCATTTTACAATGTTCAAAACTAGATTTTAGCTTATCCAGTACTTTTCTGGTTACCGACAACATAGAAGACAACATAGCCAAGAATTAAACATTCTTTTGACTAGAATAAAAAAGTCATAAAGTTCAGATACTGGAAGCCAACTCAGAAGATCGTGCCAAGCTTATTAAATAATAAAAATAATAATTCAATAACTACATTTTGCTCGAGAGTTCCTTGGAAGTTTGCAATTATAAAAGATCAGTGAGTGCATCTGGTTGTGGTCTTCAAGCTTAAGGCTGTTTCCACTATTGCGTCCCCAAAGTCGCGCGATATACACTGCGACTTTGCTATGCGATTTGTGATGTCATGCGACCGGTGAGAACAAGTCGCACTGATGTCGGCACAAAATAGTACAAAAACCTTTTTTGGAGTCGCACCAATTAGAACGGGGACCATTGAAATACATGGGTTTTGACTTGCCATGCGACTTTACGTGTCAAGTTGCACAACAACTCGCAGTAGTGGAAACAGAGCCTAACATATGAAAAGATGTCAAGATCCACAGCTTATTTTCACCACTGAATTGTCATATACCAGCAATATTATTCTAAAAATGTATATATGTGAGTTAAGCACCTTGTTTTTTTCCACCATATCTTCAATCTGGTAAGTCACTTTCCCAGCATAGTGAGATACAATAAAGTTAGGCTTTCCACTAAATTTATCCCTTCCAAAACACTTGTTGAGGGAAAGGGATTTTTCCAACCGAGACTGCAGCTGGCTGGCGTCTGAAGATCGATTCAAACGGCATTCCTACAAAGAAATATAAATTGCAGTTATTAATCAATACCATATCCAGGAACCAGGAGAGGGGAATAACCATCCCCTTGCCAGCTTCCAATATATAAGTGGACTTTATTGGCACAACACAAGACAATAATAATACAATTCAATCATTTTATTACAAGATCATTTCAATATATAACACCACATATTAGTAAGACAAATATCGAGGGATCCAACACCTAGATGATATATATATGCATGCCTGAACAAAAGTGGTGCTGTCTATCTGGAGAAAAAAGCAGATGGAGGCATTGATCATTTTGAGATGTAATAGATAACCAGGAAGTATTACACTTACGCGTTACTTAGCATTGGGGCACTAAACTTAAAAAATATATTTGGAACTAGGTCCAACTTAAAAAATATGTAAACCCATAATTTTCCTGATATGTGCCTGCTGTACCATGTACTTGTATGAGAAAGTATTCTGTATTCTTTGTATTGCTTCCTTCATGTGAAATACCTGTTCTTGCCTGTCCCTCTGCTTTCCTATTAAAAAATGACCACACTAAGCAGGAGAGCACACCATGATTCTCCTGTGCCGAAGAGCCTGCTCCCCTCCAATGATCAGACTGGTGCTGACATGGGAGTGTCAGCAGTTCAGCGTACTGCTGTTCCTCCTCCCCTAGCTCTCTGAGTTCCTTATGCAGCAGGTAAAACAGGAGTATGTGATCACTTTTAAAAAAAGGGGAATAAATATAATATATACATACACACATACATATAAACACACACACACTGCTGTGAAAAAAAGTATTTACCCCTGCTTAATTGCAGTTGTTGCCACCAAGGGTGGCACAACCAGTTATTAGGTTTAGGGGCAATTACTTTTTCACATAAAGCCAGGCAGGTTTGGACAGCTTTTTTGCCTTAGTAAATTAAACCATCACCAAAATGTGTTTGATGACCTGAGTCATTTAAGTGCGACAAATATGCAAAAAAAAAAAAAAAAAAATCAGAAAGGGGGCATATACTTTTTCACAGCAGTGTGTGTGTGTGTGTGTATATATATATATATATATATATATATATGTGTGTGTGTGTGTGTGTGTGTGTGTGTAGAGAGAGAGGGGGGCACAAATGGTTTGTCTTTCATTTCTATTTTAAACTGAATGAGTTGTTTTACAAGGTGAAGGTTTACATATACTTTAACGCTAAGAGGGTGCAACAAGTCATAGCCTGTACGTTCCATGGTAATGTTGTTCGCACAGATTACTGAGAAAAATAACTTGTAATACATACCTCATTAAGTAAAGAGAATATACTAACTGGACTTCCTTCTATAAGATCTACACAGCCCTGGTTGTCTTCATAACTTATAAAGGACCATTCCAGTCCCTCTGCTGCATATTCATCCTACAGAAAAAGACATTCAATTGTGAGCTTTAAACATGACAAAATGTTGACTTGTTAAATAAGCAACAGCAATAAGCAACATATTCTCATTGGGCATTCTGTCAGCATGATGCGATATTCAGGTTATAGTTATGACAGAAGAAAATAACGACCTTCCAAACTTGACAAAAGTCCCCAATATCAAATCAAGATAGCCAGGACAGAAAATGTCCACTTTTAGCTCACATAGTTTACAGGTAGGCACCATGGAGCCTTGGCGTAAAGGCATGATTTAACAGCCTTATTGAAGAAAAAATGTTAAGTGCAGCAACCTATGGCAACCAATCAGAATCCTTCTAGTACTGGTCTATTTTCAGCTGAGTAAATTCTGATTTGCTGCTAATGGCTACAGCTAAAAATAGTACTGAAAGGGTCACTAAAGGGTATTTTTTTAAAATAAAATACAAAACATGTTATACTTGCTGCTTTGTGCAACCTCCTCTTCTCAGGTGCCCCACTGGTGCGGTCTGCTTCTCTTCCATGTCTGCCTCCATAGCAAGCGCTTGGGGCATGAAGGAAAAAAAACCTTTAGCCTTTACAACCACTTTAAAGTAGATCTAAACCCAATCATCAACAGCTCTTAGCCTTAATATGTTAACGTACTTTCAAAAAGTTGTTTTCAATTTCTTAAAATCTGCAGCTTTAATTAGAAGATAACCTGGTGGTCCTGCTATTTTGGTTCTTGATCAGGCACTTTGTGTTATGGGGTGACGACTAGCTCCCAACTGTGCTTCTGCATTAGCACACATGCTTCCAATGGAGACAGACTACAAGTGGCTGTGCCAACACACATTATGCAGACAAGAACCACTGTTCTCACAGGATCAGGAAACTGGTCCAGAACATAGATGTACAGCTAAAGTATGAGTGAGTGCATGTAGACAGGAATTAACTAAAAGAGACCGGAGGGGAACATCAGCACAAAATGGTGAATAAAGCATTTTATGGGGAAGAAACATAGCAACTGCTAAGGATACACAGTGGTTTAGCAAACTAAATGTTCTTAGGGTTTGGATCTACTTTAGAAAAAAGGCCCCATTCACACTTGTGCAACTTGTCAGGCCACGGTCCAAAGTGGCATGACAATTCCATGTTTCCCAATGAGTAACGTTCATATCTGTGCGTCTTAAAAGTCACAGTGACTTTAAAGTAGTTCCTGTACTACTTTGGTCTGACATTCATACAACTTAAGGGCCATAGACTTTATAAACCCCTTAAAAGTTGCAACCCTTAAAAGTTGCAGGAAAGTCACTACTGCATGATATACATGCGACTTCTGTGTGTGAAAAGAATTCCGGAAATGAAAAATAAAAGGAAAAAAACCCCCCAAAAAACAAACAAGGGACAAGTTAGCGCCCCCCTTTCAAAAGCACCTTGCCTCCATGTTGATGGGGACAAGGGCCTCTTTCCCACAACCCTGGCCAGTTGTGGACAGTTGTTTAGACAGTTACTTTATAAAAAAAAAAACTAAAAACAAAAATAAACAAACAATATCCCCCAAGTAAATCCAGCATCAGTCACAGTGAATGTCTACACTTGACGAAAGCTCCCATTTGGCAGCTCTTAAATAAGGGCCGGGGCAACCCCACTGACGTTTCCAGGTGACCCCACCCCCTTGTGATAGCATCAACCCAGCATGCCCCGGTCGACGATGTCACTCTGTGACATCGGGAGGCCCCGCCCCTTAGTTATTTAAGAACGGTCAGACAACGGAGAGGTCAGATGGTAGGAGCGGACCTTTTTTTTTTTTTTCCTGGTCGGCAGTGATGGCAGGCGTCAAGATTGACAATGAATCTACACCAGGGGACATTTTTTTATTTTAGTATTTTAAATAAAAGAATTGTCAAAAATTGTCTGTCATTTTTTACACTATACACTTTTTTGTTGTTGTTGTTGAAGTAGGGGTATGCAACTTATACTCATTCACATAGAAGGGGCCAGGGTCTAAGGGGTTCCAGATTCCAATAAGCCCCCACCCAAAGACCCACACAAACAACGGCCAGGGTTGTGTGGAAGAGGCCCTTGTCCCTAGCAACATAGGGACAAGGTGGTGGCATGGTATGGATTTTAAACGGGAGCCCACGCTGTTTTTTTTTTTTAATTCATTTTGGCATAGGGTTAAAATTCATATCAGACCGGAAGGGTCTGGTATGAATATACATTCTGCATGTCAAGTGACTTTGTAGAGCACAAACAAAACAAACAATCACATTGGTCAAAGGCAAAGTCGCACTAATCC
This sequence comes from Lithobates clamitans, assembly GCA_037952925.1. Classification (NCBI taxonomy): domain Eukaryota; kingdom Metazoa; phylum Chordata; class Amphibia; order Anura; family Ranidae; genus Lithobates; species Lithobates clamitans. The sequence continues at coordinate 567,337 of JBBGZY010000351.1, read as the reverse complement.
AAAGTCGCATCAAAGTCGAACTGTAAAGTCGCAATGGAAATCGCACGATTTTAAAGTCGCACAAGTGTGAATGGGGTCTAAAAACTCCTAACGCAGAACTAAACCCATCGTTTCAACATACCAAAATGCTTACATTCAAGGCATACTGTGAATGACTGCCACAGAGCCATGTGTTTACAACCCAACTATCAAGCCACCAAATGGCTGGTGTCATAACAAATCACATGTGCAAACACCATTCCACTTTAACTTTAAACTGTTTAAAAGTCTTTTTAGTTACATTTTCTGTCCTTACTGAGGGGATTTCACACTGAGGAATTCTCTGTAATGTCTATGAACTATCCAGTGCAAGTGTACCTTTCCACTGCTGCCTATACTAATTTGAGTAATTGTCATTTTGGAAAAAAATAAAAATGGATTCACACTTCACAGGTAAAATGCTTTCTTTTGTGTACCTTTTCAGAGACTACATTTAGAAGCATTCTCCAGGTTTTAAGGTTTGCATTCACAAGCTGTACGAGTGTATAAAAGGGAGAACCCACTTGCTATGCCACGATTCTTTCTTCAAGCACTCAAAGCATTCAAACAAATTTCATCAATTGTACATTTAAAAATGTAACAAGGTGCATTTCTACTCACTATAGGCAACAGTAGAAGGTTTTCTTTTTTTTTTTTTTTTTTTTTTGCTGTAGATTTAAAAAATGAGCCCCATCAATCTCAATTTGTAAAAAATTGCTCCATAAAACAGTATTTAATACTTTTAAATAAAATAAAGTGGTTGTAGAGGCAAAACATTTTTACCTTAATGCATTCACTGCATAAAGATAAACATGTCTCAGTATTTGTATTGCTCCCCCTTAAACGCGTACCTGAGTCCTCACACGATCCAGCGCTGTGCCCATCTGTAGCCGCGCTCTCCTCTCTCCCTGCGTTCACAAGACAGAGAGGCAGCAGCAGAAGCCATTGGCTCCTGCTACTGTCAATCATATCCTGAGAGCAGGAGACGGTGCCGAGCAATGCTGTGTGTGTCTATAGACAGACAGTCCTGCTTGGGAGTAATCCTGCATGTGCAACACCATAGGAAGCGGCTTCCTATGGTGGCACTTGGAGAAGAGGAGGAACCAAGAGCGGCAGCTGAAGACTCCAGAAGAAGGGATTCGGGACTGCTCTGTGGAATATCAAAAACTTTACAAACGCTTTTAGTTAGTTAGATGGAGAAAACTGCACACAACATGAGATATATCACTGATACCAACACAAATATGAGTGTCAAGAATCTGGACAACAGTAAATACAATATACCTGTTGAATTTTTAGGTAGTGGGTCACAAAATGCTGCTGAAGTTTCTCATTGGCATAATTTATACACAACTGCTCCAAATTGTTTTGTTGGAAAGATTCAAATCCATAAACATCCAGTAAACCTGTGCAAGGATAGGGGGAACACATTTTCTAAATGGATATGCACATGCATATGAATATGAATACTTCATGCATATCTTTCTATAGAAAAATAGCCACAGCTGACAATCAAGTTATGCTAAAACATATATCATGATATCCTAAAAAAAGGACATAAATCTGTAAACTTCAGTATATACCTGTATAGTAGTAATGTAAAATACATACTGCACAACATATACTGTGGAAAAGCATTCTCAGACATGCTAGTGTGATGTGTATATGGTCAACCAGTGATTCTATTAGTTAGTAAATCGGCACTTCCATTTTTTCTACAAGCTATATTAAAAAGATAATAAAATTATAATACCAATAAAATTGCTCCAGTTAGTTGACGCATCACAAATGCTTGCATTTATTACGGTAACCAGCCAGTCAAATAACCTGCAATAAAAGGGACAGGTTTAATTATTGAATGGTTTGGTGCACAAGACTATTCATTAAAGGTGGTGGTACTCATTCACAAAACATGGTTCTGGTGGAAGCAGCCTTTCCCAGTCTTGTGTGCCACAAAGCAGTAATTTCAAGTAATGGTTGTTTCCATAAGACTTTATTATATCAGGTTTTTGCTTTCTGACAGACTCATCTTAAAATCCTGGCACTACAAATCAACTCAGAGCTTGTGCTACAAGAATGTAAAGGGTTCTTTTCCTGTTTTAAAGCCCAAAAAAATGAGGTCAGCACAGATCCTTATTGTGATTCAGATGTTTTAACATACATCCTTTTCTATAAAGGGATCGGGAGCTTGGTCCCCAACCAGGCTTCCCAAGAGGAATAGGGCGATTCGACTATCACGGTACAGTGAGGCAAATAAATTCAAATGTGTAGGCAGATATATAAAGGTATTACTTTTGTATTGATAAACTTTTGTAGTAATCAGTTACAGGTTAAAAGCATGGTAACAATCCATGTATTATCACCAAGACAATGATCCCTAGACAGAGGAGATCACAATGGGATAGTTGATCACGGATAACATCTCAACTAGTTTCTTGGACTATCCTTTTCTGCCATCTATTTTTACACCTTACAGCAGTGGTTCTCAACCTGGGGGTCGGGACTCTCTCTCGGGTCGAATGATGATTTGCTAGGAGTCACCAAATCCTGAGCTGTTCCTGAAGCCCACACCGCTCTCCCAGCCTTTTTTGCGGCCGCCCAGCAGGGCTGTTCCTGGAACCTGCGGCCGCCCACTCAGCCTCTTCGCAGCCGCCCATTCAGTTCATGGCAGGGACTAGAGGTCAGCTGACTGGTGAGGAATGTGAAGTGGGAGGGGCTAGAGTAGACCCATCTCCTGATTTCGGCATAGGTGTCACTGCTACGAGACACCACAAAGTCGAAGACACAGTGAGTAACACTACCTGGGATTATAGTTGCCATTAAAAGTCCCCACTACAGTTTTCAGATCAGCAGATGACCTTGATCAAGAGCACCTGAGTTGGCTGATCAGAACTCCCCCCCAGCATTGCCACTCATCCCATTCCCCCCACCAAGGAGTAAGAGAAGGAATAAAAATAGAGAATACATGGAAAAGGGGAGGAACAAAGAAAAAGGGAGAGAAAGAATTATGCCACGTACACACAATCGGTTTTGCCGTCAGGATAAACGCCGAAGGTTTCTCAGACGGAATGCCATTCAAGCGGTCTTGCCTACACACAGTCAACCCAAAGTCCGACCGTCCAGAACGCGGTGGCCTACAGCACATACGACGGGACTAGAAAAAGGAAGATAGCCAGTAGCCAATAGCTTCCGTCTCGTACTTGCTTCCGTCTCGTACTGAATTGGTTCCGTAGGAAATATTTAGAACATGTTCTATTTCTAGGTCCGTCAGAATTTTCAAAAAAAAAGGCCGATGAGGCATACACATGATCGGAATAGACGATGAAAAGCTTCCATCTGACTTTTTCTGTCAGACATTCCGCTCGTGTGTATGTGGCTTAAGAAAAAAGAACAAGAAAGACGGCTAGAGAGGGATGGGGAAAAAAAAAAAAAACAAGAAATTGGGATAGAGAGAGAAAAAAGGGAAAGAAAGGAGAACAAAGAGTGGTACATTCTACAATGTACCATAAGGGGTTTTAACACTGTACGAGTGGAAGGAACTCCAGGAGCGCTAAATGTCCGTGGGTTAGGGGCACAAATTACTTGTCTTGCCTTGGGTGCTGACAACCCACGCTACGAAAATATTTTTACCGTTAGGGGTCCCCACAACTTGGGAAATTTTATCAAGGGGTCACGACACTAGAAGGGCTGAGAACCACTGCCTTACAGGCAGGGCAGGACTTAGGGTGGTTGGGGCCCCTGGGCTGAATGTCACTTTTGGGCCCTACCTTTTATACATTACTTTAAACCTTTAGTTTTCTTTTAAGCGCGCCACTCTGATACTGCTTGTCCCCCATTACATCACTGTCGATTGCAGACAGGTTTTCTCAACGGCAGTAAACGAGACACTACGTAACTGCCAATAACCAATCAGCAAACCTCAAGATAAGAGTTTAAGGAATTTTAAGGAAAAAACTATTTAGTGCTAGTTCACACCAGACGCAGTTCCGTGCGCTTTTTTTTCTGCACTCAAAATGCCTGCACAGTGTTTTCCATGTATTCCAATGGCTCTAGTTCGCACCATGCAGTTTCTGGTCAGTTTCTGATGCAGAAACTGACTGGAAACTGACTGCATGGTGTGAACTAGAGCCATTGGAATACATGGAAAACACTGTGCATGCATTTTGTGCAGAAAAAAAGTGCACAGAACTGAACAGAACTGTGTCTGGTGTGAACTAGCACTTAAGGAAAAAAACTTACATTTAAATGCTCATCAATGCAGTCTTGCACAGCGTCCATCTGCATGCTTGTCCAGTGTCATTTGCAGCCTCCATCTGTAGCCTTATCAGTGTTCATCTGCAGCCTTGTCCGTGACATTTGCAGCCTTGCCCAGGCTGCAGTTAAACTGCAGTGACTTCTCAGTGTCACTGCAGTTGAAATATGGCATCACCGAGATACACAGAGCCGGTCCTGTGTATCTCAGATCCTGTCGGCTTTTCTCGGCTCCTCGCCCAGTCCTGCCCTATGATGGACATAACACAGGTCCAATGGCAGGACTGGGCTCACAGTCACGCCTAGTCCCTGTGTTATGTCCATCATAGGGCGGGACTAGGCGTGACTGTGAGCGGAACTAGCCGAGTATAGTCGAAGTACACTCGGCTGGGGCCCGCGGGGGACCCCCTAAGGGGCGGGGCCCATGGGCTTGAGCCCACTCAAGCCCTATGGTAAGTCCGGCCCTGCTTACAGGCAATGAGCTGTATGAACTAACTTTCAAACCAACTAACAATAAGTGTGAACAATACTGTTGGCTGCGACATGCATTTTCAGTACGATGGGCTTTGTTTTTAACACAACATTGTCCTAAAGAAACCCTGTTACATTTGGCTATATATAAACCTGTGGCCAAATAGGAGGTACCCAAATGTTTGGACCTCAGTTGCTCATTTCAGAGTTTCTTTACCGCTGATGAATGTGCCCCAGGAGGACTGCCTGACAAGTTTGTTTATTTATTACAGGTATTTATATACCACCAACAATTTATGCAGCACCTTACATATACAGTATATTGCACATTCACATTAGCCCCTGCCCCCAAGGAGCTTACAATCTAATGTCCCTAATTTACATTCAATCTTACTTGTGCCAAGTCCCATTTAGACAGGAGCCAATTAACTTTGCAGCATGTCTTTGGAGTGTGGGAGGTGCTAGGTGGAAGTGCTAACCACTTAAAAACTGTGCTGCCCAGTTCAAGTGGAATTCTTTTTAAACTAAACTGACATGATTAGCTTATATATTAGAGACCGGTTTGAGAATTTTTAGCAATTTAAAACCATAGGGTTTGTTTGAAAACAGCTGGGGTTATAGGCTAAATTATCTTGGGATTGTGGTGTACTATTACTATGAACTGTAAGCTCAGAATTTAGGCTGGTTGTTATTAACTGAAATACAACCCTAAAATGGCCCACTAGAAGTCTTCACAAGTATTCAGGCCCATGGTCTGTGCATAATACAGCTGTGCAGTTTTTTTTCATAAAATATGGTAGCTTCTGGCACTGCTACTAATCTGCATAGTGGATGGGTGATCACATCATTAAATTGAGCTGTCCATGTGCAGGTATAGTTAACTTGGATGTCTGTGTAGCTATCTCAGACTGATCACCAGTAGACAATTTCTGTCTGTCTTTTGCTTTGCCTTTTTACAAGGAGGGGTGCAGAAGACTTCAGTGAGGGTGGTGGTGCTATCCTCAGCTGCCTCTGAGACCAAGAACTGAGCAAACAAAGACCGCTGAACGTTCGGTTTTTCAGTCTTCAGCCTGCAGAGAGCTGTTGACTGTCAGTCACCGAAGCTCTGGGCTGTGGGGGGGATGGGAGGGGCTTTCTCAAGCTCTCAGTGGCATGCTGAGAGGCTGAGCCAGCAGCTTGTCCAGGCATCTGGGTCGATGCCAACTGTAATGCTGGGATCTTTCCCAAGCCTGGACTGGCTGAGTGAGGTCAGCCAACAGCGGGCTTTAGCTGAAAATGGGTTACAGGTGTGCAGAACAAACTGCTCTCCTGCGATCATAGCTTTGGTTATACTTCTCCTTTAAGGATCAATTCTTTTTTCACATATTTTCATTTACAAGCTCCAGTATCTTCAGAATGTCTATATTCAACTCCTCTGTTTTGTACCTCACCTGGCATATATAGATTTGGCTAAACAATCCCTTCGTGAGTCACACTCGGCTTTCTTGCAGGGTTTCTTTAATGCTTGCTGTTTTCCTGCTATTATAGTACGGTAGCAGAGCCTGTCCAGCAGGTGCTCAGCAGGAATCTTCAGCAGATTTGAAGTGGAGTAAAGAAACACTAAAATACAGTTATGTGAACAGATAGTTAATAAGTATTCCTAATGATTCTTTGCATTCTAATGAAAATAAAAATGAAAAGCTCTCATAAAACTAAAGAGTACATTTTCAATGTTAACCCCTTCCCACCCAGCCTGGCATACCTTTAATAGGATCTGTACGCCATAGTGGGAAGGATCGACCGATCATGTAGCCAATGTAATTGGCTGTCAAAGTGATCACATGACTGGGAGCCAGTGCCACTGACTTAATACCGTAATTAGTACAGAGTGCTGTCTTTGACAGCTTGATCACTGCACTGGGAGTGTGCAGGGAGCATGCTCACAGCATCAAAAGCTCTGCTGTCCATAGATGAATATGTGCGGTTTGTGGACATTAAAGCATACCCACCCTGCCATCACACATACATGGGCAGGAAGAAGTTCATTTTTAACCATTTCTTTTAAATGCACTAAAACTGGGGCAACAAAATCAAGTTGATGCGTACAAACAGCTTTTATGCCATAAAAATAGGTAATAAAAAGGTTAGTGGATGACTAGGCTATGCATTATTCTATTCAGGCAAAAAAATTTTTATTTTTTTTTTGTATTCCTGTCTGTGCAGTGCTTTCTGGCCTTTCTAAAAGAGAGCCAAACGCTAGCGCCTCATCTGCTAACATTTCTATACATATAAAATAATGTGGAAAACACTATAAATTTCTTTTTATCAATATATTATTAATGTGGTTGAATCATCAGATTTTGGTGCTGTACAATAGTTGCTCACCTAGTGTTCCATTATTATCGTCACTTAAAAAAGTGGGAGAGAGAAAACAAAAAAGAAGATTTGTACCTATAAAGTTACAAAGTACAGCCTCTCACAACACTTAGACCCCTTTCACACTGCCATGATTTTAATGCGATTTCAGGGAATGCCTGTGTAAACTTGAGGTCTATGGACCTCAACTAGAATCAAAGTCGGATCAAAGTAGCACAGGGACTACTTTGAAGTCGCACAGATATGAATGGTACTCATTGGAAATCATAGGGTACGACTTGTCATGTGACTTTGCAGTCCCAAGTCGCATGACAAGTCCAACAAGTGTGAAAGGGGCCTTAGAGGAAAGAATACAAAACAAAACCCCTGGGCAACAGGTTGTCATTTTTCCACAAGGTGAGGGAAAAAAAACTCCTTTACAACCCAGAAAGGGAACTCCGATCAATTCACTGGTTTAAAATACACCCCCCCCCCATGTTATTCTATAGTAATCTGAACTGTGAATACCATTAGTTTAAGTCATCCAGCCCTTAAATTCCATTGCCGATTTTGCCATTACAACCTTATGCATATAAAATTGTGAGAAAGTTGTAAACTCTTTTTTTAAGTTAAAAAAATAAATAACTGACCTTTACCATTGCTTAAAACTTCACATGGCTGGCTTTCGTCCAGAGAATCACAAAAACTGACATTCCCCAGATGCAAAAGACCTGATAAAATCTGTCATAAAATGGAACAATACAGGTGAGATAGGAGCCAGATTAGAAAGAAAACAGATCTTATTCACACTTTCCTGGCTGTTTTTCTTTTATTTATCACATATTATCAAGAATGCAGTAGTAGAAGAAACTGTTTTAGTAGGAGCACCCAAACAGAGCCTACGGCAAAAAGATCTCCAGAAATTCCCACTGGATACCCAATGAAAGAGGATGATAATTGGCCAAACTCCTCTTCAATTCAGATTGGCCCTTTCATTTTTCTTAAAGGAAATATGTTGGCTGCCACTGCCAACATACTTCTAAAAGTAGGATTTTTTTATAACAGCTTACCTGTAAAATCCTTTTCTTTCGATGGACATCACGGGACACAGAGCCTCAGTAATTACTGATGGGTTATATAGGGTATCACTAGGTGATTGGACACTGGCACACCCTACCAGAAAGTTCAACCCCCTATATAATCCCTCCCCTTGCAGGGATACCTCAGTTTTGTAGCCAAGCAATATAGTGTATTAGAAGAGGGGCGGGATGTCCCGTGATGTCCATCGAAAGAAAAGGATTTTACAGGTAAGCGGATATAAAAAATCCTATTTTCTTTCTCGAACATCACGGGACACAGAGCCTCAGTAATTACTGATGGGATGTCCCAGAGCAATGCTATCTGAGGGGGGGGAACCACGACCAAGTAGGGTGCAATCAGACCTGAGGACCCTGTACCGCTGCCTGTAGCACACTACGCCCAAAGGCGATATCCTCATGCCTTCTCACATCCACCTGATAGAATCTGGTAAATGTATGGACTGAAGACCAGGTTGCGGCCTTGCAGATTTGAGCCATAGAGGCCCGGTGATGCACTGCCCAAGAAGCACTAATAGCCCTTGTGGAATGTGCCCTGATCTGAAACGGAGGAATCTTCTGTTTCAAACCGTAAGCTTGAATAATCAACTGTCGAATCCATTTGTTTTTTTCTACTTTAGTAACACGCTATGAACATTCTACATATTTGACATGTACCTATTACTTACCTATAATTCTATTAACCTATAATTGTTTATTTAAACCAATAAAAAAAAAAAAAAAAAGTTTGAACCATAAACAAATCTGTCCCTCAAATTGTCCAAAAGGATGATAAATTTGAAAGTTAGTGGGGCTAGCATTACATGTGTTGCCTTGTTCTACATAAGCAAAGCACAGGTTCACTGGAAGACAGCAGTGCTGTACTTTAAAGTATTAATTGTACTATTCAATCAAGTGACATATACACAAATCAGTCAGGCAGATGATCCTGCCATCGCAATGGTCTTTTACTTATATGCGAACACATGCATATCCATTTTAGTGTTTTAATTCTAAAAAATAAAATAACATCACTGCATTCAATTTGTGAGAAAGGTGAAGATTATTGTAACTGACCTTAAATACGTTACTCTGCTTTGATGGATCAATACCCAAATGTGTCATTGCATCTTTAGTGATTTTAAAGCAATCCTCTAGATAAATAAAAAAAAAAAAAAAAAAAAAAAAAAAAGACAAATTTAGTAGAACTGAACTATAAATCAGTTCTATGTAAACTTAAGAACAAAAAGAAAAAATGCCAAGCTAAAACAAGACATCTCTCCTGCCTCCAGCAAAAGCAGTTTGAGTGTTAACAGCAGTGGTTCTATATCTGCACATGTTGTGTATATTTACAGTACAGTATTTACGAATGTTTGTCATGATAATACACTAAGGACTTCTTCTTTGCAGCCGTAACATACATTTTGCCAAGAGGCATCCAAAAAAAGTATCCACCTTCTGAAAGTAAGGATGGCTGTTCAAAACATTTCTGAACAGCTTGGACCACCATCCAGCTTATGGAAAGGTGCAAGTAGAAACACACAAAAAACAAACAAAAAAAAAGGTTAGACTATGTCCTAATTAAATTTAAGAGGAGGGAAGAAGAAAGGTGAATAACCATCTGATTCTTAGAGCCCATTCACACTGGGGCGGAGGGCGGCGTCGGCGGGAAAAAACGCCGCTATTATTAGTGGCGTTTTACCGTCGGTATGCGGCCGCTAGCGGGGAGGTTTTACCCCCCGCTAGCGGCCGAGAAAGGGTTAAATACCACCGCAAAGCGCCTCTGCAGAGGCGCTTTGCCGGCGGTATAGCCGTGCCATCCCATTGATTTCAATGGGCAGGAGCGGTGGAGGAGCGGTATACACTCTGCTCCTTCACCGCTCCGAAGATGCTGCTAGCAGGACTTTTTTTACCGTCCTGCCAGCGCATCGCTCCAGTGTGAAAGCCCTCGGGGCTTTCACACTGGAATACAAGCATCGGCACTTTCAGGTCGGTTTGCAGGCGCTATTATTAGCGCAATAGCGCCTGCAAACCGCCCCAGTGTGAAAGGGCTCTTATGCAAAACCAAGTAAGGAGCTAGCAGAAAGACAATTCACTAAACAATATTTTACTGCATCCGAGTATGCTGTAAAAATAACGGAAAACGTTCCACAACCAACTGCTCTTACCCTCAAGGTTCTTATCAGAATTTGGGAGCCAAGAGAACTGTGCATTTTCTGGGAGATCCCATTCATCTCTTTCATTTGCAGAAGCACCTTTAAAAATCTGAAAATAAATAAGTAATAACCGGATGTTACAAAATATCGACCGATTTGGAAAACTGAAGAAGGAAAAGCAAATCAAAGAATTCTAAAATAGGAACTGAAACAAAAAAAGATCCTTAGACATTTAAGAACGTGTCTGTGCTGTGGATAAGATCCAAAGTTTAGCTCTCATTTTTTTAGGAGAAAGTAGAATTATGAAACTAAAACACCTGGTAAAGTACTGCTAGCAATGTATATACTTTTCTATAAAGCCAACCAATGGTAAACACTAATAATATGAAAAGAATACAATATATTAAAATGATTTTTTTTATATATATAGAACTTTAGGAAGGATTTTTTTTTTCTTGACACACCTGATAAAATATATGGAAGTTTCTTTCTGAAGGAGTCTGATGAGCTACACGTGTCTTCTCAAGAAGGTAAGTCTGGATAGAAGCACCAGTAATTTGCTGAGTTCTAATATTGAAAAAATGAAAGAAAAAAAAACTTGCTCAAACATAATACTACTGATTTCAATGTTGAGATACAAGAATGTAAAAAATCTTCCCACTTCAGCTATTAAAAAAAATAAAATAAATCAACACATTGAGGTTGATTTACTAAAACTGGAGAGTGCCAAATCTGGTGCAGCTGTGCATAGTAGCCAATCAGCTTCTAACTTCTGCTTGTTCAGTTAGGTCCCTTTCATACTGGGGCGGGAGGTGCATCAGCGGTAAAGCGTTGCTATTATTAACGGCGCTTTACCGTCGTTTTAGCGGAGGTATTCGGCCACTAGCAGGCGGTTTTACCCTCCGCTAGCGGCCAAGAAAAGGTTAAAAACCACCGCTAAGCGCTTTGCCGGCAGTATAGCCGCGCTGCCCCATTGATTTTAATGGGCAGGAGCGGTGAATGAGTGGTGGAGACACCGCTCCGAAGATGCTGCTAGCAGGACTTTTTTTCCCGTCCTGCTAGCGTACCGCTCCAGTGTGAAAGCCCTCAGGCTTTCACATTGGAGACACAGCAGCGGCTGTTTTGGGTCTGTTTGCGAGCGCTATTTTTAGCGCAATAGCGCCTGCAAACCACCCCAGTGTGAAAGGGGTCTTAAGCTTTGACAACATAACCTGGAAGCAGGTTTCTGTGCAGAGCTGCACCAGTTTTGCACTCTCCAGTGTTAATAAATCAAGCCCATTGTCTATATTTGTTGGCGTTTTATAAACCAATACATGTTGGGGTCTGCAAAATATATTAAGACTGCAATTCTGCAAAATGTTACTTCTAAAAAAAAAAACATTTACACTATAATGAACATGACCAGCACTGAATATTCCACATTAAGATGCACAAAGGAATGTCAGATATTAGGTATAGAGCTTAGAGGCTGTTGATCCTGGTGCAATTATCATTAACGTTTTTCTTTCCACCCACACAAAGAATAAAAATTAAAGTGGCTGGTTTCTTCTATCTGGCAAGACCAACAGCACAAAAAATAGTTTTGTGTAAAATGATGAGGTGTGGCCACCAACCCCTACATACAATGGTTGGTGTAGGGTAGGGCGTGGACAATTACATTAAATTGTTGTCACGATACATTCTTTAAAAAAGACTCAAGTACCTGCTCCACCATCACTTGTTTCAGTTTGCTATGAATGTTTTGGCTTTTACTGATACACTTTACAAGTAATAGCTTTAGGTTTGCAGGAATATGGCCACTGAATAAGCTCCTTTATAATGTGTGTAATAATACATTTTGTATTCTAGATATTTAGGGTATAAAAATGACCAATGAACATAATGTATGCTCAGGTGTATATATTACAAAAGCAACCTATTTTGTTCTTATGCTTTTTAAAATGAATGTGCTACTTAGTATGGAAACACAACTTGCGTTAAAAAAGTTAAAGATAGGAGACACTGTGACATGTGAGACGACTAATTGCATTCATCTTTACGGCAGCTAGGATATCCATAGCGAGATCTTGGAGGTCGCCCATAATCCCCTTTGATCTTTTGAAGGCAAAATTGACATGGATCATGATCAATGAACGTATGGTGGCTATCCACCGGGACAAGCTAGCCCACTTTAAGAAAACATGGACTCCATGGATAAAATACCTATCAGAATCCATCTGATCTGGAAGGAGAGACACTAGCACCCTGTATAGCAAGGCCATAGCCTGGCACACTACCACTTCCTTCCTGTCTTTTCCCATATTCTTCTCTACGGGTTTTTCTCTTATCTTACCTAACTCTTCCCACCTCCCCCCGTTTTTTTTTTCTTCACCCACTCATCTTTCCTTCTCAGTTTTTTCTACAAGATGGATTAACCGTTAACCCATTGTTGGTCCTGAGCGACTTGGTCAATAAATATAAAGTGGAAGGGCTCGCGTGAGTCCAAGTAAGGGAACAGGCAGTAGTTAATATGTTCAAAGTTAAGCACAGAATGCCCTGTGCATATTATTTCTTCACACTTACTTTATTTCATATTACACAATAGCTCCCCCTGGATGATGCAAACAATACTCAGGTTCACGGTCTACGGTTTGGATTTTACATCTTTAGTAACCTAACTACCCGACCAATGAGTGGGAAGCCACTCATGGGCCCGAGAGATATTGGACTGTTTGACTTTGTCATTCTTTTTCTTGAATGCTCCCAGTTCCTTAATATGTTGGGCCAAAGTGGGCTTTCCAGAATGTTTTACACTTTTGTGTTATTGTTCAAAAAAGTACCAATAAAAATTATTGAAACAAAAAAGTTAAAAGATTGCTACTACACAAGATTCAGATGACTACAATAATTGCACAGAGCAACTCCAGACCTGTTCTCGGGTACCCCACGGGTGCTCCCGGCCCCTACTCTCCTCAGTGGGCCCCCCACAGGAAGCCATTTCTTATGGGGGCTCAAAAGCAGACCCGCTCCCGAGCTGCGCTGTGTGCATCTATTGACACACATAGTGTGGCTTGGCCCCGCCACCCACCACAGGATTTGAATGACAGCTGCCTGTGTCATCTGTTAAAAGAGGAAGAGAGGCAAGCGGGCCTATCGGCGAGGACAGCGCCAGATTGAGTGGTGTCAGGTAAGTGTTTGGGCCAGGGGGAGATTCACAGATAGATAAAAGCGTTTAACCTTAATGTGGAGAATGCATTAAAAAGGTAAAAAATTGTTTTGCCTTTACAATTACTTTAATATTTCATAGCCAATGGTAGGCCTTCTGCCTATGTAATGATTTTAGCTGAACTCCATCTTCCCAAATTACTTTTTTACAGGTTATGCCTCTGCCTAACTACGCTGCAATCTGGTTTGTCTGCCAGCAATTACTAAACACATGGTGAACACCGCTCAGATAATAATTTAAATAATTGATGGCTGTGGGTGCTCACCTCGGCTCACCACTGTGGATACAAAATGAAAGAAAGGTACGAGTAAGCATGAGTTACTCGTCTGAAACGCGTCAACCTGTTTTTGTTTTCATGTCTGGCTTGGTGACAAATAAACGAATCTCAAGAATCTGACTGTGTCTGTGGTGTGCCACCATTCCCTTTCTTCTTTCATTCGCCAGCAATTACCAGTGGAGCAAGCCAAAGGGTCAGGACCTCAAAATGTAATATACTGAAGCCTAAGGCTGACCTTAGACAACTCAGCAGGCTGATCTGAAAAAAATTAACAAATTTCTCCATCCACACAAGCCAGGTGGATGGAGGAATCCTCCCCCACTGTGCCATTGTATTCTGACAGGGAAGCTCCGCCTCTGTCACAACACAATGACCAGTGACTGCAGCTGATGATCAACAAAGCTTTTCTAATATTCACCATTTGATAGAAATTGATAATTACATTGACTTCTGTTGAGTGGGAATGGCCATACATAGATCAACATTCGGCCAGTCCCTGTTGAACTCGCTGAATTTTGATCCATCTATGGACAGCTTAAACCTCCGATGAAAACCAGACACTCAGTTCTGCAGTCTCATAACTTCTTTTGGTGGCATAAAGGATCCAGTCTACTCCTGTCATCAGAAATAGAAGCTTAGGAAAAGAGGGATGCAAAAGGCACAGTTGTCAACTGAGAAATAACAAAACTGAAGAGAAAGCAATGTGAGGTTAGCAGGCTTTAACACTAGATCCTGCATTCTTTTTCTCTGTGGACCTCGCTCTTTCTGCAACGTTTGAGGACACCACCGTAACAGTCCTAATTCTCCAACCAAGCTTCTCAGGCTGTCATGGTGAAATGCATGTTAAAAGAAGAATAGCTATGAACACATTTAAGGAACTAGGTGGTCTTGATACAGCGGGTAAAATAAGTATTGAACATGTCACCATTTTTCTAGGTAAATATTTTTCTAAAGTTTCTATTGACATGAAACTTTCACCACATGTCGGTAACAACCCATGCAATCTATACATACAAAGAGAACAAAAACAAATAAGTTCAGAAATTAATTTATGTGTAATAAAATAGAATGACACAGGGAAAAAGTATTGAACACATGAAGAAAGGGAAGTGAGCACTGTTGGGGCCATAACCCGGAAGGGGAAAGCACAAAATTTCAACATAAATCATCCACGACCAGGTGCTCCTCACAATATTTCTAACAGTGGAGTAAAAAGAATTACAAGATGATTTGTCCAAGAGCCAAGGACCACTCGTGAACAGCTTCAGAAAGACCTGGAATTAGCAGGTACAATTGTTTCAAAGAAAACAATAAGTAATGCACTCAAGACTCCATTGCTGAAGAAAAACCATGTTGAAGCTCATTTAAAGTTTGCTGCACAACAATTAGACAAGCCTGTGAAATACTGTGAGAATATAGTCTCGTCAGATGAGACCAAAAATGAACTCTTTAGATGTCCTAATACACACCATGTTTGGAGGTCAAATGCCACTGCACATCACCCCAAAAACACCATACCAACAGTGAAGTTTGGAGGTGGGAACATCATGGTGTGGGGCTGTTTTTCAGCATAAGGTACTGGCAAACTTCAGATTATTGAAGGAAGGATGAATGGCAAAAAGGACCAAGACATTCTTGATAAAATCTGCTGCCATCTACCAGGATGATGAAGATGAAAGGAGGGTGGACATTTCAGTAAGATAATGATTCTAAATACAAAGCCAAGGAAACTCTCAATTGGTTTCAAAGAAAGAAAATAAAGCTGCTAGAATGGCCCAGTCAATCACCTAACTTGAAGCCAATAGTAAATTTATGGAAAGAACTAAAGATCAGGGTTCATAGAAGAGGCCCATGGAACCTTCAAGATTTGAAGGCTGTTATCTGGAAGAATGGGCCAAAATCACACCTGAGCAATGCATGCGACTAGGTTCTCCATACAGGAGGCATCTTGAAGCGGTCATTACCAACAAAGGATTTTGTACCAAGTATTAAATAAGTTTCAGTTAGTGTGTTCAATACTTTTTCCCAGTGTCATTTTATTACAAATAACTTAATTTCTGAAGTGATTTGTTTTGGTTTCTTTGTATGTATAGATTGCATGGGTTGTTACCAACATGTGGTGAAAATGTAATGTCAATAGCACCTTTAGAAATATATTCACCTAGAAAAATGGTGACATGTTCAATACTTATTTTACCCGCTGTATGTGGTATGCTCGGATTCTTTGGAAATAGTAAATAATGGTAAATATTGGATCTGTCTTTTAACCACTTGCCAACCGCCTCATGCAGATATACTGCGGCAGAATGGCATGGGCAGGCAGAGTAACGTATGGGTATGTAACTCCCCACCCACGATCGCGCCCCCCCCCCCGGTGCCTGAGGCGATCGGCATCATTGCAGGAGCGATTCATCCTGAGGGGGAGGCCACTGATTCATGACCTCTCCCTCACGATCGCTCCTGACGAATGGGAAGCTTCCTCTGCTTCTGAAATGTAAACAGAAGCAGTAAGTGATGTCATCTCTCCTCATGGAGCCTTTTCGTTCTGGCTCCCGAGTAGAGAAGACATCAATGTGAGTTTGCACCAGCAACACACTAACATCAGTACACATAGGCACACAAATCACCCCCCCCTGCAGTGACACCAATAGCAGTTTTGATTTTTTTACTGATCACTGCATTGGTGTAATTTTGTGACTGTTATAAGTATTAGGGCAATTAGTGGTAGGCCCCTTTAGTTCTACAGTACCCCCTAACCCCCCTAATAGAGGTTTAACAGGTTTACCCCCTTGATACCCCCAAGTAAACCCTTTCCCCCCCTGTCGCCAGTGTCACTAATCGATAATTTTTCTGATTGCCGTATAAGTGTCACAGGTGACTCTAGTTAGCCTGTTAGTTATTTAGGCTCACAGTCAGCTTTTTATAGCGTCAGGTACCCCCATATACTACCTAATGAAGGTTTTAACCCCCTGATTGCCCCCTAGTTAACCCTTTCACCAGTGATTGTATAAGTGTTACGGGTGACGCTGGTTAGTTAGTTTTGTTTTTTATACCCACTGTTTATTACCCAATAAAGGTTTAACCCTCTGATCGCCCAGCGGGCGATATCAGTTAGGTTTTAGTGTCAGTCAGGGTCTGTGTCGCCCCAGGCAGCGTCAGATTAGTGCCAGTACCGCTAACACCCAGGCACACAGCATACACCTCCCTTAGTGGTATAGTGTCTGAACGGATCAATATCTGATCTAAACTAGCGTCCCCAGCAGTTTAGGGTTCCCAAAAACGCAGTATTGCAGGATCAGCCCAGATACCTGCTAGCACCTGCGTTTTGCCCCTCCGCCCAGCCCACCCAAGTGCAGTATCGATCGATCACTGTCACTTACAAAACACTAAACACATAACTGCAGCATTCACAGAGTCAGGCCTGATCCCTGCGATCGCTAACAGTTTTTTTTGGTAGCGTTTGATACAGTTGCTGACAGCCTAGGAGCTTTTTTACCTGTGAGTCTCACTACTGTACCAGTAAATTTAGAGCCCAAAATGGCAAATCGAAGGTACAGTAGTGAAGAGGCATACACGTTTCTGAGCATGACAGATAGTGAACAGGAAGTCACTCATCTGTCAGATTCAGGCTCAGAATACGATCCTGTAGACCACAGCAGCTCCATGACAGATAGCTCTGACGACGGAGTTGTGGTCCCTACCAAAGTCAGGCGTACCAGACACCGATCTTCTTCTGCTGTTGTTGAGGTGCAAGAACCGAAGGGCTTTCATATGGAGCAGAGAAAAACTAGTGCCGCTCATCCTTCTGATGAACTGGCAAGCACCAGCACCCTGGTCATACATACAGCACTGCAGTATCACCTGGTGACGTGGCGAGTCACATAAGTGCAGTTCAAGCTGGCGAGGTGGCAAGCACAAGTAGTGTCCCGCTGCCACCAAGAAGACAAAGACAGGCCCGCCGTGCCTATAGTGTCCTTCCTGCAGAATTTGCCAATCCTAAATGGGAGCCCACCACTTCTGCAGCACCCGTACTTCCCCCATTCACTGGCCAACCCGGAATTCAGGTGGAAACAGTTGATTTTACGTCACTTGATTTTTATTCGCTGTTTTTCACCGAAGAGCTCTATAGATCTATTGTGGACCAAAGTAATTTGTATGCTGGTCAATTCATCGCTGCTAATCCCCAGTCCTCCCTTGCCAGAGATTGGAAACCAATTATGGTTTCCGAATTTAAGACCTTTCTGGGCCTATCCCTCGACATGGGCATAGTTAAAATGAGTATGTTGCGGTCATATTGGTCCACTGACCCAATTTACAATATGCCCGTGTTCCCTACCTCCATGACCAGGACACGATACGAGCAGATCTTGTGGTTCATGCATTTCAACAACAATGAACTCTGTCGTCCTCGTGGAGACCCTGGATACGATCGGCTCTACAAAATTTGGCCTGACGCCATCACGTTCGATGTAGCACTCGTACAGACCCACCCTCCAGCCCCTGGGACCTGATTCGCTACTCCGCTGAAGCCGCTCAAGCCCTGCCGAAAGTCCGTTGAAAGCCCCACAGTACGGAATCCGGAAGTAACTGTGGCTCCATTCCGCCAGCAGGCGGTACGCCACTACGTTCCCCCACTTCCACTTACCTGGTGGGCATCTACCTACACGGACTTATCAGCCACTTCACCTTGACCAGAGGATGATTTAGCTTGAGGAGGATTGAAGTGTCCAAACCTACCTGCTGTACCCGGATGCCTATGGTCTGGTGAGATCACATCATTTTACACGCTGCTGTCGTACATCCCCAGTTACACAGGCACACCATCCTCCCCCGCACCTCTGCCCAGCACTGACACAGCCTTTCACGCAAGCCACTTGTTGCGGCTGATATCTACCTGTCAGTGCTATTACCAGCAACCTTACAAACTTGTACACTCACCTGTAGTCAAACCCAGGCTCGCCACCGGCGGTGTATATTGCGGACTCCCTTTCATTCAAGGCTGCATACCGTCACCCATTGGCCTTCCATTTTCAGCTTGAAATACATTACATGAGACTTTTTAAGTCCAGCTGGCCAATTAGATGTGTATGTATGTGTTGTGGTGGCCATCTGTATGTTGTCCTTTGTTTTTAGACAACGTTGTCTATTTTAATTGGTAGTGGTTGTCATTGGTTCACTTATTCTCAATTTTTGTTGACACGATCTGGTGTATATGTGGTATCATTTTTTCTACATTAAATATTTATATTTTTGCTAAACATGCTGGTTCCTCATTGAAGAATTCTTTTTGCCTTCTACCCCTGTTTTTTGATATTGGTCCACTGACCCAATTTACCATATGCCCGTGTTCTCTGCCTCCATGGCCAGGGCACGATACGAGCAGATCTTGCGGTTCATTCATTTCAACAACAATGAACTCTGTCATCCTTGTGGAGATCCTTGATACGATCGGCTCTACAAAATTCGGCCCCTTGTAAACCACTTCAACCAACGTTTTGCAGCCTTGTTTACTCCCCATCAAGTTGTCTGCATTGATGAGTCCCTGATTAAGTTTTCTGGCCGCTTGTCTTTCAAACAATATCTTCCCAGCAAGCGTGCCAGATACGGGGTCAAGATGTGTAAGCTCTGTGACAGGGCCACAGTTTATACATATAGTTTTATGGTTTACGAGGAGGAGGAGATAGTCACATAGAGCCACCGATCTGCCCAGATTACATAGGGAGCGCTGGCAAGATTGTGTGGGACTTGGGGTCACCCTTATTCGGAAAGGGGTACCATTTGTATGTGGACAATTAATACACGAGCGTGCCACTTTTTAGTCACTTGGTTGATCATGAGATTGGCACATGTGGCACCGTGCGATCTAATCGCTGGGGCTTATCCCAGAGGCTTGTAGATTCCCGTCTTAGGCTGGGGGAGAGAGCCTGCTTGAAGTGTAATAACTTGCTCGCTGTGAAGTGGAGGGATAATAAGAATGTTTTTGTTCTGTCCTCCCTTCATGAAGACACGACGGTCCAAATTCCTACGGTGACTGGTGTTGTGGAGAAACCCCTTTGTGTCCACGAATATAACCAAATTATAAGAGGGGTGGACCTCAACGACTAGTTGTTGGCTCCGTACCTAGTTGCCCGTAAGGCCAGACGCTGGTATAAAAAGTGTCTGTATACTTATTTCAATTGGCTTTGCTGAACGCTCATGTGCTATACAGAGCTTCAGGGAGGACTGGATCCTCCCTAAATTTCAGAAAGAGATCGTCAGCACCCTTCTGCTTCCAGACGGTGCTCCACCTCATCTTCCCAATCCAAATGCAGTAAGCCGGTTGCATGAGAGGCATTTTCCGTATGTCCTCCCGAGTACCCCTACCCAACGAGCCCCCCAAAGAAGATGTCGTGTCTGTAGCAAGCGCGGATATAGGCGTGACACCCGCTATTATTGTCCCTCCTGTCCTGACCATCCTGGTCTTTGCATTGGTGAATGTTTTGAACGCTACCATACACTAGTGGAGTTTTAGCGTAGGGTACAGCACTGCGCAGACTAGGACACACTTTCACAGGGTCTCCCAAGATGCCATCGCATTTTGAAAGACCCGAACCTGAACCTTTACAGTTACAAATAAAAGTGTAAATATATATATATATTTTAAAAAAAAAGTTGTTTTATTGTTCTCTCTCCCTCTATTGTTCTGCTCTTTTTTACTGTATTCTATTCTGCAATGTTTTATTGTTATTATGGTTTATCATGTTTGCTTTTCAGGTATGTAATTTTTTTATACTTTACTGTTTACTGTGTTTTATTGCAAACCATTTTTTGTTTTCAGGTATGCCATTCAGCTTATTTATTTATTTATCTTGACAGCAATAGCGTTTGCTCCCACCATACATAAAGCCATGACTCCAGCGCTGTAGGAGGCGATTTCACCACCACAGTTATAAAAAAGAGCATATATGCTGAAGCATTGGGGCAGCAGGGGTGGAGGAGTGATTTGCTCCTAACTTTTGGGGCGGATGCCCCCATGCTTCGGCATATATATATTTTAGGCACAGATTGTGTTAAAAAATTTTTTTATTTTTTGCTATTTTTTTTTGTATTTGCTTTGCAGGTATGGCAAGTCTTACTGTAATGTTGCTTTGTTTTATTGTTAACCATTATTTGCTTAGCAGGTACGCCATTCAGTTGCAGCGCGGATTTATCCATCTTGACAGCAACAGCGTTTGCTCCCACAATACATAAAGCCGTGACTCCAGTGCTGTAGGAGGCGATTTCATCACCACAGTTAAAAAAAAAAGAGCATATATGCTGAAGCATGGGGGTAGTAGGGTGCACATTCATTTTAATGGGCAGGAGTGGTGGAGCAGCGGTATACACCGATCCAAAGATGCCATTTGCAGGACTTTTTTTTACATCCTGCCAGCGCATCGCCTCAGTGTGACAGCACTCAGGATATCACACTGAGACTGCAGAGGAGCCTTTTTACAGGCACTTTACAGGTGCTATTTTTAGCCCAAAAGCGCCTGAAAAACGCCCCAGTGTGAAAGGGGTCTAACTGTTAGATTTTATGAGATGAAGGGAAAAAAGAAAAAAAATAAATAAAAAAAAAAATCGGCCAAATATAATCGGCCCAAAAAAAATCGGCTTCACATATCGGCCATCGGCCACCGCGATTTCTAAATATCGGCATCGGCCAGAGAAAAACCCATATCGGTCGACCTCTACCGTCTTCCATGGATTTCTCTGGCTCTCCTGTCCCAACAGGGAACCTGAGAATGCAGCCGATGGTTCTGCCAGCTGACCATAGAGCTGATCAGAGACCAGAAGGGCTCCAATCATCTCTATGGCCTAAGAAACCGGAAGCTATGAGCATTTCATGACTTAGATTTTGCCGGATATAAACCACGCCATTGGGAAATTGGGAAAGCATTTTATCACACCGATCTTGGTGTGGTCAGATGCTTTGAGGGCAGAGGAGAGATCTAGGGTCTAATAGACCCCAATTTAAAAAAAAAAAAAAAAAAAAAAAAAAACACATTCCCTGAGATAATAAAAATGATAAAAAAAATATATAAATGAAAGGAACAGTTTAAAAACGCAAAGGCGAAAGCAAGCATCGGTCTGGCGTCATATGTAAACAGCAAATGCACCATGCATGTGAGGTATCACCGCGAAGGTCAGATCAAGGGCAGTAATTTTAGCAGTAGACCTCCTCTGTAAAAGTGGTAACCTGTAAATGCGTTTAAAGGCTTTTAAAAATGTATGTAGGAACAGTTTAAAAATGAAAGGAACAGTTTAAAAATGAAATAAAAAAGCAAAATAAAAAAGGGAAAAAAAAAAAGCACCCCTGTCCCCCCCCCCTGCTCTCACGCAAAGGCATGGTGAGTATGGCGAGTATTTTGTTTTGAAAATTGAAAAAAGAAAAAAAAAAAATACATTTTTTTTTCTTTCTTCATTTTCAAAAACAAATTAGATCTGCAAAATACTCACCATGACTCTCAGCAAATAGCTTGGGGTGTCTACTTTCCAAAATGGGGTCATTTGAGGGGGGGGGCGGGGGTTGTGCCATCTTGGCATTTTTTGGCCTTCAAAACTGATAGGTAGTGAGGAGTGAAATAAAAAATTTACGCCCTTAGAAATCCTGAAGGCGGTGCTTGGTTTTCAGGGCCCCGTACGCGGCTAGGCTCCCAAAAAGTCCCACACATGTGGTGTCCCCGTACTCAGGAGAAGTAGCTAAATGTATTTTGGGGTGCAATTGCACATATAACCATGGCATGTGTGAGCAATATATCATTTAGTGACAACTTTTTGTAAAAAAAATTTTTATTTTTTTGTCATTATTCAATCACTTAGGACAAAAAAATAAATATTCAATGGGCTTAACATGCCTCTCAGCAATTTCCTTGGGGTGTCTACTTTCCAAAATGGGGTCATTTGGGGGGGTGGGGGGGGGGGTTGTACTGCCCTGCCATTTTAGCACCTCAAGAAATGAGATAGGCAGTCATAAACTAAAAGCTGTGTAAATTCCAGAAAATGTACCCTAGTTTGTAGACGCTATAAAAATTTTGCGCAAACCATTAAATATACATTTGTTGACTTTTTTTTTACCAAAGACATGTGGCTGAATACATTTTGGCCTAAATGTATGACTAAAAATTGAGTTTATTGGATTTTTCTTATAACAAAAACTAGAAAATATTTTTTTTTTTTCGATATTTTCGGTCTTTTTCTGTTTTATCTCAAAAAAAAAAAAAAAAAAAAAAAAAAATCGTAGAGGCAATCAAATGCCATCAAAAGAAAGCTCAATTTTGGGATAAAAAGGACACAAATTTCGTTTGGGTACAATATTGCATGACCGCGCAATTACCAGTTAAAGCAGCGCAGTGCCAAATTGTAAAAAGTCCTCTGGTCTTTAGGCAGCCAAATGGTCCGGGGCTTAAGTGGTTAAAAAAGTGATAATTTTTTTGTATGAAAACAAGAACAGTTAGAAACCAACACAATTAAAAGGTCAAGTTCACCTTTAACAAAAAATAATAAATGCACACATTTTTGAAGGATAAAACATTTTTTTATATTTATTTATTTTTTTCTGTAGGGGCCTGCAAATTATTGCACTGTAATCCACTGATCATGGGTGCAAGGTCAGGCTTCTGCACGCTTTCCTGCCAGCTTTCCCGCCTGTACCTCTGTACAAGCATTTAGTTTGAAAGCTGGAGGGAGTGTGAATGGACTATGAGCATGCTGATCAACACACTCAGTCATAAAGCTACAAATCCATCTACCATGGTAGCAGATGGGATTTGAATTGTATTCATTCAGAGATCACAGAAGGGGGATGAAAGGGGTGCTGAACATGTTAAAGTGATTGTAAAGTCTTGTTTTTTTTTTTGCCTAAAAATAATATATGTCATACTTACCTGCTATATGCAGTAGCTTTGCACAGAGCAGCCCGAACCCTCCTCTTCTCGGGTCCCTCCCTCCTGTTGCATGCCCCCACAGCAAGCAGCTTGCTATGGGGGCATCTGAGCCGTAGCTCCCTGTGTCTATTCAGACACAGAGCCGCAAACTGGCCCCGCTCTATCTTCATTGGCTCATTGACTTTGATTGACAGCCATGGGAGCCAGAGGCACCCACTGTATGTCTCAGCCAATCAGGAGGGAGAGTCCCGGGCAGCCGAGTCTCTCAAGCAACATCACTGAATTGAGATGGGCTCATGTAAGTATTAGGGGGGCCGCTTCACACAGAAGGTCTTTTATCTTAATGCATAATATGCATTAAGATAAACTGACCTTCTGCAGTTACAACCACTTTAATCCTCATGCACACTGAGTGTTTGCTCAGCTCCCCTGAAAAGCTGCCTAAAAAAATAAATTAATAATAATAATAATAATAATAATAATAATAATAATAATAATAATAATAATAATAAATAATATTTTATATATATATATATATAAATATAAATATATTTATAAATATAAAAAGCCAGTGTGTGTGCATGGCCACATAAGCTAACATAGGAGGTGCTTTTAAAGGCTGAAGAAAAAAAAAAAAAGAAAAAAGGCAAAAACACAGGTTTTTTTTTAAGCCTTATGTGCATGAGCCCTTACAAGTCACACTCTAAATACGGGTGAAATATATCACATGCCAAAAAGGCAAAATTAAATTATCCTCTAACACTAAAAAAAAATATTTGATGCTAAATTTACCTGCTTAGCTGTAGTTGAATGTATTTTCCAAATCGGCTACTGTTGTTGTTCCTTAAAGTGCAGGCATTACCTGGACATAAGTGGTAGGAGACATGTCATTTTAGTAATTTTTTTCACTGTAAATATAATCTCAATAATATGCTATAAGTGACATTAGGCAGTTCAGATAATATTGTGAAGCCTTTAATACAATGTGCAGCTAACTAGAATGTGCTGCTTTTTTAGGAAGTAGTATTTTTTTTAAATGTGCCATTTTTTCCCCCAGGAAAGTGGAAAGTAGCGTTACCCTTTAATGATTGCTGCATCATCCCAATGTGGAAATCAAGTTATTTCTGCAATCGTAATTAAAATGTTTGTTCAGACACATGCAGTATCTACAGTATATTAGGGTGACATGAACATAAAAAAACATAACAAATTGGGTAAAAATAAAATAAAAATCTAAAAAAAAGATATGAACATTTACCAAATGCTTCCATAAGTGGATTAGAATCAAGAACTCTGCTTTCTATTCTCTCCACTGTTTGACTGGACCACTGTGAATTACTAGCAGCCACTGTAGCATAAAACTTCATTAGGCAACGTGAGGTCCATGTCTAAAAACAGAGAAGCATCTGTTTAATCAAACTAAAATATCAGAGAATCAGAAATAAAATATGCTTTTTTATTAATATTTTTTTCTTGCAATGGGCCTCTTAGCCGCTTTCCTCCTAGCCACTGTATATAAACAGCCAGGCGGGACAAGTGTCGTTCTGGGAGGACATACCGGTACAGCCTCACAGAAGCACGCCTTGATCTGTGACCAGAACATCATTTGTGGTATTCGGCCCATGTTTGGTCCTGGTACCACTTGATTGCTGTGACCAATCACAGTGATCAGATGTCCAGTAGTAAACAATGGCTTTCATTCACAATGCCATTGCTTACTACTGTGATCTCTGATTCATGACGGTAATCACATGGCACAGGGCCAATCACAGCAGCCCTGTACCATGTAATAGCTGTGGCCAATCACATGCTATCACAATATTAAACAAACAATGGAATCATGAATGGATGCCAAACGCAGTTGGAATGATTGCTTATACAGTGATCATCACAGTAATAAGCAATCAGTGTAAAAAAAACACACAAAAAAAACAAAAAACAAAACAAAAACAAAAAACAAACAAAAACAAAAAACAAACAAAAACAAAAAACAAACAAAAACAAAAAAAAACCTGATCCCCCCCCCACAGAGCAGTACAGTTGCACTATGGTAACACTGCACTTTGTAACTAACTTTTTTTTTAAACATACGGTCACAAGTAGTGTCAGTGAAGGTAACATTGTACTGCTGTGGTGATGATCATGTAGAATGGCTGGCTGCTTTGATATCACTGTATGTCAGGGTCACTAGCCATTTTCTCTGATCACCGGACCAGTGCTGCCAGTCAGTGTCCCTAATCACTGCCACACCAGTCCCAGTGTCCCCGATGATTGCCACACCAGTCATATTGTCCCTGATCACAAGACAAGTGTATGCCAGTAACAGTGTTCCTCATCACTGCCACACCAGTCGCCGCAACACCACACCAGTGTAAGTCAGCACCAGTGTCCCAGATTGTCGCCACACCAGTCCCAGTGTCACCCAGACCAGTGTACATCAGCAGCAGTGTTCCTGATTGTTGCCACACTAGTCCCCAGTGTCAGCAGACCAGAGTAGGCCAGCAACAGTGTTCCTGATTGCTGCCACACCAGTGCAGTGTTGCATCTGCCTGCATTAACCCTGCTCTAAAAGCACCCTTGCTCCAAAGCACTCCCTCATGTTGTGGGCATATGGCCTGGTATGGTTCAGACGGGGCGGCCCTCGCTCCTGTCCTCCCTTTTCTGACCTGCTCAGATAAGGGTCTGGTATAGCTTTTGGGTGGGGCCCTGCGCCATTTTTTTTTTTTCTTTTTACATTTTGGCGAGGGGGTTCCCTTCAAAATCTATACCAGACCCTAAGGGCCTGAAAATTGTTTCTTTTACTTTCAGCTGTCAGCGGCTAATCCCGCTGTCAGTTACTGGTTGTTAAGGACACCGCTGACCGCCCGCTCCTTAACAACCAGCTAGTAACAGCTGTGGTAAGGATGCCAGCTACCGCTGACAGGCTGTCTTAAACAGGCTTAAACAGACAGGCTGTCTTAAACATGTGGTATTGTTTTGGGGTTTAATTCTAAGCATTCCTATGCTGTATGTGAGAAATAATTTAAAATTACAACTTTGTGAAAAGCAATACAAAAATGTATTAAATTTTCTTAATTTTTCAAATAATTGTGACAAAAAAATACAACTTAAAAGGGCAAGTTCACCTTTACAGAAAAATCTGTAAGGTGAAATTACACAGGACCCCCTCCTGACTGCCCCAAACAACCCCCCCCCCACAATCCCGCTGACCTACAGCATGGCGATCTTCCTTTCGGAGCCCCGGTATAGCCGCCTCTCGACTCCAGGGCTTAGAAATCCCCGGAGCTTAATCTCCTGAAGGTCCCTCTTCAGGAGTGACGTTTAGGAGCATTCTAATTGGTCGGTGCAGACCTTTTAGAACCCGCGTAGCCCGTCCTCTCAGCGGGAAAGAAGAAAAGTAAATGCCGAGGGGATTTCTAAGCCCTGAAGCCGTGAGGCGGCTATACCGGGGCTCAGAACGGAAGATTGCCGTGCTGCAGGTCAGCGGGACTTGGGGGGGTTAGGAGGGGAACCTGTGTAAGTTCACCTTACAGATTTTTCTGTAAAAGGTGAACTTACACTTAAAAAAAAACAACAAAAAAAAACAATCACTATGCCTCTTAAACACCTTGGTCGATCTACTTTCCAAAAAGAGGTCATTTGGGGGATATTTGTACTGTTCTGGCATTTTACGGACTCAAAAAAATTAGATATGTAGTCATTACATCAGGACTGATCAATTTTTCCAACATATACACACACACAGACATAAAAAGTCTACACACCCCTGTTAAAATGTCAAGTTTCTGTGAAAAAAATTAGATAAAAGATAAATAAATAATTTCAGAACTTTTTCCACCTTTAATGTGACCTCTAAACTGTACAATTCAATTGAAAAACAACCTTTAAGGGGGGGGGGGGGGTTTGGAGTAAAAATAAAAAACTAAAATAATGTGGTCGCATAGGTGTGCACACTTTTATAACCCCTTTCTATCAAATCTTCTTATCCCCTCTGTACCTTAATAACATGTGTCCGTGTGCCTGTGTTCTGTAGAAAATCCGCCGATCTGTATCGATAGAAGCTCCACTTGGGACGCACAGCTAATTCCTCTCCTCTTTTCTCTTGGCTCACAGCTGCAGTGGGCGGGGCCGAGCCATCCCGCTGACGTCAGCCGGGGAGGAGAGGGAGAGGAGAGAGCCGACAGTCAGCTAAGCACCTGGAGCCGCACTCATACAAGGTACAGATCAGCGGGTTTTTTAAACAGGCACAGGGACAAATGTTATTAGGGATCAGAGGGGATAAGACAATTTCATAGCAGATACAAGAGGAGCGGGCGCTGAAGGACAGAAAATACCCAGACATAGGGAGAGCTGCAGAGAGCAGGGCTGCGGATGAAGGAATCACGCTAATGGACCACGGTGTCAGGGCTCAGCAGCCATGATTATTGTGGTCAGTTTGCAGAGAGGAGGGTATAGTCAGGCAGGATCAGCCAGGTTTTTTAGGGTATACAGGGGGCCAAATGACACAGCACAAGCACTGTGCTGTATAACATGCTTTAAAAAGGTACAGGATCTTTTTTTTTTTTTTTTGGGGGGGGAAGGGGGGGTTAACAAGCACTTTAAGCAGTCACATTTATACTCATGTTAAAATAGGAGTCAGTACAGTGGCATCATTTAAAGTGCCTCTCATTAACCTTTCCTGACATTTTCTTAGTCACATCATACAGCAAAAGCTATGGTGCACAGAGAGCTTCTAAAGCATCAGAGGGATCTCATTGTTAAAAGGTATCAGTCAGGAGAAGGGTAAAAAAAAGATTTTCCAAGCCATTAGATATACTATGGAACACAGTGAAGACAGTCATCATCAAGTGGAGAAAATATGGCACAACAGTGACAATACCAAGAACTGGACGTCTCTCAAAAATTGAGGAAAAACTAGAAGAAAACTGGTCAGGGAGGCTGCCAAGATGCCTACAGCAACATTAAAGGAGCTGCAGGAATATCTGTCAAGTGTTGGCTGTGTGGTACATGCGACAACAATCTCCCATATTCTTCATATGTCTGGGCTATGGGGGTAGAGTGGCAAGACGGAAGCGTTTTCTTACAAAGAAAAACATCCAAATTCAGCCAAATTTTGCAAAAACACATCTGAAGTCTCACAAAATCATGTGGGAAAATGTGTTATGGTCTGATGAAACCAAGGTTGAACTTTTTGGCCATAATTCCAAAAGATATATGTTTGGCGAAAAAGCAACACTGCACATCACCAAAAGAACACCATACCCGCAGTGAAGCACGGTGGTGGCAGCATCGTGCTTTGGGGCTGTTTTTCTTTAGCTGGAACAGGGGCTTTAGTCAAGGTAGAGGGAATTATGAACAGTTCCAAATACCAGTTAATATTGGCACAAAACCTTCAGACTTCTGCTAGAAAGCTGAACATGAAGAGGAACTTCATCTTTCAGCACGACAACGACCCAAAGCATACATCCTAAAGTTTTGGAATGGCCCAGACCTGAATCCGATTGAAAATCTGTGGGGTGATCTGAAGAGGGCTGTGCACAGGAGATGCCCTCGCCATCTGACAGATTTGGAGTGTTTTTGCAAAGAATAGTGGGCAAATATTGCCAAGTCAAGATGTACCATGTTGATAGACTCATACTCAAAAAGACTGAGTGCTGTAATCAGATCAAGAGGTGCTTAAACAAAGTATTAGTTTAAGGGTGTGCACACTTATGCAACCATATTATTCTAGTTTTTTTTATTTTTACTTCCCTCCACCTAAAAGATTCCAGTTTGTTTTACAATTTATAGGTCACATTAAAAAGGTGGAAAAAGTTCTGAAATGATTTATCTTTGTTTCATTTATTTACAACACAGAAACCTGACAGTTTAACAGGGGCGTGTAGACGTTTATATCCACTGTATATACATAATCTCACAAAAGTGAGTACACCCCTTTACATTTTTTGTAATTATTTTATTTTATCTTTTCATGTGGCAACACTGAAGAAATTACACTTTGCTACAATGTAAAAGTAGTGAGTGTACAGCTTTTATAAGTGTAAATTTGCTGTCCCCTCAAAATAACTCAACACACAGCCATTAGGCTCCTTTGACATATGAGGACCGTTCAGGTCCGCCTGTCAGTTTTTCAGGCAGACATGTACCTCTATGGAGCAAAGGATGTCAGCGGTGACATGTCTGCTGACATCCGATCTCCTAAATGCAGAGGGATGGAAACCCTATTTTCCATCCGTCTGGCAGATCGGATGAAAACGGACAGGCGGTCCGTTTTCATCCGATCCCTCATAGAGGACAATGGGGCTCTGACAGGTCCATCCCTGCAAAGTGAGCAGAGACGGACCAGTCACCTGCCGGCTCAGCAGATCGATCCCTGCTGAGCAAGCAGAGTCTGTCAAAACGAACAATAAGGTGTGAAAGAACTCTTAATGTCTAAACCGCTGGCAACAAAAGTGAATACACCCCTATGTGAAAATATCAAAATTGGGCTCAAAGTTTCGATATTTTGTGTGTCCACCATTATTTTCAAGCACTGCCTTAACCCTCTTGGGCATGGAGCTCACAAGAGCGTCACAGGTTACCACTGGAGTCCTCTTCCACTCCTCCATGATGAGATCACGGAACTGGTGGATGTTAGAGACCTTAATTTTATCTTGGTCTCATCAGACCACAGGACATGGTTCCAGTAATCCATGTCCTTAGTCTGCTTGTCTTCAGTAAATTGTTTGTGGGCTTTCTTGTGCATTATCTTTAGAAGAGGCTTCCATCTGGGACGATAGTCATACAGACCAATTTGATGCAGTGTGCGGCGTATGATCTGAGCACTGAGAGGCTAACCCCCGACCCCTTAAACCTCTGCAGCAATGCTGGTAGCAAACATATGTTGATTTCCCAAAGATAACCTCTAGATATGTTGCTGAGCACATGCACTCAGCTTCTTTGGTCGACCATGGCGAGGCCCGTTCCGAGTGGAACCTTTCCTGTTAAACTGCTGTATGGTCTTGGACACCGTGCTGCAGCTCAATTTCAGGGTCCTGGCAATCCTCTTATAGCCTAGGCCATCTTTATGTAGAGCAACAATTATTTTTCTCAGATCCTCAGAGAGTTCTTTGCCATGAGGTTGAACTTCCAGTGAGAGCGATAACACCAACTTTAACACACCTGCTCCCCATTCACACTTGAGACCTTGTAATATTAACGAGTCACATGACACCAGGGAGGGGAAAAGGCTAATTGGGCCCAATTTGGACATTTTCACTTATTGCTAGCGGTTTAGACATTATCGGCTGTGTGTTGAGTTACTGTATAATTATATATATATATATATATATATATATATATATATATATATATATATATATATATATATATATATATATATATATATATATATATATATATACATATACATACACACACATACATACATACATATACACACACATACACACACACATACATACATACACACCCTATAGTTTGCAGACTCTATAACCTTCACACAGACTAAATAATATACACCAATTTGGATTATTGTAACCAAATACAATTTGGCCTAAATGTGATAATTAAATACTACCAAAAGAAAGCTCCGTCAGAGTGTGACAACAATGAAAGCTGAAAAATGGCCTGGGCAGGAAAGTGGTGAAAGTGTCTGATTTAGAGGTGTTTAAAGGAGGACTCCAAGTTTTAAAGACCATTAGAAGGTAGTAATGTAGGTGTAGTTACAACATATATGCATTACATTACCTTGTGCCACCCTGTTACCTTGTGCTCCATTTATTGGATCTTCAACTTTTGTGCTCAAGTCAGCACTATGCTAGACCCAATGCGCTACTTCACGGGCAACCAGCAAAATCTTTAGACTTCTATAGGGTGGACAACTAGTTCTTGGCGTTGGCAGTTTATTACATTGGAAGCAACAGTGTTGTGTTCCTCCAAATACCGTACATACTCGAGTATAAGCCAAGTTTTTCAGCACATTTTTGTGTGCTGAAAGTGCCCCCCTCGGCTTATACTTGAGTCAAGCACTTTTCTGGTGCAAAGAATGACATTTTCCGAACCGACTTTGGGGCCCCGTATCTCAGGACCACTTGGTGCTAGGAACCACAAATTTGGTGTGCAAACCCAGTGTAAGCACCAAGTGGCCCTGAGATATGGGGCCCCAAAGTCGGTTAGGAAAATGTCATTCCCTGCTGCAGAAAAGTGCTTGACATTTTCCAAACCAAATTTGGGGCCCCGTATCTCGGGGCCACTTGGTGCTAGGAACCCCAACTTTGGATGTGTTGTAGTGCTGGCTCCACTGGGTTTGCAAACCAAATCTGGGGTTCCTAGCAGCAAGTGGCCCCGGGATACAGGGCCCCAAATTCTGCCAACTGTGTCCATCTGCAGCAATGACATTTCGGGACCCTTTGGGTCCAGAGACCCCAAATTTTGGCTGCAGCTAGGGGGCATCTAGGAACCCTTAACTACCAAGTTTGAAGTTCGGGGGACCTATGGCTGCAAATGGGCACAGTGAGGCATGCAAATGGGCACAGTGAGGCATGCAAATGGGCACAGTGAGGCTGCAAATCGGCATTGTTGACCCTCTTTTCCACTTACAGTAGCTGCGCATTTCTCACTCTAGGCTTATACTCGAGTCAATAAGTTTTCCCAGTTTTTTGTGGTAAAGTTTGGTGCCTCGGCTTATATTCCGGTCGACTCATACTCAAGTATATACGGTAAGCTAAAAATGCTTATCTTTTAAAATCTGCAATTATTTGACCTACCATCTACTGTAGATGCTTGACTAGATCAGCAATTTAGTAAAGTGTAACAGCCAGGAAACTAGCACTTCTAGGGGGAGAATTTAACCTCCAATGGGTTCTGTTTTACGATACATTTTTTTTTTTTTTTTACAGGCTTTTTCCTGCTACAGGTGAACATAAGCTACATATTAGAGATCGATCTACTTTATTTTATTAACGTGACTAGAGCAAACATTTGACACTCACCTTTCCAGCCCCACTTTCTCCACTGACAATTATAGATTGGTTTACTGGGTGAAGCTGGCACTGTACATTTCTGTAGGCTTGTTCGGCAACTGTGAAGATGTGTGGCTTACAGTTCTAAAAAAATTAAGCAAATACACAAATAAAATAGTTAATATTTTATTTATCCAGTACAATCATCCAAAATGCAGCTCATGGCATACTAGTTTATAATATGTAAACAGTCACCATTCCTTCATTATTTTCTTTGTAAAGCTGATGCAGTGATAACATCTGTGTAGCTTAGATTTTTAGGTTTAGGCGATTAGTTTACCCAGAGTGCCCACTGGTGAAACCTTACACTCAAGTGTGGGCAGTCAGAAATGACAGTGCTACTGTGTCATTATATGGGAAATTAAAGGCCTGTCCTGTATTTTACTTTCAAACCACACTTTGTCAATTGTTTGTCAAAAGTAGATACAAACAGGTTTACATTTTAATAAGACACAAAAAGGTTTTTGTACTCACCTTTTCCATGGTTTCCTGCCCCCTTGATCTCTTCAAAAATATCTGGTTCTTCAGGAGATATAATAACATGCAATACTGCCCCAGCCTATCACAATAAAGCAATCTGTGCCTAAGACAGGTTTACATTTTAATAAGACACAAAAAGGTTTTTGTACTCACCTTTTCCATGGTTTCCTGCCCCCTTGATCTCTTCAAAAATATCTGGTTCTTCAGGAGATATAATAACATGCAATACTGCCCCAGCCTATCACAATAAAGCAATCTGTGCCTAAGTAACCAAATGCCTGGACAAAGGAGGGTGGTATGCCTGCTAACATTTGACTTTCTCTATATTGAAACTTTAAGTATAATGTTACCCCAACATTTCACATTCCTGATGTGTATGTTGTACCATGTAATTGTGTTAAGTATCCTCTTCTCTTTGTATTTCTTCCTTTGTGTGAAATATCTGGTGGTTCCGCCAGTCCTGCTTTTCTATTTCAAACTGTCCACGCCAGGGCATGTAGATGTTCATCCAACCCAGTGGTTTTCTGGTCGTTCTGGAAGAACAGCCTGCCTGTAGGCCAACGGCCAAGACTTGTGCTGACAGCACCCCCCTTTCACGGCTTCACAGTGGAAAGATTAGTGTATTGCTCTCTTCCTCTGCCCCCTGCAGTCTCTACCCCCACTTCTCCAAGCCCCTTATGTAGCGGAGAACAGAAATTGAGGATCCGTCCTTTCTTTGTGATGCTGCGGGTTGCATAGAATCAATATTATATAACTTGATGCATGTTGAGCTGCCCAGAAGAAGCAGATAAGGATTCTGCGAAACGCATCGGCTTACTGTATACACAAGCATCTTTCAAGCGTTTACATGGATTGAGTATAATTTTTGGTCAATGTTCTATATGGCCTAATGCTACTGTCAAATGTTATGCTCTGTAAATTTTGTAATTAATTTATATTTTAATATTATCACTGTGTACATGCTTACCTCAGTGACATATCACCTTATGGGAGAGTAGTGTTCTCTCAAATCTTTTTCTAATCTATTTCTTAGGGATGTGGATATGACAGTATGTCCCTAGAACTGGTCTAACAACTTTAAATTATATATATATATATATATATATATATATATATATATATATATATATATATATATATATATATATATATATATATATATATATATATATATATATATATATATATATATATATTCAACCTATAGATGGTCCTGTCAGCACCCTTCCGCTTGACATCCTTCGGTCAAAAAAAAAAAAAAAAAATCGAAGGAGCGAGGTGAAAAAGTGATTCCAACTTTTCAGGTATTCTGACAGCTATGGTTGTCAATATACAATAGCCACAATGAGAGATTTCCCCATCCAAGTTGTTTGGCGTAGATTGGGAAATCAAGCGATTTCACATGGTCAACCGGTAGGGCGGAACAAGAAAATTTTTACAGCAGATGGCCCAATTTACACAGTAACAGCAGAGCGGGGCAGAGTAATGTAATAGCACAGGGAAGGTAAATAAAGTAGATATTTTCTGCAATTGTAGGAATAATTAAAAAGGACAGGGCGGAAGCCTACTAGCACCAAAAATTATTACATGCTAGTTTAGAGTTGTACAAATTATCATACTGCAATGCAGCCATGAAAGTAGATCAGGTCAAGTCCCAACACAAATATGACTAATAAAGAAATGTTTAAAAAAAAAAAAAAAAAAAAAAAATTATATATATATATATATTAAATGAGTGAGAACTATGGCTAAAGGCTTTGCCTTTAAACTTAGTCCACTCTACTTCACCTATAACTAAAACAAGACTTTTGAGTTACTGCAATGAATATATAATAAGTTGGTTTATAATTACCTGAGGCTGAGGTGCATTGTGATACTGCTTCATAACTTCATTACTGTACAATTTATTTACTGGCTGAAAAGGATTAACTGCAATAACTGTACACCCAGCATTGGTATAGAACAGTTCAGCTGCATATCTTGCTTGAAGACATTTCAATACTGTAGGAAAGCAAACATTACAGTAGTTCGCCAACAAGATTCATCTTTATCCCATTCTAGCCACGTTCACAGTGACCGGTCTATTCAGGACATAGCGATTGTTGATTTTTGTGGTGAATGTAGGTAGCAGGGACAATTTGCAAAAACAGATCTGACCAGTCTGTACCTGCTGCAAGTGGGTACCAAAGTGGGCGCTGTAGGGTCACTCTCAGCAATCAATTCAGCAGTTCAAATGGAGATAAATGTTAAGGTTTTGTCTAAAAGGGGTCTGGGTCTCCAAACTTTCTAAACAAAAAGGGCCAGTTTACTGTCTTTTAGACTTTAAGGGAGCCGGACTGTGGACATTGGGGGGTAGAAAAGGTCCTGACATCAGTGGGAAAAAATAAAGTCCCATTGTTTGTTTCAGTGGGAACAATTGTGCCTCCTTATTGGTGCCACTGGGAGAAATTATGCCCGATCGGTGTCATTTGGAGGAATTGTGCCTCTTCATTGGTGTCAGTGGGGGTTTATACACACTGCTCAAATGTGAAATCAAGAGAGATACAATGGGGTTGATTTACTAAAGTCAAATAGACTGTGTGCACTCTGCAAGAGCAGTCGCCCCAGAGTTTAATACATGAGAGGAAGCTCTGCTGCCATCCATCATCCAATCATGTGCAAGCAAAAGGCTGTTTTTTTTTTATTCTTTGGAAAGTGAAGCTTTACCTCATTTGCTAAGCTCTGGAGCAACTGCACTGTGCCTTTTATTGTTATTTGCCTTTAGTAAATCAACCCAAAAGTAACAATACAATATTACTCTGTATTTATTTTTTTCTATTGAACTGCAGATTAAAGGAGTGAGCTTTGATCTGCAAATAATTCCAGATACAGCAACCTCACCAGTAAAAATAAATAATTACATTTGTTTGTATTTAACCCTTTAAGTGATATTAAAGCTTTGTCTTGTTTGTTTTTATTTAAATAAAATAAGAAACATGTTATACTTACCTGCTCTGTGAAGTGGGTTTGCACAGAGCAGCCCAGATCCTCCTCTTCTCGGGTGCCCTGCTGGCACTCCTGGCTCCTTCTTTTTGGCAAGTGCCCCCCTAGAAAGCCAACCTGTCTGTCTCAGCCCCACACCCCGCTCTCGCATCACAGGATTTGATTGGCAGCAGCAGTAGCCATTGGCTCCTGCTCCTATTAATCTGTCCAGTGAGGCAATGAGAAGGGAGAGAGCCACGGCTCCTATGCACATCGCTTGATCGGGAATGGGCTCAAGTATAAGGGGGCTGGGGGAGATCCTAAGACACGGAATACATTAGTGCATTAGGCTAAAAAACTTTATGCTTTAAAACCACTTTAACCCTTGGTTTGCCATCACCAGCCCATTGAGCTCCTTATTCCACTCCTACCCTCAAAAATCAACAACAATTAAAAAAAAATATATAATATATATATATATATATATATATATATATATATATATATATATATATATATATATATATATATATATATATATATATATATATATATATATATATATATATATATATTATAAAAAATTTTACCTATGAAACCATGAACATTTCTGTTTTTCATGTTTGTTTTTCCTTACTTTTTTGTTTTGGATAAAAAATAAACACAAGATAGAAAAGAAAACAAAAAAATATTTTTTTGGTCAATGGATTACACACAAAAATGAAATTGTTTTTTTAAAACAATCTCACCAAACATTACAGCTTATGTCCGTTTTGTGCATTTAGTGTTAGTTTACACCGGAATTGCCCATGAACACGCTCTGTACTTTTGTGCGATTTTCACGTATTCATTTGAATGGTCTGAAATTGCACCAATAGTAGTAGTGCATGCACTACTTTTAAAAATGCACTGCAACCAGATTGCATGCTACTGCGATACCATGTGCTCTGATGCAGGAAAGCACACTGCATTTGGGGTGTCATTAGGAATCTATTGACACCTGTAGCAGATCGCATACCTAGTGCGTTTGGAATGTGGTGCAGGAAACATGCACAGAATACAGGTTTCCTGCACTGCATTCCAGATTGAACAAGCCCTTAAAGAATGTGTTACCCCAACATTTAATATTGCTGATATGTGCCTGTTGTACCATGTACTTGTGTTATAAAATATCCTGTTCTCTTTATATTACTTCCTTTGTGTGGAATAGCTAGTGTTTATGCTAGTCCCCTTGTTTTTCTATTACAACCTAACCATGGTCAGTTTTCTGGCTGTCCTGGTAAAAAAAGCCTGCTTGTCCTCCAATGGTGAGACTTGTGAGACCCGTGTGCATGTTTGCAGAGATGTACTGAATGTTTTTTTGTTGTTGTTTTTTTTCCCCCCTTTCTTTTGTTTATTTGCCCAGACATATTACACATTATGAAGGTTTGTATTACTACATTAATAAAACATGAATGTTTTACCTGTTTTAGTGGTCACAGGGTTTACTTTGGTAAGGTCATCATAGGAGTGAAGCTCTTTTTCATCAATTAAAAATGCATTTATTTCTTCCCCAAAGGATTCATTGAGATTGACAGGGATGGATGGTTTCCTCAAGTCTCCATTGGGCTACAAAAAATAAATAAATGTAGAAATAAAAATTGCATTCTTTAGACTAGATGTCATTTTTTTCAGTCCATCTCCAAATACTAATTCCAGATCCAATTCTCTTTACCCATCTATGCTTGTTTTTAACCACAAGACATCCCATTGCCAGAATTACAACATCAACCACACTAATTAACAGCAGTTTGTGTAAATCAATCATTCAAGTGA
Source organism: Lithobates clamitans (assembly GCA_037952925.1). Taxonomy (NCBI): domain Eukaryota; kingdom Metazoa; phylum Chordata; class Amphibia; order Anura; family Ranidae; genus Lithobates; species Lithobates clamitans. Next base: position 529,365 of record JBBGZY010000351.1, on the reverse strand, counting down.
ATATTTGCTTTGCAAATCGTATCAATTATTTATACATTTCCTTAATGCCAATATACTCTTTCAAATATCCATTCTTTACAGTGGGAAGTTTATGAAGTTTATGAAGTCCATCTAAACCCATCAACTGAATTTCCACTCATATCTACTGTGCCCCAATGAAAACAATGTACCACCCCAGCAGCTAATGCAGTTATGGTGTGAAGAATACATTAGCATTCATTTGAGCTTACGAGCAATTTGTTTAAGTTTAGGTAAATTTTTTTTTTATATTTTAGAACTTTCGATGATGCAGGTTTTCCTTGCCTTATAAATCAGTTTCAGGGTTTATTTACATTTGTGGTTTTGGTAAAAAAAAAAAAAAACAGGCGGTTAAGCTACAAAGGCAGCCAGATGGAGCTATATATATCCCGCAGCTGCAATGCTTTGTGACAAAAAGGACACCCCCTGTTGCATTTGGTGAGATCTACCACCGATGAACATGACCCATTTAAGTGATTGGGGCTGTGCCACAACCTCTCTGCAGCCGATGCAGTATTACAGCATTAAAACAAGCAGCGAGGATGATCCTTCGCAGACGGCTTTTCAGAGGTGTGGCAATGTCAGCCGCAAATCTAAGGGCCAGTTCACATCACATGCAGTCCAGTGCGTTTTTTTCTGCATCAAAAACGCATGGAAAGTAGGTTATAGGGCTGGTTCACACCACAAAAAACGCACACCAGATCCATTCCAGAGGCGTTTCTACATGTGCGTTTTTAACTAATTCTTTGATGCGATTCTGGATGCATTCCAGATGCTTTTTTCTTTGTTCTTCAATCCCGAATTTCCACCAGCTTTGGAGGTTACAAAATACCTAAAATGGAATAGAACTGAGAATCTAAGGGTGGTACAGATCCTAGTGGACGGGAAACTACCAAAACTGCAGGATATAGGATCTGAATATAAAAATAAGTGGTTACAATACCAACAGTTAAAGACATGCATAGAAGTAAAAATATCTAGGATAAATAGACCATTAACTGAATTTGAAAAAATATTAGTGGAGGAACAGGATCCAACTAAGAAATTATCAAAGATATATGACCTACTACTCCCTTCCGGTTCTTTTAGAGAATTAACAGGAATAAAAAAAATGGGAAAAAGAAATGGGGGATCCAATATTAGAAGAAGAATGGGGAAAATTTTTTGAAATAATACATAAAACAACTATAGCAAATAAATATCAAGAGAGAAACTATAAGATCACAATGAGATGGTATAGGTGCCCAGTAGCGTTAAACATAATTAATGAGGGAAATACTGAGATCTGTTGGAGATGTAAGACGGAGAGAGGGACAATGGATCATATATGGTACGGCTGTCAGGGGGTGCGGAGATTTTGGAATAAGATTTTTGAGATCTATCAGAAAGTGTCAGGAGCAGTAATGAACCCAAGTTTAAAAATGTCATTATTTTCTCTGACATCAGAGACTCAACAAAAGGTAATTAGAACAGATATTCTTCACCACATGACATCTGCTGCTAGAACATTAATAGCACGAAAATGGATAGAAGAAAAAAGGTCCAAAAATATCAGAATGGATATGTGAAATGAACGAAATTCAGTATATGGAAAAACAGATAAGAGAAGAAGGGTATATAATAAACAAAATGCCAGAAATATGGCAAAGATGGGATGAGTTTCGGCTCTCTAAAGAAGAGTTAAAATTTGTATAATGAGTGGGAACAGGTTTAGGGGGTTTTCTTTTTTTTTTTTCGGATGAGTGGGTGTACGGGAAGGTATTGGATGGTAGGAATAATAGAAATAGGAAAGTGGAGTGTTAGTGATTAAGACTATTTATTGTATTAAAGATATTTATATATGTATGTATTGAAAGTGAAACGATGTATAAATGATATTGTTTATTAAATATTTAAAAAAAAAGAAAACAAAAACAAAATTGAAAACAGATGCTTTTTTCCCCTTCTTTTTCCTGTTTTTTTTCCCCACTGTACTGGGGTCCAATGCATGTTTGAATTGTGTTTCAGTGAATTCTACTTTCCATGCGTTTTTGATGCAGAAAATTGTTTTTTAAAAAATGCACTGGACTGCATGTGGTGTGAACTGGTCCTGAAAAAAAAAGAAAAACAAACACCACTTCTCCTTTAAGTAGCTCTAGCCCATTCAAATTTTAGTCTAGTACAAGTGTTAAAAAATATACACAAAAATTACAATAGCTAAGGACAGTTTTTCAAGGGACATTTCTTGATAGATCAGGAATTACTCTAGAAAACGCACTTGGAAACGGCTTTGTACCTCCCACTAGTCTCAGTGGTGAAACTACTTCACACCTTTGTGCTGCAGTGTGCTGAAAAAAAGTACTGCAGGCTGAAACTTTATACAATGTGCATAAAACGCAACACAACTCTGGGAACAAAAAGATGACATTGGAAAGAATGTAAAAAAGCTTGTAAAAAATGCACTGCACCGATAGCATAAACCAGTGCCATCCCGGACTTTTCTCCCCCCCCCCCCCCCTCCCTTCTTCTTCTTGCTATTTCTACTTTATCTTTACTTTCATTTTTTTTACGAAAAAAAGAAAAAAGGAACAGGAAGTTTATATATATATATATATATATATATATATATATATATATATATATATATATATATATACACACACACATACTGTATTTATTGGCGTATGACACTCACTTTCTCACCATGAAAATTGGGTGCAAATAGTGCGTGCGTGTTATACGCCAATACTTCAGTTTTAGCTGCCTCGGAGGGGACAGGGTGGGGGCAGGACGAGCACCGTCAGATTACATACAGTGAGAATCTCCTGTTTACTTGGCGGCCTCTGTAATAGGAACTCCCGTCTCCTGGGCCTCCGTTGGACCACTGTTCTGTCTATCGTCCCGCCCCCCTCCCTGTCCCCTCTGGGCTGCAGATGGGCATCGATCAGGCTGCACTTATGGCAATGGTGAGGCTGCTGCATTTTTCCTGAAACTTCCCTCTTAAAATGAATGTGCGGGTTATACGCCTGTGCGTGTTATATGCCGATAAATACGGTATGTATATATGTGTATATGTATGAGATAAATATGTACCTGGATATATCAATGTTTACATATTATCACACATTTAAAAAATGTATGCCAATGCATGTTAAAATGCTTGCATTAATACAAGGAAAACATGGGAATTTTGGTGTGAACGGGCCCTAAATGATCTTAGCACCAAACTGCTATCTTGGTACATCGATTATTCAAACTGTTGATCAGGCAAGCCTAACGCTTTTGCCCTCCCGATGAAGATGTCAAATGATACTTCACTATAAGCTACAGTTTTACCTGTAAGTACTTTTGAAAGGTTCGCAAAGGAAGCAGCCCTAGTAGACCCTGCTGCATTTAGTATGGTTAAAAAAAGCAAAATTCTTAATTTTAGCTTCAAGGTTTCCAGGAGAAAGTTAGCCGTTATTAGCAGATTTTTTTATAGGTTTCACCTGAGGAAGGGGTCTTCACCCCAAAATATCAATATTGAGACCTTCCTATTGCGTTATCTGTGTGCCTTTCTTAATGTAAACTGTTCTTCTATTGTTTTGTATTGTATTGTGGTTTGTATATGAAAACGTTTGTTTGTAGGATTTGCTGTATGCCCTTGGCTGGATAAGGCCTGTATACGGTTGTGCTGATGTGACTATGATATTAATTAAAATGCACATATACTTTTTGTGTGCTAGTCCCATGTTTTCTATTTGATTGCAGTCTGCGGAATTGTTAGCATTGCATCCCTATTAAGGACTTCTGTAGCACCAGAGCTCGCATGTATTTCGCATATTGCTATTAATAGGTGTCCTAGGATATTTTTATTCATTGCGAGTTGCTTTTTAAAGCGGAGTTCCGCCTAATTTTTTTTTTTTTTAAAAGTCGGCAGCTACAAATACTGCAACTGCTGACTTTTAAAATAAGGACACTCACCTGTCCAGGGCGCCCGCGATATCGGCTCAGCTCACCTCAGCTCTCGGGTGGAGGCGCCGCCATCTTCAGTAAGGAAATCAGGAAGTGAAGGTTCCCTACTGCGCATGCGTGACTCACGCTGCAAGATCCCACTGGTTCCTGCTGTCTTCTGGGACCTGTGTGTCTCCCAGAAGACAGTGGGGGGACGGAGAAGGAGCCGGAAGTGGCGTAGATACCCGCGGGTGGCTCAGCTATCTATGCCCGGAAGTGGGAGCAAAATACCTATTTTAGACAGGTATCTGCTCCCCCCTCCTCCCTGAAAGGTGCCAAATATGACACTGGGGTGGGGGGGAGGGTTCCGAAAAGCGGAAGAACCATTTTTGGGTGGAACTCTGCTTTAACGTTGGAACCAGGCATATATAAAATCACCAGTGAATCAAGATACGTACTCATGGAAAACCTATTTTTAAAACACAACCAGTGTATGTGTATGTACGTGAACTGCCCTGATCAGCCATCTGCAAGCCCCTGTACAGCAGCATCAGGTCGGAATTTTTGCCTGAATTCTGTCCTGAAACGGAGCCAAAAGACGTACAGGACCCCTGTGCAATTCGCGTCGCAGCTGCCCTGGAGATGTGTGAATCGGCTCCATTAAGAGCCAATCACAATCTCCTGTCATGCGAATTGGATGCTGGGAAACCCACATCCAATTCGCACAAGTGTGAACACAGCCTTACACTTGGAGGGGCAGCAAAAGGAGCCAATTTGCTGCAGTAGACATATAGTACTGGACATAGTGGACATCAAACAAGCTAACAGGAGGAGAGAACAGAGGGAGGACATTATTGCGCTGCTGTTCCTTCATTATCCAATCAGAAAACTGAAGTTTTTTTTCCTGTAGCTGTGCTACTGCAGCTGTTGGCATCCAGGACATGGCTATGACAGAGGTGCTTGGATCACAAGATCTAGGTAATTAAACTGTATACCAGGCTAATTGCCTGGAGTTCAGCTTTAACACGTACAACCAAAACTAGCACAAAAAGTTTTGACAGTTAAAGTGGACCTACTGTCAACTGGATGACACCATATTTTTCCAGCTATTCAGGGTCAGCACCTTCTCCCTGGACTAAAAATCACTTCCTAGATTTCATAGTCATGTCAATCCTAATACAGTGCAGTAGTTTTACATTCTACCTCATACTGTACACATGCTGATCCTTACTACTTTAATGCTTCCTTCTGCCTGCAGCAGACAGAGAAAATACTTTTCCCAGAATGCACTTCCAGCTGGCTTGATTTTTTGACCACTTGTCCCCCGAAGATTTACCCTACTTTCTGACCAGGCCATTTTTTTGCTATACACCACTGCATTATTTTAACGGACAATTATGCTGTACATACCGTATTTCTCGGCGTATAACACGCACAGGCCTATAACACGCACATTAATTTTAAAAAGGAAGTTTCAGGAAAAAAAAAACTTTAATTTTAAATAAGGAACTTTGGGTCAGTGCCCATCTGCAGCCACACAAGTGCCATCAATGCAGCGTCATCAGTCCACATCAATGCAGCAGCCTCGCCATTGCCATCAATGCAGCAGCCTCACCATTGCCATCAATGCAGCAGCCTCACCATTGCCATCAATGCAGCAGCCTCACCATTGCCATCAATGCAGCAGCCTCACCATTGCCATCAATGCAGCAGCCTCACCATTGCCATCAATGCAGCAGCCTCACCATTGCCATCAATGCAGCAGCCTCACCATTGCCATCAATGCAGCAGCCTCACCATTGCCATCACTGCAGCCTGATCAATGCCCTTCTGCAGTTTAGAGGGGACAGGGAGCGGGGCGGAACGAGCGCCAACAGATTACATACAGTGAGAATCTTCTATGTTGGACAGAACACTGGTCCAATGGTGGCCCAGGAGAGAGGACTTCCTATTACTGAGGCCGCCAAGTAAACAGGAGATTCCCACTGTATGTAATCTGATGGTGCTCATCCCACCCCCCTCCCTATCCCCTCCGAGGCAGCTGAAATTGAAGTATTGGCGTATAACACGCACATGCTATTTGCACCCGATTTTCATGGTGAAAAAGTGAGTGTTATACGCCAATAAATACAGTAAATTAAATTTATGTCCTTTTTTTCCCCCATAAATAGAGCTTTCTTTTGGTGGTATTTAATCACCACTGGGCTTTTTACTTTTTGCGCTATAAAAAAAAAAAAAAAAACTGAGAAAAAAAAAAATAAAAAATATTTTTTTTTTCTCCTATAAAACATATCCATGAAATAAAAAGAAAAAAAAAATCAAAATGTCTTCAAATAATTTAGGCCAATATGTATTCTGCTACATATTTTTGGTAAAAAAAAATCCCAATAAGTGTATATTGATTGGTTTGCGCAAAAGTTATAGCGTTTACAAGCTATGGTATATATAATGGAATTTTTATTTATCAGCGAATTATAGCATGACTACGATATTGCGGTGGACAAACTGACACTTTGTGGGACCCAGTGACACCAATACAGTGATCAGTGTTAAAAATATACACCGTCACTGTACTAATGAGACTGCCTGGGAAGGGGTTAAACATCTAGGGCGATCAAAGGGTTAAATGTGTGCCTAACCAGTGTTTGTCTTTACTATGTGGTGCACTTATTAAGGAATGTGCTGGATTTTTATTTTGCAGGGAAACAAAATCCTCCCATTGATAGGCAGAGCTCTGTTCTGTCGTCCTCCCCGCCGATCAGTGGGTGCCTCCAGACATCCATTGCCCTGCACCCACTGATCGGCATCTGCTGTGGCTAATCACAGAAGAAGTGCCAGATCATGTACTAGGTATGCGATCCGGCACAGGGGAGCTACCTTGCTGCTGTAGAATGGCGCTATGTGGTCGGCAAGTGGTTAATTGTTAGTGAGGTCACATCTATGCTCATTTTCAACTGCAGTGAAATTTGAAGGAGTAGGGTGGGAGGTATTTCTAAAACAAATTTCTAACAATGCAGGTCATTTTGTTTGGGAAATTAAATTTGTTCTAAAATCAAATGCTAAAAGCAAACATAAATTTGGAATTACTTTCTAATTACATTCAAGTTGTCACTTCAACTGCAAAAGAAGTCACCCACTAATGCGCACATTTACAAAGCAGTTAATCTGACATTCAATGCAAGTGAATCTTGCTTGCATGTGTTCAAAAATTTGCAGGGTGCATGTGTTCAAAAATGGCAGTGACTGATCCACCACCGGTGAATGTGTGGTGGAAGTCACCTTCACTACTTTATACATGCCCCTTTGTTTTCCTCTTACAAAGACATTTACAAGTTTCACTCCTAACTGAGAAATGCAGCACAAACAGGTAAGACAAGTTAAACGTTGGCAAAGTTCCAAGCTGAGACAGTGGCAAAGAAACTTTTCAAAAATGTAAAGTTCAAAACGTTGTCTTTTTCCATTAATTTATGCAGATTCCAAAATAAAACGGAAAAGAATACAATTAAATGGTAACAGATAAACCACACATGGAGCTAGATTACCATGCTGTAAACTGACAAAAAACAAATGTTAAATTCTTAGGTTAAACAAAAGTGAGAGTTTGCTATCCCTTTCACACGGGCGCCTCCGCTATGCAGAATCCGCTTGCTCAGCGCGGGATCTCTCTGCTGATCTGGCGGATGACAGGACCGTGTCTGCTCCGCTATAAAGAGCGGGCACAGTCCTGATCTTCTCCATAAGGCAATCCGCCAGACCGGTGTAAAATAGGACCACCATCCGTCTGTTTTTGGCAGGCAGGATTGGATGGCGGTGAGTGTCAGCGGACATGTCACCACTGACATTCGTCGCTCCATAGAGAACAATGCAGGGTCCGATCGGGTACACCTGAAAAACGGACAGGCGGACGGAACCAGACAGCCCATGTGAAAGGGGCCTAAATCTTCATCAAGAAATATGGATATATGGCCAGCGGCTACACATTTCACAAGGTCTGCATGCGGGAGAAGCAGCCGACTCCTAGTAAAATGATGTTCTGGTAATGACACCTATAAGCACCCAATGACCCTTTCAATAAACCCAAATTCAAAAGCATATATATTATTTTTCTTTAGTCTGAGATCACCAGTTTGTATGAGAAAAGCAAGAATAACGAAAGTAATGCATATTTTATATATCATTTCTGTTGCATTAATTGAACACATACATAGCATAAACTCTGTTAATGGCCCTCTGGATGTCACTGCTGACAAAGCCATTAAATGCTGCTGTCCATTTTTTATTCCCTTAAGCCCCGTTCGGCCTCCAAAATATGGTCTGGTTGTCCACCAATAAGTGACAACAGGACTGAATTCTGGAATTTTCTGTCTCTGCAGCAGTTAAACATGTATTTTCAGCTTTTATTGTTCTACATACTGTATATAGTTTTAAAACCTTATATCAATCATCTACCAACTATACCATCAGTATACATTATATGGCACTCTCCAATTCATTTCTGGTGCCTAAACATGCACAACAGGTTATTTCTCGAAGGCTTCAGTGACGTTGTATACCCCCAAGACTAAAATCCTTTTTTAAAGTGATTGTAAAGTCTCTTTTTAAACAAGCAGGTGTATACTTCCTTCCATTGCAGAGAGCGGTCCAAACCTCCTCTCTTGGGTCCCCTGTTGGCGCTCCTGGCTCCTCCTCTTCTTCAAGCCTTTTGCTATGCGGAGGGACTTGTGCAGGCTTGATCCTGAGCCAGGCTGTCTACGTCAATAGAGGCACACAGCTTGGCCCTGCCTCCCGCTCTCTGTCTGTCCTGTGAGAACGGGCAGAGAAGAGAAGACAGAGCTGCTGCAGACTGGTACAGCGCTGGATCAAATGAGGACTTGGGGGAGGGGGTTCATATTAATTCAGAGAATGCATTAAAAGTGTTACTAAACCCACAACAGTAAAATCTGTCTGTATATGTAGTAAAGCATGCTTGTTATACTCACTGTGAAACCTAAGGGGTTAATCATCTGCACTGTGTAAAAAGACAGTTTGATCCAGTCTTCTGTAATCCTCTCCTTCTTACATAGTCCCCAATCCATCTCCTGATAGTACAGAGCCTTGGGGGCATTCTGCATATGCTCAGTTTGGTATTGCTTTTTTTGGGGGGTGCATGTGATTAGCACAGGATCAATCAGCACTATCCAGATAGACAGTCAAGTGTCATGCAGCCTTGTAGGGCAGTCAGAAGAGAATAAAAACTACAAGCTTTAACCAGTGCTCAGCCAGACACTGATAGAAGTCATAAAACTGCTATATACTGTTGATGAGAAAAGGCATTTAGCAGTTTATATTTACTAAAATAATTGCATTTCCATGTTCTGTGCACTGTGGGAGACCAGATATAGTGAATGCAGGGTCCCGGGTTGGGTTTAGTAACACTTTAAGGTAAAAAAAAAAAAAAAGTTTAACCACTTCCCGACCGGCACACGCCGATGTACCTCGGCAGAATGGCACGGCTGGGCAAATGGGCGTACCTGTAAGTCCCATTTGATTTCCCCGTCGTGCCATTGCGTGCTCGCCGTCGCGCGCTGGCCGGGAGCTCCATGAGTCGGGTCGCGGGTCCCGCGGACTCGATCGCCGCGGGGATACCCGCGATCGCCTCACAGAGAGGGCGAACGGGGAGATGCTGATATAAACAAGCATCTACCTAGTACCAAAAATCGCTGATCGCCGCCATTACTAGTAAAAAAAAAAAATTATTAATAAGCATGCCATAAAACTATCCCCTATTTTGTAAACGCTATAACTTTTCCGCAAACCAATCAATAATCGCTTATTGCGATTTTTTTTTTACCAAAAATATGTAGAAGAATACGTATCGGCCTAAACTGAGGGGAAAAAAATGTTTTTTTTTAATCAAATACCACCAAAAGAAAGCTCTATTTGTGGGGAAAAAAGGACGTCAATTTTGTTTGGGAGCCACGTCGCACGACCGCGCAATTGTCAGTTAAAGCGACACAGGGCCGAATCGCAAAAAGTGCTCTGGTCAGGAAGGGGGTAAATTCTTCCGGGGCTGAAGCGGTTAAAGTGATACTAAAGTCTCGTTTTTTTTTGCTTAAAAATAACATGTGATACTTACCTGCTCTGTGTAGTGGATTTGCATAGAGCAGCCTGGATCCTCCTTTTCTCGGGTCCCTCTTCGGTGCTCCTGGCCCCTCGAGTGCCCACACAGCAAGCAGCTTGCTATGGGGGCACCTGAGCTGAGCCACAGCTCCGTGTGTCCATCCAGACACAGAACTATGGCTAGGCCCCCCTCTCTCTCTCTCTCTCTCTCCTCATTGGCTCACTGACTTTGATTGACAGCAGTGGGAGTCCTGGGTAGCCGAGTCTCTCCTGCAACATCGCTGCATAGAAATGGGCTCAGGTAAGTATTAGGGGGGTTGCTGCACACAGAAGGTTTTTTTATCTTAATGCATCATTAAGATAAAAAAACCTTCTGGCTTTACAATCACTTTAAGCTTTAGTAACACTAACATTTTTATTATCATACTGTTTTCAGCGCTAACCAGCTATAATTATAAGGCTTTCATTTGTTTTACAAAACGCTGACTAAATGCAATTTAGTTTACGATAGAACTGTGTATCAAACTTTTTATTTTTCATAACCTGCCATTTTCACCTTTCAGCATCTCAGTGCTGCTGGTCTCCTCCGGCCTTTTTCAAACACTTCCTGTCTATACAAGTCCTTGCTCCAGTGTAGACTGCACATCATTGCTAAGGACTGGTTTCCAGATAGTGACAATGATGGTCCATGGCAGCACAGCCACTTGAAGCCTCAACCAGGGACTCATGTGACAAAGTGATAATGCAGGGGGAACAACAGTCCACCACTCCCCCTTGCCCAGTGCTAAAATCAAATGCTGCCAAAATTACCCCACGCTTTTACAATCCTCTGCCCACATGCCCAGCAAGTCTATGCTTTGCGGCCCACAGGCAGACGCAGAGCTGGAAAACCTCTCTGCTGCTCCTGAATTCTTCTGCACATGCATGGACAAAAAGCCTTTAATTTTTATGGAGAATCTATCACTGGGTGAATAATAATAGGCCTTTCTATAGGAGTGAATTGAATTTTGTCCTCTGGTCATCATTTCAAAGCAAAAAAATATTTTGTGTTTGTCTCACAACATGTGCTCTTGTGGTGTGCATATGACAGGTCTCCTGGCTCCATTACCCCCACAGCACCAGCAGATTACTGCAGACAGAGTACAGCAGGGTTTAGAGGACTTCGGATTTCAATCACAACAGCAGTCAGCAGTACAAAGCAACTTCGTTAATAGTAAGTACTGTGCATATTTAAAAAAAAAAAAAAAAAAAAAATCCATCACTAAAAAAAACTTAGGCTTTAAAGGTGAACTGTACTGTCTACAGAAGGCATACCGCAGGCCTTGTTCACATGGGGCATATTAAAGCATACACTTGTAGAAGGCAGGGTTTACCCACGCTAGAATGCACAGATATTGCATGCATCCCTGTGCAGGCAGCCCCATTAATGTCAATTGGGATGCAGCAGCTGCATGGACACAGATGATGCTCCCAATCTGACATCCGTGCAGGTGAAGGAACAAGGCCTTGGGCTGGGTTCACACTTATCTGATGCCAGACATCACATGTGATTCGCACTGCATTGCTGTGCACATCACATGCAATGTCTGTGTGATGCAAATTCACCATACAGTTTGTATGGTTGAAATCGCATTGTATTCGCACCACTGGAATCGGATCGTATGGGTGTTCAGACCCATGCCATCCAATTTCACAGTTCGCACTGCGTTCTGCGACCCGATTTAAGGCGGTCATTAACTTTGTATTGACATCCGCAGCAATTTGCAGATGTTAGCTTAAACTGCCTGCGCTTTAGATGCGATGCGGGAACCCGCACAGGAAACGGGCTGGTTCCTGCATCGCACCAGTGTGAGCCAAGACTTATAGGGCATATTGGTTTAACTTATACAGCTTTGTAACAAGGCTGCCATTTCATGGTAGAGCTGCACGATTAATCGTTAAAAAATGGAGATTGCGAGTCAACCCCCCTCGCGTTCTTAACACAGCATTTCCTCAATTCAGTGCAGAGAGCTCGTAGCTGACAAAAAAAAAACCCCACAGGCAGCCTGCCAAGTTTATCACAAAAGTCAGTTGAGATAAAGAGAAACATTGTAACATTTTTCTTTTTTAGATCAAAGGAATGAACTTCTGTCTTTAGATGAGGTCAGTTTTACCACTTAAAAGGAGAGTTCCACCCAAAAATGGAACTTCCGCTTTAAAGTACTTGTGACCCCCTGATATGCCATATTTGGCATGTAAATTTTTTTTTTGGGGGGGGGGGGGGGGGCAGGTTGACATGGAACCCAGCTCCCACTTCCACCCCTGGCGCCACGGCACAGGAAGGAAGTTCACCTCTCCCTCCCTGCAATCTTCTGGGACACGTCACAGGTCCCAAAAGATTGCCCGGCCATTCACAACGCGCAGCACGCCTCACAAGCGCAGTGTGTGCCCAGCTGTGAAGCCAGGCACGGGCGCCCACAGTTACAATGCTGGCGCCGTGGGAGGCTTCGTGCGCCCGCATCACTGGACCGTGGGACAGATGAGTGTTTGTTTATTAAGTCAGCAGCTACACTTTTAAATGGGTGGAACTCAGCTTTAAAGCGGACCTTCAGCCTTCTTTTTCAACTTTCCATCTATTAAATCTTCTGACCTTGTTGTTTTAACTTTGGATAGTAAAAAAAAAAAAAAAAATTCCTCCAGTAAATACCTTATACAGCCCACTTTCTGTTTGTCGGGTAAAAAACCTAGGCTTATGGCATCATGCACAGCTCTCTCTCCCTCATTCTTGTGAGAGTTTACCAGGAAGGGGGGGGGGGGGGAAGAGTCATAAGAGGGCCAATGAGAGCTGCATGGCTGCAGAGCTGGAGGTGTGCCTCTGTCTGTAAAAATCCAGGAAGTGAACAGGCAGCAGCTTCAGCTGCCCACAGTTAAAATAGCTGCAGCCAGACTTAGTGGAGGGAGATTTTTGCAGCATATTTGGCAAGTACAAAATCACAGTATATATATATATATATATATATATATATATATATATATATATATATATATATATATATATATATATATATATATATATATATATATATATATATATATATATATATATATAAAATAATATGCAAAGTGGTTGGAGGGAAGCTTTAGAATGGCAAACATGTTTTTATTACAAATTATGTGAGCAGACTGCAGTTCTGCTTTAACCTCTTGCCGACCAGCCGTCGCCATTATACTGCAGGAGGTCGGCACAGAGGCAGAACGGGGAACTGCCTATGTAAACAAGGCGATTCCTCATTCTGCCAGATGACATGTCAGAGATCGGGAACAGTGATCTCTGTCATGTCCCAGTGAGCCCCCCCCTACAGTTAGAACACACCCAATGAACACACTTAACCCCTGGAATCACCCTCTAAAAATTGCAGATCGCCACCATTACCAGTAAAATAAAAAAAAATAAAAGTCCCTAAATCTATCCCGTAGGTTTTGTAGACGCGATAACTTTTTTGCCAACCAATCAATATACTATTGCGGTTTTTTTTACCAAAAATATGTAGAAGAATACATATCAGCCTAAACTGATGAAGAAGTTTGTTCTTTTATATATTTTTGGGGAAGTGTATTATAGCAGAAAGTAAAAAAAAAAAAAATAAAAAATAGTTTTTTTCTTTTTTAAATTGATGGCTTTTTTTTGTTTATAGCGCAAATAAAACGCAGAGGTGACCAAACACCACCAAAAAAAGCTCTATTTGTGGGGGAAAAAAAAAGGACGTCAATTTTGTTTGGGTACAGTGTCGCAGGACCGCACAATTGTCAGTTAAAGATTAAAAAAAAAAAAAAGGCAAATCCAATGGTCGCAAACTTAACCGCAGAAGTAAATATACCATAATACACTGCAAATAACTGCATTTTTCAATAAACCACAAAAGTTACAAAATGCAATAGCGAAGATAACAAAAAGGGACTAAAAAAATTTGGTAAAATAAGCTGATTAAAGAAGCGCCAAACCAGATAGTCAGATTACTTGATAAATGCTAGTGGCAAAGGAATAAAAAAAATAAATATATTCACCAGCGTTGAAGTTTCCAGATCATCTCTTTAAATTACAGGTTCTTGTGCAATTTAAAGCAGATAAGGCACCCAATGAATCAAATCAATTACAGAACATTAAGAAACAGAGGCAATTAAAAGGGATAAGCTGGCAATCCTGGCAGTTTTTTTTCTCTAAAAATTGCTGAAAGTAGAGTCATAGCATAATTGCTGTGCTAAAAAGATTCTAAAAGCACGGCTTAACAGGAACAGACTTTTGTTCTCTTATTTCAGGGATTAGAACATCACGTTAGAATCTAGTAGCCAGACAGTGCAGGACAAATAGGCTGCTTTTAAAAAACGCAGGTTATTGCATGTCTGCTTATAAAAGATAGAAAAGCCTCATAGAAGTAAGGCCTCATGCACACAAGACGCTGTTAATCGCGCATTCAGAGGCAGTTGGACACTTTTTTCAACTGCCCCTGAACCCATTCAATACTATTCTATGTGTCCATGTACACAGTCTTGTTTTTTGGCGTTTTTAGGCAGTTGCATTTAACCTTGTTTTTCCAGAAGCAAAAGTTTTCCACGTTTCAGACGCCAAATGCGGCTAAACAGCGGTACCGCGTTTAGCCGCGTTTATAAACATTTTTAAAGGTGCCCTATTTTTTTTAACTTTAAAAATCTCAAAAATGATGGCAAATGATGAAAAACCATTAAAAAAATATTTTAAACAATTGTAATTGCTTGCAATGATTCATAGACCATTTATATACTGATGAGCCCTTGATCCAATCCAATACACTACTAGCATTGCTGTTATCAGAAGTATAATTGGAATTTGCCCATATGTTGTTAGATTTGTAGATTTGAACAAGCAACATGTGGCAGGTGACGTGGCAAGTGGACAATCCACTTGTGGCAGGTGACTTAGCAAATGACAATCCAACTTGTGGCAAGTGGACAATCCACAACTTGTGGCAGGTGACGTGGCAAGTGACATGGCAAGTGGACAATCCACAACTTGTGTCAGGTGACATGGCAAGTGGGCAATACACAACTTGTGGCAGATGACGTGGCAAGTGGACAATCCACAACTTGTGGCAGATGATGCGGCATGTGACGTGGCAAGTGGACAATCCACAACTTGTGGCAGATGACGTGGCAAGTGGAAAATCCACAACTTGTGGCAGGTGATGTGGCAAGTGGACAATCAACAACTTGTGGCAGGTGACGTGGCAAGTGGACAATACACAACTTGTGTCAGGTGGCGTGGCAAATGACAATCCAACTTGTGGCAGGTGACGTGGCAAGTGGACAATCAACAACTTGTGGCAGGTGACGTGGCAAGTGGACAATACACAACTTGTGTCAGGTGGCGTGGCAGTTGACATGGCAAGTAACGTGGCAAGTGGACAATCCACAACTTGTGGCAGATGATGTGGCAAGTGGACAATACACAACTTGTGGCAGGTGGCATGGCAAATGACAATCCAACTTGTGGCAGGTGACGTGGCAATTGAATAATCCACAACTTGTGGCAAGTGACGTGCCAAATGGACAATACACAACTTGTGGCAGGTGATGTGACAAGTGATGTGGCAAGTGGACAATCCACATTTGTGGCAGATGACATGGCAAGTGGACAATCCACAACTTGCGGCAGGTGACATGGCAAATGATAATTCGCAACTTGTGGCAGGTGACGTGGCAAATGACAATCCCCATACACCCCTCTACACAGCCTCATACAGGAGTCCTCCTTTCAGAATTCGCTGCACCAACATTGCATATGTTGGTACGGTGATTTGTCAGTTTTTTATCATCAGTCCACTGGGTTGAATGAAAACAAAGTGTGGAAACACATGTTCACATCTTTGAAAGTTCAAAACTCAAAAGGTTCGTATGTAGGGGACTTACTGAACTAAGTTGCTACTCTCCAACCGAAACCCGGTTAGAAGAGATAGCAATTTTTCTGAAAGCTGAAGTAGTGGGAAGGTTAAATATTTAGGAGACATAAAGGAGCTCAGTGTATGCACCCCACAGGAGGTGAGGTTTACAACTTGTCTATAAAGCAGGTGGAGAGGAAGGGAGTTCTATGGATTCATCAGAATTGCAGATGTGTGTTGTCAGCCTCCCTATGTTTCCTGACCATAAAGCAGCAGTGAATGGGTAGTAACCAGGAATACATAGAGTTCTGTGAATGGCCAAGGGGGTCGTACAAATGGCTCTTTCCCTTTCCCATATAACAGTTGCAAATAGAGCAAGAGCAGCTACAGCGACACTGTACTATCTGGGTAACTACAATTAGTGCTATGAAAAGAGAACAGTGATCCAGTCATTGTATAAACCTCAAAATAGGCAACTATTTGTCAGGGCTGGACCCAGCCCTTCCTTCTCTGAGCTGGCTGCTCAGCTGTCGGCTAATTGCCAGCTCCTATCTCTCCACAGTGACTCACCTGTTGATGATATCCTGCTAGTCAGTCCTGCCTACCTAAGCCGCTCAGTCCAGATGATCTCTGCCTTCGCCTTGGTCACATCTCTAGAGATGTTCTCATGTGTTCCTGTTAAAGACTTGCTTGGCTGACATTCCTTCTGGCTCCAGATCCTGCTTGCTGTTCTACTACACTGTTCTCTGGCTCCCTGACGTTTTGGCTTGTCTGACTATCCATTTCGGTTCTTGAACTCTGGCTATTTTTGACTACGTTTACTCTGTTTACCTTTTTTTTTAATTATTATTAATAAATAAAAAGTGTGATTTGACTGTACTTCTGTCTCAGTCTGATTCATGGTTTCTGACACTATTGCTTAGAAAAATGAAAAAATGCCTGGAGTTCTGCTTTATGTTTTTCTTCAAAATCAAGACAAGTGCTGTCAAGTTTTCAAATGGCTTATTGGTCCTAAGCAAACAAAAACACTATCATCAGAGATGGATTTTAGAGATATGATCGCGAGAAACTTGCCATCACCATAATAGTTACACACAGTTATACCTCATATAAATAATAATTCCGAAAAATGACTTTATCCTTGAATGGCTGCACCATAAAGAAAGGTGAAAGATACTGTAAATAAACAGGGGTAATGCCAGTCTACAGCACTATTTGCATTGTACAGATTAGATGTGAAGTTAGCTGGTAATGCAACCTTATCTGCATTTCTTGTAATGTCAAATATAAAACAGAACCAGTCAGGAATGGGCATATGTAAGATTCTGAATCTCCAGTGCTAAAAAGTTATACTGCAGCCCTACCCCTCAAGGATAGAGGTGTGCTGTTATTAACCACTTCAACCCCGGAAGGTTTAACCCCCCCCTTCATGACCATTTTTTGTGATACAGCACTGCATTACTTTAATTGCGACGCTGTACTCAAATAAAATTGATGTCCTTTTTTCCCCACAAATAGAGCTTTCTTTTGGTGGTATTTGATCTATAAAAAAGGTATTTTTGCGCTATTAAAAAAAACCGCGATCTCAAGTCAACCCACCTCACGATCTTAATCCAGCATTTTCTCGATTCTATGTAACAAGCACAGAGCAGTTATCTGCTCAGAGCTGTCAAAAGAAAAAGAAAAAAAAAAAAAAGCTGGCAAAGTTTATCACAACATTGCTCAGCGCTGAGAGATAAAAAGAAACAATGCATCATTTGGTTCTTTTAGATCAAAGAGATGAACTTCGGTCTGCAATAAGCCTTTTTCCGACACTTGTTGCTTACAAGTTAAAAATCAGTATTTTTTGCTAGAAAATTAATTAGAGCAGCAAATATTGATTGGTTTGCGCAAACATTATAACGTCTACAAACGATAGGTTAGATTTATGGATTTCCCCTGCAACAAAAATGTCATTTTTGGTCAACTATTCCCAATAGGAAATCACATCTAAGAAAGGGAGGCACACACTGCCACTTTCCTCATTAGAGCCCTGCAGGTGCAGCAGGTGACTTATATTTATAAAACCACTTCCATTAGATTCACTTTTCACACGGACAATGCATAGAATACATTAAGATAAAAAACCTTCTGCCTTTACAACTACTTTAAGATCGTGAGGGAGGGTTGAATCAAGATCGCATTTTTTTTACGATTAAAAGAATTATTTTTTTTTTTTTTACAGAATCATACTTACCTAGGTGGATGCAGCCTCGATCCAATGCTGCATCTGTCCCCCGGCGCCTCTGCACTGAGAACTGAGCGATGGAACACCGCCGATGGCTCAGTTCTCACAGATCCGAGCTGTTGACTGTCAATCAGCAGCTCTCGGCTCTTCCCCCCTGTGCTCACTGAGCGCTGAGCTGTTGGGGGGGCGTCTCAGGCTCTCAAACGGGTGTCAGTCCAGGCACCTGGCAGATCCAGACTTTTGTCGGAATGACACGGTGCCTGGACTAAATCCTGTGACTTTAGTCCGCTCTCTGCTGGAAATGGGTCACAGGAGTGCAAAATGAACTTTACTCCTGTGACCCATAGGAAAAGCCCAGCCAAAACGAACTCAGGCTGGACTTCTCCTTTAATCATGCAGCTCTACACCAGATGTTTGAAGATGCCAGCAAATGTCCCCCCTTCATTGTGAAGAGAACTTGAGACCTGGCTTAGGAGTTCTGGAGAACCACGACTTGCGACAAAAGGAATTTCCTGGTTTAGCCTTGGAGGTAGAAGACTGTGTAGAACGAAAGTTTCCCTGAGGAAGTCCTTCTCTTTTTCTTACTTGGAAGAAGCTTACCCTTTTCCACATATTTTTCTATTTACCTGCCCATACACTGTAATGCCGCGTACACACGGTCGGACTTTTCGTCTACAAAAGTCCGACAGACGCCGACGGACTAAAGCTGGCTGACAATCCGATCGTGTGTGGGCTTCCCCGGACTTTCAGCGGACTTTTCCAGCCTCAAATCTGACGGACTTTAGATTTGAAACATGCTTCAAATCTTTACGTCGTAACTACGCCAGACCCAGAAATCCGCTCGTCTGTGTGCTAGTCCGACGGACAAAAACCCACGCTAGGGCAGCTATTGGCTACTGGGTATCAACTTCCTTATTTTAGTCCGGTGTACGTCATCACGTACGAATATGTCGGACTTTTGTGTGATCGTATGTAGGCAAGTCCGTTCGTAAGAAAGTCTGCTGCAAGTCTGCCGCAAGTCCGCCAAAAGTCCGTCGAAAGTCTGTTGGACAGGCTGTCGGACTTTTGTAGACGAAAAGTCCGACCGTGTGTACATGGCATAATAAGCAACACTGCTGTTTTATAGGTTAAAATCTGCATATCTGCTGTGTGAGATTATCAAAGGCAGGGGTCATCAAACCTTTTAAACAAAAGCCTTATGTACACTGCTGCTGGTAAACGGACGTTCAGAGGCAGTTGGCTGCTTTTTTCAGCTGCCCCTGAACTCATCCAATGTTATCCTATGTGTACATGTACACAGGTTCGTTTAACCCTTTCATGGCTAAGCCTATTTCTGACATTTGGTGTTTACAAGTTAAAATCTGTATTTTTTGCTAGAAAATTACTTAGAACCCCCAGACATTATGTATATATTTTTTAGCAGAGAATCTAGAGAATAAAATGGTGATTGTTGCAATATTTTATGTCACATGGCAGTTGTGCAGCGGTCTTTTAAATGCAACTTTTTGTGGAAAAAGACACTTTCATGAATTGTAAAAAAGCGAAACAGTAAAGTTAGCCCAATTTTTTTTGTATAATGTGAAAGATGATGTTACGCCAAGTAAATACATACCAAACATGTCACGCTTTAAAATTGCGCACACTCGTGGAATGGCGACAAACTACGGAACCTAAAAATCTCCATAGGCGAAATTTAAAAAAATAAATAAATAAAACAACGGTTACCAGGTTAGAGTTACAGAGAAGGTCTAGTGCTAGAATTATTGCTCTCGTTCTGACGATCGCGGCGATACCTCACATGTGTGATGTGAACACCGTTTACATATGCGGGCGCCACTCTTGTATGCGTTTTCTTTGCTGCACAAGCTCGCGGGGACGGGGGCGCTTTAAAAAAAATTTCTTTAAATTTCATTTATTTTTTTACATTGTGTTTTTAAAAAAAAAAAAAAAATTTTGATCACTTTTATTGCTGTCACAAGGAATGTAAACATCCCTTGTGACAGTAATAGGTGGTGACAGGTACTCATTATGGAGGGATTGGGGGTCTAAAAGACCCTAAATCCCTCCTTTGCACTTCAAAGTATTCAAATTGCTGAAAACGTTGATTCTGAATACTGTATGTTTTTTAAAAACCGACGCCAGTGGCAGCCGAGTAAACAGGAAGTGATGTTGTGACGTCACTTCTGTGTTTACAGAGAGATGACTGGAACAAAGCCGTTTCTGGCTTCATGCCAGTCTCTCACTAGCCGCCGGAAAGTGGTGGATTGAAGATCGGGTCTCTCAGTGGGACGGGAAGCCCGATAAGAGCGGCAGAAGGCGGCAGGAGGATGTCCCCTTCCGCTCCTCCAGGATAACAACCAAGCGGCTTTTAGCCGCATCGGTTGTTGTCCCTGGATAGCCGATCGCCCGCTCTAAAAACTGGTACCTGGATGATGCCTGCAGCTGGGGGCATCATAATGGTATAACCCCCAAAAGCCGAGGCCGCTTATCTTCGTACGCTCGGCGGCAAGGGGTTGCCGTTTTTAGGCAGTTGTGTTTATAGGCTTTTCTTTGAAGGCAAAAAAAAATTGGTTCAGATGCCGAAATTTCCGACGTTTCAGACGCAAAACGCGGTACCGGCGTTTTTCCGCGATTTCGTTTATAAGCGTTTTTACAGGCGCCCTATTTTTTAACATTACAAAACTTAAAAATGATAGCAAATGATGAAAAAAACGCTAATTTAAAAAAAAAAAAAAAAAAAAAAAAAACTTGTAGTTGCTTGCTATGCTTCATAGACCATTTATATACCCCTAATCAGCATGATCCAATCCAATACACCACTAGCATTGCGGTTAGCCAAAGTATAATTGGAATTTGACCTATATGTTGTTAGATTTCAACCAGATGACCTCACCATTGAGCTTCACCCCCGACTTGATCAAACATAGTTGCATGAAATTTAGGGTTAGAGTTAGTGTTTCCTATTAGGGTTAGGGGGTTATGGCTGGGGTTTTCCCCTTGAACAAGTTTAGGCTTATGGTAAGGGTTATGGTTTCCCATTAGGGGTTAGGGTTTCCCATTAGGGTTAGGGGGGTTATGATTAGGGTTTTCCCCTTGAAAAACAAGTTAGGGTTAGGGTTTCCGGTTAGGGTTAATTAAAAATATATTTTAAAAATTGCAAGTAAAATTTGCATAAAAAAGACAAAATAAATTAATTTAAAAAAATGAAATTACACATACAGCTTTTAAAAAAAAAATAAACAAAAAATTCTAATAAATTGATTGCAATTTAAAAATTAAATATATTAAAAAAAAATTGCAAATAAATTTTGCATTAAGAAAAAGACAAAATAAATTAAAAAAACAAAAATTACATATACAGCTTATTAAAAAAAATAAACAAAAAAATATACTAAAATCAATTGCAATTTAAAAATTAAATATATTAAAAAATTAGCATTTTTTTTCCTCACATATGCTCATTATGGGATCCATAGTAAAAGCACCGAAATTGAGGTAGATACAAGTACACTGCTGCTCTCTCAGCTGCTGCTACTCACTCACAGGGAATGGACGAGGTTTATATGATGAAACAATTTGAACCACTAATGCTTGGGTAGATAAAAGCCATGAACTGTTGCTGGGGATTTTAATTTAATTGCAAAGCATTGACCAAATACCTTATGAAAGCAGCTAAAAGGTGATGTTGAGGTTTATTAATTACAAGCTAAGAGGTATAATAACTAACTATGTCATATAATTTCAGGTTTACCTTGTGTTAAAGCTGTATAAAATTGACAGGACATTTCAGAAAACAAATGCCTAGCTAGGTGTTTAGACAAGTCTAGACAATTGGTAAAATATACATAATGCTAGCCATAAAACAAGACTCGGCATGAGCTCCTAATGTGTCTATTTCAACAAAATACAATACGAACTTGAAGTTGGCCATAGACTCGTCCCGCCACTACATTGACATGTATTGGTCTTCATAAACTATTGCCAAGTTGCTGACACTTTTTTCCTGCAGTCATTCAACACATTCATCAGCATGTGTTGCAGGACTGCAGAAAAAAAGTGATTAGGTTTTCTTTTCTCTGTGAACCACTGGTCATTTGTAGGCATACTTTACTCATATCAATCAATAAAAGAGAACAGTCTGTAGTCAGTTTAAAGCGAACCTGTTAGGAATGGGCTTTTGTCAGAAAATGAACCTCAATCCATAACTTGTTTGAGCAGACTGAGTGGTGTCAGCCCTGCCCAGTTGTCTTCTGCTAAACTACTTATAGTGCATAGAATGCATTAAGAAAAACTCAGTGTGCAGAAGCCCCCCTAATATTTACCGGAGACCATCTCTATCCAGCGATGTGCACGAGTGCCTCGGCCACCTGGGACTCTCCCCCGATTGGCTGAGACACAGAAGCAACACTATTTTCTCCTGCTGCTGTCAAAGTTAGTGAGCCAATCAGGAGAGAGAGGGGGGCGAGGCCAAACCGCAGCTCCGTGTCTAAATGGACACAAGAAGCTGCAGCTTGGCTCAGGTGCCCCCATAGCAAGCTGCTTGCTGTAGGGGCACTCGACAGGAAGGAGGGGCCAGGAGTGCCGAAGAGGGACCTGAGAAGAGGGGGATCTGGGCTGCTCGGTGTAAAACCAACTGCACAGAGGCAAGTATAATGTGTTTGTCATTTTTAACCACTTCCCGCCCGCCCTATAGCGGATTGACATCCGGGAAGTGGTTCTGTTATCCTGACTGGGCGTCATATGACGTCCAGCAGGATAACATGCCGCAGCGCGCCCCCGGGGGCGCTTAGTGGCGATCGGTGGAGTGGTGTATCAGTCTGACACACCGCTACACTGATCTTGGGAAAAAGCCTCCGGCGGAGGCTCTTTACCACGTGATCAGCCGTGTCCAATCACGCTGTCAATAGGAAGAGCCATTGATCGGCTCTTCCTCACTCGCGTCTGACAGACGCAAGTAGAGGAGAGCCGATCAGCGACTCTCCTGGCAGGGGGGGTCTGCGCTGATTGTTTATCAGCGCAGCCCCCCCCGCAGATCACCACACTGGACCACCAGGGATCGCCACTAGGACCACCAGGGAAGGGGCAACATGTGGATGGCCAGGTATGTACCCCATGGCCATCCACATGTGCCCAGTGTGCCAAATCTGTGCAAATCAGTGCCCACAAATGGGCACTGATTGTCACAATTATGTTGCAGTGATGCCCAGCAATGCCACCCTTAGGGGCATCACTGCAAACAATTAATGCCATCAGTGCCACCCATCAGTGTCCATTCATGCCACCTGTCAGTGCCCATCCGTGCCCATCTATCAGTGCCCATCCGTGCCAACCATAAGTAACCATCAATGCCACCTACGAGTGCCCATCAATG
Organism: Lithobates clamitans; assembly: GCA_037952925.1. Classification (NCBI taxonomy): domain Eukaryota; kingdom Metazoa; phylum Chordata; class Amphibia; order Anura; family Ranidae; genus Lithobates; species Lithobates clamitans. Next base: position 505,847 of record JBBGZY010000351.1, on the reverse strand, counting down.
CCACCTATGAGTGCCCATCAATGCCGCCTATAAGTGCCCATCCGTGCCACCTATGAGTGCCCATCAGTGCCGCATACCAGTGCCACCCATCAGTGCCCAGTGCCGCCTATCAGTGCCCATCAGTGCCCGTCAGTGCCACCTCATCAGTGCCGCCGTATCAGTGCCCGTCAGTGCAGCCATATCAGTGCCCGTCATTGAAGAAGAAAACGTACTTATTTACAAAAAGTTTTAACAGAAACAAAGAAAAACTTGTTTTTTTTTCAAAATTTTCGGTCTTTTTTTATTTGTTGCGCAAAAAATAAAAACCGCAAAAGGTGATCAAATACCGCCAAAAGAAAGCTCTATTTGTGGGAACAAAATGGGAACAAAATGATAAAAAATTTGTTTGGGTACAGTGTAGCATGACCGCGCAATTGTCATTCAAATTGCGACAGCGCTGAAAGCTGAAAATTGGGCTGGGCGGGAAGGTGTCTAAGTGCCTGGTATTGAAGTGGTTAAAGAGGAAAAAAAAAAAAAAACACACACACACCTTTAATATCACTTTAAGGACTCCCATTGTCTTCATGGCTACTATACAGGACACAAATTATTCTGTAGTCCAAGATAAGAACTAGGAGGGTTAAAACCGCCCCATTGAGCTTAAAATGGAAACAGGACAGCTCTGAAATGATTAACAGGTTTGTTTGTTTTTTTTACTTATCAAAACAAACAGATGTAACTAAAAAAACACTTTCAATGATATTTTCAAAGACCAAAATATAGCAAATAAGTGTTACATTTAAAATGTATGTAAACCATAAAAAAATGCAGACTAATGTTGGATGTTCTCCTTTTAATAAAGTAACAGTACGACAATCAACCTTTTTATCATGGAGGAAGCCTTGAAATAACTTTATAGTTTCAGGGAACCCCCTAGAATTGCTCACATTACATTAGTTTGATAGTCACTGAGGGAAATGCTCCTTACATTTGTGGTCATTGGGAAGAATCCCCTTCTTACAGATAGCTAAAAAGATCAGTGGTGTTTATGGCTACTTATCGGTGAGGCAGAAATGGCTTATTGTTCAGGGAACTCCTAGCAATCTCTGGAGGAACCCCAAGGCTCCATGGAATCCAGGCTGAGAATGGCTGGCATAAATGCCTTCTAACCACACACAATCATGGAGTTTACCAGGTCTTCCACAGTTCTCCTTTTACAAATATTCTGCTAAAACTGCGCTGGCTGGTAAACTGGTAAGAATGACTCAGAAATGGGAGGGTCATCATTCCACTGGTTCTGACTAAAAGCAACGCTTGACACATCTGACAGATTTTCCTTCTCTCCAGTTTAGAAAGTTAGAACCACTGTAAACTTTTTTATTCAAATCCTCATCTGGGAAAGTTTCCACATTCCATGTCTTTTAGAGGGGAATAGGAAAGGAGGGAAAACTCTCCAATTCACTACCTATTTGACTGGTGGCAGACAGGTCTAAAAGTAAGAAAAAAAACCTCCTGACGGGGACACGGGCAGCAACAGAAAATACAGATCTTGCCAGAATTTATTGCTGTCTTCTGGGGTCCCCCGGCGGCGCTCGCGGCTCCTCCTCACAACGGTAGATCCCCTAGGACAATGGTTCTCAACTCCTGTCCTCGGGACCCACTAACAGGCCAGGTTTGCAAGATAACTGAAGTACATCACAGGTGATATCATTTGCTGCCCAGTGATTGCAGTATTCTAGTCTGCATCTCCCCAAGGTAATACCTAAATTCTGGCCTGTTAGTGGGTCCTGAGGACCGGAGTTGAGAACCACTGCCCTAGGAGAAGAGCTCTCCCTGGGGGGTTAACTTGCAGGCACGCTCCCGAGTCCAGAATTTGGGTGCATAGACACAGAATGCCGGACTTGGCCCCACCCCCCCAACGCCCGTGTCATTGGATTTGATTAACAGCAGCGGGAGCCAATGGCTGTGCTGCTATCAATCTATCCAATCAAGAGTCGAGAACCCCAGGCAGAGAGGTACAGCGCATCTCCGCAGAGGGAACGAATGGGCTCAGGTGAGTAAAACGGAGGGGGGGGGGGGTGCATTAACGTGAAAAAACATGAGGGTTTACAACCCCTTTAACCATAAAATGCTCAGCTACTGCTCCACAATCTCATGCATTGCACGCAGTTGTGGTGTGGCTCCATTAGGCTCAGTGGGCAAGTTTGATAAGTGGTGCCTTTTATCAAATGCTGCACCCAGAGTTAAAAATGCCACAGCTGACAAGCAAAGCATCACGGCCGCAGCATGTAAACAACCCTGTTCGGCTGTTATTTTACAGTTCGGACGGGCTCAGCCATCCATTTTTACCACCTCCCCGACCACCAATCTGAGGAGATCTATTTCATGAGCAGCTGTACCTGTTATTCCTAGCACTAGATGTTTGTTTTCTATAAGTTTACATACTTACGGACCTTCCCAGGTCCAAAATGAATATTGAGAAGAATTAAAGTGGAACATTACCCATAACATCTTGATAAAAAATAATGTTCTTTAGCAAGGAACATACATTCCACATTAAGAATTATACCATCAAAAATTACACACAGTCATTCCGCCGGCACTGCCGCTCTCCTCTTCCCTGCAATGCGGAGATCAAGAGAAGTCACAGTACTGGATAGAAGGCGGGGGCAGGAGCTGCTGGAACTAACTTTTTACATTAACCAGCAGGTGATTGCTAGGACTGCCCGGCAACCAATCACCAACTTGTTAACTTTTTACATTAACTCCGTCAGATCCCACCCCGCCCTCTATCCAGTACTGTGTGACTTCTCCCGTTCTCTGCTCTGCTATACACCGGTGTAAGGTAGGAGAGTGCTACCTACACACTGGTGTGAAGGGGACAGAGGACACTACATGGGGGGGGGGGGGGGGTGTACAGGACATCGCACTGGGAAGGCAGAGGACATTACAGTGTAGGGGGATAAAGGGGACAGAGGAAACTGCATGGGGGGTGTGTGTGAAGGGGATATTGCTTGGGGGGGGGGGGGGGGGGGGGGGAATACTACATACTACTGCATAGGATACTACAGTGCAGCAAAGAAGGTGTGAAAAGGGACAAAAGGACAGTGCTTTTGGGGGGGGGTCAGAGGACACTACAGAGGGGGTGTGTGAAGGGGACAAAGGACACTGCTTTGGGAGGGGGGGGAGAGAAACACTACACAGCAATAGTATAGTGGGAAGGGCAGAGGACCCTACTGCGGGGTGGAGGGGGGCAGAGGACACTATAGTTTGGGGTGTGTGACGTGAATCGGGGCAGAACACTAGTGGGAGTGGGGGTGGGGGGGGCCACAGCACGCTATGTTGTGTTTTTATTGGGTGCTTGATAGCTTTTTTTTTTTTTAAGGGCAACCCCCCCTCCCCACACTTCCCCGGGGATCTTTGATCCCCTCCATGTTATCCAGGTAGATCTCAACCTCTGAAAGGTTGCCTACCCCTCCCTTACTCTACCCATAACTTAAAAAAAAAAAAAAAAGAAAAGGGGGGGGGGGGGGGGGGAGCTCTCATTGGTCCGTTTTTTTTTTTTTTTTTTAAATGAGCCAAGGCAAGCTTTTTGCATTTTCTTTGGAGTGCTACATACCTTGACTAGATGCATATAGCTTTAGGGAATTATAGTTCTACTCCTGCTGGTAAAAAGGTCATTGGCAAGTTTGAATAATTTAATGCACAATAGGGTTTTTTTTTTTTTTTTCTTATGCTACTCAACTGCCATCCTTCAATAGGTTTCTTTTTTAGGTCTTGTTCACATGGGCGCACCACAGCGTACATGTGTGTGAGGACCATGTTTGACCATACAAGGATGCACGTGTCTTCGTTCGGGGCTCTGAACACGTGCCCGCATAGATGTCAAATTGGGAGCAGTGGTTGTGCAGCCACTGCATGCATCCTAATTGACATGAATGGGCCTGTCTGCACAGGGATGCATGAAACACCTGTGCATCTCCATGCAGGCAACAATGTCCCTTACATGGGTGTAGTTCGCCCATGTGAATGAGGCCTTATGCCGCGTACACACGAGCGGACTTTACGGCAGACTTTGTGACAGACTTTACGACGGACTTCCGAAACAGGTTCGTGCCTGGGGTCTGGTGCATGTCTGTTCACCAGTTCAGGTGCGATTCAGGTCCAAATTTTTGCCTGAATTTGCACCTGAACCGGACCAAAACATACACATGACACATACGCAGACATGTGTGAACCGATTCCATTGAGAGCCGGTAACACTCGAAGGGCATGCAAATTGGATGCGGTAAAAACCTGCATCTGATTTGCATATGGGTAAACCCAGCCTCAGAGTGGTCATCTACTGTGAAGGGGGTATCTGCAATCAGGATGTGTATTCTAGGGGTATATGTCACAACCAAGTCATTCTACAAATGCAGCAACGTTCTGTTTTTTTTTTCTCAGTCTGAATAGAAGAGCTTGCTGTGGTTTATGGCACCATTACACCTGTACTCTGGTCCCACAGAGGCATTGCTGGAATTACTTCACTGCAAACACAACCATTACAGTTCATTTCCAATCTGTTCAGGTTTTTCTACCCATGATCAATGGAGAAATGCCCACCCACTGCTTTGTTAAAGGCAAATGCTAGCCACATTTTTATGTTCTTAGTTTTGGATAGGATTGGATAGGTACCTTTGACACCATTAGAATCCCCCCCCTTTTTTTTTTTTTAACTAAACAAAAAACAGTGATCATAAGAAGTATACAATTTGTCAAACTGGCACATGCATATCAACATAATACTTATACAGTGTGAAGCCTACTATACACTAAAAAGAAAACTAAAGCAGGGGAAGTTCCTCTCTTCCGTCCCCCTCCTCTGCCATATTTTTAACATATTTGAAATTCACAAAGCGCAGCGAGGTTTGCGCATGCGCAAAAGGGCATCCGGCTGTGAAGCTGCAAGGAGTCACAGCTCGCTGTCCACAGTTAACATGCCGATGCCAGGGACCAGAAGACCGGTGAAGAACTGACCTGGGTGAGGACGTTGCTGGATTCCTGGACAAGTGAGTGGCCGTTTATTACAAGTCAATAGCTACAGTTTTGCAATAAATGCATGAAGGTAAAAAAAAACAAAAAAACAACTTGAGCCTTTAGAAAAGGGAGCCCAACCTTTTGAGTAGCGAGGGCCACTTTAGCGACTTGGCAACCGGTGGCGGGCCACAATGAGTGGAGCGGGCAGATGACAGGTCCGTGTCCACTCTGTATATGCAGAGCAGACACAGACACAGCCCATTCTATGGGCCCTTCGATCTGATCCGCCCAGACAGGAGGCGAATCCCCATCTGTTTATTTAAGTGGATCGGATTGGAGATACTGATAGGCGGGTGTAAACCGACACAAGTCTGTTTTCCTCTATAGGAGGTGAATGGAGGGTCCGATTGGGTTCGCCTGAAAAACAGATAGATGGACCCGATTGGACTGATCGTCTGAAAGGGGCCCAAGGCTTTCACACTGATGCACTGCAGTACCTGCACCTCAATCATCACTTCTTCCTCAGGATTCCTGCAGGCATCGCTGGCTGCCCTCAAGGGCTGGTACTGCTGGCCGGTACTGCCGGCGGCTACTGCTGGCTGGATCCTGACCCACCCATCCCCAAGCATTAGTGTGACAGGAGCCAGCGCTGAAGGAAGCATACAGCTGCAGAAGAGAGCAGAGCTAAAGATCCCTGTATCTCTCCTGTCACAGGCGGAGAACATTTATTATCGGCTCTAGCATCGGCTCTGCTTCCTCTAGTGCCAGCTCTGTCCTTCTCACTGATGCCAGGGGATGGTGGGGCGGGACCCGCGATCTGGGCTTGCTGCCCGCCATCCCAAGGCAGGAGGTTGGGGGGCCGCATCAGAGAGCACCCCTGCTTTAGAACCACTTTAAGTATGTATTTGTAAATACATGTATTTGTCTCAAACTACTATTTTTGCTGCTGTGATCCAAGTAGTGGGTGTGTATAAATTATTTCAAAGAATAAGGATTATGTTTAGCGTCACTTTAAAGTGTATATAAAAAAGGTAAACATTTTTTTTTAATGTAAAATATAGTGGTGGAGGGTTAGAACCCATTTAGTTTCCTTTGCCGTGTCCCTCTAGAGCAGGGGTCTCCAAACTTTCTAAACAAAGGGCCAGTTTACGGTCCTTAAAACTTTTGGGGGGCCAGACTATAGCCATTGGGAGTAGAAAAGGTCCCGATGTCAGTGGAAAAATGCAATGTCATTGGGAGGGATTTTGCCCCATTATTGGGGTCATTGAGAGGAATTGTGCCCTTTCATTGGGGTCAGTGGGAGGGAATTATGTCCCATTGTTGGGGTCATTGGGTGAAATATTGTCCCAAGGGCCAGATAAATGTGATCAAGATCACTGCTCTAGAGTCTCACCCTCTCCATCTGTACTGGTGACCCCTGTCACTAGTGCTGAAAATGAGTGAGAGTATAAAACTTTTAAAAGGTGTCACTAGAACAGAAACATTGTGTGACCAAGACCATGCATGCTCTGAACGTAAAGAATACACAACAAATACAATGTACTTCTGACGTTGTATTCTGTCGTACCACAATTTTCGAAACAGTAATAACCTATTGGTTTGTGATATAAGACTAGTATGCAAAAAAAAAAAAAAAAAAGGGAAGGAGGACGCTTATTCATCCGATATTCTTATGGCGTCTACTAGGCATTAGAAGACTTTTACCTCACAAGTAAAATGCAGAAAAAAACAAAACAAAAAAAAACAACAAAAAAACGTTCAGCATTAGATATAGTGTAACCAGATATGCGGGCATGTTGACAGTACAGATAGGGCCGCATGTGATTTTCAGCTTTTGCTACCAGGATTTATCCAGATTGTGTTGCATTTGTTTAGTATCAGACAAAACAGAAAATGAGGAGAAAAACTCAATTGGGGCAGAGGCAGGAATGAAAACAAATATTTTAGTTGAGTAAAGAAAGTATGGAACCAGGGTGAATAAAAAAAAAAATCAATGAAAAAAAAAAACACAAAAAAAAAAAATGTAATCGTATTTTTTGAATTTAAATCAAATGTATTTAAATAAAATGCTTTTGGAGTAAAAATCTAAAGATTTTTATCTATAATCTAAAGATTATTTAAATTTTTGGTAAGCTCATTCAAATGAATGCAAGCTCTGCAAGCGGAGATAACATGCACCGCATTGATGCATTCACACAATTTCACAGTAACTATGACATAAAACAAAGTTCAGGAATATTCCTTTATCCCATTGTTTTGCAAATCTATGTACACTACAAACTGTATGATTGAATCGGTTCTGATATCGCTGTTTTACTAACCTGACAGCTTATTATTCTAAATAGGAAACCTTCATTTTGTTTGCAAATATTAAAGATTCTAACTACCAGCAAGAATAAGTCCTTATATTTAAAGAGCACCTGTCATTTCAGATCCATCATGGCAGTGCCTGTTAGTGGGCATCCACTCACCTGCTGCCGCCACGTCCCTCGCCTTGTTGTGTCACTGCCACATCACCAGCCGTCCCATTAAAGTGAATGGGACTGTCGGAGAGTCAACAGCGGGTCCGAGGAGGAGCCACTACAGGACAGAGATGACAGTTGCCCTTTAAAAACTATGGATTTAAATCAAGCCTTTTTACTAGTGATTTTTTTTTTTTTTTTTAAAACATGTCTATTGTAGAACAAATCAGCATTATAATGTCGTGATCAATAGAAATACATCCTTACATACACAATAAAGAGGAGTAAGTCCATATCAATCCAGGGATCGAATTCCCAATCCCATACCTCAAAAGGGCACAACAGGTGCAGGGAGGTGGGCAGGTAGGCCACAGGCCGGGGTGACCCAAAGTGTAGTGCTAAGGGAACTCACGGAATCCCGGATCAACGGACCAGCGGAAGGGAATGCAACCAGGCAGGGGCTTCTCTCGGTGAGTTAAAGAAGCAGGTCATCTCTCCATCCTGGACCCGAAGGCATGCCGGGAAGAGTATACTGTAACGGATGTTGCAGGTCCTCATCGCCGCCTTTACTGAATCGAACGATTTCCGGAGTTTCTGTGTCTTGACAGAATCGTCTGGGGAAAATCATTAATTTGTGATTTTAGAAGCACAGCTCCCCCAGCTGCCTGAAAGCCCGGAGAATTCCGTCACGGTCACGAAAATGCAACATACAAAGGATAAAGGTCTTCGGGGGGGGGCTCCTAGAGGGACAGGTTTAGGTGGCACGCGGTGGGCCCTCTCCACAGTGTAGTGGGGGGAGAAGCGGGCATCATGAAGAAGAGTGCGTAGCATGTCCTCCACAAAGCCCGTCGGGTCCCCCCCCCTCAGCTCCTTCAGGCAGACCAATAATGTGAAGGTTGTTTCTTCTGTTCCTGTTCTCTGCGTCCTGTGCCCTGTACTCGAGGGCCTTCTCCTTAGTCTGGAGAGTGCGGAGGGCCGCCGATTGTCCCAGGACATTATCCTCCGTCTGTCCGATCCGCTGCTCAGTTTCTGTCACCCTGGAGCAAAGCTTATCCAAGTATTGGCGTATGAGGCCTACATCCATCTGTACTGCCTCAATCTTGGCAGTGAGGGTGGATTGACAAGTAGCGATGGCCGCCATCACCTCCGCCAGCCACGGCGGCCTAGAGTCAGCCGACTCCATTGGGCTTGTTTGCGAGGGAGCAGCGTCTGGATCGTGGCTCCTTAGGAACACAGGGGGACGGCGGTAGGTCTTCCGCTATCGGAAGGAAACTAATCCTCTTTCCCTTACCGGACTGCGCGCTCGATGATCTGTGCCTCATCCAGGTGTTGTCAGAGCATAAATTAGTAGATTTTAGCCCGTGGATCTGGAGATTTGCCAGAAAGCCAGCGGAGCTCGTGGAGAAAGCAGCCGCTCACGTCGCCATCTTGGACACGCCCCCTTTTACTAGTGATTTAAATCAAATCAACCCTGCTGCAGATAAACAGGTACAACTTATGAAGGAAGATTTGTTTCATTTCTGTGCATCAGCTGAGGCCAGTCACTTCACTGGGTACATGTAAGGGTTTACAACCACTTTAAAGCTGAACTCCGAGCAAAACTTTTTCCGGCCAACAATGCAGTGGGGCTGTGTCCGCACTGCATTGGTTAACTGCTTGTTGACTCTGGATGTGAAGTCGTCAGGAACAGTCCATCGCTGGATGTGGGGAAGCACCATTTTCCAGTAGATTAAGTATAAGCGCTGCGTGCACCCCTAGAGAAATCAAGCAGTTAAAAAGTAAACCTATTTTTTTCTTTTTCCTGACCTGAAAGGTAGAGGCACATTGTGCTAGTATGCATCGCATACTAGCACATTATGTGAAACTTACCTGCAAACAAAGTGCTCGTTGTCACTGCTGGAGGCCGCGCCTATTTTCCTTCCGGGTCCGCAAACTCCGGCTGTGTGACTGGCCAGAGCCGCGTGACGTCACTCCCGCGCATGGGAGCCGCCGGTCACGGCACAGGGCTCTGTACGGTTGGCCGTTCCTTCAGAGCCCATGCGCCGATGACGCAATCATCTGCATATACAGTAAATGTCTCCTAAACGGCGCACGTTTAGGAGATATTTACAGTGCCTATAGGTACAAACAATCCATGTAAGTTTACTTTCTTTTTAAGCCATGCAGTTCAGGCACAGCCCCACTGCATGAGAAAAAAAAACATTTTGCCCGGAGTTGGGCTCGTATGAGGCGTAAATTACTGACCAAAAATACAGATTTTTCTATTTATTTATTTTTTCTGAAGAATGCACAGCGCTTGTTGACGTGCCTGCGTGCATAGACACATTACAATTAACCACTTCATTACCCGGCTATAGTAATATGACATCTGCAGGAGGGATCTCCCATCCTGAGCGGGAGTCATATGACGTCCTTGGCTTCCCGGCCATCTAGGGGGCGCGTGCGCCTGCCGCGTTGCTCAGGACCCGGTGCGCGTGCCTAGCGGCCGCCGGGCACCCGCGATTGCCCGTGAATCTGTGTGTGCAAACACACAGATCCACATCCTGTCAGGTGAGAGGAGCCCGATGGTGTGTTCCCAGTACAGAGGAACACTGATCGGTCTCCTCCCCTTGTGAGTCCCCTCACCCTACAGTTAGAATCACTCCCTAGGAAACATAATTAACCCCTCGATCACCCCCTAGTGTTAACCCCTTCCCTGCCAGTGTCATTTACACAGTAATCAGTGCATTTTTATAGCACTGATCGCTGTATAAATGTGAATGGTCCCAAAAAGGTGTCAAAAGTGTCCGCTATGTCCGTCGCAATGTCACAGATCGCTGCCATTACATGTAAAAATAAATAAAAATGCCATAAAGCTATCCCATATTTTGTAGACGCTATAACTTTTGCGCAAACCAATCAATATACACTTATTGTGATTTTTTTTTACCAAAAATATGTATTAGAATACATATCGGCCTATGGAGGAAAAAATTTGTTTTTTTTTTTAAAAATTGGGATATTTATTATAGCAAAAACTAAAAAAAAAGTGTTTTTTTCAAAATTGTCGCTCTTCTTTTGTTTAAAGGCAAAAAAAAAAAAAAAAAAAAAAATCGCAGAGGTGATCAAATACCACCTAAAGAAAGCTCTATTTGTGGTAAAAAAAGAAAAAAAAAGACGTCAATTTTGTTTGGGTACAGCGTCACACGACAACGCAATTGTCAGTTAAAACGATGCAGTGCTGTATCGCAAAAAATGGCCCGGTTATTAATTAAGAGGGCAAATCCTTCCGGGACTGAAGCGGTTAAACATGTTGCTAATCGCACTAGCTACATGTCTGTAGCTTATATATTGATATTTTCATGGTACACTGGCAGCATTTGATGGCCACACTGGCAGCGTTTAATTGGCACAGTGGCAGCATTTGATGGGCAGAGTGGCTCGTTTGATGGCACAGTGGCAGCATTTGATGGCCACACTGGCAGCGTTTAATTGGCACAGTGGCTGCGTTTGATGGCACAGTGGCTGCGTTTGATGGCACAGTGGCAGCATTTGATGGGCAGAGTGGCTCGTTTGATGGCACAGTGGCAGCATTTGATGGCACAGTGGCTCGGTGGATGGGCACAAATTTTTAGAATTTTTCAGTTTGTTTACACCCCCCAAAAAATTTTGAGCACCAGCCACCACTGCAAGAGTGTATAGATTAGAAATGGAGTACTGGTGACATCTCATCGTTTTATATTAACACTTTATCCATGTCACTGCAAGGGGGGGACCTTGTGGGCTTTTTAGATACGGTTGGAAGACGGTTATAACAGCCAGGAAACTGGTAGGTTCAGAAAAAGAGCCGAGTGGTTCGTTTAAATGGTAGATAATCTATAAGTCAATGATGATCATATAGAATAGGTCTGGATGGGGATCCTTCATACCTCTTCCCATTACAATCACATTGCACTTGTACACACAAGGTGACCACACTGTGCCTGCGGTGCGGCTCCCAATAACTGAGTGGGCGGGGTGTGGGCGTACACAGGGGCGGAATGTGGGCGTACACAGGGGCGGGGTCTAACTCATCCTAAAGTTCCATTCTGGCATGTGGGAGACAGGAATCCAGCGATGACTAATGAGGGGGGGGTTGCCCGCCACATTCATCGCCGCCAGGGGGCACACTGCCCATTCAGCTCACCTACACACAGCGCTATCTTCTGCACTACACCACCGGTCACACGCCTGTCACCACGTCTACTCTATAGTAATGAGCGCGCACTGTACCCCTCTACACGGACCATGACCTGCCCTGGCACAGCTCTGCTCTCCGCCCGAGAATTCCAATTCATACAACTTTATTAGAGGCGGATGAGGCTTACACTCGTGTCCCTGTATTGGTCACCTACCTGTGACTTCCCGTGTGCCTCGCTCAGTGTGTGCGGGGCGCTCATGACAGAGGGGACCCAGGTGAGCTCCACACACAACTGCCAGCTCCACACCAATATCTGAAGGACAAGAGGAGTCGCCTGCAGATTAAACCCTGCCCGCCGCCACCGACGTCACCCGGCCACTAGTCTGCCATAGGCGGGAGCTGGAGTCACATGGCCTGGCTGTACAGCCAGTGATTGGTCGGATGTGGGAGCCGGCAGTGCTGTGGGCACATTCCAGCCGTGTTCCTGCAGAGGTGAGGGTGAGGATTGGGGGATCAGGGCTTCTAGGGTCAGATCCATACATTAGGAGAGTGATGTCATTATCTGTCACCTTCATACTGCCTCTGATTTCTAGGCATTTCCTTCCTCCACTTGTCATAAGTACAGTGGGGGGGATCTGGAGCAGCTCTGCACCAATCAACTTTTAGCTTCAGCTAAATTTTCACATTTGAAAACGAAAGCTAGAAGCCGATTGGCTACCATGCACAACTGCTCCAGATCCTGTCTGTCTTGTACCCCTCCTAGAGTTTCTATGTCCCATTCCCTAACAGAGCAGACAGTAGCATACCTTTCAGGTACTGGTTTGCTGTCCCTGTGTCTTTTAAAGCAGAGCTCCACCAAAAGGGGAAGCTCTGCTTGTTTGCTCCCCCCCCTCCGCTGCCACATTTGGCACCTTTTAGAGGGGGGGGGGGGATACAGGTACCCGCTCCTACTTCCGGGTAAGGCAGGGATGAGATACTTCGACATCTATGAGTAAATTTAGCACACTTTACACAGTTATTATTATTATTATTATTATTTCAGGCACTTGTATAGCGCCGTCAATTTACGCAGCGCTTTACATATACATTGTACATTCACATCAGTCCCTACCCTCAAGGAGCTTACAATCTAAGGTCCCTAACTCACAATCCTATATTAGGGTCAATTTAGAGAGGATCCAATTCACTCCAGCATGTCTTTGGAGTGTGGGAGGAAACCGCTGATTGCCCTAGATGTTAACCCCTTCCCAGCCAGTGTCATTAGTACAGTGGCAGTGTGTATTTTTAGCATTGATCACTGTATTATTGGCACTGGTGATGTCAGTGGCAGTGAGTCGTCGCCCCCCCCCCCCCCCCCCCCCGAGTCAGTTAGTAGCAGATTGTCCACTGCACCATTGCAGTCCCATTATAAGTTGCTGATCACTGCCATAAGTAGTAGTATGTGTATATAGATAGATAGATACATTCAGTGTGTATATATCATAGTTTGAAGATGCTATATATTTCACATCAATATACACTTATTAAGATTTTTTTATATTACCAAAGACTTAGCAAAATAAATTTAGGCAAAAATTTATGAAGTAATTCGATTTTTAAAAATTTTATTGGATGTTTTATAGCAAAGTAAAAATTGTTGTTTTTTTTTTTCATATTTTTTGGTCTTTTTTCATTTATTCCTTTGTTTGCAGGAAAGAAAAATCGCATAATCTATGGCCTGTCGAGGCTTGCTTTCACTTCATTATTCTTCTCTTCATTTTCTTGCAGAAAAAGTTATCCAGTAAATGTAGCCACGTGGGAGGAAGGGCAAAGGCTGGCCCTACATTAACCACTTGTCAACCACCCCATAGCAGATTAACTGCCATAGGGCGGCTGCGCTGTGCAGGATCACGTGAGTATGTGTGTGTGTGTATATGTATATATATATATATATATATATATATATATATATATATATATATATATATATATATATATATATATATATATATATATATATATATATGTATATGTGATCCTGTACTTCCGGGTATTGAGTGCGAGCAGCCGCCGGCTCGTTCCTGCTGTGATTTTACACAGCGAGAGCTGATCAGCGGGTACCACGGACCCGATGCCCGCCAACACCCGCTAATTGTTCAGTAAACAGGCAGAACGGCGATCTGCCTATGTAAACAAGGCAGATTGCCTTTCTGTCAGTACAGAAGGCATGGGTCCTATGTTCCTGTAAACAGAAACACCAATCCATGCCTTCTCCTAGTAAAAACACCTCCCCCACTACACTGGAACACAGCTAGGCACACTGTTAACCTTTTGATCGCGTGTGATGTTAACCCCTTCCCTGCCAGTGTCATTAGTATAGTGACAGTGCATATTTTTAGCACTGATCACTGCATTAGTCTCACTGGTCCCCAAAAAGTGTCAGAGTCCAATTTGACCGCCGCAATATCGCAGTCCCGCTTTAAGTCGCTGATCACCACCTTTACTAGTAATAAATAAAAATTCCATAAATATATCCCATAGTTTGTAGACGCTATAACTTTTACGCAAACCAATCATTATACGCTTATTGGGATTTTTTTACCAAAAATATGAAGCAGAATACATATTGGCCTAAATTGGTGAAGAAATTATATTTAAAAAAAATTATATATATATTGGATTTGTTTTAGAGCAGAAAGTAAAAAATATTGTTTTTTTGTTTTGTCTTTTAAAATTGTCGGTCGCTTTTTGTTTGTTTATAGCGCAAAAAATTAAAAATCATTTGATTGAATTCTGTTGAAGGGACATGTTGTAATTTGAAGGGACATGTTGACAGCAGACACTGATCAGTGTATTCTGACAGTGGCCGCTGTCAGAATACAATGTACAGGTTGGGGGGATTGTTCCATCTACCTCATTTGTTTGGATGGAGGAATCTCTCTTCAGCTCACTAGCTGAAGAAAAAAATAACCATCTAAAGAAGTTTAAAGTGTCACTAAACACACATAAAAAACTATCAATAAATGGTGTATTACATATTGTTCATACTCAGTCACTAGGAGATTCGTTGTCTGTATTCTGCATAAAATTTGCTTGATCCTGCTGTTCTCTATGTCCACCTTCTGTTCATGTCCCCAATTCAGCTAAGGATTTTGCAGCTGTGGTGGCAACTCTGCACATGCTTCGTTTTCAGTGAATTTCTATGCTGAGCATTTCCTCCCTATTACATTTGAGCAGCCTATGTGGCTATAGGGTCACACATGTGGGTGTATACACAGTGGTAAATGACAGCCCACTCCCTCTCTCCTCCTCCAGGCCCACTAACCAGCTAAACACAATGGGGGTGGGATATTACATGTAGATTCATGGAGGCTTCACCTCCCTCTTATTCTAAGACACAGGCTGGAGGGGTGTGATACAGCCTGTGACTGTCAGAACTCTGCCCACATCATGTTATTTCCACAAAATAATAAAGATTTGATTTCAAATATATATTTGTAAGACAATTTAAAACAGTTCATTGATTTTATTTATTTATTCCTCATGCTTATGTTTCCCTGCAGACAGGCTGGGAAAGATCTTGGTCATGTGACGGCTGTATATCGATCAGGAAAAAGGTACTTGGATGTGTTTTTTTAATTAAAATAATTACAGTGCCATCATCCACATACAGAAACAAAAGGGATGATGTAAATTAAACAGTGTTTGTTTAGTATCACTTTAAGACCTCTTTTACATAGCTTCATTCGAGCTGCATTAATCTACATAGATCAACACCAGAGCACATAGGAGACATGCTGCATTTTTTTTTCCCACCACACCTTATAGAAATAAATGAAATGCCATAAAGTTAAAAAAAGTAAATAGTTCCTTGTGTTGTAACAACGCATAGCACCACCCATTACTACTGCTACACAGCGGACACTAGACTACGCACGTTTTAGCATGCAGGAGTGTGAGAACAAGCCTTTACACTGCCAGGGTTTCTTTGAACAGCCACCTTTTATTCATGTGGTTTTAACCACTTAAGGACCGAGCCTCTTTCTGCGATTTGTTGTTTACAATCTAAAACAGTTTTTTTTGCTAGAAAATTACTTAGAACCCCCAAAGATTATACATTTTTTTCTAACACCCTAGAGAATAAAATGGCAGTTGTTGCAATACTTTCTGTCACCGTATTTGCGCAGCAGTCTTACAAGCGCACTTTTTTTGGAAAAAATACACTTTTACGAATGAAAAAATAAGACAACAGTAAAGTTAGCCTAATTTTTTTTTTATATTGTGAAAGATAATGTTACGCCGAGTAAATTGATACTCAACATGTTGCGCTTCAAAATTGGGCCCTCTCGTGGAATGACGAAAAACTTTTACCCTTAAAAATCTCCATAGGCGACGTTTAAAAAATTCTACAGGTTGCATGTTTTGAGTTACAGAGGAGAGGTCTAGGGCTAGAATTATTGCTCTCACTCTACCGATCGCGACGATACCTCACATGTGTGGTTTGAACACCGTTTTCATATGCAGGCGCTATTCACATATGTGTTCGCTTCTGCATGTGAGCACGGCGGGATGGGGCGCATTTAAAAATTTTATTTTTTTTTCTTATTTATTTTACCTTTTATTTATTTTTTTTACACTGTTCTTTAAAAAAAAAGTAGTGTCACTTTTATTATTAATGTAAACATCTCTTGTAATAGAAAAGCATGACAGGACCTTTTAAATAAGAGAGCTGGGGTCAAAAAGACCTCAGATCTCATATTTACACTAAAATGCAATAAAAAAAATGTCCCTTTTAAGAGCTATGGGCAGAAGTGGCGTTTTGACGTCGCTTCTGCCCTGCAATGGTATGGAGATGGGTGGGGGCCATCTTCCCCCTCACTCGTCTCCATACCCAGGAAGGACAAGGATCCGACTGCCTTCGCCACTACCGACGGTTCCGGTGTGTGGCGGAGGGCACCGGAGTGCGGGCCCTCTCCCGCCGCCAATAAAAGTGGTCTTGCTGTGAATCCGCTGCAGAGACCACTATTATCGGAAACCGAACCACCTGGCGAAGAAGATAACACCAGGGTTATGGCAGCTAGCTGCTGCCATAACAAAGATATCCCTCTTCAAAGTTGGGACATACATCGGCGTGCGGCGGTCCGGAAATGATTAAAAAACAAAACTGTTGTTACACCTTCTTAAAGCCGAGGTGTAGTCCAAATAAAAAAAAATAAAAACACAAAAATCAGCACAAAGGACATGACTTACTAATGCGATGTTCCTTGTGCTGTTGGTTCCTGGTCTCACTAAAATCCTTTTCCATCGACGCCCCTACCCCCACCTTCCGCAGCCGTAATCTCCCAGTGCAGGAGTACATAGAAATACAAATAAAAGATAATTTTTGAATGGAGGAGGTGGGTAGTTAATTTATCCGCCCCTCCTCAATTCATAGATTGTGTTTCATTCATAGAAGCTGTAGTATGGCCTCTATGAATTAAGCAGCTGGACAGAAAGGGAGTGCATAGTCAGGCACTCATGAGGAGTGCAAATGACAACTTCTTCAATTCTATTAAATCCCGCCGAGCCAGAAGATTATGGTGGCTGTGGCTGGGGCTGGAGGTGGGGGCATCGATGGAGGAGGATTTCAAGAAAACCAGGAGCCGGCAATACAAGGGACACAGTGCATTAATAGTAAGTCTCATCCCTTGTGCTGACTTTTGTGTTTTTTTTATTTTAACGATACTAAGGCTTTAAAATTCCCTGGCATTGTTATAGTATGTTCCAGCCCCTGCAGAACACTTTTGCTGAACAGGTTAGCACTGTAATATATAAAAGCATGAGGGATAAAAAGTAATGTAACAATTACTATTCGTACATCTGTTAACCACTTAAGCCCCGGACCATTTGGCTGCCCAAAGACCAGAGCACTTTTTGCGATTCGGCACTGGTTCGCTTTAACTGACAATTGCGCAGTCGTGCGATGTGGCTCCCAAACAAAATTGACGTCCTTTTTTTCCTACAAATGGAGCTTTCTTTTTTTGGTATTTGATCATCTCTGCCGGTTTTTATTTTTTGCACTATAAACAAAAAAATAGCGACAATTTTGAAAAAAAACACATTATTTTTTACTTTTTGTTATAATAAATATTCCCCAAAAATATATTAAAAAAAACACATTTTTTTCCTCCTTTTAGGCCGATATGTATTCTTATACATATTTTTGGTAAAAAAAAAAACACAATAAGCGTTTATTGATTGGTTTGCGCAAAAGTTATAGCGTGTACAAAATAGGGGATAGTTTCATGGCATTTTTATAAATTTTTTTTTTTTACTAGTAATGGCTGCAATCAGCAATTTTTCAATTTTTATCGTGACTGCGAAATTTTGGCGGACAGATCAGACACTTTTGGCGCGATTTTGGGACCATTCACATTTATACAGCGATCACTGCAATTAAAAATGCATTGATTACTGTGTAAATGTGACTGGCAGTGAAGGGGTTAACCACTAGGGGGCAGTGAAGGGGTTAAGTGTGTCCTAGGGAGTGGTTCTAACTGTGGGGGGGGGGTTGTGTGTGACACGACACTGATCACCGCTCCTGATTACAGGGAGCTGTGATCAGTGTCCTGTCACTAGGCAGAATGGGGAAATGCTTGTTTACATCGTCATTTCCCCGTTCTTTCTCTCCGTGAGACGATCGCGGGTATCCCCGCTGACATCAGGTCAGAGAGACCCGCGTTAATACTCACAGAGGTCGTGGCGGTCGTGCGCATGCCCGCAAACCGCTTCTTAAAGGGCAACGTACAGGTACGTTAATCTGCCTGTATGTGCCCTTCTGCCGACGTATATCGGCGTGAGCCGGTCAGCAAGCGGTTAACCACCTATATTTATTAGATAGAAAATTTTCTGCATTGGGTTTCCTCTTATCATTGTAGTAGAGGAGTCCTGCCATAGAGGTGCAATAACTATATATAATCTCTTTTTCAAAACTTTGGGATTATTTTGAGGTTATGACATGTCTTGAGGGAGAGATGACCAAAAAGTCATCCCAAAGTCAGGGAATATTCTTTACACACCTACCATTCACAGGTATGAAGATACACACTTCTTAAAATATCTAATCACCTTTTGGATACCCCATAGACTATAACACGCTTAAAGGTGCATGGTTTATTTGACAGGTTTACTTTAAATTATAACCAAAAGTAAACCTTATTTTTAGTTTTGGAGTGCTGTTTCTGTGCCCATTAGGGAGATTCATCCTCTATGTGTCCTGTTTACCATTATCATTGAAAGTAAAAGAAAATCCCAAATGTTGGGTTGTCCCCAGAAAAGTAATAGAGGGGAATCTTTTAATGAGTACACTAGTTATGATGACCTGGGGGGCCCCAAGGAATCCCCTTAGACCCCTTTCTCACTGAGGCTGTTTTCAGATGTTTTAGTGCTAGAAATAGCGCCTGAAAACTGCCTTCCATTCATTGTAATGGGTGCTTTCACACCCGGTCGGTGCGCTTGCGGTACGTTAGAAAAAGTCCTGCAAGCATCATCTTTGGGGCGGTTTGGGAGCGCCGTATACAGCGTTACCAAACCACCCCTGCCTATTGCAATGAATAGGCAGCTCTTCGGAAGCGCCGCAACAAGTGAGTTTTTAACCCCTTCTTTGAAAAAACAGCGGTAAAGCGCTGCTAAAATGAGTGGCACTTTACCGCTAACGGCCGGCACTTTCTGTGTGAAAGAAGCCTTAATTTGCAGGGATTTCCTCTCACTTCCTGTTTTGGCTATGGGACAGAAAGTGAGGGGAAATCTCCACAATGGGACAAAATCTGATGGTGGTTATAACACTCCCTTACTCTATCCCAAAAAAAAAATAAAAAAAGTTTTGCCTTTAGTTCTAATGTAAGGCATTGCTTTTTTTTTCTCCTATTTCATAAACATTTCTAGCCTGTTTTTCAATTTCACATTGAGAGTAATAACACATTTTTATTTTTGTAGGTGAACGACTTCCACCAATCTAGTCATTCACTTGATGAATGATGGCAATTACAGTTACTGCAATCATGATCTTTAGTGTGCCTTTCATCTTTTAGTCAACTGTGACAGCTGCCTATCAACAGAGACAAAATAATACAAGTAAGTAATGTTAATAAAAACGTTTGCCGTTTAGAATATTTGAAACACGTACAACTATTTGGTAAATGAGTCTGCAAAGTAGGCCTGTGCTTTGCCTATGTAGGTAAATGCAATGGGTTCTTAAAGAGATACTAAGCTGAGTGATTCTTACCTCCCACACTGGTAACGTGAAATTCACAAGCTCCCTTTGCTGTCGCTGGCATCTTCGTCCAGTCTTCTGTTCAGCATTTTTGGTCATCTTGATTGGTTGGTCCAGGGTGACATAACTTCCGCACGTGTACACAGAAGTTAATTCTTCCCAGCACTTGGGCATGCTGAGATTGTGCACAGCTCATTGACCCATCTAAACACGTTTGATAGCAAGTAGGTGAGAGGCATTTATTGCAGAAGAGACATAGAGCGGGTTATTGCACTACAAGTGCAAAGTGCACTTGAAATTGCACTGGAAGTGCAGTCACTGTAAATATGAGGGGGAAGCTCTTCTGATTTTATTATCCAATCATGTGCAAGCTAAAATGCTGTTTTTTTTTTTTCCTTGCATGTCCCCCTCAGATCTACAGCGACTGCACTTCCAAGTTCAATTTCAAGTGCACTTTGCACTTGTAGTTTGCACTTGTAGTGCAAAGTGGATTTGCCTTTAGTAAATAACCCTCAGAATGTCTCTTCCTCAATAAAAAGCCTTTCTTTCTAGTAAAGTGCTGCTTTAACTGGTGCTGTTGTCAGCGTCACATACTTATCTTTCTTTTGCTCTCCCACTGCTCCATTTTATCACTGGGAGTAAAGAGAGGAAGGCCTATGTAAGCGCTTAAGTCACTGTCTGCAGCGTACACATGACTGAAGGCTATCTTCCTATCATCATGTGAAAGTGCTGGGCGCATAAGCCACCAGTTATCAAACACCAGCGATGTCATGTGCTCCCCACAAGTACCTGGAATTTTCATTTTCTTCCAGTGTCAGGGGAGAGAAAGAAAAATGAGTACGCTCAACTGAAGAGGATGACAGTTAAGTGAATCTGTTAAAGTGATACTAAAGTTTCATTTTTTTTTTTTTAGTTAAAAATATCATGTTATACTTACCTGCTCTGTGCAGTGGATTTGCACAGAGCAGCCCAGATCTTCCTTTTCTCCGGTCCCTCTTTTGTGCTTCTGGCCCCTCGCTCCTGTTGAGTGCTCCCACAGCAAGCAGCTTGCTATGGAGGTACCCGAGCAAAGTCACAGCTCCCTGTGTCCATTCAGACACGGAGCCGCAGCCTGGCCCCCTTTATCTACTCATTGGCTGACTGACTTTGATGCCAATAGCACCGCACTACTGTGTCAGCCAATGAGGAGGAGCGTCCCGGGCAGCTGAGACACTGCCCGACAACATCACTGGATCTAGATGGGCTCAGGTAAGTATGAGAGGGTTTGCTGCACACAGAAGGCTTTTTATAATGCATAGAATGCATTAAAGTGGTTGTAAACTAAAAAAATAAATAAATAAACAACCTGCAAGACAAAGGCATACTGAGCTAGTATGCATTGCATACTAGCTGTTTATGAAATACTTACCTTAGATCAAAGCTGTTGAAGCGGTCCCCGTACAGTGCTGTGACCGGCGACATGTCTCTCGGGGTTATTTCCGGGTTCCGCGCTGTGATTGGCTGGAGCCGCGATGACACATGCGGATACAGTGAATATCTCCTAGACGGTGCAAGTTTAGGAGATGTTCACGATACCTACAGGTAAGCCTTATTATAGACTTACCTGTGGATAAAAGTGGTAGTGCAGGGTTTACAACCACTTTAACCACTTCCAGACCACCCACCGTCGTTATAAACCCCGGTATCCTCTTCTTCAGCGGGCGGTCCGGTTTAATATAAAAGTGGTCTCTGCGGCGGATTTGCCACAAGATCACTTTTATCGGCGGCGGGAGAGGGGCCCTCCGGCCCCGATCCGGTGCTCTCCGCCGCTTACCGAAGCCGCCAGCAGCGGCGGAGGCGATCGCGTCTGTCCCCTGCCTGGGTATGGAGACGAGTGAGGGGAAGATGGCCCCCATCCGTCTCCATATCACTGCAGGGCGGAAGCAACGTCAAAACGTCACTTTGCCCATAGCTCTTAAAGGGACATTTTTTTTTTTTTTTTCATTTTTTTTTTTTCTTTGAATGACATCATTCATTTATTTTTATTGCATTTTAATCTTTTTGACCCCAGATCTCATATTTAAGAGGTCCTTTCATGCTTTTTTTCTATTACAAGGGATGTTTACATTCCTTGCAATAGGAATAAAAGTGACACTTTTTTTTTTTTTTTTTTTTTTTAAACTGTAAAAATGTAAAAAAAAAAGGGTAACATAAATAAGAAAAATTTTTTTTTTTTAAACGCGCCCCGCCCCAGCGAGCTCGCGTGCAGAAGTGAACGCATACGTGACTAGCGCCCGCATATGAAAACTGTGTTCAAACCACACATGTGAGGTATTGTCGCGATCGGTAGAGCAAGAGCAATAATTCTAGCCCTAGACCTCCTCTGTAACTTAAAACATGCAACCTGTAGAATTTTTTAAACGTCGCCTATGGAGATTTTTAAGGGTAAAAGTTTGTCTCCATTCCACGAGTGGGCGCAATTTTGAAGCGTGACACGTTGGGTATCAATTTACTCGGCGTAACATTATCTTTCACAATGTGAAAAAAAATTGGGCTAACTTTACTGTTTTTTTTTCTTATTTTTTAATTCAAAAAAGCACTTGTAAGACCGCTGCGCAAATACGGTGTGAAAAAGTATTCCAACGACCGCCATTTTCTTCTCTAGGGTGTTAGGAAAAAAAAATGTATAATGTTTGGGGGTTCTAAGTAATTTTTCTAAAAAAACTGCTTTTAACCTGTAAACAACAAATCTCAGAAAGAGGCTCGGTCCTTAAGTGGTTAAGATAAAAAACTTTCTGCCTTTACAACCACTTTATTGTTAGCTTGCATAGGCAAAACACAGAGTCATGTTCGCAGAATTAACCACTTGACCTCCGGAAGATTTACCCCCCTTCATGACCAGGCCATTTTTTACTATATGGCACTGCGTTACTTTAACTGACAATTGCACGGTCATGCAACGCTGTACCCACATAACATTTATGTCCTTTTTTTCCCTCAAATAGAGCTTTCTTTTGGTGGTATTTGATCACCTCTGCATTTTTTATTTTTTTTGCGTTTTAAACAAAAAAGGACCAACAATTTTAAAAAGAAAACAACATTTTTTTACTTTCTGCTATAAAACATACCCAATAAAAAAATGTAAAAGATCAATTAGGCCAATATGTATTCTGCTACATTTTTGGGGGGAAAATAATCCCAATAAGCGTATATTGATACGCTATATATATTGGTTTATGCAAAAGGTATAACAGTCTACAAACTATGGAATATATTTATGGAATTTTTTTTTAAATTATTATTATTATTTACTAGTAATGGCGGTGATCAGCAACTTATAGCGAGACTGCTATATTGCGACTGACAAATCGGACACCAACTGACACTTTTTGGGGACCAGTGACACTAATACAGTGATCAGTGCTAAAAATATGCAATGTCACTGTACTAGTGACACTGGCTGGGAAGGGGTTAACATCAGGGGCGGTCAAAGGGTTAACTATTGCCTAGCCTGTGTTTGTGTACTGTGTGGGAGGTGTTTTTACTAGGGTAAGGCATGGATCCATGTTCCTGCTTTGCAGGAACACAGGATTCATGCCTTCCCAATTGAAAGAAAATTGTTTACATAGGCAGATTGCCATCCTTGCTCTCTGCCTAATGACTCAGCGGGTGCCAGCGGACATCGAGTCCACGGTATAATCACAGCAGGAGTAGGCCACCGGTGGCGCACATGCAGGAGTAGGCCACCGGTGGCGCACATGCGCGCCCCAGACCTGGAAGTGCAGGATCACGTACTAGGTATGTGATCCTGCACAGCAGAGCTGCCTTGCTGCAGTACATGTAAGTGATGCAGTCGGCAACGGTAAAAGTAGAACTATGGCTTCCCATTTTAAACACATTTCTGCTGCAGCATTAAATTATAAGTGAATCTACAACTTAAATTTTTTTTTTCTTCTTCTTAGTTCCTTGGAAAAGTCCCACAAACACCTATTGAGTCCACTTAATGCTTCTTTCTTTGATGGTGTGGCAACAATGCTGTACTGCTGAGTTGCCACTCTCGTGTAGGCTGTGTCTGTTTGCACTACAATGAGGGGCTTGGCTATCAACAGTGTCACTGCTGATTTTCAAGCCGGTAGCTTGCCAGTCAATACCTGGCCACACCTAATTCTGCCCATTGCTTTTTGGATTCATAGCACTGCCTAAAGCTGACCATAAAAAGTTCCAATCTTGGCCAGTTCAGCAGGAACCAAGATTTTAATCATGTATGGGCAGGCTGAATGTACCCAAGTTGATCGATCAATCAACTTGGGTACAACCAGCCTGTTGGATTTTACATGCGATTATTGCTATGGGCTGTTATAGGGATGGCTTCCCCTGCCGGAAGAACACGATGGCTCTGCGGGAGGGATTCCCCCATAAACACTGAGTGTGTTGATGGGGATATCAAGAGATTTTCTTTTCTGCAACCTGTAGTTGCAGGAAAGAAAATGTCTCCATTTTATAGCCTTTAGTTGCTGAAACCCTCCCACTGTGAGCTGCAGTGTCTGGTATAGGGAGCATGTGAGACACAAATGATGAAGAATTTGGCTCGGTCGGGGAAGGTAAAGGAAGTTTTGTACTTGCTTTATGAGGTTTGTGCATTACTTGGTAACTGAATTTCGTACTTGTTTAGACTGCCATAGAGGAAACTTTAGGTATGGTTTAATTCTAGATTTCTAACTCTACAACATTAATCTTCCTTTTTTACCACAGAATGTCATCAAAGCATCTTAAGGAAGCATTTATAAGAAATCTCAACGGGACCAGCATTACAGAGATCTCATCAGGCTTGGGTGTAACGACTCTTTCCATCCTATTTAGAGGATTGCTGTTTATTTACCTCCGCCGTAAAACTTCTGTGATAAGTAATTCATGGAAAGGTGACTTTTTCATTGACTACGTTCTCTTGGTACTTCCGCTGGTACTGTCATGCACAATCTTCTCTGATGTCCTACACATAGTTTTGTTATGTATTGTGGCACTTTGCTTAGTGCTGTTTTACCGCATAAGCACAAAGAGAAATAAGTCTATCAAGGCATCCCTTCGTAATATCTTCCGGTCCTTCCTGAATGCACACGTGGGGAATGGGACTGTCCCAGCTGTTACAACTTTGCGTGTGTCACTTAATGTACTCACTGCAGTTTCCATACTTGGTGTGGATTTTCCCATCTTCCCCAGGCGCTATGCGAAAACAGAGACTTACGGAACTGGAGTGATGGACATTGGAGTTGGATGCTTTATCTTTGGGAACGCTCTTGTTTCTCCAGAAGCTAGAACACAGGAAAGAGTGGCATGCTCACATGTAAAAAAACAGGTTCTGTCAGTATGGCCACTAATTGTTCTAGGACTTGCCCGGCTAATAAGTGTAAAAGCGATCGACTATCAAGAACATGTAACGGAGTATGGTGTCCACTGGAACTTCTTTTTCACTCTTGCAATTGTTCGGGTATTGTCATCGCTGCTGCTGAGTTTAGTGCCACCTCAAAGAATCTGGTTTGTAGCTGCCACCATCATTATAGGCTATCAGTTATTTTTGGAAGTGACTGATCTCAAGAGTTTTCTATTATACGGCAGTGACGGTCAGGGCACCAGAGTTGGTTTTTTAAATGCCAACAGAGAAGGTATTTTTTCTGTAATTGGTTATGTTGGAATATACATGATCGGAGTTCAAGTTGGACTATATGTTCTAAAGAAAAGGACATTGGTAAAGGAATGGATCAGAGCCATTTGCAGCTTGGTACTTCTGTCTTCTGTGTTGTTTATCAGCATTATTGTGCTTGAAATATATGTGGAACCTGTGTCCCGTAGAATGGCAAATTTGCCTTTTTGCATATGGATCGTTGGCCAGTGTGTGGCTTGGCTGTGTTCATTTTTAATATGTGACCTCATTTTGGCATTTGCAGAGTATATGACTCCTGGTAGTAATGTACAAAGCACATGGAACATACAAAACTCTTCACATCCCTCTATCAAAAAGGTTACTCCTACCAAAGACTCCAAAAAGGAAGCTCATCAATGTCTTATTGAAGCTATCAACAGAAATCAGTTGCTCTACTTCTTGATCGCTAACATATTAACTGGAATAGTGAACATGACAATTGACACCATGCACAGCAGCAGTTTGCTTTCTCTCTTTATGCTTGTCTTTTATATGTTTTCTAACTGCTTGATAGTATACCTTTTACACATCAAACATATTAGTTTTAAGTTCTGGTAGTATTGCACTGTAGAAATTTTATTTTACATTCAACATTAATTTACATTTAAAACTGTGTTTTTCATGTGGTATAGTTGTGTGTTTTAGATACTGTATGTTACCAGTCATTCCCCATGGAAGTTTTTTATTGGAAATCACACCAAAGATGTAGCAAGGAAGATTTTTTAATGCACTGAAATGCAGAGTACAAATGTAGCCTAAAACAAAAATAAGGCCTCTTTCACACGGGGCGGATCAGTGATGATCCGCCCCGTGAACATCCGCTTGCTCAGCGGGGATAGCTCCGCCGATCCCCGCTGAGCAGAAAGATGACAGGTCCATCGCTGCACACTGTGCAGCGACGGACCTGTCAGAGCGCCGCTCTCCCCTATGGGGGGATCGGATGATGACGGTCCGTAGTGTCCGTCGTCATCCGATCCGAAAACGGAGGGAAAAGTAGGTTTTTCCTCCGTTACACTTTTCGGATCGGAGCGGGGTCGGATGTCAGCGGACATGTCACCGCTGACATCCGACGCTCCATAGGGATGACTGTATAGCCGTTTTTCATCCGAAAACGGAAGGATGAAAAACGGACATACGGATCCCCGTGTGAAAGAGGCCTTAGAACGTTCTGTTATCTTTGTTAACAAATTTGAAATGCCTTCTTCATTTGTAATGGCTGGTGTTTGCAGAAGCATCCTTTTTTTGTTTTCAGAGCTTCTGTGATTGTTTCTTTATTTTTTTTAAGATCATTGCTTAATAAAGGATATATTTTTTAGACGGTCTGATGTACATTTTTCTTTGTGCAACGTGTAAATTGGGTGTAGACCATCTAATAGCTTGCAAATACAGGAAAGTAGCAATTTAACACTTAAAAATGAAACATAATTCTAATGCATTCTAAGTAACATGTACCTTACTTTTTTGACAAATATGTTGTCTTTGTAAAGAAGACAGGCTGCTTTTACAAATGATATCACACTAGAAATATAGCCTATAGTAATAGGTCACAGGTTAGTTTTCTATTCTCAAGCCAATTTTTTGCAAAGATCAGTTACCAATGGAATGGTTTTCTTTTCAGGATGCTAAGGGAAACTTTTATTTTTTTGCTCCAGAAAGGTAAAGACATGAAGATGGAAAATGGGATAATAAGAGTTACCTGAAATTAAAAGCAATCGAAGAAGAAAGAGGAATGGCAAAGAAGCAAGGAAAATAAAGATGAGTTACTAAGGGCTTTTTGTTTCAGGATGGTAAGGGCAACTTTTAATTTTTGCACTAGAGAGAAGAAGAAATGATGATGGAAGATAGGATAATAAGGCCCCATTCACATGGGCATACACCCAAACAAGGGCTCGCACAGGATTCACATGTGTTCCATGCATACACATGCAAGCAGTCCCATCCACATCTATTGGGATGCATCTGCTGCACAGACACAGCTGCCCCTCCCATTTTAACATCCATGCAGGTGTGTGTCCCCAAACTCACAATGCCTGCCTTTCGGGGACATGCACTCACACCCACACGGATGTCAAATTGGGAGCAGCGGCTTTGTCCCAAAAGACATGAATGAGACTGCCTGCATGTGAATGCGGGAATCTTTGTACAGCTATTCACTTAAGTATGCGTATGTAAATGAGGCTTAATGCCGCGTACACATGAGCGGACTTTTCGACCGGACTGGTCCGACGGTCTATCTGATGGACTTTCCTAACGAACGGACTTGCCTTCACACGATCACACCAAAGTCCAACGGATTTGTACGTGATGACGTACGACCAGACTAAAATAAGGAAGTTGATAGCCAATAGCTGCCCTAGCGTCGGTTTTAGTCCGTCGGACTAGCATACAGACGAGTGGATTTTTTGACCGGACTCAAGTCCGTCGGATAGATTTGAAACGTGTTTTATTTCTAGGTCCGTCAGACTTTTAGGAAAAAAAAGTCCGCTGGAGCCCACACATGATCGAATTGTCCGACGGAGTCCGGTTCACCGGACCAAGTCTGCAAGTCTGTGTGTACGCGGCATAAGACTTAAAAATTTAAAGCAATCAGAAAAGAAACAGGATTGACAAAGAAGCAAGGTAAATTTATATATATATTTTTTATTTTATAGCACTAAACAGAAGTGTAAAAACAGAATTCAATGATTTGCAAATCTCATGAACCCATATTTTATTCACAATAGGAAATAGAAAACATATTAAATGTTTAAACTAAGAAAAAAGATTTTAAGAAAAAGGTAATCTTGAAATTGATGGTGGCAACATGTCTCAAAAAAGTTGGAACAGGGCAAAAAAAGGTTACAAAGTTAAGCCCCGTACACACGATCGGACTTTCCAACAGGAAATGTTGGATGTCAGGCTGTTGGCGGAAAATCCGACCGTGTGTATGCTCCATTGGACAATTGTTATCGGACTTTCCGCCAACAGATGTTGGCTGGCATGTTTTCAAATTTTCCGCCAACAAATGTGTGTTGTCGGATTTTCCGATCATGTGTACACAAGTCCCTCAGACAAAAGTACAAACGCGCATGCTCGGAAGCAGAGGCAGTCGGTCTTGTAAACGAGCGTTTGTAATGGAGAATTAACATTCGTGACGTGGCAAATTATGAAATCTCGAAATGCAGCGCACAATTCTCTTCTTCTATAATGGCATAATAATGAAGCTGCTTTGCTGGTGACACTGATGGAGTTATTGAAATTAATTTTCAAAGGCTTTTTTTTTCTCTAGTGATATCAAGAATAATATTATTATGCATTTTTTTTATTTGGGCAAGTTACCACAACACCATTATCCCATAGTTTTTAAGATCAAAGATACAACTATGTTGGTGTCCCTTGTCAATTTTACATTGCATTTTTTTAAATGTAATTGCCTACTCCCAAACTGTAATTTGAAGTAAAACACATAGCCAAGTATTATTCTCCACAATTTTTTTTTATTGTGCATTAAAAAAAAGAAAACAAATAAAATTAGACAAGCTATCTGCCAATAGAACTTAACCAAAAAGTGCATTCTATGCATCCAAAAATATAGAAAATATACCAAATCAAATCATTATTCCACCAAAAAAATAATGCCAAAGCAATAACTCCAAGGCCAATAATAAATAACACGTTATCTCCTCTGATTCCACAACATTTCTGGTTGACGAACGGCCGTTCAGAAACGAACTGAAAAGCATGAAATGAAAAGCGATAAATGAAAAACACGGAAAGAAAAGCGCAAATCAACACTCACCAAACTTCTACTAACACGAAATTAGCAGAAGGAGCCCAAAGGGTGGCACTAAAGAGCTGAAAAACCACGTAGTACGTCACTATGTTCGTAATTGTTGGTCAACATTTGTGTGACCGTGTATATGCAAGACAAGTTTGAGCCAACACCCTTTGGACAAAATTCCACGGTTTTGTTGGCCAACAGTACGATCGTGTGTCGGGGCTTAAGTGTTACTAACAAGCAAGAGCTGGAAGAACATTTTGCAACTAATTTGGGTTAATTGGCAGCAGGTCAGTAACAAGATTGGATATAAAAAGAGCATCTAATGATCCGTACACGCGATCGGAAATGCCACCAGCAAAAGACCGATGTGGGCTTTTGGTCAGAAAATGCGACCGTGTGTATGCTCCATCGGACTTTTGCTGGCGGAATTCCAGCCAGCAAAAGATTGAGAGCAGTTTCTCTGTTTTTCGTTCGGAAAAAGTTCCTATCCAAAATGCGATTGTCTGTATGCAATTCCGACACGCAAAAAAACACGCATGCTTGGAAACTATTCGATGCATGCTCGGAAGCATCGAACTTCATTTTCTCGGCTCGTCGTAGTGTTGTACGTCACCGTGTTCTTGACAGTTGAAAGTTCAGAGAACTTTTGTGTGACCGTGTATATGCAAGCCAAGCTTGAGCGGAATTCCGTCGGAAAAATCATCCAAGATTTTTCCGACGGAAATTCCGCTCGTGTGTACGGGGCATTAGAGATTCAGAGTGTCTCAGAAGAAAAGATGGGCAGAGGTTCACCAATCTATGAAAAGCTGCATCTAAAAATTGCCAAGCAAATTTCAGGATAATGTTCCTCAATGTAAAATTGCAAAGACTTTATATAATCTACAGTGCATGATATCCTCAAAAAGATTCAGAGAATCTGGAGAAATCTCTGTGCACAATGTACAAGGCCAAAAATGGAATATTGGGTCTCCATGATCTTCGGCCCTCAGACAGCACTGCATTAAAAACAGGAAAGATTCTGTGATGGACATCACTGCATGGGCTCAGGAATGCTTCCATAAATCACTGTACAGTATGTGAACACAGTTAGCTTTGCCATCGAAAAAATACAATTTAAGTTTATGCGTATGGAATGGACAGCTATCACATCTGGAAAGGCACTATCAATGCTGAAAGATCTATCCAGGTTTTACAGCAGCATATGCTCCCATCGTCTGGACGAAGTCTTTTTCAGGTAAGGCCTTGCATATTCCAGCAAGACAACGCTAAACCGCATACTGCATCTATGGCAACAGCATGGCTTTGTAGTAGAAGAGTCCAGGTAGTTACCTGGCCTGCCTGCAGTCCAGACCTTTCACCAACTGAAAATATTGGGCACATCTTGGAACATAAAATATGACAAAGAAGACCCAGGACTGTTGAGCAGTTAGATTCCTATATCAGACACGAATGGGACAACATTCCTCTCCCAAAACTTCAGCAACTGGTCTCCTCAGTTCCCAGACGTTTACAGAGTGTTGTTAAAAAAAGAGGGGATGCTACACTGTGGGAAACATGGCCCTGTCTCAACTTTTTTGGGACGTGTTGCTGCCATCAATTTAAAAAGTACCTAAAATGGTACATTTTCTCAATTTAAATATTTGATGTTTTTAATTGTGAATAAAATATGGGTTTATGAGATTTACAACATTGCATTCTGTTTTTAAAATGATTTTACATAGCTTCTCAACTTTTTTTGGAATTGGGGTTTTATAGTAAGTCACTGGCTTTAAACAATTATTTACTATAGAATGGCAGATATTTTAACTTTACTGGCTGCAAGTTTGTTTCATGTCATCCACTCATTAAGTATTGATGTTACTATCAGGACCTTGCACCTTTTTATTAGAGTGTTGTCTGCCATCCAGTTGAAGGGAAAACCCCTTTATTGTCGCTGTAGGATAGGAGGTCACGGGATTAAATATTATTTAGTGAGCGGGAATGCAATTGACAGACAGAAAGCTGCAACATTTGGGGCCAATGAAAATGGCAAAATTTACAAGTCATAAAAGAAGGGTCTGTGGAGAGGCCATTACAGTGGGCCAATAGCAATTTAAGGGCATAGGCGCATGGGAAAAGAAAAACAAGAATAAGACGTGTTTCATCAAATAATCAAGAATGATATAAATGTTCTAGGAAACTAGCCCAACAAGTAAACCATTTAGCAAATGAAGAATGGTCACTTATCTACTCCTGGGGTTCAAGCAGAACAGGTGATGGGATGGTAGCCTTTTTGGCTACCAAAGAAACACCATCTTTTTTTTTTTTTTTTTCTTTTTTTAAATAAATAAAATACTTTGTGTTCACCTTTTTATTTCTTCATTATTTTCACTC
This sequence comes from Lithobates clamitans, assembly GCA_037952925.1. Lineage (NCBI taxonomy): Eukaryota > Metazoa > Chordata > Amphibia > Anura > Ranidae > Lithobates > Lithobates clamitans. The sequence goes on along the minus strand of JBBGZY010000351.1, from coordinate 474,188 downwards.
TGAGTCAGATATATACTTCTACAGACAGCAAAGCTCACGCTTCCTGCTGATTGGAGAACTCTAATTCTGACTCCGTAGGGGGTATGTTGGACCTCTGCAGAGAGGCCACCCATCCACACAAATGTCCTTTTATGCAGCATGCTGGCAGAGGACAGGCCTTTTTACTCCAGGTGCGGCTGCTTAAAAGAAAACTTTCTATAATACTTTGAAAACCTTTTGTTTTGATGCACCTGGAATGTATTTTGCTGATTAAACTAAATATTTAGTTGGGCTTTAAATTGTGTTTTTGTTGAAGTCATACCCCCATTGGAAATCCCATCACTGCCTGTCCATGTACCACCCTGTGTTTTGAATGATAATTAAGGGGAGCTCTCCCTCATGATGATACAAACAGCAAGAACCTAAGATTCTAATTCCTCCCCACTCTATTCAAAACTATAACATAAAAAAAATGGTCTGGACATGGGTTACTACCTCACACAAAAAGGTGTATATTATGGGTAAAAACACTTATTTTTTCTTTCAATATTCATATTGAAACACACAAGGATTCTGATAATGTCAAGTAATACTGCTGCCTATAGCAGGATGGGACACTGGCAAAAAAGAAAAAGGAAGGCCATCCCCGGATCACTTCCCGCTCTACCTAGCATGTGCGCTCCTGGGGATTTTCCTGCCTTTTTCCATCAGGTTGATGTCATTTCCTGTGTGCCTCCTGGGTATTTTCCCGCCTTTTTCCATCAGGTTGAGGTCACTTCCTGTTCATTTTCCTGCCCTTTTTCATCAAGTCTTCTGCGCAAGTGCGGGTTAGCGCCCTGAGGCGTCTTTGGCGCATGCTCAGTTGGCACGGATTTCCTTTTGCGGCAACGCGCCATTGGTGCATGCGTAGTAAGCCCTGGACTCTTACACCCTGCCAATTGTACCAACCGATACATCTGATACCTAAACGGCCCCCCTCCTCCTGTTACCTCTCGCAGCGCATTTGGTCTATTTGACTTCCCCTTGCTACAAGAAAAGGAAGACTGAGGAGGATTTCCACCAGAGTGCCTTCTTAAATCCCAGTTTCCTTCCCATTCCCCTCCCTTCTTCTCTCTTTTTCTTCCCCTCCACTGGCTGGTTGCACTTGTCTCCAGGAAGAGCTCATAGCAAGGAGGACCCCATTGGCCATAGAGAACATATAATCCGATACTATACTTCCCTCATGCCCTCCACCGCTAGATTTTAACTGTCCTTCACCTTTCAGAAGCATGACACCCCCAGCCTCCCTCCCCTGTTCTCAAATACCATTACCCCCTCTCCTAATTCCTTGTTTCTCTCTGGGCTCCAGGCGAGATTTTACGTAGATGACATATTCCTACACCTGGCTTTTGTATCTTCATACCACACCACCTGCTGGCTATGTTAAGCTTCGATACCTACCTTCAGCTATATGCCGTTATGTACAGTATGTGATGTAACAAAGCTGGAACCCCTGTTTGTCTTGTTTTGACCTTGATTTTGTTTCTTACTGTACAGCTATCAGTTTGTTGAACTGTATACTACAATTATTATCAATAAAATCTGTGTAGAAAAAAAAAAAAGATTCCACTCTACATTGCTGCTTGAGCTGGTCTCTGCATAGCCACTATAAGGATTGGCCTATAAGGATAGGCCTTTCCTAAGCCAGACTGTCATGACCTTGCAGTAATACATTCATGACCTGTCTGTCTCTTACCCGGTCTGTGTATCAGCCTTGAGGCTTGTACTCTCACACCTGCATGCTTAAGTAATCTTCCCTCTGTGTGGCTCCACCCTAGCCCCAACAGGAACCACTATTTAACACCGTATTCTCCAAGCCTGCCTTGCCGTGCAATATTGTGTGTTTGGCTTCCTGTTTGCCGTGTGCTCTAAGTTTGTCTCTGTCTCTGTTACCGATCTTGGCGTGTTCCCGACTATCCCTGTCTGCTTGTGACCCTGACCTTTGACGCGTTCTCGACTATCCCTGTTTGCCTGTGACCCTGACTTTTGTCGTGTTCTCTGTTATCCTTGTCTGCTAGTCGCCCCGACATTTGGCTACCTCCTTACTATCACTTGCTGTCCTGGGCTGCTGTTTCCTCTCCATCCTTCTGTAGCCAACCGTGAGCTGGGAGACCCTGGGGGCCGCGACCTGGAGCCAGTTGCAGCCCAGTCCATCCTCACCACTAGAGGCTCTGGTGAACACCTGCTGGCTCTTAGACTCCGCGCCCTGGGGAATCTATGCTCTAACACACTGTGGGATCCGTGTTGGTGCTCCAGGGGACCTGCCTTCCTGAACCACCCCGAGTTCCATCCGCAGCAGTCATCCTTATGGTCCACTATCACAGCGGTGCACTCCCGACCCCAACGGGGTGCATCTGTCACCTGGATTCAGGTGACCTGACACAGACTTTGGGGTGTCAGACCCTGCTGGGCTGAACATGCAGGGCTAGCCTGGAATGTGTTCTTGAGGCACTGGGCTCTGCATTGTGGCTAGACTTTTGTGTACTAGTAAAAATTATCCACGGAGCACTTAACAGGTCCACAGCCGTGGCATGGCTGCAGGCATGAAACTGCCTCTGAAGACTCACTCTATTAAGCAAGGCTGGTCAGGCTAAAGCACCAGACCACTACAGAATGTTACATGTCTGCACATAGAAACAGAGGGGACAGTCCCACTTCTATGGGTCACCCCAGCCCATACTCCACTACCAATTCTGGGAGTGTCTAATCCGTATGCTCTGAGGAAACAGTCTTCTCCAATCTAGAAAAGGGGTGATCCTACAGTTATAATGGCCTTCATCATTGCACTCCCCTTGGCTCTGTCAGGTGAGGCTGTGTTTCCTTCTATGTTCTCATTGACCTCAATGTTCACTCAGAACTTTTCTGCCTAATCACCCTATAATTTGCTGTAATTGACCTTAGCGCTCATATTGCTATACAGCATAATTGCCTGCAAAGTCTGTTTTCTTCCCAAGGCCTTGAAACAGGCCAGGCCATTAGACACTGTGACTATCTTGAATTAATATTTCTGAAGATAAAGGTCATTAAGACCTTATTGATGGAGTGCATACTATCCTCCATTTGGAAGATAGGCCTGCTGTCTACAGCTTTGTGTCTTTAAGAGCTCCTACTGCTGCAAGGACCTTTCCTACTACAGCTGTTATTAGAGGTATTTCTATGGTATTTCTCTATGTCCTGTATGTAAATTGGAAGCATTATGAAGGGTTCTAGACCCCACCTGAGAATGTTTTGGAACTGTTCCCCTATAAGAGGCAATTTCTTAACATTGGTCTTTACCCACTGTGGACCTCCCAATGACCCATCTTAACAAGACAGCTTACCATTTTTCACCTTCTACTGACTGACAGCTGGAATCCAACCTTATTACCCTATTCGAGTTGGCAGGTTCTGCCCCCTGCCCTGTGATGGCATTGACCTTAATCTGTCAAACCGTTTCAGATTGGGTTGGATACCTTAGAAATGTGCATCCCACACACCCTTTCCCTTGAGACCCATGGACCTTATGGGATAAAACATCTTGAGTTTTCTGGTGGTGTCACAAGGCAGTTTACACCCCTTGACAGCTGTCATGCATTTGCCGCTACAGCTTTTCCTGGTAAGTCTAATTATTTGCAATTGATTTTCTGGTCAGGCAACCTCTGTAGGCATGGAATTCTCAGCCCTTGATCCTAGTTGACTCATTGGTACAAGATCTTAGGCCTTTCCTTGAAGACCAGATAGTCTTTATAAGCTGGCCCTGTTGTCTTAGGTCCCTTCTTCGGACTGTTCTCCTAAGGGTGGTTCCTTTTGTTCTGCCCCATAATGTAGTGGGTCTTTTTTTTCCTCTTGTGACAGGTGAGTTATTGGTTGATCATCTTTCTGCTGTTCAGTGCACCTTCCATGTAAAATCACAAATCACTCCCATTGTTGGTGACCTTTCTCCAAGTCTTGAGGTTCTCATTGATTTACCATATCCTCCCTCTGGCTGTGTCCATAGTTTCCCCTATTTTATAACCTAATTAACGTCTCACACCTTTTTATTTCTTTATAGTCTTATACCCCTGCATGTTTTAATGTATGACTGATGTTATGTTGGAAATGCATCTATCTCAGTGAAAAAAAGCTGCTTCCTGCTTTCATACTCCAATGCCCCATGCTGACATCCTTCAGCACAAGTGTCCAAAGACAGACTTGTATTGCAGAAGAATAAGGCATCTTGCACATGGGTGCCTGAGCTCATGAAATAAAAAAAACTGGCACATTTCCCTAGCCTGGAAAGCTCAGGTGCTGCATACATCCGCCCATAGCCATGAATAGCTGTGTGTGGCTATACTGGGGTATATTCTGGTGCTTGCATAAACTATGAGTATAGTGTACGGGTGTATTCAAAAAATATAAAACACACATATATTTCTATGCCCCCATTGGCTTAGATAATACGGAAATATTCCTTATTTTGCGTGCTAACAATGCAAATTTTAGTAAGAGTTAGTTGCATGTTAGTTTTAGGTCCCTTTTTGCCCCATTGTTCCTGTCACATAAGCATATACAAAACTTTACTACAGGCTTAGGGCTTATGCATACCACCACCCAGATCAGTGTAATTTTGTAGTGTGTATGGCCAGGTGTTTTTTTATCAGGTGTGGGCAGGAAGTCTGTACAAATCATTGACAGACTGACCACAGCTTTTCATATGTAATAGCACATGCCTAACCATGGCTAATCACTGCAATTACATGTAAAAAGCTGTGGCTAGTGTTGCCCTAACAATGATTTGTTCATGCTTCCTATCTGCAGTTGACTGAAAATATAAAAACGTAAAAAGGGAAATGGCGCTGTACTTACTAACAGAACATATGTGTATGTAACTATTGATGATGTGTTCACCACCAAACACATATATATATATATATATATATATATATATATATATATATATATATATATATAATCATATACATAAGGTGTACAAACTATGTATAAACAGCAGAGACCAAGTACTACCTGGCACGTGAAAAAGTGACATGTGCTTAAATTTATAATATATGCAAAAGGTAAAAGATAAAAAAGTGTAATAAATATAAAATATATATGTGAAGGTGTGTGTGAAGAGATGCAGTCAATAAATAAATAGCATCAGCTAATGTGAATAATACCTGTCAAACAACACTGGTATAATTTGCAAACATATAAGCTAAATGAGTTGCTGTAAATGATATCCAATAAATTATTTAAACTGAGTGTCCATATGGAGTATTAGTCAATAGTGCCCCAAAAATTAAAAGAAAATAATAAAACCAGAAATCAGTGTCCATATAAAGTGACATAGTGCTTCCTTCAATAAGTGAAAATTTTCCAGGGATAAGCAAAGAACGTGTTGACAAAAGTGACTGTGCTCCCCTCTTGTGCTTTCACTCACCAGAGCGCATCACCCCTGCAGGGGTACAAGCGTGCAGAAAATAATGTGAACCCGGTCTCAGAGTTGCGATATCCCCCTGGTTCCCAGCTTTAGGGCAGGAAGGTCATCCACGGATGTAAGGGAAGGAGACTCCAGTATCCCCCCTCTACAGCGTAACTCCCGGCCAGATAACCGCATGTGTATGTGATAAAAAAAGACGAAAAAACAATCCACATAGCGTAATTCCGTATTGCTGTATTTATTAAAAAATATTTTTTTAAAAATTAGAAAATACCTGGCTGTACCTGTCGCAGAAATTAACTGATCTGATTTAATGATTTCCATTATGGTCTAAGAAGCCAAACCACTCAATTCTGCATTAAAAGTAGCTCATGTAGTTATTGGAGAGTCAGGCTACAAGTGCCTGAGAGATTATATGCAAACTGACACCATTGACGTGATCACATGGCCTCTGTTCTCATCTGCATGGAGAGCTGGGAGTGGTGACTGCAGGGGGGGGGGGGTTTAGTGATTAGCTGTGCAGGGGGGTATGTCGAAGCTAGTCTTACCACTGGAGGACAGGCAGACTGAGCTCCCAGCACAGACACAAAACTGACCATGCTGGGATAAATGTGCGCTCATGCCTAGAGTGGTCAGTTTATAAAAGGAAAGCATTGGGGCTGTAAGGTAAACCAGATGACCAGCACCACAAAACCAGTGGGGGGTTATGCTCATATTAGTGTGTGTGTGCATTGCTCACATGCAAATACTTCTAAGCAAAGAGGCAATAAGTGTACTATTCCAGTTCATCATGCTCGCATTCATGCGCACACTTGCACACATAGCCGCGTTCACACGTGTGCATAAGAATTAGTGTGTATTTGATGCCCAGTCACCTATTTAAACTAGTCTGTTACCATGAGCAGTTGCTGAATGGTCTTCAGCTTGTACCTGTATTCCTAAGACCCGATCCATTGAACCTGCTTACCTGTATATGACCCAGCTTTCCCCTGGACATTTCCTTTGCTCCTGCATAACCTTGTTAATCTGATCTCTCTGACCTCGGCCTGTTTACTGGACCTGTCTTTCCTGCTGATTCTGTACTGCGCTGCCCGGCTGTTACGGACCTTGGCCTGCATCCTGGACTTGCTCTGCCTGCTGACTCGGTCCCTTGTTGCCCGGCTGCCGCTGTTCGCTGCCTGTAAACTGGCTCTGCTTCCATCTCCTGCCCTGGTGCCAAGCTCTTTTAGTATCCTGTTCTTAGGACTGCAACCCCCAGCTTCATCCACCTAAAGAGCAGACTTCGCCAGCCAGCTACTCTGGCACTTATGCCACTCGATGCCCTCACACTCTCTATCTCCACCTTCAGGGGTAATGATCCCCATGACTAAGCTGCGGGGGGGGGGGGGCGGAGTGAAATGCGTCGGGAGCGTGGCCTGGTCTGAGTCCAGGCTGAGGTTGCCACTTCATTCATTGCAGCAGGACAGCATAGATGTGTGACTTCCAGGGGTCACCCTTCCTTTCTTCCACCTTCAGGAGTGTTGGGCAGGAGGTTCAAGAGAGGACTCCACAACATTCCAGTGTTCACAAGGTACGTGATAGGAACTGGCTGGATCACCAGGTATTTCACACAAAGAAAGCAATATAAAGATAACCGGATAGTTGTTGGGGGTAGGGTCATCTGAGCCTGTGCTCGTATGGATACTTCTCGAGTGGACCATGCTCATCAATGCCAGAGACATGTGAAAAATGTAAAATTAAAGCGTTTGTTAACCTAAAAAAAAAAAAGGATCCTGCTGTCCCTTTAAAGCATGTTATACAGCACAGTGCTTGTGCTGTGTAATTTGGCCTCCTGTATCACCTGAAATACCTGGCTGATCCTGACAGTTTCTGCCCTCCCCTCTGTAAACTGACCAAGGTTAATCATGGGTGCTGAGCCCCAACATCGTGGTCAGTTTACGTGCCTCCATCATCCGCAGCTCTCTTGTCCTCCCTGACTGTCAGCTAGTGACAGTGCTCCCTCCTGCTGCTGGAATAACATGTACATATTTATATTATCAGTGCTGTCTCTTAATGCAGTGTCCCCCTGTGTGTAATTTTATTTTAAAATCCGTTTATACCTCATTTCTGAGCGCCTATCGACACTCACGTGACCGGCCGGCTCTCTCCTCTTCCCGTCTGACAGATGCAGTGGGCGGGGCCGAGAGTCCCCCACTTTCTTCAGTCGGGAGGGGAGGAGGAGAGAGCCGGCCACTCACATGAGCGCCAATCGGCACACAGAAATTAGATATAATTGTTTTGTTTTTTTTTAAATCACACACACACACACACAGGGGAACACTGCATTAAGAGACAGCGCTGATAGTATAAATATGTACATGTGGATTAACAACCACTTTAAGGCAGTTCCCTGACTTAGAGATGAGCCTTCACTATGTGCAGTAATAAATGCAGATTTCCTCTGAAATGTGACTTGTCCCATGTCACTAGACACTGTAAGTTGTATTGGGAGGGACATGCTGAGTCTGCACCCGCTCCACCTAGCGTGGACCTCATGCGTGCTCTCGTCTAACTCTTGACCTCCCATTCCTCATGACTAGGCCATAGATCTCCATAACATTAGTCTGCTCATGGTTGCCAAAGTAGACCGACTGCTAGGGAGGGAGCCAGAATACCGGAATCCTCTCTACTGGTGGACCTGCCACCTCACTAGGTACCACGCCTAACGACTGGTTGCTTGTACCTTTGCTTAGTTACTCATAGCAACTACACTCCTCTTCTGGTCCTTTCTGAGTTAACCTTCTTGTAGTAGTGTTACTTCATACCCTATAGTGCAAATACAGACCCAGATACTTTGAAACACGCCAGAACCAACTTGGACCCCTTTGAATAACTTCAGACTAGGCTCAGAACAGTTAACGCAACTTTACTGTTAAAATGCAGCATGACAGTACAAAACTAATAACGTTCTTTCCCTAAGCCTAAGACAGTGTAGTGGCCCAGGCATACCTCCGTGAGGTGAGAGTCTATAATGGCAATGTCCATGGCTTTGATGCTCTCCCTGAATCCCAGTCTTTTCAGTACCATACTTGCGCTCACAGGTGAGTCTACAATCCACCAATACCCATGTCATGTTCTCTGGCTCCCCCAATCTTAGCTGTCCCCCTTTTTATATAACATGTAGGCCCACCGAAACCAAAAGCCCAAGAACTGAGCTAAATATGCTTAATCCTTTCCTTAGCCTGGGCTGGCGGCGGATCAGCTTACTATATACACAAACATTTTTAACCTGTCTACATACGTTTAACAGGAGTATGTGGTACAACAGACACATATCAGGAATATGAAATGTTGGGGTAATGCACCCTTTAAAAAAATACTGTCCCTATAATTTCTTTCCTATTAATAACTTTGGCAACAAGTCCCATTTTTACCAGCTAGGCTTGTAAGCCGACACCGTATACTTTCTCCGCTGCTGGTGGTGCTCTTCCGCAGCAGCACTGTTGCTGGAGAAGCAGTCGAGAGGAACAGAGTTCTTCTATGGTTTACTGGGGAAGCTGTCCTACTGGATGCTGCCTCCCCATGTGGCTTGAGTGGCCATCTCAGGTTGGGCATAGCCTACTTAGGGCCCTGGCTCCGGCTTGCATTTTGCAAGTTGGCAATGTAGGGACAGGTTAGGGACAGTGAGGGCTAGTTTAAACTTGCTTCAAAACATGGATTTGGACACGCTTTGTTAAAAGTCTCTGAATGCCAGTAAAAGCTCCTATCACTAATTAAAATGATTAGCTTACAGTCCTGTTTACACCTTGCTTTTGCTTGGTGCTTCGATGAGGCTTTGGTGGGGCTTCGATGAGGCTTTAGTGGGGCTTCAAGCGAGCTTCGCCATAGACTTCTATGGAGGCTTTAAAGATGCTTTGAAGCACCACTAAAGCTACATGAGGTATAATTTTTGAAGAGAAGCCAAAGCAAAAGCAAGGTGTAAACAGGACTATAAGCTAACCATTTTATTTAGTGACAGGAGCTTTGACTGGCGTTCAGAGAGCTATAACAAAGCCTGTCCGAAGCCTTGTTTTGAAGCAAGTGTAAACTAGCCGTTAATGTTTGTTGAAGCCAAAGCAAGTGTAAACGAGCCCTAACAGCGGTAGGCGGAGGTTCCTGATGAGGAGAGAAAGCGTAGGGTTGCTGCTCTTCTGAATGCCTTCCCGACTGGGTGCTAGCCAAGCTGCATTCTGCCCCTTTCCACAGATGCTATCAGTCTGGCAGATGGCTCTAAAACGCTTTGTTCATGTCACTGGAAACTGTGAGTGCACCCAAGTGGGCAGTCTCCCGTCAGGTTTGTTGTTGCAATACAAGTTTATTTTGCACCTGTGTGAATTGTTGCCGCCGCACCATGCTGCACACCACCCACGGGCTGGTAAAATGGCAGTAAATAGTATACGGGCTAGATAAACACGCCGTATGATGAAACTGTCAGCTCTTCTTTAATTGACCATAAACGCTCAGTATACTATAGACAATACTTGGGAAAAAAAGGGCAGACTAAATTAAATCCTGCCACAACGAATGCAAAGCGCTGCAACAGTTACAACCAATTCAACTGGACTGGAAAACAGCTCAACTAGCAGTATTTGAATACTGGAACTTTCTGTTCATTTCCACCAGAACTCGTTAAAATAAAGTTTTGGCATTCAAACAGGACGTGTGCAGAGCCCCGCAGATTCGCCAAGCAGTAAATTCGTTTCATTTTCCCCGTACAGCTTAGTCGCTCCCAATAAACGGCCCACTAACCGACACTTTAAAAATCCCAACTTAGTAATTGACGTGAGGTGAACTGGCACTTCTAGTTCGGCCTTCGACGGCTCGCATACGGAAGCGTCGTTGACGTGTCGAATCCGCGGCGGCGGACGAACAGACTAGGGAGGGGTTTGAGGGCGGGGTGTCCACTCGCTGTTTACGACACTGTAATCTGCTGTGGTTCAGGCAGGATCTGCGAGAAGTGGCAGAGATGGCGAGGCTGGTCGCAGTTTGCAGGGACGGAGAGGAGGAATTCCCCTTCGATACCAGGCAGATTCCCTTGTATATCGATGACACGTTGACGGTGAGTGGATGACGAGCGGCGTCTGGCTGCACACATGAGGTGGAAGGCCACACAAGCCAGGGCTCTCCGAGCAGAGGACAGGTCGTCAGACGAGGAGCGGAGGCCTCGTACTGGCCAACGGGCCTTATGTGCGCCTCAGGCGGGCCTCGTGAGGGAGCAGAGCCCGCTGTGCCATGACTAGGCCTCTCCCTGTCAACTTTCCCCCAACCACAGCTGACATGTATTGTACCGACTGCCCCGGAGAGGCTTAGTGTTACTGCTGCCATTTTTATTATTCCTCCATTTTTTTTTCTGGAAATACGTGCAGCTGTAATGTCTTTATTTTCTGTATTGTTAAACCCAATCACCAGAACCCCATTGAAGCATTACCATGTTACAACAAAAGTGCTTCTCAATCCTTCTCACCCCCATTATTTTTTTTTTTTAAATATCTTCAGGAATTATCTATTTTTCAAAGCAGTTGAGAACAGGTTAATGTTGTAATATGCTAGTATGTGCCGCATACTAGCACATTATGACACTTATCTTTCCAACAAAGGTCCCTCCCCCCTTCTCAGTGGTGTGTTGTCACTGCTGCAGCCACTTCCAACTTTACACAGTCTTCCTTCCAGGTCCCCGCTCTCCCGCCGCACACGGTAGTCATGATTGTAGCACAGCGCTTTGCATCAGCGTGCCGCCGGTGCAGTGTGCATGCAACAGTGAAGTCACTAGATGCTGTAGCTGTGAAGCCTAAAAACTGTCAGGATTCCTCCTGACATAAAAAAATAAATAAATAAAAGTTGGACTTTGTCAGCACACACGTGAGATAATTTGTATGGTAAAAATCACATGCTTAAAACATTAAAGGGTAAGTTCACCTTTACGCAAAATCTGTAAGGTGAACTTGCACTGGACTCTCTCGTAAAAATAACAGACATTTCCACGCTCAATTTACCGACCAACCGAATTAACCAGTCAAGCAGTATGCATCAAAGACAGGTTTAGTTGCACACATTTGCAAATGCAGAGCCCCGGCAAGGCACCCTGTTTTCTGTGGACCTAAACTCCAGTTCAGGGATAGGCAACCTTATAGAGGTGGAGATCTTACCTGAACAATATGGGAGAAGTCAAAGATCACCAGACACAGTGGGGATGATTTACTAAAACTGGAGAGTGCAAAATCTGGTGCAGCTCTGCATAAAAAAAACAATCGGCTTCCAACTTCAGCTTGTTCAATTAAACTTTGACATTAAAACATGGAAGCTGATTGGTTTCTATGCAGAGCTGCACCTGATTTAGCACTCTCCCGTTTTAGTAAATCAACCCCTGTTTCTCCTCCTCACACCTGATTTAAAGCAGAAGTAAAACCAGCCATAAAAGTTTCATTTCCTGCAGGTGCTGGAGAAATGTAGTACTCCCATTGGTTGTGCTCTCAACCAAACTGTCAAACCATCCAATGGCTGGTGTCATACCTGATCACATTTACAGCACCATAGCAGCTGTAGATTAAAGCGGAGCGCCGGCGAAATTTTTTTTTTTAAAAGTCAGCAGCTACAAATACTGCAGCTGCTGACTTTTAAAACATGGACACTTACCTGTCCAGGGCGCCCGCGATGTCGGCACCCGAGGCCGAAGCGTCTCTCCGTCCTCGGGTGCTGCCACCTCCATCTTCGGTAAGGGAATCAGGAAGTGAAGCCGTGCGGCTTCACTTCCCGGTTCCCTACTGCGCATGCGGATGGTCCCTGCTGCCTCTGGGACCCGTGTGTTTCCCAGCAGGCAGCGGGGAGGGAGCAGGAAGTGGCGTAAATAACCGCAGATTCTGCGGCTATCTATGCCGGAAGTGGGTACAGATACCTGTAATATACAGGTATCTGTACCCCCCTCCCCCCTGAAAGGTGCCAACTGTGTCACCGGAGGGGGGAGGAATCTGATGAGTGGAAGTTCCACTTTTGGGTGGAACTCCACTTTAAACAGAGGCAAAGATGGCAGCTTCCGTGGCTGAAAATGATAGGGGGGTTTACTTTCACTTTAAACCCCTAACTTCCGTGTTGCAATCACTCACTTTAAACCCCTAACTTCCGTGTTGCAATCACATTCTTTGCATGGCAATCATGGGTTTAAATCCGGTGGTGAGGAGGCAAACTATCACCACCTGTCAAACACACCAGGATCCCTTTTTTGAGGAGTAGCAGTGCCTGCTCTACTTGTGAATGAGCTAATTTCAGAAAGTGCACCAAACCTGCAGGATATAATAGAAGTCTATGGCTAAATGCAGCAAACCTGAAGGAAAGCTGCAAATACACTGCACCCGTGGTGTCCGTAAACCGCAGCACATCAGTGTGAAAGCAGCCCTATACTATTATGCCCAGTGTATTGCTTCACACTGACCTGAGGATCTCTTCTTTCCTGCTGCTGGCACCACTCTGCAGACTGCTAGCCAGGATAAGAGGTGGAGTGCAGGTGATATCACTCCGCATGGGACAAGAGCCAGCACTACAGAGGAGGTATCAGCTTATTGTCCCCTACTACAGCTCCAACTTCACAAGTAGTCCCTCTGCTTTGCACTCAGTTTGATGCTCTGGAATGACAAGTCAGCAAGCCCAGACCGCGATCTACAGGTTGCTGACCCCCACTCTAGTTTGTGAGTCTCCAACAATGGAAGCACATGCATTTAGATGGGCAGGTGGAGGGCAGATAAACCAGAAGGGAGCCCACCGCTTCTTGAAGGCATTGGGGCACACTGAACACCCAGCCCATAGCACCAGGGCAGCAAAAGTGTCAGTGCGTTGCCTGGCCAATTTAACTGCCCTCCTCCTGTTCATCTAAATGCATGTGCTTCCATTGTTGTGCCTTGCTGGGTCTCTGTAGCTTACGCATGTATTTGCAAATGTGTGCAACTAAACCCCTTTCTTTGACGCATACTGCTCGACGGGTCAATTTGGTTGGTCACAGGCTGGTTGGTTGGCCACAGGCTGGTTGGTAAGTTGAACGTGGAAATGTCTGTTATTTTTATATGTGTTGCCTTTCCAATGCTCCTTGCTGCAGTGACCAGTTACAGGTGGGGGCAGTAACCACTTTTTTACACTGGACCCTCTATCCCCCCTGGTCCTGCTGACCTTGAGTGCGATTTTCCACTGTGACATACATATTGTGTAGCTGCTTTACCGGTCTGTGGATATGAAATCCCCGTGGCTTAATCTTCTAAAGGTACTTTGTACAGGTACGTATAGGAGGCATTCTAATTGGTCGGTGCCATCACATGGACGGCACCAACCAACCAGAACCTGTCCCGCGAGCAGGGGGAGAAGAGGAGAAAAAGCCGTGGGGATTTCAAAGCCCTGGACGGGTAAATCGGCTATACAATGTGTCACAGCGCAAGATCACGCCAGTTTAGGTCAGCGGGACCGGGGGGGGGGGGGGTCCAGTGTAAGTTCACCTTACAGATTTTCTGTAAAGGTGAACATACACTTTAAGAACACACATATACTTGGGGTGCACCTATATCCATGTCGATGCTAAACTCATGCAAATTTTTCAATGACTAAAACTGATACCTTTTGTGGTGCGATCCGAGCCCATACAAAATGAATGGGCTCAAATCGCACAGCAAAGAATTGCATGTCATTTGAACAAGAATGTGGCGCAATTCCTCTTCGAATCACATGTGGTTTCCTGCAACGCTCCTGTGTGAACCCAGGCTTGTCATAGTTATTTGTGCCTGGTTTTGCACAGGAGCGCTGGGGGAAACCTTGTGATTCTGAGAGGAATCACACAGCATTCAGTTTTCAAATTGCACGCAATTCTTTGCTGTGCGATTTGAGCCCATTCTATTTGTATGGGCTAGAATCCCACCGCACAATAATAATTAGTATCCGAAAGTACATGAGCACAGGTATTGGCACTCGCTCCTAAAAACAGATATCAGTGAAGTCCTAACATATACAGTATAGCTAAAATCCATAAAGTCCACCAACCTGAATAGAAAGGCCTGATATAACCTATAAGAGGATAAGGAACAGACACCTTAAATCAGTTGTGTAAATTCAGCCAATCATTAATGTAGTACAGGTGTGCTTGTCCAAATCCAGAAAGTAGCTAGGCCTTTCTATTCAGGTTGATGGCCTTATGCTTTACTGTATATGTGTTTTTAATGCTTCTGTAATAAACAAGGCCCCCCCCCCCCTATTCATTGTACGGTAGACATATTGCTCAAGCACCCAGAAGAGACCAGAGCTGACTGAATGAATGTAACACAGACCCCAACATCCTAGTTTACTGTGCCTTAGTTTTTTTTTAAATTTCAGGCACTTGTATAGCGCTGTCAAGTTACGCAGCGCTTTATATATACATTGTACATTCACATCAGTCCCTACCCTCGAGGAGCTTACAGCCTAAGGTCCCTAACACACATTCATACATATACTAGGGCCAATTTAGACAGGATCCGATTAACCTACCAGCATGTCTTTAGAGTTATGAATGACTTTATTAATTAAGACAAAGAAGGGCCGGTAAATATGTCCCTGCCCTTCTCTTCATCCTGAAAGCATCCCTGGCAGCAGCCAGTAGGGGAGGGGGGGGGAACCTGGCAGATCTGCAGGGGATGAGGGAAGGTCGGTGGTGTACATAGGAGCCCAATCACGGCAAGAGGTGGAGAGAAGGGACAACATGTAGAGTAACTGATCCCCTCCGTTTTCCTCCTGTAGCCGCTGAAAAGGTACAGGAGGAAAATGGAGGAGATCAGTTCCTCTATTTGCGCCTCTCCTATCCAGGTGTAAGTTACAAGACTTGTGGTTGGTAAGTTGTCGCCCTGTCACATGCACCTCTAGTGGAGACTGGAAGTGGCAGCGCTGACTCACTGTGCAGGCATGGTCCACTGTCACTTTTAGGAAGTCACTGCAGACCAATGATGTGATTGGTGAATGAAGGCTGGGATGGATGGTACATTGAATTGGCTTGAAACTGCTTTATTGCACAACCATAATCTGCACTTTGGCAATATTTTCCTGATCATGCCCTTGGTTCTTCCCATCAAGATGGATCTAAAGGGGAACACTGCACACTGGAGGTTATGGCCAAGCAATATAGCAGCTCCACACTAGATCCTGATGATGGGGACATGCACAACGTACCACCCATCCTAGATTTAATGCAGGATGGTGCCAATCAAGCAGAATACTATTTCTTGACAAGGCTTTGCGGGCACAGCAGCTGCCTTGAATGAGTTGTGAAGGAGTTTAGATCAAAGCTATTGCAGCAGTCTCCGTACACCACTGTGAATGGCAACATGTCTCCTGGAGTCATTTATGGGTTTGCGGGCTGTGGCGCTGTGATTAGCCATAGCCACAATGACGTCACTCCTACGCATGCATGCCAGAGCCGTTGGGCACGGCTACTGAAGAAACAGCCCGCTCGTGCCGTTTCTTCAGTAGCCGTGCCCGGCAGCTCTGGCTCTGACTTCGGCACATGCGGATACAGTGAATATCTCCTAAACTGCAAGTTTAGGAGATATTCACGGTACCTACAGGTAAGCCTTATTATAGGCTTACCTGTAGGTAAAAGTGGTGTAACAGGGTTTACAACCATTTTAATGCATTCAAGATGCAAAAACCACCTGTGTAGCAGCTGCCCCAGCACCCCCCTTATGCTTACCTGATCCCTATCTCTGTCCAGCGATGTCCACCAATGTCTCGGCTGTCAGACTCTCCCTCCTGACACAGCAGCGGCGCCATTGGCTCTGGCTGACAGCAGATCAGAGGAGAGTGAACGTGGCTGGGCCGCAGCTCTGTGTCTGAATGGACACACAGCTGTGATGTGTCCCGGGTGCCCCCATAGCAAGCTGTTTGCTGTAGGGGCACTCGACAGGAGGGAGGGACCCGAGAAGAGAATTCGGGCTGCTCTGTGCAAATTCACTGCACAGAGGCGGTAAGTATAACATGTTTGTTATTTTTATTGAAGAAAGAAACTAGACTTTACAATCACTTTAAAAGTGTGTCATTTGTCTACTCTACAATGTTATTAGTAAACTTCTGGTACTGGGGCCCTTTAAATGCACTGCAAATTTTATTGTAAAGGTGAACTAACCTCTTAAAATGAGTTTTCCTAAACCATGCTAAATGGTATTTTAGAAACCACTTTAGTGAATGTCTCATGAAGGTGGTAATGCACCACAGTCCTTAGACAACTTCAGAAATATTTAGTTGCACTGCAATTCTGTAAAAAAAAAAAAAAAAAAAATCTTTGGGGTATGAATGAATAGTCTCCGTGACTCGGTGATCACAGCGCGCACACCGCGCGCCCTGCACGTCCCATGACAGCCTCCCGGAAATTGAGGTCCGCGCTGTAGCCGTCATTCGGCTATGGCCCAGACCTCAAGTGGTTAATGAAGGTACAACATTTAGCAACTCACATGGTTGACGATTAAAACAGGCACATCTAAGTATGCAGGCATCCAGGGTAAAGCTGCCTACATAAACCATTCTCTACCACAATGGTCATCCCTTCCACGATGCGCTTCAAGCCTTTCAAATCGCTCTACTGCAGGGTAGTCTTCCTAGTCAAGATTGCAGACTGACAGCGGTGGGACCTGGCGGTGAGGAGGATGGTTTGTGAACAGCTTTACCCCGGATGCCTGCATACTTAAATGTGCCTGATTATAGTGTGTTCTGTGAATAGAAAACTGATAGTCCTGACAACCTTAGCGGCTGTCAGCTTTGAGCGTCGCGGTAGTCCATTGATTCTTCCTGTCAGCGCTTATCGGCTTGCCCATACGAGGAAGCAGATACACTGACAGGTCTGCAGGAGACCTGCATGGCATCAGTGATCTGCTGGTGCAATGCTTTCCAAGCTCTTGCAACAAAAAAATGCAAATTTTTTCTACCTTAAAAAAAAAATGCACATTTTTTTTTTTTTTCTTTGTCAAAAGGGGAACTTATCCTTTAATACTGTAAGTTTCACCTTTGGTTTAGGAGTTGCAGGTTTAAAAGAGAAGTATGTTTTGTTTCTAAACCCCCCCCCATTCATACTTGCCTAGGTGGATGCGGAATCTGGCCGCCTCTGCACTGAGAACAGAGCGATCGAACAGGGCCGATAGCCCAGTTCTCACAGATCCCTGAGTGGAGAGCTGCTGACTTTTAATCAGCAGCTCTCCCCTCTGCTCCTCCTTGCTCATTGGAGCGCTGAGCTGTGGAGGGGCGGGGAGCGGCCGTCTCAGCAGCTCTCTGAGAGGCTAAGACAGGCATCAGTCCAGGCACCTGGTGGATCCAGACTTCCTTGTCGGAATGACGCGGACTAATTCCTGTGAAGTCGGCAGAGAGCGCACTCCAGACCGTTCTCTGCTGAAAACGGGTCACAGGAGTGCAGAACGAATTGTACTCATGTGACCCATAGGAAAATACCCAGCCAAACAAGCTCAGGCTGGACTTATCCTTTAAAGCAATTTTGGGGTTTCAGTTTATAGTATTGGGATTCATCATGTGATCATAGTAAGGAGAACCTTCCACTAGAATAATATTAACATATTTCAGCAATTCTGCGGGATTGGAATGTCAGGCAGGTAAGGTAATGCCAAAACAGCTGCTCAATCCCCTGCAGTGTGATTTTTGTTCTTGGTATACAGTACAGATGGTAAAGGCTTTAGCCGGTGTTCTGCCGAGGAAAGTGCCGCTCGGCGGATAAGTTCCCCCCTGTACTGCGCAGGCGCTGCGCAGTAGGATCCGGCGGAAATAGCCGAAGCGGAATAGCTGAAAATCAGCTGTACACGGCGCCTGTAAGAGGGCCCCTCGCGGGCTCGCTTCGCTCGCCACGCTTCGGGGCACGGCCTCGCTTCGCTCGGCTCTTTTAGATTCCCCCTCTAGGTCCACTTGGATGGTGGGGAAGGAACCTGGATCTAGGGTGCAGGCGCCGTGTACAGCTGATTGAAGCGTTTGAGCTTCGGCTATCTCCGGCGGCTGACAGTAGTTCGTACTGCGCAGGCGCTGCGCCTGCGCAGTACAGGGGGGGAACTTATCCGCCGAGGGAACTTTCTCGGCAAGACACCGGCAAGTAAACGCTTATCTTACATTGTATGTGCATTTTCTGTGTTTTCACGTGCTGCCATTGTAATCAATGAGCACTTTAGCATGTGTGGATACGTTAAGGAAAAAAAAAGGCAAACTCTTTGGTGTGTTGCAGATATATGAATCAGTACTATTTAAAAACTGGCACCATTCATACCCTTGGTAAACTTGTGTTTTATACTTGCACAGTATAATGCATTTCAAAACATTTGATCTTCAAGTATATGGCCAATTTCAGGGCTCATTTACATGTAAGGTTTTTGCTTTGACATATGTGCACATCTGACTGTGCAGCTAGATGAGCATGAAAATCTTATTGCAACAAGCCAAGAGAAGTAACTATGGTAAAGATGCTGGTGAGGAGCTTTTTGTCTTTGATCAGTGCTTATTCAACAAAATGATGTGGTCTGGCTTTCTTTTCTTTGATACAACCATAGTATTCGGCGATACATGGGCCATTTTTGAATAGAGATGATCTGTAAATTATGCAATGTCTAATTACCAGACATAATATAACTTCTGGATCCACTGCCTGCCCCACACAGTCTGATGTAAATTGTAATGAATCATATGACCGACATACCAGAAAGCATAGGCTATTTGATTACAACTTCCCAATGAGGAGTAGAAAAAGCCAGATTCTTTCCCATACCATAACAAAAGTAATGATTTACAAATTAATTGTGATACATGTAACCAAGACTGGTGTGCAGCTGTAGTCCCTTGGGCGGGCTTCACACAACTCAGAATTTGCAGCTAGCAGGGTGGATAAAAATCAATGAATTGAAAAAAAAAAAAATTATATATATATATATATTTATTTCTCTCGATCTCGTGTTTTTGTTTTTTTAATTGTTTCTCTTTTTTTATCAAATTCATTGTAATACTTTACTTTTTGAGTAAAAATCTAAAGTTTTCTATTTAAGATACATTAATAATTTAGTTTATTCAGCATAAAATGGGGCTCAGTTATGTAGCATGAGGCTGTATATTCTGCAATATTTAATTTTTTTTTGGTAAACTCATTCAATGAATGCAAGCTGAGATAACATGTACTGCATTGATGCATTCATACAATTTCACAGTAACCATGAGATATATGGTTGCTGTTTTACAAACCTAACAGCTTATTCTAAATTGGAAACCTTCACTTTGTTTGTAAAGATTTCAACTACCAGCAAGAATAAGTCCTTACATTTAACCACTTCCCGTCTGGCCTATAGCAAAGTGATGGCCGGGAAGTGGTTCAGTTATCCTGACTGGGCGTCATATGACTGTGGCGATCGGTGGTGTAGTGTGTTAGTCTGACACACCGTATCACCGATCTTGGTAAAGAGCCTCTGACGGAGGCTCTTTACCACATGATCAGCCGTGTCCAATAGCAGCTGATCACGATGTAAATGGGAAGAGCCGTTTATCGAACAGACGCCAGTAGATCCGATCGGCGGCTCTCCTGATAGGGGGGTCTATCCTGATTGTTTATCAGCGCAGGACCACCAGGGATGCCCACAAAGGAACCCCAACAGATATGCCACCCTAGACCACCAGGGATATGCCAATCAGTGCCCATTAATAATGCCTGCCAGTGCCTCATCAGTGCTGTCTTATCAGTGCAGCTTATCCGTAAAGGAGAAAACTTACTTTTACAAATTTTATAACGAACAAAAACGTTTTTTGTTTTTTTTTGTTTGTTTTTTTTTTCCACATTTTCGGTCTTTATTTTTTGATAAACAAATTAAAAAAAAAAAAAAAATCGCAGAGGTGATCAAATGCCATCAAAACAAAGCTATTTGTGGGAACAAAAGGATGATAAAAATTGTGTTTGGGTACAGTGTAATTGTCTGCGCAATTGTCATTTAAAAAGTGACAGCGCTGAAAATTGGCCTGGGCAGGAAGGGGGGTTAGTGCCTGGTATTGAAGTGGTTAAAGAGTACCTGTCACAGATCTATCATGGCAGCGCCTGTTAGCGGGCATCCACTCACCTGCTGCCGCCACATCCCTCACCTTGTTGTGTCACTGCCGCATCACCAGCCGTACCAATAAAGTGAACTGTCGGTGAGTCAACAGCAGGTCAGGAAGAGCTGCTCCGGAACAGAGAGGACGGTTGCTGTTTAAAAATTATGATTTAAATTAAGCCTTTTTACTAGTGATTTAAATTAAATCCACCCTGGAAGCTAGCCATAAAAAAATCCTAAACATATAGGAGCTCTTTCACACTGGGGCGGGCCGCTATTATTAGCCGCGTTTTACCATCGGTATTCGGGCCGCTAGCGGGGCGGTTTTACCCCCGCTAGCGGCTGAGAAAGGGTTAAATACCACCGCAAAGCGCCTCTGCAGAGGCGCTTTGCCGGCGGTATAGCCGCGCCGTCCCATTGATTTCAATGGGCAGGCGCGGTATACACTCCGCTCCTTCACCGCTCCGAAGATGCTGCTAGCAGGACTTTTTTTACCGTCCTGCCAGCGCATCGATCCAGTGTGAAAGCCCTCGGGGCTTTCACACTGGAATTAAGGCAGCGGCACTTTCGGGTCGGTTTGCAGGGGCTATTATTAGCGCAATAGCGCCTGCAAACCGCCCCAGTGTGAAAGGGCTCTAAGGGTCTTGGCCTTTTAACCGCTTCCCGACCGCCTCACGCAGATACACTGCGCCAGAAGGGCACGTACAGGCAGATTAACATACCTGTATGTTGCCCTTTAAGAGGAGGCTTGCGCGCTCGCTGGGAGCTCCGGGAGTGTGATCGCGGGTCCCGCGGACTCTGTCCATGGTGATACCCACGATCGTCTCACGGAGAGGAAGAAGGGGAAAATGCTAATGTAAACAAGCATTTCCCCATTCTGCCTAGTGACAGGACACTGATCACAGCTCCCTGTAATCGGGAGCGGTGATCAATGTCGTGTCACACATAGCCCATCCCTCCTAGAGTTAGAATCACTCCCTAGTACACACTTAACCCCTACAGCGCCACCTAGTGGTTAACCCCTTCACTGCCAGTCACATTTACACAGTAAGAAAAAGCAGGTGATAAAAGAACCAATACACTCTGCAATCAAATATAATTGTAACAGACTATAGGCAAAAAATGACCGCGTCTGTATGGATTTAAAGACAATTACTAACACCAACCATTATTGGGTGTGTTCCTTTGAATTCATACGACGTATAGCAAAAAAACAAGAGGGAAAGTGAATTCATCAATGAGGGACATGCAATGGTCAAGTTAAATATATAAATACTATTTATTGAAAAAACTCACTATAGGTACCAATCCAAAAAAACATTTACACAGTAATCAATGCATTTTTAATCGCACTGATCGCTGTATAAATGAATGGTCCCAAAATAGCGCCAGAAGTGTCCGATCTGTCCGCCATTATGTCGCAGTCTCAATAAAAATCGATGATCGCCACCATTACTAGTAAACAAAAAATTATTAATAAAAATACCATAAAACTATCCTCTATTTTGTAGACGCTATAACTTTTGCGCAAACCAATCAAAAAAAGCTGCTTGCGATTTTTTTTTTTTTTTTCCAAAAATATGTAGAAGAATACGTATCGGCCTAAACTGAAGAAAAAAATTGTTTTTTTTTAAATATATTTTATTGAGGGATATTTATTATAGCAAAAGGTAAAAAATATTGCTTTTTTTTTTCAAAATTGTCACCTTTTTTTTTGTTTATATCGCAAAAAATAAAAACCGCAGAGGTGATCAAATACCACCAAAAGAAAGCTCTATTTGTGGGAAAAAAGGACGTCAATTTTGTTTGGGAGCCACGTCGCACGACTGCGCTATTGTCAGTTAAAGTGACGCAGTGCCCAATCGCAAAAAGTGCTCTGGTCTTTGGCCAGCCAAATGGTCTGGGGCTTAAGTGGTTAAAGAGATGGTTTGTCCAGTCTTAAGCTGGATACACACTATACAACTTTTTGTTGGTCGATTTCTTTTAGATTTACCTTCAACTATGTAGTGCAAGGGACTGCCTGATTGGATAAAAAGTGTTTGTTTAGGTTTGACCTCCTATTATACGGTTTTGGTAAATCTAAAGGGAATTGTATAGTGTGTATCCAGCTTAAAAATGTATTTTTGACTCGTGCCAGGTTCATTTGAATGTGCCACTGATAACAAGTGGTATCCCAAATGTTTCCTTATTTTACCTTGATATACACTTTAAGGCTAGGTTCATGAGTTTTTTTCAGTTTTGCAGAAATGCACTACAGTCCATCTAATGATTTCCTATGGATCATGTTCACATCTGTGTTTTCAACTGGTACGTTTTTTGGACAGGGTCAGGGCGTTTATTTTTTTTTTTTAATGCAACGGGTTGTGTTTTTGGTTCCATAGACATTAATGAAAACAGGGAAAACGCATCAAAAATGCAGTGCATGTGTTTCCGTGACACTTTTGCTGGTTTCCCCTGCATAAACAACACACCTCCCAAAAATGCACTGGGAAAACACATCAACGCATTTAAAAGAAGAAAAAAAAATGGCTTAGACTTGCACACTGACCCTCTGGATTAACTTAGAGGTTGTAAGCCTCCAACCAAACAAACAAAAAAAAAACCTGCAAGACAAAGGCATAATGAGCTAGTATGCATCGCATACTAGCTCATTATGGAATACCTTAAAACGATGCCCTGAATCGGCACTGGCACACACCTGACAGGGCTGACATCTTTCCCGGAGTTACTTCTGGGTTTGCGGGCTCTGGTGCTGATTGGCTGAAGCCGCGAAGACACCAACGCATGCGTGCAGGAGTCGCCGGTTAAGGCACAGGCCCTGAAGAAACTGCATGAGTTGGCTGTCCCCTCAGTGTGCATGCGCCGACGGTGGCAGCGTATATAGTAAATATCTCCTAAACGCTGCAAGTTTAGGAGATATTTACAGTACCTACTGATGAGCCTTATTACTAGGCTTACCTGTAGGTACAATTTTAAGAGGAAGACTTTACTTATTCTTTAATTTTGACCCACTAATCCAAGGCAAATATGCAGATATGGATTTCTTCACTTTCATAATATTTCCAAGACAGTGTCTCGGAAAGCATTGAAACTAGAGGGTTAAAATGACAGCCAGGCAACTAGCTGTTTCAGGAGTGTCAAGCCTACCGATCTTTCACGACTGTTTTCCTTTAAATCACTGTTGATGGGCTTTTTCGGTGGATGGATCGTGTCTTCATGTTCAGTTGCTGTGTTCTGCCTGCAGTTATCTTTAGAAGGCAGCCTAATTTTTCTAGTTTTGATTATATTGCCCTTTTTTATTTGTTGCACACCTGTGCTATAAGTGGGGAATTTTCTAAGACTGGAGCAGCTGTGTATGGCAACCAATCAGATTCTAGCTTTCATTCTCAAAGCGGAGTCCCACCCAAAAGTGGACCTTCTGCTCATTTGTCTCCTTCACTCACCTACCCCGGTGCCTCATTTGGTACCTTCGGGGGGGAGCGGATACATGTGACAGGTACCCTGTCCCCACTTCGGGAAACCAGGCCACAGTGAATTAAGTCAGCAGCTTGGCTCCCTCCCCCTTCAACCCCCCCCCCCCCCCCCCCCCCCACTGTCGGGCTAGTAGGCGAGAGCAGCGGTGCCTTGCGCATGCGCAGTAGGGACCCAGCGTGAAGCCGTAATGCTTCACTATTGGGTTCTCTTACTGGCAATGGCGATAGCAGCACCCGACACCTGATTGAAACATCAGCTGCGGTGTCGACATCGCTGGACGACAGGTAAGTGTCCTATTATTAAAAGCCAGGAGCTGCAGAATGTGTAGCTGCTGGCTTTTAATTTTTGCAGCGGTGGGCGGACCTCTACTTTAACTGACAATTCTGAAACTAGAGGCTGATTTTTCACTGTGTGCAGCTGCTCTAGATTTTGTCTGCTCCAGTTTCAGCAAATTCATGCTTGTATATCTTCTTGTGCAGAGATGAGTGTTTGGCAATCTAACAAGGAATCTTTTTTTTATCTGATCCTCTTTGTAACAAAGCCTAGAAGGACCATTAAGTGGAACCCCAATTAAACCAATTTGTTTATGAATTGCATTACGCAATTTACTTTCAGTAAAAAAAGTGAAACGTTCTAACAAAAGCTGGGCTGTTTTACGGATTCATTTCTTGGCATGGAATTGTTAACTACTCCAGACAGAACTGAGATTTATTCCAAGACGTCGCAATAACCTGTTTTTTTTTATTTTATTTATTTTTTCCCCCAGATGGTGATGGAGTTCTCCGACAATATGCTGCAACTTGATAAACAACAGAGTGACACCTTGCAGCTTAAGCAGTTTGTCCAGGTATGGAAAATATAATTTTAACCTTTTAAGGCGGGGACCAAAGTGGGCCTTTTGCTTCATCCTTGGTTGTAAACCTCAGACATAAAATATAAACACAGCGTATCCCTCTATAATGTGTGCTTGTCTCAATCCACAGCACTAAGTGTCATTTCTGTCCGCAGCCTCATTCTTCTACTATAAGCGTGAGCCACTTCTGACAAATTTTACTGACGCCAAAAGAAAAATGGTGACTGTGGAGGAATCTCCAGCAGATTGACAGCCTCAACTGTTGTGTGAGGGGGGGGCTGTCCCTTCCCTCCAATCAGCTCTCAGTTTTCATTACTGATGTAACTTTAGCTCTCCGCCCTCTGCTTTTCAGAGCTGAGAGATCCTGTGTAAATGCTACATTTTGAATGGATGTAGGCGAAGGACAACTGTAGATAAACCGGAACATCTTTTGTTATTTCCTGAGGCCAGTCATGTCACTGGGTATATGTGCGGGTTTACATCCACTTTAAGTCCTGAAATCTTTCACTGTCTTGCTGGATGGGAATACGTTCTATAAACTTGAAGGCTCTATGCACACTTGTGTGTGTGTTTGTGTTTATTTTTAAAGCTCCTAGAAGCTGTTAGCATTTTTTCTCAAGTCGTCTTCCAGGACGGCACCCTGAGAGATGACTGGTCCTCCTGACAGGAAACACAATCAAGAAAGAGGTTAAAAACCCCGCCCCTCCCTGCACTCCTCAGTTTTTGATTGTGTTTCCCCACAGCGAAACAGTTTGTTTTTTTCTAATAGACTGAAGGCCGTGGGCTGGAAGTCTCCCCCTGGGCGCCAGACTGCAGGTTTTTGGAAAACCTTTGGGTTTGGTAGGGCTTGCCCTGCTCGGGGGGGATTTGTTCCCCTATTTGTCTCAGGGGGGCAATGAAGAGCTCCCCATGAGAACTGGAGGACCCTGGGCACTGTGAGTCTCCAGAACTCCAGGGACCATGTTCCTGCTCCCACCTCTCCTTACCTCATGGTTTCTAGAGAGGATTTGCCACATTCTGCCTCTTTGAGCTCTATCCTGGGTCTCCTGGCCGCCTCAGCGCCGGCGGCTGTGTGTAGTATCGGCGCCATTTTGCGGTGGTCATTTCTGGGAGGAAATGACGTCACGGCCGCCCGGTTACTAGAGCACGCCGCCCACAGAGGAGGAAGTGGCCTCGGCAAGATGGCGGCGGTGTTCGGAACGCCGTGAGGAGCCAGCAGCCGGCTTGAACCACAGGTACCAGGGGTAATTCCGGGCGTCAGAGGCAGCGTCAGGCAAGGAGCAGGCGTCCACTACTCACTCACTGCAATGGAGCAGGAGGAGTTTTCAGCCGTTGTGGAGGCCACCGGGGGTGAGTCTATCAGGCTGGAGGAGATAAGGGAGGGGATGCCCCTCTAGCTTTTCCCTCATAAGAGATCTCGGTTTTAAGTGTTACTAGTTAAATGGGCTTCTTGTTTTTTGCAGATACAGAAACCCAGAGTGTTGCCAGTAGACCGAGACCCAAAAATCCTTCCCGTTCCAAGAGGTGTGGGTACTGCAATGATAAACTAACTGCAGAGCACACCAAGCCGTTCTGTTACAAATGCATTCATAAATTATCAGGGAAGGAGACTTCTGAGGTTATGAGAGATTTTCTCTCAGTTCAATCTGAGATGTTATCCACACTTAAAGCCTTCCAGGCTAGCCTTAATGCTAGGCAGGATAGCAGAGAAGGCTCATCCTCTCAGGAAAGTGCTTTTTCTAATATTAGACAGGCGAGCACTACTCCTCAGAAACCGCCATCTTCTCACGATTCGGAGGAGGAGGCGGAGGAAGTGGAAGGTCCCTGCCATAGTCTCCTTGAAGAAGGGGAAGACGCAGATGATAGCCAGGAGGAAGGGGAACACTCCAGGCCAGGCAGACATATCTTCTCAACAGATGATATGGAGGGCCTCCTAGGGGCTATTTATGCTTCTGAGGAGATCCAGGAGCCGGAGGCTCAGACTTCTGTACAAGATAGGTTGTATCAGGGGTTGTCTAAGGCTCAGTCTAAAGTGTTACCTATCCACCAGTCTCTGAAAGACATTGTTTTAAGAGAATGGAAAGAGCCAGAAAATAAACTTCAGAAGTTTAAAACCTGGAAACGCAGGTGTCCGTTTAAGGAAGAGGAGCAGGAGAAGTTTTTTAAACTTCCCAAACTAGATGCATCTCTGGCCCAGGTTTCTAAACAATCTGACCTGTCCTTTGAAGATGCAGGTAACATTCGGGACCAAATGGACCGTAGGTCAGAGACCCTTTTACGCAGGGCCTGGGAGGCCAATGCGGCTACTTTAAGTCCGGCTTTAGCTTCAGCTTGTATAGCCAGGAACACTAACATGTGGCTGAACAAACTGACTGATCATGTATCGAGTTCTTCCAAGTCCAAAGAGCTTTTGGATTCCTTGGAAGTAATTGGTAAGGCAGTAGCCTTTCTTGCGGATGCGGCAGTGGAGTCGGTGCGGACTTCAGCTAAGACAGCTGCGCTTCTCAATTCTGCCAGAAGAGCCATATGGGTTAAGACCTGGGATGGGGATCATACCTCTAAGACCAGGTTATGCGGTCTTCCTTTTGAAGGATCTCTCCTGTTTGGTACAGGGTTGGATCAGACCCTCTCCAGATCTACGGAGAAGGGAAAGAAATTTCCGGTTAAACCTAAAAAGGCCAAAAAATTTTTTCGAGGCCCCCAGGTCAACAACCGGTTTAAAGACCGTAAGGAAGGAAAGAAGTGGGGTGTTGGTAAAGCCAAACAGAAAGGAGCTCTCCTTTTCTCCGGCCCCAAAGTCGCAGACAGGGATCCTAAGTGACGCCAGCACCAAGGTGGGAGGGAGGCTGGCACAATTTATCCCACAGTGGGAGCAGGTAGCCCAGAGCCCTCTGATCCTTCAGTGGATAAGAGAGGGCTACGGGCTAGAATTTGCTTCCAGGCCTCCACAGACTTTTCTACTGACCTTTTTACCCAGAGAAAAGCCAAAAGCCATAGGACTCATGGAAAATATCGAGCAGTTGGCGAGTCAGAGGGTCATTCTCCCAGTTCCGGCGGATCAGCAGGGAAGGGGTTTTTATTCCCACGTCTTTGTTGTTCCAAAACCGTCCGGGAAATTCAGGTTAATCCTGAATCTAAAGAAATTAAATACCTTCCTGCGATACAAAAGATTTCGCATGGAGTCGGTCTATACGGTCAGAAAACTTCTGTTAAAAGAGGTCTTCATGGCTACCATAGACCTGAAAGATGCATATCTGCATATTCCCATTCTACCGCAGCACCAGGTATTCCTTCGCTTTGCTATCCGCACAGATCTGGGTACACAGCACTGGCAGTTCCAGGCCCTACCATTCGGACTGGGAGCCAGTCCAAGGGTGTTTACAAAAATCCTTGCAGAGGTCATCTCCTACCTGCACCTTCAGGGGATTTCCCTGATACCATATTTAGACGATCTGTTGGTCTACAACCTTTCCAGAGAATCCCTTCTCCAGGATCTGGACAGGGTAATATCCACCTTGAAGTCCCTAGGGTGGTTGATAAGTCAGGAGAAATCCTCTCTGATTCCTTCCCAGACCAAACTCTACCTGGGTCTGTGGGTGGACTCGGTAAGGCAGAAACTGATCCTTCCGCAGGAGAAGATAGAAGCACTGATTGCTTCAGTGTCTTCAATCCGGCACCAGAAGGTAGTATCCAGAAGAGTGATCATGAGGATTCTTGGTCTTATGACCTCATGTATCCCAGCAGTACCTTGGGCCCAGTTCCATTCAAGACCCCTGCAAAACTTCCTTCTATCCTCATGGGATGGAAAGAAGGAATCCCTAGATACTCTGGTGACCATCCCTCTAAGAATAAGAAATTCCTTACTTTGGTGGCTCAACCCCCAAAGGTTGGGGACAGGCCATCTTTGGTTCCAGCTTCAGCCGGTCAGAATAACGACCGATGCGAGCTCGTGGGGATGGGGGGCCCATCTAGACGAACTGCAGGCTCAGGGTGTGTGGGATACACGACAGAGAATTGCGTCTTCCAATTTCCGGGAATTGTTAGCTGTCAAGGAGGCTCTAATAGCCTTCGAGGGCAGAATCAGGGGGAAGGAAGTTCAGATCCTCTCCGACAATTCCACAACAGTGGCCTTTCTGAACCGTCAGGGAGGTACACAGTCGCTTCCCCTAATGTCTCTGACACAGGAGATTCTAGAATGGGCGGAGCAGAGAATCCCGTCCATTTCTGCGGTACACATAAGGGGAATTTTCAACATAAAGGCAGACTTCCTCAGTCGTCAGACAGTACAGCAGGGAGAATGGGAGCTAAACCCCGAAATTTTCACCATGGTCTGTCAACAGCTGGGTACACCGGAGATAGATCTCTTTGCCCGCAGGGAAAACAGGAGAGTCAGGAGATACTTTTCCCTCTGCAGGGAACGAGGGTCCGAGGGGGTGGATGCATTGGCTCAGGAATGGGATTTCAGTCTGGCTTATGCGTTTCCTCCCTTACCTCTGATTCCAAGAATCCTTCAAAGACTGAGTCGGGCCAGGGGCAATTTGATCCTGATTGCCCCCTGGTGGCCCAAAAGGTCCTGGTTTCCCACGTTGTGGAACTGGGCGGTGGTGCCTCCGGTTCAGCTTCCAGAACGTCAGGATCTTCTGCTTCAAGGCCCTCTTTACCATCCGAACCCCGGGTTCTTCAAGTTGACAGCCTGGCTGTTGAAAGGGAGTGCCTGCGCAACAAGGGGTGTTCAGAGAAGGTGATTGACACCCTGTTACTGAGTAGAAAGCCGGTAACTAGACGCATTTATGCTAGGGTCTGGGGGGCTTTTTCCCGTTGGTGCGAAGCGAGAAAAGTTCCCCAGAAGCAAATACCTGTTATTTTAGACTTCCTACAAGAGGGAGTAGACCGAGGTTTAGCCACCAAAACTCTGAAGGTTCAGGTGGCGGCCCTGTCTAGTTTTCTGGATGTCAGATTAGCCCTAGATCCTTTAATTAAGAGATTCTTGTCGGCTAGAGAGAGACTTTCCCCGGTGCAAATGAAGGAATTTCCACCGTGGGATTTATCTTTAGTCTTGGAAGCCCTGACCAGGGCACCTTTTGAGCCGTTGGCTCAATCTTCAGTCAGATTGATTTCTTTTAAAACCGCCTTCCTTCTGGCTGTTACTACAGCCAGAAGGGTGGGCGATTTACATGCTCTTTCTATGAAGGAGCCTTTTTTCCGCCTGTTAGAAGACCGAATTATTCTCAGGCAGGACCCTTTGTACCTTCCCAAGGTGGCTTCACGCTTCCATAGGTCACAGGAGATTATTTTACCCTCCTTCTGTCCCAATCCACAGAACGAGAAGGAAAGGGCCTTCCATACGTTGGATGTCAGGAGATGTCTGTTGCTTTACCTAGAGAAGGTTAAAGAGTTTAGGAAATCTCAACATTTGTTGGTTAGTTTTTGTGGAGTTCGAAGAGGCGAACAGGCCTCCAGAACGACCATTGCTAGATGGATTAGACAGGCTATTGCCATAGCTTA
Organism: Lithobates clamitans; assembly: GCA_037952925.1. Lineage (NCBI taxonomy): Eukaryota > Metazoa > Chordata > Amphibia > Anura > Ranidae > Lithobates > Lithobates clamitans. The sequence continues at coordinate 443,872 of JBBGZY010000351.1, read as the reverse complement.
TGAGCATTCAGGTCAGACGGCTCCTACTAATCTTAAAGCTCACTCTACAAGGTCTCTGGCAACCTCTTGGGCAGAAAGAGCCGGAGCATCGGTAGATCAAATCTGTAAGGCAGCAACGTGGTCAAGCCAGAACACGTTCCTGAGACATTACAGAGTGGAACTGCTGTCACCCCAGGATCTGGCCTTCGGCAGAAAGGTCCTGCAAGCAGTGGTCCCGCCCTAAGGTAGGCCTGAGCTACTTGCTCCTCTCTCAGGGTGCCGTCCTGGAAGACGACTTGAGAAAATGACCAGTTACACTTACCGGTAACGGTGTTTCTGGGAAGTCTTCCAGGACGGCAGGCCTACTTCCCACCCGGTTTGTATTTTTATATAGTGGTACATTGGAGGTGTTTTTGTTTCACTTTCATGCACTGGTGTGGGTCAATACTTTTGCACAACTGAGGAGTGCAGGGAGGGGCGGGGTTTTTAACCTCTTTCTTGATTGTGTTTCCTGTCAGGAGGACCAGTCATCTCTCAGGGTGCCGTCCTGGAAGACTTCCCAGAAACACCGTTACCGGTAAGTGTAACTGGTCATTTTTCTGCTTCTAGAAGCAAAATTTCCTATGCTTCCATGCACACTACATTAGGCTGTTAGAGTTTTTTGGAGCTTCAGCATCTAGGAACAGAATTTTTTTTTTTTTTTTTTTTTTTTTTTTTTTTTTTTGTAGTGCGTTTTGTAAACGTTTCCTAAATGATTGTAAACGCTACTAAACAGATTTTTTATTCTCTTCATATACAGTACTGTATATAACTCCTAAATGCTTTCTAGCATTTTTTTTTGAGTTTATAAGAAAACTCTAGTGTGAATGGAGCTGAAATGTTTAAGTTAAACCTGGCTCAGAGACTTCTAATAGATGTTGCTTTTCTCTGACCTAAGGCTGTATCAGCATACTTGGGTACCCTGTTTCCCTGAAAATAAGACCTAGCGTGATTGTCAGTGATGGCTGCAATATAAGCCCTATCCCCCAAATAAGCCCTACCCTGTTTCCCTGAAACTAAGCCCTACCCTGAAAAGAAGACCTACAAGGACTTTAACTAGGGCTTATTTGGGGGCTAGGGCTTATATTGCAGCCATCACCGACTATCACGCTAGGTCTTATTTTCGGGGAAACGGTAGTAGAATTCTTTTCATTGACACTAAACCATGTCAGCAATGCTAACCAGATCTAGATGTGTTTTAGAGGAATACAGTTTCTATTCGAGACTTTGGACACAAATGTTTAGCTTCTTGGCAGATTCACCAAGTTACTTTTATACAAAAAATGAGAACTAATCCTATACATCCTCCCTGATCCCTGCTCTACTTGCCTCCAGTGATGGTGAATTGTAAGTGCCCATGCAGCCAGTCAAGGGATTTGACATCCACGCTCTTCTCCCTCTAAGTCAGCATTTGCGCAGTGAATTGCTCGATTTTGGTCCTAGAAGCACTGCACAGAAAAGAGGGAGAAGAGTGGGTATTTTACATCCCCAGACAGCTGTACTGACTGCATGGTCACTGGTGGCTCAGCATGATTGGATGTAAGCATAGCACGTACCAGGGTGTGGGGAGGGTGTATGGTGTTCAGCTTTTACAGAAAAAAATGAAAAGGTGAACTAACACTCTAAATGGTAGACTAGCCCATGGCTCCCGCTGCTGTCAACGAGAGAGAGAGAGAGAGAGAGAGGCTTCTCTCAGGCACAGCGCTGAATCTAGATAGGACTTTAGTAAGTATAAAGGGGATAGTATTTGGGGGTGCTGAACAGGAAAGGGTGAGACTGAATTAAGGTAAAAAAATAAATAAAATGCCTTCTGTTTTAAACCCACTTTTTACCTAGACAAGCCATTCTCAACCAGGGTTCCTCCAGTACCTTTAGTGACTCCTTGAGGTGTAGCTGATTGACCTCCCATCTGATTGTGTTATAATTGCAGGACGACCATCTTTTTTTTGGTTGTCTGAAATGGTGGGATTCTGACAACTATTATGCCCCGTACACACGGTCGGATTTTCCGATGGAAAATGTCCGATCGGAGCGTGTTGTCGGAAATTCCGACCGTGTGTGGGCTCCATCGGACATTTTCCATCGGATTTTCCGACACACAAAGTTGGAGAGCAGGAGATAAAATTTTCCGACAACAAAATCCGTTGTCGGAAATTCCGAACGTGTGTACACAAATCCGACGGACAAAGTGCCACGCATGCTCAGAATAAATAAAGAGATGAAAGCTATTGGCCACTGCCCTGTTTATAGTCCCGACGTACGTGTTTTACGTCACCGCGTTCAGAACGATCGGATTTTCCGACAACTTTGTGCGACCGTGTGTAGACAAAACAAGTTTGAGCCAACATCCGTCGGAAAAAATCCTAGGATTTTGTTGTCGGAATGTCCGAACAAAGTTCGACCGTGTGTACGCCCTATAAGGATGGCATTTGCCAAGTGTTGCTCTCTTCCCACTGCTTCCTTTTTCCAAAGAGGTTCCCCAAACTCAAAAAAAAATATTAAGGGTTCATCTGAGATAAGATTGAAAAAGGTTGACGAAACATGGGATATATGCCTACAGGCAGGGCCGGTTACCTCTGTTTCGCAATCGCACAGACTGTCTCATTTATTCTTACTGCATAGGGCCTACTGCACACCTGTACAACTACAGCGATGGGGTAGGAGAGACTCTTCTTTATGTCCCAAACGTTGTGGGGAGGAGGGATCTCTAATTCATCTGATGTGGCGTTGCCCCAAATTGCATCAGTATTGGGGCAGCGTTACTGAAGTTATTTCCACAGTCTTTCAGATTAGGGTCCCTTTGACCCCCTAATATGCATCTTGGGAGCGGTAGATGAGGAGATATATTCTCCCCCTGTTAATATAGCTGTGATCAGATTACTCTATTTGGCCCCTAGGATGGTGGCCAGGTTCTGGTTATCTATACATGTACCAACCAAAAAACAATGGGTAGAACAGGTCAACTATATCCTTATTAGGGAGCATTTAACATATCAGCATAGAAATGCATCCCGGAAATTCTATTCCATATGGCAACCCTGGCTGGAAACACCTGGATTGGCACCCCCACGATTGGTTATGCATAGATTACTACAAGTATAAAGGGTACTGACAATCTGGTGTGGGGCGGAACCTAACTTGAATATAAACCAATGAGGCAGGGCAGTAGGTGTATTCATCCTCTGACTAGACGAAGTTGAACTCATATGTTTGAGCAGACTATGGGCAATGTTGTTTGTTAGATAATCCGTTGGTCATTTATTGGCTGTGTTGGGTCGGAGAGTCCATGCTCTCCTACACAACACACCTCTCCTTCTAAATGTTAAAACAATTTCTTCTGGCGCCACTGTTGTACTGATCTTTATTTGCACAATGCATATTCTGCCAAGATAACATATGTCATTTTTGGCAATTTGATTTATACTATGTTTTTTGTTTCTGGTGGCACAATAAACAAATTTTCTGATTAAAAAAAAAAAAAAAAAAGCTTGAAAAAGGCTGTTCTAGACCAAATCCTTTCCAGCAATTGACCGGTACATTAATGAAGTACATACTAGCTTTCAGTAAGGTACAAACACTGTTCATGAACTATAAAATGTTTAATTGCATTTAAACAGAAGCGCTGCATTATGATGTAATAATGAGGTATTGTTCAAAATATGGAAGTGCATTATAATGATGTCTTGTTGGTGGACATATTTAAAATGCTATATGGCCAACCTATCTAAACAAATTTTTAAAAATGCACTTTTTTTTTTCCACTGAAGGTCTAGTTTGCTTCGGAAAGAGACTAGGAGCTGTTAACCTTCTGAAACTGATTACTCTGATCTTTCATTTCTTCTATAACCAGGGCTCACTCTGCTGATAAATTGACAGATATTTTTTTTTAAATTAGAGGATATGTGTGCATATAGTCTGTGTATTTTGACCCTATATTTAGTACAGACCATTCTTAGACGTGGACCTGACCTTCAATGCGTTATTTCCTTTAGAGGGCAGAGCCACTGTTTAGTGTGCTGTCATTAAAGAGAGGAGGGGAAATGATAGTGTACACTGTGAGATCCTTCATGTGCTATGTTAATATTTTTGTACATTTTGACATGTTTCTATTGTGCCCAGTTTTGAATTTGAATACCCCACATGGTCTATATGAGTTGATGTAAAGTAGAACTGAAAGTTCTACGTTTAAAAACTGCTACTCCTAGCAACAGCTTCTACACCTAATCATTTGGCAGAGAAATACTTTATAACTGGCAATGTAAATGCTCCAATTTAGAATGGAGGTAGCTTTCCTTTTCGGCTGCTGAGAAGGGGCGGTGTGATGTGCAATTTGTTTTTGCTAACTTTTAAGGGCACTTCATTCACTGTCACTGAACAGCAGCACAGTCCATTGTCAGTGCATTGACATGCAGTGCCTACCTGTGTGCTGCAGTAAAATCCAGCATGTTTACATTTTACTGGAGATTGTTGCAGTGTGAGCAGGACATATAGAAAACAATTGCTTTCTATGTGTGGCATTCATCCAGTGCAGGAAATCCCCAGTCAGTGGTGTGTGTGTGACTGAGCCCTGAAACTGATCCATGCCCTAATTGTGTATCGCTTTTATGTTCATTGTTTTTATTTGAGTAGCAGCAGAAAACTGTTGTAAGATATTAATTTTTTTTTTTTTCTTGTTGCAGCGCCACGGCATGCTAAGCGAGCAAGAACTGAGTATTGCCATGATGGTGACCTCACGAGAAGTTTTCAATGCACTTTCCCAGCTTGTCCCATGTGTTGGTTGTCGAAGGAGTGTGGAACGCCTTTTCACTCAGCTTGTGGAGTCTGGAAACCCTGCTCTGGACCCTCTCTCAGTGGGTGCAAAGGGTGTGCTAACTCTTTCACACAGTTGTATGACTGATGCCACAAAGTTGTACACGCTGTTTTATGTGCGGGGGTGAGTAGCATTTCATTCTTCATTGGTTTGTAGATTTTTACCACATGAGCTTTATTTTAAATTTGACTTAAAAAAAATTCCTATACACTTCTTTTTTTTTTTTTTTTTTTTTTCCTCCCCACCTTTTGGTGACGAGTATATATTATAAATATGCTGTTTGAGTACTAGAAATGGCTTAACCATTTTTTTTTTTTCGGCACCCCATAATTGGATAAGCTTAGGACATATTTTTCCCTCCCCTGTAAATATTATTGCTGTTCAATTCATACCATGTGCCACTGTAAAGACAAAAAGGTTTATGTTGTGGCTAATATACACTGACATTTACCTTTCTAAGAGGCTGCTGAGAAGTGGCAAACAAATTGGTGTCTAATTCAACCATAGATATAAAAAAAAAAAAAAAATTGTCGTATGCATGCTACTATGTAAGTACCGCTTGTACCTCTCACATGCAAGCTGCGTATTGTCACCAAGTATTGGTAGGTTGCTTTGACAAGCCTTGTTCTGGCTAACAAATAGATTTCCACATAATGATTTGGTTACCATGTTTGTTTCTTCTTTTTTTTTTTTTTTTTTTTTTGTGAAATTATGTTCACTGTAAAGAATTGGTCCTATAGTGGATACTGGAGTCCTTATCTGATATGTACAATGTTCCCATGTTTAGCGTTCCAAAGTGCTGTGTATGTATAGTTTCAATTATCTGGCCAGTAGAAGTAGGTGAGCATTTCTTCTGCTCTGCATAGTGATCTGTTGTCGCCAGTGACGGGGATGGTAGTTGTGCTATGGCCCTAATACCCGTATCTTTAAAGTCCCAACAGATAGCAGGAGCCATGACATACTTTGGATGTAGAAACTTTTGGAATCCCAGAGTGCTGGCTGAAGTAGTCATCTAGAACGGAGTCTGAGTTTAGAAACCAACTTCCCCAACACACAGAAGGGTGTTTTTGTACTGATGCTGTATGCTACCTTTTAAACAGTTTGTTTTTAAGCGACAGGCTTAAAGTGGTTGTAAAGGCACAAGGTTTTGTACCTTCATGCATTCTATGCATTCTATGCATGAAGGTAAAAGTAACCTGTGTGCAGCAGTGCCCCCTCTTGATGCAGCGATATCAATGAGAGCCTTGCCTCCACGAGTGCCATTGGCCCCTGCTGCTGTCAATCGCAGCCAGCGAGCCAATTAGGAGGTAGAGTGTGACCGAGCCACAGCTCTGTGTGTGAATGGACACAGCCGTGGTTCAGAAGCTTGCCACTTGGGTACCCCTGGGCATCCTGCAGGAGGGAGAAGCCAGTAGCGCCAGCGAGAACACCGAGAAGAGGAGGATCCAGGTTGCTGTGTGCAAAACCATTGCACAGAGTAGTCGAGTATGACATGTATTTTTGTTTTGTTTTTTGTTGTTAAATATCGTTTTAATTTAAAGACCTCTTACTGTGTGCCTGCTTGATACTTAATTTACATCTTAACCATAAAGTGTCTTGGTTCAGAAACTGTTTACATACAGAACACAGTGACTGCATGGGCCTAGCTTCTAAAATATTAGTGTGCTGTTGACAAAAAGCCATCTCAAAGAAGTAACGTTTTGACCATCATTGTCTGTTTTTCAGGACTAAACTGAGCAATATGATTGAAGCAATTCCAAAAAGCAAGAAGAATAAAAGATGCCAGCTTCATTCACTAGATACACACAAGCCAAAGCCGTTAGGGTAAGTTTTGGTAGGCTTACCTTTAGTGAGTTTATACTGCTGTATAAGAGAATGTTGGTAATTAGTTTGTAATATTAAAAATATTTTCTGAGTAAAAGTTGAACTCCGAAATTGGCTTCTTCTTCTTTCTTTTTTTTTTTTTTTTTTTTTTTTTTTTTATAGGAAACCTCTAGAAACGTATTTTTAGTTTGGACAGACTGGAAGAGGGATTAGAACACCTGTCAGGTTTTCATTGCTGTCTGTGTCCGTTGGGAAGAGTCACCCTCTTGTTTACCGTAATCATCGAAAGTGAGAGAAAATTTTGGGTTGTCCCCAGAACATTGAGAGGAAATCCTATCTAGTTCTGGTGACAACCATGGATTCCCTAATTTTGGGGGGGGGTGTTTCACTTACTGTTGGCTTTGGGACAGGAAGTGAACAGAAATCTCTTAAATGGAACACAGATTGCAAGAAGAAATCTGATAGGAGTTTTAACCATCCCTTACTCAATGTAAAATGGAGAAAAAATGTTTTTTTGGTTCTGCTTTAATTGTAATTTAATTTTTTTTTTTTTTTTTTTATCAAATTCCCCTCAGAAAAGCACACTCCTTTAGCTGAGCATGCCTAGGCACTCGTGCTTAAAGCCTCATGATTTATATATCAGAGTTGAGCCATCTAAGGCACCGCTGCTTCTGGCTGCTAGTCTTAATAGATTTAAAGTGGTTTTAAAGCCTTAAGCTTCTTCACCTTAATGCGTTAAGGTAAAAAACATTTTTGTGCTGCAGACCCCCACCCCACCTTCTTTCCTGAGCCTGATCCAATCCAGCGACATGCTCAAGAGCAGCGGCCTTTGGTTCCCGCTGCTGTCGATCAAAAGCTGTGACACAGGAGTGGGGGCAGGGCCGAGTCCCGCTGTCTGTCAATGAACGCAGCAGTGGGACTCAGGAGCGAGCATGCACAGGTGCCCCCATGGAAAGCGGATTTCCATGAAGGCACTTGCCGAAGAGGGGCCTGGAGTACTGGCAGGGAACCCCAGAAAAAAGAGGATCGGTGCTGCTCTGTGCAAAACCATAGCACAGAGCAGGCAAGTATAACATAACATGTTTGTTTTTAATAAAAAACAAAAAATGGGCTTTAACACTTTAAGTGACATTTTGGTAATATTACTACTGTGTTGCTCGCTGTTCTTTGCTGGAGGCTCTGACACGAGGAAGCAAATCTCTACCTCTACTAAATGGCCGCCTCATAAGAGACCGTGTGGAGCAGGGCATGTTAAGTCGGTAATAGGGGAAATATCAGCTGCTGGAAGACCAAAGGCGTTACTAGTGACTTGTCCTTTGCCCCCTACCTGCCAGTTTATGGGCACAGCTTCTATCATTCAGTTCCTCATCACCCATTTAACTGTTCTGTTGTACAGTAAGACAGCTTACCATGTAACAATGTAAATTTGGCTGTGTGTAAACTGTAAGCATTAAGCAATTCAAGGCTATGCAGTGAAATTTACCTCATCTCTTTATAGGGGAAACTGGATGGATATTTGGGAAGTCATGTCCCAAGAATGCCGTGATGAAGTGGTTTTAATTGATTCAAGCTGTCTTTTGGAAACTTTGGAAAATTACCTACGGAAACACAGGTAATTTCACCTCGATTTTTGTGCTAGCTGATATTAGGGCAATTTGAATAATACTGTCTTTCATTGTACTTTAATCCTTTGTTCAGTCCTGAGTTTTTGATGCATAATTCCTAAAACTCAACAGTGCTCAAGATGAAGAATCCCATTCTTTTCCATGGGCCCGTTCACACCTGACTTTATCATGTCATGTAACTTTCAAAAAAGTACTCCGCTTTTTAGGGAAGAATTGCATGTTTTTTGCCCCAGTGATTTTTTAACGGGAGCACTTTCAGGTGCTCTGAAAGATATGGCCTATTTAAAGCGATTGTAAACCTAGGAAGGAAAAACCCCTGCAAGACAAAGGCATAATGTGCATCGCATACTAGCACATAATGAAATGCTCCCCTTTAAAACGAAGCCCTCTCAGCGGTGCCCGGTCGCCACTGAGTGGGCTGACACTTTCTCCTGTCCTTTCCTTTCTTTAGCAATTGCCGGTGCTGTGAGTGGTGGGAGCCGCGATAATGTCACTCCCGTGCATGCACGCTGCAGCCCTCTGTTCCGGCACGGTAAGCCGGACCTTCAGAGTGGCAGCGCCTCTGACATCAGCAGCTGCATGCAGGGTGAATATCTCCTAAACCAGTGGTTCTCAACCCTTATGGGCTTACCTGTAGGTAAAAATCACAAAGCGGGGTCTACAGCCGCTTTAAGTGTCTATGGGGGGGTCAGGGCACCTGGTTTTGACTTTCTCCTGACTTATTTGTTTATTAAAAAAAAAAAAAAAAAAAATCACTAGAGCTTAGAGCTGCACAATTCTGGCCAAAATGAGAATCATCTTTTTTTTTTTTTTTTTTTTGCTTAAAATAAAAAGATCATGATTCTCACGGCGTAAAATCTTTCACATTAGACAAAAAAAAATTGGGCTAACTTTACTGGTTAGGTGTGTTTTTTTTTTTTTTTTTTGTTTTTTTTTTTTTTTTTTGTTTTTTTTTTTTTTTGTTTTTTTTTTTTTGTTTTTTTTTCAATTTTATCCTGTAAGTAAAGTCTCACCATTATATTGCTGCTTGAGCTAGTCATTCTGATTTTATTATCTGGCACAGTCTTCCTTCAGCCTTGCTTTTGGAGTCTGACCTGGGAATGGCCTACACTGGGTTTTATGTAAGCCGCTTTCTAAACTCCATTCTGTAAAGTTAGTTGTGGAGTGCTTTCCATGTCCATAGCCAGGCTCAGCACTTGCCCTATCGCTGAAGACTTGAGTTTGTTGGTTGAGCACCAAGAGCTACCTCATTTACTTATGTAACTGGGTGCCTTTATTCCTCAGTTTCCACCTTGGAAGAGGTTAACACTGTGGGACTTCACATTGATATCATATGCTGAGTGGAGTGTCATGTGCGCAGGCTCTATGCTTACAGTATCAAAAAAGCTTCTCCCTGTGCCTGCTTGCAAGAGATGTGGATCATCCATTTTCAATTTCTTCCAGCTGCCTGCCTACAGTGACTTTGGTCTCCTTCAGGCATCCGACTCTCACTGCTACCAGCTGTCTATATTTCATGAGTACCTGAGCCTTGCCTCTTACCCTGAGCCTACACATTGACTTATGCTGGCCATACACTATACGAAAAAGCGGCCGAACCCACTTTCAAAACACGAACATTCGGCCGTGAATGAAAACTATAGTGCCGTGATGTAATGACCGATCGTTCAGTGGACATAAATTTAATACATTTTGTTCAGGGTTTTTTTTTTTTTTTTTACATATACCTAGTGCAGACCGATTGGACGGGAAATACATTAACCTTTTCATTTATCGTTCATTCGGCAGAACATTTCCAAACTTGGGACCTTTTTGAGCCGAAAAAACGGACAACTATTATCGATTTTGTGCTCATTAACTAGACTAAAAATGAACTAACTGTCTAAATGACCGAATTTCAGCCGATTTTTCGTATAGTATATGGCCAGCATTAGTGCCTAGAATCACAACATGTCTTATTCTGGATATGGGGAGGAAATTCCTGCTGCTTTAGTTTCCCCCAGCTCACCCTCCACTAGCAGCGTGCCTACTGATGCTGCTAGAGTTATGTTGTCCGCAGCTCTTGCAGTCTACCCCTTTCTCATAGTACTGCTTACCTCTGTCGCAATGGACTACACCCTCTACCCTTTCAGCTGAGGTTTTTACTGTGGTTAAGAAGACATTTATAGCCTAAATCAACCCAGTTGACTTATTACCATTAAATAACTTTTGGATTAACTTTTTGTATTGTGCATTGCTTAAACTTTTTGAATATGGCAGCCTCTGCTCTAGTTTCAAGTATTTTCTCTCTCCTTTATTATCTTCAAAAACTGCATAGATTAAAATATTTTTCTTGACAGGTTTTGCACAGATTGCAAGAATAAAGTACTCAGAGCATACAACATTTTAATTGGAGAACTGGACTGTAGTAAAGAAAAGGGCTATTGTGCTGCGCTGTACGAAGGTCTTCGGTGTTGCCCACATGAACGACACATTCATGTCTGCTGTGAGACGGACTTCATTGCTCATCTCCTGGGTAGAGCTGAGCCAGAGTTTGCGGGAGGATATGAGTATGTAACCTGCTAGAATGGGCTCCCTAGCACTTTGTTTACTTTTATTTTTTTTATTTTAATATTGGTGTTTTTTGTTTTTAAAGTGTAAATATAGGCAGATATAAAGTTCAGTTATGTATTAATGTATTTGAATTGGCCTCCTGTAAACTCCTGCACATGCACACATTTTGTTGTGCATCTGTTGGCTTGTGAGATGTCTTTTTAATATTTATACTTCAAGCAGGTTAATGTTATTTAATTCTCAATGTTTTTCACCTTTACTTTTGTAACCTGTATATAAAGTGCTCAAAAACTTTTTTTTTACTTTTTTTTTTTGTCGTCCCCCCTTAAGGCGAAGGGAAAGGCATGCTAAAACAATAGACATTGCACAAGAAGAAGTCTTGACATGCCTGGGAATTCATCTCTATGAGCGTCTGCATCGCATCTGGCAGAAATTAAGAGCCGAGGAGCAGACCTGGCAAATGCTGTTTTACCTTGGTGTTGATGCCTTACGCAAGAGTTTTGAGGTACATTTTTTTTTGTTTTTGTTTTTTGTAAGATCAAAGCTTAGTTTTAGGCCTCATTCGCACAAGGCGGACTCCGTTTCCACGGAGCCCCGCCTCGGTCCGCCGGCTCAGCGGGAGATCTCTCCGTTGATCTCCGCTGAGCCGGCAGGTGACAGGTCCCTCTCTGCTCACTGAGCGGGGAGGGGCTTGTCAGGCGCCGCTGCTGCCTATGGAGGGATTGGATGAAAATGGACAGCGTGTCCGTTTTTTGCCAGATCTCACCCGATCTGTCAGCGACGAATCCGGACGTAGGGCCATCCGTCTGCTCTTAGCAGATTGGACGGGGTCGGATGTCAGCGGACATGTCTCCGCTGACATCTGTCGCTCCATAGGCTAACATGGAGTGCCCGTTCAGGTCCGCCATGAAAACTGACAGGCGGACCTGAACGGTCCGATCGTGTGAAAGGGGCCTTAGGGTTGTGTGTGACAAAAAAAATCTTGGTAACTACAGCTAGAAGCTTTTCCAGTACTGCCCATTGCCAACAGATAACTCATCCATATCTCCTGTTCTTCAATAAGAAGAGAAGAACACATGTTTATTTCTATGATACTGTGGCAGAGAATCTAAGTGTTGGGGATGGACTGATCCAGATAGGGACATAAAGTTTGACCGACTGATGCATGTGAGGAACCTGCTGTTCCACTTTTGGTGTAATGGTTTAGCCCTTTTTCTTATTGAGCATATTCAGCTACTAGGCATAAAAATGGTATTTCATGCAATTTCTGCTTAGTTTCTCAACCAACCGGGTTCCCCCAGGGTGCCACACGCATGAGACCCAGTTTTCTTATAGATGAGCATCATAAGTTGCCATGATGCAAGTAGGCCAGCCTCCAGCGCCATACCCATTGACACTCTCTAGGACCAGGAGGCACAGCTCACCCGTACCATGGCAATGCATGGCTCTGAACCGAAGCAGGCGGCATGCAGGGATGCCCCCAGCATTTGGGGAAAAGAAAAAAAGTCTGCTTCCTCCAGACTTCTGCTTCCAAAAAGTAGGGCTTTGATGTGATTGGGGTTGGGTAAGCTCTGTGACTGGGGACTTATGTATAAGGTCCTCTGATGTAAAGTGGGCTCTGATGTGAAGTTAATCTATGAAGGCGGTTGTGTGCTTTGTTCCAGGCTCAGATTTCCCATTGATAAGTAACTTTTACCTGTTTTATTTTAAACTGGGTGTGCCTCGATTTTTGCATACTTTTAAAAGGTGCTGAACTGACCAAAAGATTGAGAAATCCTGTTCTAGGCCAAGCAATATTTGGCTTGGAGTGGTACTAAAATTTTTAAAGTGCTATGTTCCACATAGTCATGCGGGTCACAGTCCATAACTACTTGACCCCCAGGTCAATTCTCGCATACATGTATACATCTCTCACATGTAAAAATTAGCATTTTTATACCAAATACTTAGAACCTTGCATAGCCCCTTGGGCTGCCGCCATGACCCTGGTAGAACCATTGAAACCTGAGGGCGTATTGGTACATTCATTTGGGGGAAGTGGTTAATCTGCTTTTACAGTTAAACAGCAAAGTTAAGTTGAAATTGAACTGCTGGGTGCTCACCTGCTGTATCCAGTTAATGTGTATGGGCCTCAGTGCCCATGTGAACAGTGCCTGAAGGTTTGTTAACCTGTTCCTGAGCAGCCGCCGCAGTTTTACTGCGGCAGCATGGCATGGGTGGGCGAAGGGACGTTACTTTGCGGCCGCGACGATCGGATTCTTTTCAGAACCGATCAGTCTCAAGGCCCAGCCCAATGATTTTTTTTGGCCTGGACCTGCAGATCGGTTCTGACGAATGAAATGCATCTCCCTCTCTGGAATTCTTTAAAGTTTTAACCCTTTGATCACCTCGTCACCTGTGATCACTGTATTAGTGTCACAAGTGACACTGGTTAGTTGTTTATTTTTTTATAGCGTCAGGGCTCCCGCTGTACATTACCATACTAAAAAGGTTAACCCCCCCCGATCACCCGGCGGGTGATATCAGTTAGGTTTTAGCGTTGGTTAGGGTCTGCGTCACCTCAGGCAGCGGCAGATTAGTGCCAGTAGCGCTAACACGCATCATACACCTCCCTTAGTTGTATAGCGTCTGAACGGATCAATATCTTTGATCTGATCAGAACTATAGCGCCCCCAATAGTTTAGGGTTCCCAAAAACACAGCGTTAGTGGAATGAGCCCAGATACCTGCTAGCACCTGCGTTTAGCCCCTCCGCCCAGCTCACCCAAGTGCAGTATCAATCGATCACTGTCACTTACAAAACACAACACACATAACTGCAGCATTCGCAGAGTCAGGCCTGATCCCTGCGAATGGCAACATTTTTTTTTGGTAGCGTTTGAAGCAGTCGCTGACGGTCGAGTGCTCGCCCCCCCCCCCCCTCCCCCCTGCGAGTCTCACTAGTTGTACCAGTAAATTTAAAGGCCAAAATGTCCAATCGAAGGTACATTAATGAAGAGGCCTACGTGTTTCTGAGCATGACAGATGTGTGAAGAACTCCTCGCCCATCTGTCAGATTCCGAATACGAACCTGCAACGGTACCCTGACAGATAGCTCTGAAGACGGAGTTGTGGTCCCTGCCAAGGTCAGGCGTATCCGACCTCGTTCTTCTGTTGTTGTGGAGGTGCAAGAAACGCAGGGCTCTCGTATAGAGCAGAGAGCCAGTACTAGTGCCACTCGTCCCTCTGGTGAACTAGCACCAGAGGCCTCGTACATCCTGGTCGTACGTTCAGCACTGCAGTAACAATTGGTGATGTGGCAAGTTCCATAAGTGCAGTTCAAGCTGGTGAGGTTGCTAGCACAACTAGTGTCCAGCCACCAAAAAGACAAAGGCAGACCTGTCGAGCCCATAGTGTCCTTCCTACTGCATTTGCCAATCCGAATTGGGAGCCCACTACTTCTGCAGCACCCGGAATTCAGGTGGAAACAGTTGATTTTATGTCCCTTGTTCTCTGCCTCCATGACCAGGACCCGATATGTGCAGGTCTTGCGGTTCATGCATTTCAATGACAATGGGCTCTGTTGTCCTCAGTGTGACCCTGAATACGATCGGCTCTACAAAGTTCATCCCCTCGTAAACCACTTCAACCAGCAGTTTGCAGCCTTGTTTACTTCCGATCAAGTTGTCTGCGTTGATGAGTCCCTGATTTCGTTTTCTGGCCGCTTGTCATTCAAACAGTATCTTCTCAGCAAGCGTGCCAGATATGGGGTCAAGATGTATAAGCTCTGTGACAGGGCAACAGGCTATACATATAGTTTTATGGTTTACGAGGGAAGAGATAGTCGAGTGGAGCCAGAGAACTGCCCAGACTACATGGGGAGCGCTGGCAAGATTGTGTAGGACTTGGTATCACCCTTATTCGGAAAGGGGTACCACTTGTACGTGGACAATTATTACAGAAACGTGTCACTTTTTAGTCACTTGTTTGATCGTGGAAATCTGGCACGGCGCGATCTAATCACCGGGGCTTACCCCAGTGGCTTGTAGATTCCCGTCTTAGGCTGGGGGAGAGAGCCTGCTTGAGATGTAGTAATTTGCTCACAGTGAAGTGGAGGGATAATAAGAATGTTTTCGTTCTTTCCTACCTTCACGCAGACACAACGTTTCAAATTCAAATGGCGACTGGTGTTGTGGAGAAACCCCTCTTGTGTCCACGAATACAACCTTAACATATGGGGGGGGGGGGGGGTGGACCTCAACAACCAGTTGTTGGCGCTGTACCTAATTGCCCGTAAGGCCACACACTGGTACAAAAAAGTCTTTTTTTTTTTTTTTCCAATTGGCTCTGCTGAATGCTTTTGTGCTATACAAAGCTTCAGGACGAACTGGATCCTTCCTTAAATTCCAGGAAGAGATCCTCACAGCCCTTCTGTTTCCAGACGGTGCTGTGTCCCAACTTCTCAATCCAAATGCAGTGAGCTGGCTGAATGAGAGGCATTTTCTGTATGTACTCCCTGGTACCCCTACCCAAAGAAATCCCTAAAGAAGATGACGTGTCTGCAGAAAACTCGGATATAGGCATGACACCAGCTTTTATTGTCCCTCCCTGTTCTGACCAACCTGGTCTTTGCATTGGTGAATGTTTCGAACACTACCACTCACTAGTGGAGTATTAGCGTAGGGTACAGCATTGCACAGTCCTAGGGCACACTTACACAGGGTCACGAAAGATGAGATGGCCATCACATTTTGAGACCCTAATCTGGAACATTTACAGTTTATAGAAGTTCAAAAAAAAAAAACACAAAAAAATAAAGCCAAAAATAGTTGTGGTTTTATTTTTCTTCGCTCTATTGTTACTGTATTTTAGTACTGTAATGTTTTATTTTTTACTGTTTTATGTTTTTTTGTATTTGCTATGCAGGTATGGTATGTCTTACTGTTATGCTGTAATGTTACTTTTGTTTTATTGTTGACCATCATTTGCTTAGCAGGTACGCCATTCAGCTGCAGAACAGGTTTATTTATTCTGACAGCAACAGCGTTTTCTCCCACGATACGTAAAGTCATGACTCCAGCTCTGTAGGAGGTGATTTCACAACCACAGTTAAAAAAAAATGGTGCATATATGTCCATCATTAGAAATGGGTGGATGAAGGGCGGTATTCTAATGGTGGGCATACCCACCAATCAATTCTTCTTCTTTCTTCTTCTTTCTTCTTCTTTCTTCTTCTTTCTTCTTCTTTCTTCTTCTTCTTCCTTCTTCTTCCTTCTTCTTTCTTCTTCTTCCCCACAGGTAGCATGAAAAAAAGAACATTACAACATATGCCTTTATCTTGGTATCATTCTTTTCAGCCAGCGGTGGGCTTTCCTGTAAATGCAATCCTAGCGGCTAATTGGGGGTGTCCCCCATCGTTTTCCATGGGTTTTCTCGGACTCTCCTGTCCCAACAGGGAACCCGAGAATGCAGCCGGTGGTTCCGCCAGCTGACCATAGAGCTGATCAGAGACCAGAACGGCTCCAACCATCTCTATGGCCTAAGAAACCGGAAGCTACGAGCATTTCATGACTTAGGTGTCGCCAAATATAAGCAGCGCCATTAGGAAAGCATTTATCGCACTGATCTTGGTGTGGTCAAATGCGTTGAGGGCAGAGAGATCTAGAGTTGTTTCAAAAAGAGTACCTGTCACTACCTATTGCTATCATAGGGGATATTTACATTCCCTGAGATGACAATAAAAATGATAAAAAATGAAAGGAACAGTTAAATATAATAAAGCAAAATAAATTATGGGAAAAAAGCACCCCTGTCCCACCATGCTCGTGTGCGAAGGCGAACGCAAGCGTCGGTCTGGTGTCATATGTAAAGAGCAATTGTACCATGCATGTAATGTATCACCACAAAGGTCAGATCGAGGGCAGTAATTTTAGCAGTAGACCTCCTTTTGTAAATCTAAAATTGTAACCTGTAAAGGCTTTTAAAAAATATATGTAGTTTGTCGCCGCTGCACATTTGTGCGCAATTTTAAAGCATGTCGTGTTTGGTATTTATGTACTCGGCATAAGATCATCTTCTTTTGGGCAATATAGTGTGTTTTAGTGCATTAAAATTAAAAAGTGTTTTTTTTTTTTTACCAAAAAATTGCGTTTGAAAAATCGCTGCACAAATACTGTGTGAAAAAAAAAATTGCAACACCCACAATTTTAATCTGTAGGGCCTTTGCTTTAAAAAAATGTTTGTTGGGGGGGGGGGGTTCTAAGTAATTTTCTAGGAAAAAATGTTTTCATGTAAACGAAGTGTCAGAGGGCTTTGTCTTCAAGTGCTTAGAGTGAGTAATGTGCGACATAAGCTTCTAATGTTGTGCAAAAAATGCCAGGATAGTTCATAACCCCCCCAAATGACCCCTTTTTGGCTAGTAGACAACCCAAGCTATTTGCTGATAGGCATGTTTAGTCCATGGAATGTTTTATATTTTGCCACAAGTTTAGGAAAAATTACAAACTTTTTCTTTTTTTTCTTTTTTTCTTTTTTTTTCTTTTTTTTCTTTTTTTTCTTTTTTTTCTTTTTTTTCTTTTTTTGCACAAAATTGTCACTAAATGATATATTGCTCAAACATGCCATGGGAATATGTGGAATTACACCCCAAAATACATTTTGCTGCTTCTCCTGAGTACGGGGATAACACATGTGTGGGACTTTTTGGGAGCCTAGCCGTGTACAGGACCCCGAAAACCAAGCACCGCCTTCAGGCTTTCGAAGGGAGAAAAATGGTGATTTTTCTCTTCCTCACTACCTATCACAGTATCTGAGGCCATGAAATGTCAAGATGGCATAGCACAACCCCCCCCAAATGACCCCTATTTTGCAGCTCTCATTTGTTTTTGAAAATAAAAAAAAGAAAAATTTAGTTTTTTGTTTTTTCAGTTTTCAAAACTTTGTGACAAAAAGTGAGATCTGCAAAATACTCAACATGCCTCTCAGCATGTTGGGGTTTTGTGCTATCATGACATTTCATGGCCTTCTAAACTGTGATGGGTAGTGTGGAGTGAAATAAAAAATTTACGCCCTTAGAAATCCTGAAGGCGGTGCGTGATTTTCGGGGTCCTGTATGCAGCTAGGCTCCCAAAAAGTCTTACATGTGGTATACCCATACTCAGGAGAAACAGCAGAAAGTATTTTGGGGTGTAATTCCACATATAGCCATGGCATGTGTGAGTAATCTATCATTTAGTGACAACTTTCTGTAATTTTTTTTTTTTTCGCTTGTGACGAAAAATGAAATGTTTAGTGGGCTCAACATACCTCTCAGCAATTTCATTGAGATGTCTACTTTCCAAAAAGGGGTCATTTGGGGGTGGGGAGGGGGGTTGTACTGCCCTGCCATTTTAGCACTTCAAATTAGATGGGCAGTCATAAACTAAAAGCTGTGTAAATTCCAGAACATGTACCCGTTTGTAGACGCTATAACTTTTGCGCAAACATGCGCTTATTAAATTTTTGGGTAAAAAAAGACACGTGGCTGAATACATTTTGGCCTAAATGTATGACTAAAAACTTGAGTTTATTGGATTTTTATTTTTTATTATTTTTTTTTTAACAAAAAGTAGAAAATATCATATATTTTTTTTTTTTCTCTCCAAAATTTTCGGTCTTTTTCCATTTTATATCTCAATCGCAGAGGCAATCAAATGCCATCAAAAGAAAGCTCTATTTGTTGGGGGGGAAAAAGGACGCAAATTTCGTTTGGGTACAGCATTGCATGACCGTGCAATTACCAGTTAAAGCAGCTCAGTGCCAAATTTCTAAAGTGCTCTGGTTATTGAGCAGCCAAATCTTCCGGGGCTGAAGTGGTTAAGCTACGATCTACATTATAAAAATGAAGTTTTGATATGCTGGTCAAAAGGTTCAAGAGCATATTTTAAACTGAGCAGTGTTTATGCATCTAAACATTGTACTGTAGAATACCAGTTGCTTTGCATTCTGTTTCAAGATACAGCTCCTGTTTTATAGATGACCGTTGAGAAAGTGCAAGGCATTAGCCGGCTAGAGCAGCTGTGTGAAGAGTTTTTGGAAGAGGAGAGGGTTCAGGAGCTCAAGCAAGAAAAGAAGAGGCAGAAGAAGAAAAACAGGAGAAAAAACAAATGTGCATGTGATATGCCCTCATCACCAGAAAGCATGGAGACAATCACAAGTCAGGAAAAGGTATTGACTGCACCTTCAGGTGTATAGTGTGTGTGTGTGTGTGTGTGTGTGTGTGTAAAAACAAAATAGTTGGATTATAACACAATGTCCTTTATGGCTTTAGTTGCAGTCTGTAAACCTTTTAAAAGAAATATATGCGGGCTTGCATTGCTGACCTCTTGAGAATTTGATTGCATAGCTGTCCTGTTATGCCGATCCACTGGCTTCTTAGTCCTTATCTGCATATGTTCTCTGGGTTAGTATCAAAGCAGAAGGGCAGCATGACAACCAGACAGCTACCATTGTCAGATTTAGAAGTGGGCAATTTGTCTCCATGTTTCTCCCAGGTTAAAGTATCCTTTTCTTTAATGTCCTGTACTGTTATGACTGTTTAAGCAGCCAAACTGGTTTCCTGGGAGAATTGAGGCCCTTCCTGAATCTATAAAATCTAGAATAATTCTGACTGTGTGGGTTATTTTTATTTTTTTATTTTTTCAGTCATTGAATTCAATATTGCTATAAATTTTAATAATATAGATTTAAATAATATATATTAACTGACTTTTTTGACATGCAAAAGCTATTTCTCAGGTATAGTGTAAATACGTTGACATAAATTCTTGTCAAACACACTTTCAAAACTGAATAGAAATTCAGAAAGTCTTACGGATTCTTTTTTTAACCACTTCCTGCCCAGCCTATAGCAGATTGACGGCCGGGCAGTGGTTTAGTTATCCTGACTGGGCGTCATATGACGTCCAGCAGGATAACAGCCGCCGCACGCCTGTAGGGGCGCACATCGCGGCAATCTGTGGAGCGGTGTGTCAGTCTGACACACCGCTCCACCGATCTTGGTAAAGAGCCTCCGGCGGAGGCTCTTTACCATGTGATCAACTGTGTCCAATCACGGCTGATCACGATGTCAATAGGAAAAGCCGTTGATCGGCTTTTTCTCACTCGCGTCTGACATAGGCGAGTAGAGGAGAGCCGATCGGCGGCTCTCCTGACGGGGGGGGTCAGCGCAGCCCCCCCCTCGAATGCCCACACTAGACCACCAGGGATGCCACCAGGGATGGGGGCAACATGTGGTTGGCCAGGTATGTATCTCATGACCATCCACATGTGCAAATTATACCCAATCTGTGCCCACAAATGGGCACTGGCTGGCACCATTATATATCAGTGATGCCCAGCAATGCCACCCATCAGTGTCAGTGCCCACCTATCTGCCGCCTATGAGTGCCCGACAGTGCCGCCATGCCGGTGCCCGTCATTGAAGAAGAAAACTTTTATTTTTAACAGAAACAAAAAACGTTTTTTTTTTCAAAATGTTCGGCCTTTTTTTTTTATTTGTTGCGCAAAAAATAAAAACCATAGAGGTGATCAAATACCACCAAAAGAAAGCTCAATTTGTTTGGGTACAGTGTTGCATGACCGCGCAATTGTCATTCAAATTGCGACAGCGCTGAAAGCTGAAAATTGGCCTGGGCGGGAAGGTGTCTAAGTGCCTGGTATTGAAGTGGTTAAAAAGGTCATAATTTTAATGCTCGTTTTGTACTTTTTGTAATGCATTTGTGCAACGAAGAAACAGAATATTTTCATAAAAAATATTGTATGGCAAACTTCACTACCACATGTCTTTATAATCTTTTTGCTTGTTTTATTTTTAGGAGACACCAGGCTTTGCAGATATGGGCTGCAAGTCTTGCAATGGTGTTGAAGACAGCAGCTGTGTAGAAGTGGTAATAACACATGAAAATTCTTCATGCACTTGTCCAAATAGTGGGGATCTGCTGGCGTCTTCAAAAATGAAAAAGGGTATGCTTCTTTTTTCTTAACTGTTTTGGGTGAACTGACCCATCAGATATAGATAAATCAAAAAAGTGTATGTACACATATGTACATGTGTGTATGTACACCCCTCACATTTTTGTAAAATGTTTTCATGTGACAACACTGAAGAAATGACGCTTTGCTACCAATAAAAGTAGGTAGTGTACAGCTTATATAACAATGTAAATTTGCTGTCCCCTCAGCACACAGTCGGTCTAAAAGCTGGCAACAAGTGAGTACACCCCCAAGTGAAAATGTCCACATTGGGGCCAATTAGCAATTTGGTCTCAGGTGTGAATGGGTAGCAGGTGTTGCATTTGGTGTTACCGCTCACTCTCTCATACTGGTCACTGGAAGTTCAGTATGGCACCTCATGGCAAAGAACTCTGAGGGTTAGAAAAAAAGAATTGTTCTACATAAAGACAGCCTAGGCTATAAGAAGATTGCCAAGACCTGAAACTGAGCTGCAGAACGGTGGCCAAGGCTATACAGCGATTTAACCATATGCCGCACACTGCATCAAATTGGTTTGCATGCCTGTCGTCCCAGAAGGAAGCCTCTTCTAAAGATGTTGCACGATGAGAGCCTACAAACCATGTGCTGAAGACAAGCAGACTAAGGAAATGGATTAGTGGAACCATGTCCTGTGGTCTGATGAGACCAAGATAAACTTATTTGGTTCAGATGGTGTCCAGCGTTTGTGTCGGCATACCAGGTGAGGAGAAAAAGACAAGTGTCTTGCCTACAGTCAAGCATGGTGGTGGGAGTGTCATGGTCTGGGGCTGCATGAGTGCTGCTGGCACTGGGGAACTACAGTTCATTAAGAGAACCATGAATGCTAACATGTACCATACTGAAGCGGAGCATGGTCCCCTCCCTTCGGAGACTGGGCTGCAGGGCAGTATTCCAACATAACAACCCCAAACACACCTCCAAGACAACCACTGCTTTGCTAAAGAAGCTGAGGGTAAAGATGATGGACTTGCCAAGCATGTCTCCAGACCTAAACCCTATCGAGCATCTGTGAGGTATCCTCAAATGGAAGGTGGAGGAGTGCAAGGTCTCTAACATCCACCAGCTCGGTGATGTCGTCATGGAGGAGTGGAAGAGGTCTCCAGTGGTAACCTATCAAACTTTGGTGAACTCCATGCCCAAGAGGGTTAAGGCAGTGCTGGAAAATAATGGTGACCACACAAAATATTGACACTTTGGTCCCAATTTGGACATTTTCACTTAGGGCTGTACTCACTTTTGTTGCCAGCGGTTTAGACAATAACGGCTGTGTTAAGTTATTTTGAGGGGACAGCAAATTTACACTGTTATACAAGCTGTACACTCACTACTTTTCTTTGTAGCAAAATGTCATTTCTTCAGTGTTGTCACATGAAAAAAAATAATTACAAAAATCTGAGGGGTGTACTCACTTTTGTGAGATACTATAAATAAAAATATATATATATATATATATATATATATATATATATATATATATATATATATATATATATATATTTATTATACACACATACAGTCATGGCCGAAATTGTTGGCACCCCAGAAATTTTTTCAGAAAATCAAGTATTTTTCACAGAAAAGTATTGCAGTAACACATTTTGCTATACACGTTTATTCCCTTTGTGTGTATTGGAAAAAAAGCAAATTGGACATAATGTCACACAACTGGTCAAAATTCTTGCCACCCTTAACTTAATATTTGGTTGCACACCCTTTGGAAAAAAATTAATGAATTCAGTTGCTTCCTATAACCAATGAGCTTCTTGCACCTCTCATCCAGAATTTTGGACCACTCTTCACCACTCTTCCATTGCAAACTGCTCCAGGTCTTATTGGAGAGAGACCTCTCTCCACAGGTGTTCAATGGGATTTAGATCTGGACTCATTGAGTTATTTTGAGGGGACAGCAAATTTACACTGTTATACAAGCTGTACACTCACTACTTTATATTGTAGCAAAGTGTCATTTCTTCAGTGTTGTCACATGAAAAGAGAAAATATTTACAAAAATGTGAGGGGTGTACTCACTTTTTTGTGAGATACTGTGAATATATAAAGTATGTGTGTGTGTGTGTGTGTGTATATAGATATAGATAGATATATAATGTAGATATAGCTCTATCTCTTAATGAGAATGAACATATAGGGGTTTTTAGGATACGTCATTCATGACCTTTATTTTTTGTTGCTGTTAATTTAAAGTCCTGTGTTTTTGTTTTTTTTTTACCTAACTTTATTTACATTGCCTTCTTCCCTAGTGAGCAAGTATTTGTAAGCCTTGATACTGTTTAACTTGCAGCATGAAGTGCTTGCATTGAAAAGGTATATTTTAAGTTATTTCATATGTTTGCTACAACAGGCTTAGCACCACGTTCCAATGGCAGTGATTGTGGGTATTCATCTAGCATGGAAGGTAGTGAACCAGGATCTCGGGAAGGGTCTGATGTGGCTTGCACTGAAGGAATTTGCAACCATGATGAAGCAGGTAATTGGTATACAGTATTTAGAAAGGACCTGTACTGTCAAAATGACTCATAAATATCTCTCCAATATATTATAAACATGTTTGAGATTAATATTTTGTAGATGAGAACATTAGCACAAGAATAAAATAACTCTTGCAGCTACATCATACAGTTCTTGCAGTTAATTTAATTCCCCATCATGACCTTAGTGTTTGTAAACCATTACATATACTCAGTGAAGTGACTAGCCTCAGGTGATACAGATTAAACCTCTCCTCCTACGTAAGGTGTGGGTTTTTTTTGTTTTTGTTTAACCTGTTATCCGCTTGCCGACCGCCGCCTGTACATTTACGTCAGCAGAATGGCACGGCTGGGCAAATGGGTGTACCTGTACGTCCCTTTGAATTTGCCCCTGTGGGCGCCGCGAGCTCCGTGAGTAGGATCACGGAGAGTCCACGGGGATACCCGCAATCGTCTCACGGAGAGGCTAATGTAAACAAGCATCTCCCCGTTCTGCCTTGTCACTGTCGCTGATCACAGCTCCCTGTGATCAGGAGCGGTGATCAGTGACGTGTCACTCGTAGCCACGGCCCCCCACAGTTAGAATCACTCCCTAGGGCACATTTAACCAAACCACAAATAGCTCATATACAACCCCACTTCCAAAAAAAAGTCCACCTAAAACCACAATGCAATGATTTGCAAATCTCAAACCCATATTTTTTCACAATTGAAAATGGGAAAACATTTCAAATGTTTAAACTTAAAAAAAAAATTAAGAAAAAAATAAAGCTCATTTTGAAATTGCTGGCAGCAATATGTCTCAAAAGTGGTGACAGGGCAACACAAATCTGGCAAGGTGGTACTAACCAGGAAGAACTGGAAGAATATTTTGTAATAAATTAGGTTTATGGCAACAGGTCAGTAACCTGATTGGGTATAAAAACCTCTACCCAACATTACTTCTCAGACACTGACACTTATGTCAAGGTAAAGACGCTTTAATCAAAAAAATGCATCCAAAAATCAATAAAGAGAAACCTCCCAAAAAAATATTCTATTACTGGTACTGACCAGCTCCATCTAGTGGACAATAAAGAAAATGCACTCTCTAAAGCTGGTCATCAGCAAACGGGGAAAGGAGCACTACATTTATCTGTAAGATGCATTACAGTAATCCAATAAAATAAAACTGGGATATAATATGATTAACTATTTTTTAGAAATGTAGATTATATATTTTTATGATATGTACAAAGTGTTTTTCTTAAGGAATGGGCAAACCATCAGCTGCTTCTTATGAAGCCATTAAGATCTGCCAATATTTTAACCCAAATGTGCAATAGTTTTTAATTTTCTAAGTCCAATTAATCTCTAGACGTTAAGATTTCTCTTGCTATTTCTCCCTATGGAGTAAATTTGTCAAAGACCCGCAACTCTGAGGCTGGGTTCACACTAGTACAATGCCAGACTTCGTATGTGATGTGCACAGCATTGCTGTGCACATCACATGCGATGTCTGTGCGATGCGACTTCAGCCATACAAACTGTCTGAAATCGCATTAGCACCAAAATGCTGCAGGACCCTTTATTTTTTTGGTCTGCACTGGCATCGGATTACATGGGTGTTCATACCTATACGATCCGATTACTGCACCATTTGACAGTTCGCACTGCGATCTGCAAACCGATCTGGGGGTGTCATTACCCTTACAGTGACACCCCCAGTGGTTCAGAGGGCAGTGCCTGCCAGTGAACTGCCTGCTAATCATATGCGATGTCGGAACCCGCACAGGAGTCGCACTAGTTCCCGCATCGCATATATGTGAACCCGGGACAGTCTTCCCATGATGCAAGGCATAATGTCTGGACAGACAGTGTTTTTTTTTTTTTGTTTGTTTTTCTTTTTTTCTTATATTTGATATATTTTCCAATCTGTACTTGTAGGGTCAATGTAGTTTTGTCAATGTACGTAAGCTGCAGGGGCATAACAAAACAAAAGTGCCTAGGTACACTGACATGTTAGTGTACTGCTATATTTTAGGATGAATGCAAGACCTATTTTGTGCATTTTTCTGGTTTAGGTTCTGCTCAAATTCACGGTTTCTACTGAAGTAGATTTTTTGCTAACCTTAAACACCCTATCTCTGATCTAAACTATTTGTGCTGCTATACTCTCTTCTCTGTGGTGTCCTCCACAGAATTGTCGCTGTGTGATCAGAACTGGCTTTTTCCCAGGTAGATGTCTAGCATCATATAACTTTTGTCTTGTGAGCCAAGGATGTCAAGGATTTGTCTTCAGAGGTCTCATTATCTGGCTTTCCTGGACTTTGTAGGAGTATACTGCATAGAGTGGTGCCACTCTCTGCAGCATTTAGTAACACTCATCGCCAGAGGGGACTATCGCGCTGCTCGACCGAAGACACCTGGAAAAAGTATAAAAACAAAAGGTGCAGTGTGCTGCATAGATGGTGTTGGGCTTTAAAGTCTAGGTTCACCTTAAAAAAAAAAAAACCTTTTGGCACCCAAGATCCGTGGCTTAAGGGTGCAATGTCAGGCTCCTACATGCTCTTCCTCAGGCTTTCTACCTGTACATCTGTAAGGTCTTTTTGCTAGAAAGCTGGAGGAAGTATCGATGGATTATAGAAGCGCTGATTACCGCACTCATAGTCGGCAGGTTTTCTAGCCTAATGCATTAAGATAAAAAGCCGCCGGTGTGCAGAAGCCCCTCAGCCCCCCTAATGCTTACCCGAGCCCCCTTTAGATCCAGCGATGTAGAAGGAATGTCTCATCTGCCCAGGACTCCCCTCTTCATTGGCTGAGACCGCATCGCTCCGCCATTGGCTCCCATTGATGTCAGTCAGCCAATGAGAATAGAAAGGGGGTCGGGCAGCAGCTCCATGTCTGAATGGACACGGAGCTGGGACCCAGCTCAGGTGCCCCCATAGCAAGCTGCTTGCTGTGGGGTGTATTTAACAGGGAGAGGCCAGGAGCACAGAAGAGGGACCTGAGAAGAGGAGGATCCGGGCTGCTCTGTGCAAATCCACTGCAACAGAGGAGGCAAGTATGACAGGTTTGTTATTTTTTAATTTAAAAATACTTTGCAATCCCTTTAATTCATTCACAGATCTATGGTGCTTAATTTAAATGTGCCAGTGGCTGCGGAGGAAAGGGACCTCCATACAAGGTCACCCTAAATACAGGCGCTAAATGGTTCTAGGGAAAAAGTAATGCCTAACTGTAAGCTAATAAAAGCATCGCCTATGGACAATTTCAGGTACCATAGTTTTTTTGCAATTCTTTTGTTTACCTGCCTCAATTCAAAGCACCAAGACTGATTTCTCTGCAATCTGCATTAATCATTTCTAACAGGCTGTGCATCCCCCAAGGGGGGATCTCCAGCACACAGCCTCATCTGTGCATGTTCCCTATGAGATTGTGTAGAAGGGGTGTGTCCCTCCCCTCAGGTCTCATATTACACTCAGCTTTTCTGAGCTTCCAGAAGCTCAGCTCAGAGAGCTATGTAAATGCTGGACTTTAAAGGGGTTGTAAAGGTAAATTTTTTTTTTTTTTTTTTTTAAATAACAAACATGTTATACTTACCTTCACTGTGCAGCTCGTTCTGCACAGAGTGGCCCCGAACCTGGTCTTCTGGGGTCCCTCGGCGGCTGTTTCAGCTCCTCCCTGCAAGCATTAACCACCTTAATGTGAGCTCCCTCGCATGGTGGTGAGTGCTTGTGGGCGCGCTCCCGTGATACAGCCGGCGGCTATAGCCGCTCGCTGTATCACTCGGCCCCGCCCCCCGGCGCGCCGCGTCATCGGATGTGATTGACAGCAGCGCGAGCCAATGGCTGCGCTGCTTTCAATTCATCCACTGCAGCCAATCGGCGACCAGGCTGAGCTGCAATGAAGATGACGAGAACGAGCAGCGAAGATTCGAGGCGTCAGGTAAGTAAAACGGGGGGGCTGGGGGCGGCGGTATTGTCAAGTCTTTTCACCTTAATGCATAGAATGCATTAAGGTGAAAAAATGTTTACCTTTACAACCCCTTTAAACTGATGTAGAGAATGGGTATATGCAAAATGGCGACCCTTGTGTGCAATTACTATATAGTGCTAATCGACAAGCTGCTGCCATCAATTTTGGTATAGCCCAAAAATGATATATGTATAATCTGTTTGTTGAGGCATTGGCTTAAACCCTAAATACTAGTGAATATGTAAATATTCCAGTGCAATTTATATGAAACAAAACAAATCCATGCAACAAAACTAGTAACAAGTAAAAGTCCTGTTATGATAAATTTTCTAGGCAAAAAAATAAATCTATTTCGCCATCTTTTCTTCACCATGTGCAAAATGGTGATACATGCTCTTCACACTCTATAGTGCTCCACTCTGCCTATGTGCTCCATCACTGACTATGACTTGGTTCAATCACCAGATATCTTTTTGGGCCACCAGGACCCTCACAGCTTATGTAGTTACAATCCTGTAGATGGTGTGTACGTGGTGTCCACATCCTTTACACTTCGATCCAGTATCACCAGCTGGAGAGTCCCAGAATGAAAAACAATAGTGCGATTATCGTGCAATACGTTTAATCTTTAATATTAAAAACATATATGCCAATGCACTTGCATCTCTATATGCCATGAAGCGGCACCAGCTGTAAAATGCTTGTAAAGTTAGTCCTCCCAATTCGTCTCTGAGCCACCGTGCATTCCACCTGACTCGGACGTGACATCGGCAAGACCCGGACGTTCTACCACTGCTCAAGACCTCAATGCATTTCACCGGAAAGGCATCATCAGGAAGTCCTCTGCGGCGAGGATTGTAACTTTACAGGCATTTTACAGCTGGTGCTGCTTATGGCACATGGAAATGCAAGTGCATTGACATATATGTTTTTAAGAAGGATATTTTAAATTAAACTTATTACGCTATTTTTCATTCTGGAACTTCCCTGATGATATTGGATGTAAGAGTAAAGTAGGTGGACACAAAGTACACACTATCCATAGGATTGTAACTACATAAGCTGTAGTCCTGAGTCCTGGTGGCCCCCCGTCATATTAGGTGAGTGGAGCACTATAGAGTGTGAAGAGCATGTATCACTGGTGTAAAAAAGATGGAAAAATAGAAGGGTTTTTTTTTTTTTTTCTCCCTAGAAATTTATCATAACAGGACTTTCACTTGTTAGTTTTGTTGCACGGATTTGTTTGAGGTGTTTTTTTTTGTTTGTTTTTTTGTTTTGGGTTGGCCATCTGTGTCCCATTGCAGAGATTTACCTTCACTTCCTGTCCTACAGCCAAACAGGAAGTGAGAGGAATTCCTTGGGGACCCCCCAGGTCACCAGAACTAGTGTCCCCATTGAAAGATTTCTACTCTATTACTTTTCTGGAGACAAACCAAGATTTGGGTTTTCTTTTACTTTCAGCGATGATGGTAAACAGGACAAATAGAGGGTGAATCTCGGGGGCAGAGACAGCAAAAGAAAATGACGTGTTCTGATCCCTCTCTACTCCATCCAAAAGGAAAAATTTTTTTGCCTTTAGTCCTACTTTAAGCTGGCGACTCAACGCACAGAGGTATAGCATAGAAGACTGCTAATAAATGGGTACAACTTATGTAGGAGGATTTGTTTCATCTCTGTATCACATGAGGCTAGTCACTTCACTGAATATGTGTAGGGGGTTTACAATCACTTTAAAGTTTGCTGTAATTTTTTTTTGTTCAAAATGAAAATGTAAAACTATGCATTTAATATAATATTTTTAATGTTCATTTTCAGGTGAAGATTCATGTGTCAATTGTGACAAGGAAGAAGAAGAAGATGGTGATAGCTGTGTGGAATGTTGGGCCAATTCAGCAGAGGATAGTTTGAAAGGAAAAAATAAAAAGAAGAAAAAGAAATGCAAACCATTTAAATGTGAAAAAGAAAATGTACGATTTATTTATTTTCTGTGTGTGTGTGTGTGTGTCCGTCCACATTTCAGATTGTGTTTTTTTTTCGAAGATTGCATCTAAACCCAAATAAACTTGTCATTGTGAGCAATCCAGGCCCCTTGTCAAGTATTGTATCTGACCTTTTATGCAGGTGCAATTTTAACTGTGCCTCCCTATTGGTCTGGAAGGCTTACTATTGTATTATCTGGCGGAACTGTGTGGGATCAAGCTCAAGCTGCCTATATCTTAGAATTTTAGACTTTCACAGAAATAAACTTTTGCTCATTCCTAACTTTTTTTTTTTTTTTTTTTGTGATGAGCTCTGGTGTGTTTAGACTAGAATCCAAATTTTAAATGTGCAAGCCACCAGGAACCTGTGGCCTTCTCTGTCCCGCAGCCATACATATACATTGCCTTTGTATATGTGCAGCTGCCGAGTGGGGAATGTTTGAGCTATTTCTTTGGCGATAATGATTGGTCTGTTTATGAAAAGTTTGTCATTTTTCATCTGTATTTTAAAATGTGTTTTTTTTGTTTTTTCTTTTCTTCAGCATGCAGCCTGTGCATCAGAAACTGCAAGCAACATACACAACGACCAGTCCAAAGATGGCAAAGCTGACAGCTGCTGTTCTTCCACTAAAATCAATGGACAGTCCTGCATAGATCACCGGAGTGAATTATTAAAATGCACAGGATTAGGACAGCCATCACAAAATTTGGAAGGGGGAAGAGAAACAAAAACATTAAAAGAACTTCTGGTTAGTGTTTTTTTTTGTTTGTTTGTTTGTTTGCACATTTGTTGGTAGGATAGTATCCTGTAACATTTTGTGAGACTATTCAGACTACAGCTCTGCATATTCCTGCCTATGTGATGGGGGGTGCGTCCCTTTCCTCCAATCGACTCTCACACAGTGTAAGCCCTTTCTTCCCAGCCACCCCTATGTGTTGCTGAAAGTGGGTTTTTTTTTTTTTTGTTTTTAACATGATCTGCACTTTCCAGAGTGTAGAAATGGGAAGACAGCAGATATACAAGTAAAACTTTTGTGTAGGAGGATTTGTTAAGTCTGTTTTGTGTCTGTGTATTATCCGAGTCTATTCACTTTAACCACTTCAATACAGGGCATTCTATGCATTAAGGTAAAAAACCTTTTGTGGTGCAGCACCCCCACAGATCCCGCCCCCCCCCTCTCTCTCTTTAGTTACCTGAGCTATTCCAGGGACGAGCAGCTCCAGCCGCCGTCTTGGGTCCTAATTGGATAGATAGCAGCCTTTGGCTCCTGCTGCTGTCATTAAAATCCAGTGACACAGGAGCTGTGTGGTGGGGTCAAGTACTGCTGTCTGTCAATGGACGCAGCAGCAGGAATCAAGAGCGCCTGCACGAGTGCCCCCCTCCGGGGGGGGGGGGGTCCGGGGTGGGGCACTTGAGAAAAGGAGGAGCCAAGTGCGCTGCGGGGGGGGGGGTTTGCAGCAAAGGAGGATCGGGGCTGCTCTGTGTAAAACCCTTGCACAGAGGAGGTAAGTATAACATGTTGGTTAAAAAACAGACAAAAAAGAGGACCTTTACAATCACTATAAGCAGTCTGCCATTGTTCCAATCCAGGATGCAGTGCTGGTCCTGGAGCGCAAGAGGTGAATCTTCCTGAGAAACTGATCTGTGACTTTTCTGATTAGTTATCATACTGCACTACCCCATGTTGCGTTTTGTTTTTTTGTTTTTTTGTTTTGTTTTTTTTTGCTACTTATTATTTATTTTTTTTTATGATGAAAACCCCTTTGGGAGATTTAACATGATCCCATATTTGTGTTCTTGTTTTTAGGACGAATCGGAATGCACTTCAGAAGAGGAAGATGGCCTATCACAAGATGAAATCCAGGCCTTTATGGCAAACAATCAGTCCTTTTACAGCAACCGGGAGCAGTTTAGACAGTATCTGAAGGAAAAGTTTACTAAGTACTGTCTCCTACATGATCACCAGAATCCTGTTTGTAGTAGCTGGTTGGCAACAGCTGGAGCAAATTAAACACAATAAACAAATTATGACTTTCATTGAAATCAGAATGATTACCGCACTGTTTTCTGTCTTACAAAATTTTCTGATTTGGTCTCGAATTTTTACCAGATTTTCTTTTTTCCTTTTTTAATTTTATTTTCCCGAGGGAAGAGGTTCAAAGCACATTTTGTTGATTTCTGGGTTATAATTTCTTAAGATGAGAGTAACACCCTGCACCTTTTTTCCCTTTTTCTGCTTTTCGATTGTGTCAACGTTATACACGTACACGTGCACACAACCTTTAGCGTTTAAATGTTGTAATTATAATTTTGTACAAAATGGTAACAAACCAAATATAGAATTTACCAATTTAGACATCCACTTGCTAAATGTTTTGGATGTGATAATGTAAAAGCGCAATGTGCAGAATTGAAAATAAAAAATATTTATTAATATGCTTGGCAAGAGTTGACTTGCAATTTTCTGTATTTTAGAATCTAAAGATGTAGGTTTAAGATGTTACCATGTACAAACAGGAACAATTTGTATTTTTTAACCACTTCAGCCCCGGACCATTTGGCTGCCCAAAGACCAGAGCGTTTTTTGCGATTCGGCACTGCGTTGCTTTAACAATTGCGCAGTCGTGGCTTCCAAACAAAATTTACTTCCTTTTTTCCCCACAAATGGAGCTTTCTTTTGGTGGTTTTTGATCACCTCTGCGGTTTTTATTTTTTGCGCTATAAACAAAAAGCAACAATTTTGAAAAAAAGCAATATTTTTTTACTTTTTGCTATAATAAATATCCCCAAAAAATATATATAAAAAAAATTTTTTTTTTTCCTCAGTTTAGGCCGTTGCGTATTCTTCTACATATTTTAATAGAAAAAATCACAATAAGCATTTGTTTGGTTTGCGCAAAAGTTATAGCGTCTACAAAATAGGGGATAGTTTTATGGCATTTTTATTATTAATTTTTTTTTTTATTAGTAATGGCGGCAATCTTTTTTTTTTTTTTTTTTATCGTGACTGCGACATTATGGTGGACACATCGGACACTTTTGGCGTTATTTTGGGATCATTCACATTTATACAGTGATCAGTGCGATTTAAAACTGATTACACTGATTACTGTGTAAATGTGACTGGCAGTGAAAGGGTTAATCACTAGGGGGCGCTGCAGGGGTTAAGTGTGTCCTAGGGAGTGATTCTAACTGAGGGGGAGGGGCTAAGTGTGACACGACACTGATCACCGCTCCCGATCACAGGGAACTGTGATCAGTGTCACTAGGCAGAACGGGGAAATGCTTGTTTACATCACACTCGCGGCAGGGTCGCGCACCTGATCACACGACGGCAAATTTAAAGGGACGTACCTGTCCGTGCCATTCTGCCGACGGTCCGCAAGCGGTTAATAGCTCTATTTCCGGTATGAAAACCGCTACTCAGGCTAGCAATCATTAGCTACTTTAGAGGAAGCAAAACAGAACAGAAAGAAAAGCTATCTACACAATTCGTATGTAGTAGCCATTAGTGACGCACTCGATGCCTTGTGCAATTAATTGCTACTGCATGTTGCTGGTGTAGTTTAACATTTTAGTGCTCTGTTCTATCTAACACTTCACTTGGTTACAATTAGTAATTAATAGTTGAAAATGAGTTTGCAGTTGAGCTACTAAACTTGCCTGAATAGCTTAGGTCTTAAATGCCTGCTTAATCTTCAAGCCTCATGCACACTGGACGTTTTACAGCAGTTGTTTTTCTACAGTTAATAAACTCCCCATCATGTTCTCCTATGTCCATGCACACATAGGCTGCTATCAGCAGTTTTTGGCTAGGGCGTTTTCTGGCTTTAACCACTTGACATCCGGAGGCCGTCATATGACGGCCTCGATTTTCAGGGCTTATATCTGAATGATGTCTGAGGCTACAGACATCATTCAGATACCGGCATTTTCAGCCGGCGATTCCGTACACCATAAGAACGATCATAGCGGCTGTTCCGCCGCTTGATTGTTCTTACGGGCGGCGGGAGGGGACGTCCCCCCCCTCCCGCCGCCCTCCGGTGCTTCTACCGACTCACCTCAGCGATCGGTGAGTCGGATAGCGGATCCGCCGGCGCCGGATGTTCACCATAGAGATTTCCGGCGGACCAGATGGTCGCCGGAGTCTCTATGATCGTTCGGAGGCCGGGCGCGATGTTATGACGTCACGCCCGGCCTCTGCATTAAAAAAAACGGCGCCGCTTCGGCTGTGAAGCGGCGATCGTTTTATTTTTTTTTTTTTTATTTTAGGCTTCCCAGCCTAGAGGTGAGATGTGGGGTCTTATTGACCCCATATCTCACTGTAAAGAGGACTGATCGTGTCATATTCCTATTACAAGGGATGTTTACATTCCTTGTAATAGGAATAAAAGTGATCAAAAAAAAATATTTTTTTTTAAAGTGTCAAAGTAAAATTAACAATAAAAAAAAAAAAAAAAATTTTTTAAAGCGCCCCTGTCCCCGTGAGCTCGCACGCAGAAGCGAACGCATACTTAAGTCCCGCCCACATATGAAAACGGTGTTCAAACCACACATGTGAGGTATCGCCGCGAACGTTAGAGCGAGAGCAATAATTTTGGCCCTAGACCTCCTCTGTAACTCAAAACATGTAACCAGTAAAAAATGTTAAAGCGTCGCCTATGGGGATTTTTAAGTACCAAAGTTTGGCGCCATTCCACGAGCGTGTGCAATTTTGAAGCGTGACATGTTAGGTATCTATTTACTCGGCGTAACTTCATCTTTCACACAATGCAAAAAAATTTGGCTAACTTTGCTGTTTTGTTTTTTTTTTAAAGCATGAAACTGTTTTTTTCCAAAAAAAACGCGTTTAAAAAATTGCTGCGCAAATACCGTGCAAGATAAAAAGTTGCAATGACCGCCATTGTATTCTCTAGGGTCTCTGCTAAAAAAACATATATAATGTTTGGGGGTTCTATGTAATTTTATAGCAAAAAAATGATGATTTTTGACATGTAGGAGCGAAGTGTCAGAAATGGCCCGGATGTGAAGTGGTTAAGGAGGAGATTTTCAGCTGTAAAAAACGCTCTAAAGTCAAACGCTGATAAATGCTGATTAACGCTCAAAAATGTGGCTCACCAGCGTGTTTTGACGTTTTCGATCCATTGAAAGAAAAAACGCTATTGCAAAAACGTTGAAAAACTCACTGCAAAGCTACTGGTGTTTTTACAACGTCCAGTGTGCATGAGGCCTAAATGTTGAGGACAACTGTAAATCATGTTGCCTCAAAGTTAGACCTAGGCGAAGTATGTAAAGAACCTTGTCAGCAGACTGAACTGTTTACCCAGTTCTCTATGCTTGTGAATTAGAAGGGCCCCATCCTGTTCTTTGCTGCAGATCAATCACTTTTTTCTAGACTTAAAATGTACTTTTTTAGTGTGTGTCTGAATCTGGTGACTGACTGGTATGAGGTTTAAACAATGTTAGGTCCATTGCATCACCCCTGCATTGAGTAAGCACTGGATAGTTCAAATGCCTGATACCAGCAGTGGTTTTAGTTATTAATGCATTCCAGTTGTCAATGTAAAATGTCAAAATAGTGTGACATGGCATAAAGAAAACACAAATGGTCCATTTTTACCATAAGGCTAAATAAGTCCTGATAGTTTTGTTGGTAGGCACCTGCCAAGAACTAAGGTGTGTTTCTGGTCCATTTAGGAAAACAGAAAGTCTTATACTGCTGTCTACAGGTAATTTTGACACTTCAAACAAAAAAGAAAAAGAAAACTTGCCAGACAAAATAACACCTAAACCCCCCTCCCCACCATGCCTCCTGATTTTTTTGTTTTTTGTTTTTTTGGGGGTTTTTTTCCCATTTTTGGCTAGTTTCCTAATGAGGTGGACAGCTTTTCTTTAGCTCTGCTGGGAAAAATCTAACCATTTTTGCTAGCTCTTCTTTTATTTTTTTTCTTCAAGATTCCTTTTACTACATCATTGCTTAAGCTGATCTCTACTTTGTAGTTACTAATGCTGGCCATACACGAAAAATCGGCCAAATTTAGTCATTTAGACAGTTCATTTTGTTTTTCGGTCAGTTAATGGGCTCAAAATCAATAATGGTTGGGATGTTTTTGAGCCGAAAAAACAAAGGACAAGTTTGGAAATTTTCTGCCGAATGTTAAATTGAAAGGTTAAAGTGGAGGGCCACCCTGAAAAAAAAAAATTCACCAAAAATCCTAAAAAATAAAACAAACATTTGAAAAAAAAAATTTTTAAACTTACCTGAACCCTTGTTGCTAGGCAGTCTTCCTAATCTGCCTGTTCCTATTCTGCGGCGTGTTCTTCTCCTAGCTGAGCGGTCCCGTTGCCTTCTGGGAACTGTGTGTGTTCCCAGAAAACCGCGGGGCCATTCGCAGATCGCCGTGCTGCTCGCACATGTGCAGTAGGAAACTGGCAGTGAAGCCGCAAGGCTCCACTGCCTGTTTCCCTTACCTAGGATGGTGGTGCCGGGACCCGAGGGACGGGGCGGCCGACATCTCGGCCACCCAGGACAGGTAAGTCTAGTTATTTAAAGTCAGCAGCTACAGTGTTTGTAGCCGCTGACTTGAAACATTTTTTTTTAGCTGGCCGGAATCCTGCTTTTAATATGTTTCCAGTCCGAACTGTCTGCACTAGGTATATGTAAAAAAACGAACAAAAAATGCATTCATTTATGTCCACTGAATGATTTATCGGTCATTACATGATGGCACTATCGTTTGCGCTCACGGCCGAATGTTCGTTTTTGTAAAATGGGTTTGGCCGCTTTTTCATATAGTGTATGGCCAGCATTAGATAGTCCTAACCTCAGCATGACTGGAGTACTGTACCCAGACCCTGCTGGAGTGTATGTTGAGGGGCTAGTCTGGAAGTGACCTTGGGGCATTTTTCAAATCTAGTGATGGTAAGTTGGTCATGGATGCTTTTCAGTTCCAGCGCATTGGCATTGCTTCAGTGCTTGCCTTGTTCCTGAAGACCAACTTTGTAGGTAGGCCATTTTGGCTGAATACTGGGAGCTACCTCACATTTTGGACTGCTTAATGGCTTCAAATTTCCCACTTCGTGTCTATTTACCATGAAAGGGATTACCTCTAAGGCCCCTTTCATATGGGCACCTCCATGTAGCATAATCCGGTTCCTCAGCTGAACACTGAGTAGGCAGATGACCGGTCCAAGTCCTTCTCTCCTCTATGGGGCAATCGGATGGAAACAGACCGGTTTCATCCAATGCCAGACGGATATTGAATAGGACCACCGTCCGCCTGTTTTTGGCGGATCAGATGGTGGCGAGTGTCAGCAGGTATCCACCGCTTAAGAGATTGGAGGGGTCCAATCGGATCCGCCTGAAAAAAAAAACAGCTCATGAGAAAAGGGCCTTAGGGTTTGAACCCTGAAGTCACTCACTGAGTCTGGACTTCCAGGTTCGAAGTCTTTGGATCCCTGATTCACCAGACCCATATGACAAAAACTTCTGCCCATGTGCGCAGGAGTTACTTTGTTCTGGCAAAGAATCAAGCAAAGATTTGTACACTGAGCTGTGCATGCACGGCAGTGTACACAAAGAAAAAAAAAATAGCAACCTGTATGACAGAATAGACTTGCGCAGTTGTATAAATGTCTGCCTGCCAGCACTTAAACAGAAATCTGCTATAAAGCTTGGGACAGTTCATCTTTTGCTGAAGGCCAAGACCCTTTCATTATTCCTGTGGCCTCAAACTTCCAAGTCCAGACCCAAGTGTGGGTTCCAGTCTGCCTATAAACTGTAATTCCGAGTCTTTTAAACCCCCCAACAAGCCAAGGCAACTTTGACATAAACATGATTGGATTCCTATGATGCCCCAACCTTTGTGCAGGGTGGCTCCTCTGTGAGCACTTCAAAGACTGCCCCTTTAACCTATAAGGTATATTCCCTTTTCCACTCTTACTCGTGGTGTCACCTCTGGTGTTGAACAAGGTGGTGTTGAGGCCCAGAGCTTCCTTACCAAGGTAATTTTGATGTTTCACATCAACCAGCACATCGTTCTTGGTTTCCTCTGTCCAGCACCAGCCCATCAGTAGATCCCTCCCGCTATCGCCTGGATGTAGTTTGGGCTGAGTCCCTTTTTAGGAAGATTGACTTTGTCATTACTGATGGTCCCTGTACAGGTGAGCCAGATACTCTTTCCACCATTTCTTGGTGGTTCTGATGAAGTGATCCAAAGGAAAGAGCAAAACGATGGTCAATTATTAATGAGCAATAGTAAACCATGTGCACTTTAGGTGCAACAGTGATGGTAGACAGTTCATTGCTCAGTCAAGGCCTGAAAAATTAGAGTCCCTATAGGCCAGTGAACGGGTCCCTCCTGGGTTATTCCTGTCAGATGCCAGCAGAGTCTCCATGTTCTTAATGTAGAATCTGAGCTCATTATGTGGTGGAGAGGCTGGTAAGGGACAGTCTCAGACTGCCTTTTTTTTTCTTTTAATATTAATGCATTCCTTGCATTAAGGTAAGTTTTACAGCTTGCTGTCTTCCCCTAAATACTTAATGGAGTCCTCTATTGATCCAGCACTGTGCGCAGTTGGATCTCTTCTCTTCTGCTGCTGTTAGGAAAATTCTGTGAGGGGGAGCTGGGCCAAGCCACGGTGTGTGTGTGTGTGTGTACACGTGTCTGGAACACGGCTCCATAGACATGCACAGCTTGGGAGCAAGCAGGAACCTGTGCTCCCATAGCAAGCGGCTTGCTTTGGGGGCACACAGAAGAGGAGGAACTAAGATTGCTGATGGGGGACCCTAGCAGTGCGTCCATTAAGGGTGCATGGGCGCCACCCCCCTCTATGACTAATAGATAAATGCATTGCATGAATCTATCCGTGGCCACCCCCTATTCAGGTGTCTGGCCCCTTTTTGGACGCCGGGCGCCTGAATTACAGAGGCAGGGGTGTATTTTTGAAGCACCTGATTAGTCATAGGCTTCAAAAATGTGAATTCGGAGCGCAAAGCATTGCGCTTGGAGTCCACCCAGGTGTGTTTAGAAAAGCAAATATTCATTTGCTTTTCTAACACTGAACCGCCAATCAGAAAGCGCTGGTCTGTTACTCATCACCTGATAGGCGTCCAATCGCAACGCCTGTCCTTTCAGCTAATCAGGAGGAGACACATGGAGGACACAGGCCACTGTCTGACCCGCTGCAAGGTCCCAGATGCCAGGCGGATCACAGTGGCAACTTTTAATGGGCACAGTGGCAGCGTTTGAATTATTATTATTATTAATTTTATTTTTATTTATTTTTTTAGAATTTTTGTTTGCGCCCGCCCGCCACCCAACCCCCCCCCCAAAAAAAATGTTTTGAGCACCAGCCGCCACTGGACCCTAGTAAAGTAGTTTCCGGGCTGCTCTGGGATACCACTGCAGAGTGCAGATGAGTATACCATATTTATTTTAATTTAAAAAATTGCCTTTAGTGACTACCCGAGTTAGTTTAGTTAACTGGTTCCCGAACAGCCGCCGCAGTTTTACTGCGGCAGAATGGCACGGGTGGGTGAAACAACGTTACCTTACTTCGCCTAGGGGACGCGCGCGACGATCGGATTTGTTTTCAAACCGATCAGTTTCCAGGCCCAGGCCAATGATTTCTGGCCTGGACCTGCTGATCAGTTCTGACAAATGAAATGCTTCCTCTGCCTGTAAGTGTATACACAGGCAGCGGAAGTGATGTCATCTCCCTCTCTGGAATTCTTTTCTGTTCCAGAGTGAGGACATCCAAATGTGACTTGCACCAACACCACACTGACACAGTACACAAAGGCACACATTTCACCCCCTTTAACCCCTTCACTCCCTGTCACCCTGTGCAGTGTTCATATTTTTCTTTGCTCACTGTACTGGTGTCATTTGTGACACTAATCAGCGTTGGGGTACTTGGTAGTTGGTAGTAGGCCCAGTTAGGTCTTGGGACCCACCCCAATAAAGGTTTACCCTTGATCACTCCCTGTCACCGCTTATCACCGTAATAGTGACACAGGTGATGCTGGTTAGTTTTTTTTTTTAATAATAACGTCAGGGCACCCGCCATACATTACCTAATAAGGTTTACCCCCTGATCACCGAGCAGGTGCTATCAGTTAGGGTCTGCATCACCCCAGGCAGCGTCAGATTAGTGCCGGTAGCGCTATTACCCACTCGCGCACCATACACCTCCCTTAGTATAGTGTCTGAACGGATTGATATCTTTGATCTGATCAGAACTATATTGGCATTCCCCAAAATGTCGGATCAGCCTGCATACCTGCTAGCACCTGCGTTTAGCCCCCTCAGCCCAGCCCACCCAAGTGCAGTATCAGTCGATCACTGTCACTTACAAAACACTAAATACATAACTGCAGCATTCGCAGAGTCAGGCCTGATCCCTGCGAACGCTAACGTTTTTTTTTTTTTTTTTTTTACAGCGTTTGAAGCAGTTGCTGACAGTCAGGTGCTCCTTTTTTTTTTTTTTTCCTTGTGAGTCTCACTAGTTGTACCAGTATATTTAGAGGACAAAATCTCCAATCGAAGGTACAATAGTAAAGAGGCCTACACGTTTCTGAGCATGACAGATGAGGGTGAAGAGGAATTCTCCCATCTGTCAGATTCAGGCTCAGAATACGAACCTGTAGACAGCAGTGGCACCCTGACAAATAGCTGTGACGATAGAGTACTTGTTCCTGCCAAGGTCAGGAGTACCCGACCCTGTTTTGCTGTTAAGAGGCGAGAACCGCAGAGCTCTCGTATGGAGCAGAGAGCCAGTACAAGTGCTGCTCATTCTTCTGGTGAACTGGCAAGCACCTGTGGCCTAGTACATCCTGGTTGTACATCCAGCACTGCAGTAACACTTGGTGACGTGGTGAGTCCCATAAGTGCAGTTCAAGCTGGTGAGGTGGCTAGCATAACTAGTGTCTCGCAGTCACCAAGAAGACAAAGACAGGCCCGTCGAGCCCATAGTGCCCTTACTGCTGCATTTGCCAATCCGAATTGGGAGCCCAACATTTCTGCAGCATCCGTACTTCACCCCCATTCACTGGCCAACCCGAAATTGAGGTGGAAACAGTTGAATTTACGTTACTTTTATTCCCTATTTTTCACGGAAGATCTCTATTGTGGATTAAAGCAATTCATTGCCAATAATCCCCAGTTGACCCTTGGCAGAGATTGGAGACCTATTACGGTCTCCAAATTTAAGACCTTCCTGGGCCTATCCCTCCTCATAGGCTTAACTAAAAAAAAGTGAGTTGTGGTCATATTGGTCCACTGACCCAATTCACAATATGCCTTTGTTCTCTGGCTCCATGACCAGGACACGATACGAGCAGATCTTTCGGTTCATGCATTTAAATGACAATGAACTCTGTCGTCCCTGGGGGGACCCTGAATACGATCAGCTCTACAAAATTGGCCCCTCGTAAACCACTTAAACCAGCAGTTTGCAGCCTTGTTTACTCCTGATCAAGTTGCCTGCGTTGATGAGTCCCTGATTAAGTTTTCTGGCCGCTTATCATTCAAATAGTATCTTCCCAGCAAATGTGCCAGATAAGCTGTCAAGATGTATAAGCTCTGTGACAGGGCAACAGGCTATACATATAGTTTTATGGATTACGAAGGAAGAGATAGTTACAGTGCCTTGCAAAAGTACTCACCCCCTTTGGTTTTTTTTGTT
Source organism: Lithobates clamitans (assembly GCA_037952925.1). Lineage (NCBI taxonomy): Eukaryota > Metazoa > Chordata > Amphibia > Anura > Ranidae > Lithobates > Lithobates clamitans. The sequence goes on along the minus strand of JBBGZY010000351.1, from coordinate 402,924 downwards.
ACGTTGCAGCATTTAGTTCAGTGTTTTTTTTCTGAATTATATGTGATGAATCAGAACACAATAGTCTAAGTTGGTGAAGTAAAATTAGAAAAATATATACATAAATCTATTTTTCTGAAATAAAAAAACTGATAATTGGCATGTGTGTGTGTGTATTCACCCTCTTTGTTATGAAGCCCATAAAAACCTCTGGTGCAACCAATTACTTTCAGAAGTCACATAATTAGCGAAATGATGTCCACCTCTGTGCAATCTAAGTGTCACATGATCTGTCATTACATAGACACACCTTTCTTTATCGCACATCACGGGACACAGAGCACTATAATAATGACTATGTGGGTTATACGCTTACCTTTAGGTGATTGGACACTGACAACCAATAGTAAGACAGTTCCTCCCATATAACCCCTTCTATACCGGAAGCACCTCAGTTTTTTCGCCAGTGTCTCAAAGGTGATGGTCATGGCTGTCGAAGCTCTTCAATTTTCTTCAAAGATGTCCCACTGAGGACGTCATAATCGGATCCATTCGGATGGCATAACAGAAGCTAAAGTGAATGGTACCTGAACCTCGGTTCAAGAACGAGGTATTGCTTGTAATGTGTCCTATATAGGCGCTGGACCCTTGTTAGGTTGCCCAATCTTGCCCAAGGTAAAACCAGAAAGGGTGCTTTACAGGTCCAGGGGTGTGGACCCCAAAATATGGGGGACCTGGTCCCTGAAGGTCCTTAAAGGCGCTACCCGCCGTGATGGGGGAAGATTGGCCTGGTAAAACAGGCCCTGCTGCTTGGGATGGTGAGTACTCCCTTTGGGAATTTATTATATATATGTATGTATTCCCTCTGAAACCTGCTGGTAAAACTTGAAACCTGTGTCTTACAGATGGATGGTATGGCGCGCGTTTTGATTGGGCGTGCGCGAATGTGCGCGTGCGCGCCACCGGCGTGTGTGTGCGCCTTCGGTGTGCGCGTGCGCCGCTGCTGTGCGCGTCACAGATGCGCCGCGTGCGTCAGGACGGCGCATGCACCATGCGGCGGGCATGCCGCTGATCACGATGCGCGCGCTCACTCTCAAGCTAAGGCTTATAGGGATGGAGCTCCTGCGCGTGGGCAGCACAGAGGGATATTTGGCCATGTGAGTCTGGAGGTCTTGGACACAGTGGTGACAGTAGTGACAGGTTGAAGGCTGGTTGTAGTTTGTGGACAGTACTCCTTTTCTTCCTCGTGTGTAAGCAATGTGTTCCAGAAAACGAGGTATAGGGAACAAGGCTAGCACAGGGGTAAGAGTACCTCCTTTAAAAACAGGAGACCAACCCCATGCTGATGCAGCCTCAGTTTCTCCTTAAAGACCTGCGGCATCTGGCCTGGCTGAGCCATTGCATTTGTCAAGCATAGTGGCCGCTACCAATATACCTGCCTCGGCTTCTGTTACAAAGTGCCTTGGCGGGCAAAATAGCTGGCATGATTGCCTCTGTAACACAGGGGGGGAGGAAGCGCAATAGATCTCCCTCCCCTGAGCCTGGGCTAAGTGGAGAGTCACTAGAGCACCAGGACTCTTATAGCCAGATGGGTCCAGGTGATCTGGAACCAGAATGGGCAGAGGGTTTGAAAGAGGTGGTCATAAAAGACCGAGAGGAAGGAGAGGCTGAAGGATCCTCGACTGAGGACTCTGGCTCTGTTTACTACTTTGGGATCTTTGCGACCTCAGCAAATTTCCCAAGCGTTCCCTTTGCATCCGTTACTGGAGCAGGTGGTTTACGCGGACTGGGAGCACCCTGACAGGATATACTTACCTCCAAAAAGGTTTTCTGTCTTATATCCTATGGAGGAGAAGTTCAGGAAGAAATGAGGCACACCTTTTGGTGGACGCTGCCATATCTTCTGTAGATAAAAGTTTAACCTGTTTAGTGGATAATGCCCAGGTATTCAAGGATCCGGCTGATAAAAAGCTAGAGTCCTTATTAAAGGCCTCCTTTTCGGTGGCTGGTGCAGCAGTTCAGCCAGCAGTTGCAGCTATTGGGATTTGCCAATCCCTAAAGGATCGTTTTAAAAGGTTGGTAAAGAACATACCTTGCCAGGAGGAATCTGCCGAAGAGTTATAGGAGATTCCTCATGCCTTATGTTTTGCGGTAGACGCATTGAAGGACTCAATCCAACAGATGTCTCGTTTTGCGTTACTGTCAATCCATATGCAGAGTCTTGTGGCTAAAGAACTGGTCTGCTGAGACACCATGTAAAAGGCTACTCGCAGCTTTTCCATTCCATGGAGAGCGCTTGTTTGGCAAGGATCTGGATAAATATATCCAAAAGATCTCTGGAGGAAAGAGTGCCCTACTCCCTATTAAAAAGAAAGGGAAGCAACCCTCTTATAAAATTCCCAATGCTCCAGGACCTAGTGCTTCTTCCCCTAAGCGGTATCGACGGCCTCAGCCGTCTGGGTTTAAAAGACCCCAAGGTCAGAAGAAACCCTGGACCCAAAAGACACCCAAGCCCAACTCCAAGTCTAACTTGTGAAGGGGCGCCCCCGCTCTCACGGGTGGGGGGCAGGCTTCGGCTGTTTGGGGATGCTTGGGAAGAACTAGTTCGAGACAGATGGGTCATTTCCACTGTAAAATACGGCTACAGAATAGAGTTTCGGGAATTCCCCCCAAATCGGTTTCTGTGATCAAGGGATCCGTCTGATCCCAAGAAAAGAAGATGCCTATTTCTAGCTTTTCACCATCTGCTGATGCAGGGGATAATTGTAAAGGTTCCGCACAAGGAAAGGTTCAAAGGGTTTTACTCAAACCTATTCACTGTGCCGAAGCCAAATGGGGAAGTAAGGCCCATTTTGGACCTCAAAGCTCTCAACGTCTTTATACACGTTCGATCATTCCGCATGGAGTCGGTTCGTTCGATAATAAAATCCCTGAGAAAGGGAGACTATTTAGCGTCCATAGATATCAAGGACGCGTACCTTTATGTGCCAATTTTTGGTCCACATCAAAGGTTCCTATGCTTCGCTGTAGAAGGCAGTCATTTTCAATTCGTGGCACTACCATTCGTCTGGCCACAGCCCCCAGGGTTTTCACAAAGATTCTGGCCCCGGTGTTGGCTTCCTTAAGGTCTCAGAAGGTCTCCATAGTAGGATTACCTGGATTATCTTCTCCTAAGGGATTACTCTTGCTCCATGCTGATTCAAAACGTTTCAAGAACAGTACGGGTTTTACAACGCCTAGGTTGGATTCTAAATTTGGACAAGTCAGCTCTTTGTCCGACCCACGCCTTGGTGTATCTGGGTCTGGTCTTCAACACCGCCCAAGAAAAGGTGTTTCTGCCCCCCTTAAAGGTCGTCTCCATAGTGGAACTCATTCAGAAGGTGAAAAAAGAACTAACACCTTCTATTCGGCTGTGCATGAGGTTACTGGGCAAGATGGTGTCATCCTTCAGCGCAGTGCCATATGCATAGTTTCACTCCAGAGTGTTCCAGAACAGTATTCTAAAGGCCTGGGACAAGTCGGCTCGAACCTTGGATTAGCTGATGGTTCTATCTCCACAGGTACTATGGAACCTCTCTTGGTGGTTAGAACCAGCAATTTGAAAAGAGGGAAATCTTTCCCACCAGTAGCCTGGAAAGTCGTAACTACAGACGCCAGTCTTCTCGGCTGGGGAGCAGTCCTAGAGGAGGCGTCTGTTCAGGGAGTATGGTCCCAGAAAGGACCCTGCCCATCAATCTATTGGAGATTTTGGCAGCTCGTCTGGCTCTGCGATTCTGGACATCCAGATTGCGGGGTCCTCCTGTCAGAGTCCAGTCCAACAACTCCACGGTGGTGGCATATGTCAACCACGAGGGAGGTACCAGGAGTCGGGCAACCCAGAGAGAGGTAAACCATATATTGAACTGGGCAGAAAAACATGTGCCGTTCCTTTCGGCAGTGTTTATCCCTGGGGTGGACAATTGGCAGGCAGATTTCCTAAGTCGCCAGAAATTGTTGCCAAGGGAATGGTCCCTGCACCCTGAGGTTTTTCTACAGATCTGCCAATACTGGGGGGACCCCAGATGTGGATCTGCTGGCATCCAGATTCAATACCAAGCTGGACAGGTTTGTCTCCAGGACCAAGGATCCGCTTGCTGTCGGGATAGACGCATTAGTAGTTCCTTGGGATCAGTATTCTCTGATATATGCCTTTCCCCGATCCAAATTCTGCCGCACTTATTACGCAGAATACAGGAGGAGCAAAAACCAGTGATCCTAGTGGCCCCAGCGTGGCCCCGGAGATCCTGGTACTCGGAGATTGTGAAGTTGACAGTAGGGAACCCATTGGTCCTTCCATGCCGTCCAGACCTGTTGTCTCAAGGACCCATATTCCATCCTTCTTTACGGTTGCTGAATTTGATGGCTTGGCTATTGAGACCAGACTGTTGAAAGACCGTGGTATTATGGGTTCAGTCTTGTCTACCTTGATAAACGCTAGAAAGTCGGTTTCTAGAGCTATTTATTATAGAGTCTGGAAGTCATACATTTCTTGGTGTTAGGAGAGGAAATGGAACTCTCGTAGGTATACGATTGGAAGAGTTCTTGCCTTTCTTCAAGCAGGAGTAGACTTGCAGCTCGCTTTAGGGACAATTAAGGGACAGATTTCGGCCTTATCGTTTTTTTTCCAAAGACCAATTGCATCCCATTCTTTGGTGCGAACCTTTGTCAAGGGTGTAACACACCTGAGGCCGCCGATTAAACCACCTTTATGTCCCTGGGACCTAAATTTGGTACTGTCAGCCTTACAGAGTCAACCGTTTGAAACTATTAGGCATATTCCTTTTGTCCTATTGACCAGAAAATTAGTTTTTTTGGTGGCTATAACATCGGCTAGAAGGGTGTCAGAATTGGCCGCCCTTTCTTGCAAAGAACCTTTTATGATTCTTCATCAGGACAGAGTGGTCATGCGCCCTCGTCCGGATTTTTTACCAAAGGTAGTTTCCAAATTTCATTTGAATCAGGATATCATTTTACCTTCCTTTTTTCCAAACCCTAATGCCGTGTACACACAAGCGGACTTTACGGCAGACTTTGCCCGGCGGACTTTTCGACGGACTTTATGACGGACTTTCCGAATGAACGGACTTGCCTACACACAATCCACCAAAGTCCGTCGAATTCGTACGTGATGACGTACCACTGGACTAAAACAAGGAAGTTCATTGCCAGTAGCCAATAGCGGCCCTAGCGTGGCTTTTTGTCCATCGAACTAGCATGCAGACAAGCGGACTTTTCGACCGGACTCGAGTTTGACGGATAGATTTAAAACATGTTTCAAATCTAAGTCCAACATGATTTTCATTTTTATTTTTAATTCTATTTTTAATTTCGAATTTCTAAATTTTAATTTCATTTTTTCTTTGACACTGATATAGATTTTCTATGGTTTTATGCATCTAGTCCTATACCTCCAGATGCATGTACGTGATTTTATGTATATATAGTTTTGTGGATTTAGTTTTGTATGTCTGTAGATTAGGTTCCCATATGTACATGTCCTTCTGAGAAGGTGTGTATTTATATACATATGTACATTCTCCGGATGGGTCTGTGTAAAGATTTATGATCCACAATGTGGTCCAATACATTTATATGGATTACAATGATCACACTCTTTCCATTATTTTGCACCACCTATTCTATACTGGGGACTTTCTAATGACCAACTTTTATGAGGCTGGTTTCCTCTGTCTGTTGTGTTATGTGGTTTCTGTGCATCCCTGTCACCTTCCAGTATCAGCCTCCCAACTTTGGTCCTCCCCCTTCCCTTTTTGTTCCCTCCTTTATTCCAGTTTATCCATCTTTTTTTTTTATTACATTGGGTCAATCCAGGGGGGCGATTTGCATGTAATATACATTGTCTATTGTGGATGCGTGCGCATCCACACACCCACTGCTCTCAGAGAGCATTGAGGCTACAGCGGTCGGAGGTAGCGGGTGGAACGCATATCCACCCGCACTTCCGGGCTGCGTCTTCTGCGCACGCGCAAGCGGAGGTGATGTCTGGGCCAGCCGGAATTCGCCGGTGGAGCGCAAACACACCCGCACTTCCTGGACATCGAAGCAGCGTGCGTTCCACCGGTGACAGATAGTGGCTGAAGGCCCCCCGACGTCCAAACTGGTATGTACTATCCTCACAGCACCCCCCAATACGCGGCATCTGTAGAGGTGGTACAGATAGTACTCCTGCCTGACCACCTCCGTTTGTCAGCCTATGTAGTTTACACTTGCACACCAGGATATGGCCAGGATAGTACTCCTGCCAGACCACCTCCGCTTGTCAGCCTATGTAGTCTATACCTGTACATTAAGATATGGTCATCTATTAACCCTATCCATTTAATTATTAATTATTGATTTTGGTATAGTTTAGCCATGGATGTGTGGGGATTCCGGCAGAAAATCATCATGGTGTCACTATGGTGACTGAGTGACACTAGGGAGGGCTTTACCACCTAAGGGGGTTGTGATTCCTGTGTAGGTGGGCATGGGCTGGTGCTGGTGGTGATTGGCATGCATAGTTACACGCACACACACACATATATAGAGGAGCTCTCACTTGTGAGCAGTCACTACCCGCTTAGGCTCTGAAGAAAGGGGTTCTCCCCCGAAACGCGTCAGCCATTGCCTCATCCACCTGATGTCCGGTCCCAGTTCTTTTGATGTTTGTTACTGCTCACCTGTAGCTATTGTCCATGCCTATAATTCATGCTCGTTTGTGAGTATTCATTTGCTGTTTTAACTTTTTTTTTTTTAATAAATGTTACCAGTGGTAATGCACTAGGTCGGTGCGCCCTCCTTTCTTTCTTTTCTCTGTAGTCCATGAATACCCATTATTCTGAGGAGGGCTGCAAGACAGCAGATACCACTGAAGCATTCGGTCATACCACATATTGAGGAACTAGATACCTGAGCGCAGCAGAGATTTTTGGTCTAGATCACAAAGGGAGAGTTTTTGGCCACAGCGTGTTGCAGGCAGCTTTATAGTGTCGGGCCTGTTGGGCTTAGGAATAATGTATCCCCCCCTCAGATGCATTGCTTTAGGACATCCCACATAGTCATTATTATGGTGCTCTGTGTCCCGTGATGTACGATAAAGAAAAAGGGATTTTTAAAACCTCTTACCTGTAAAATCCTTTTCTTGGAGTACATCACGGGATACAGAGGTCCCTCCCCTCTTTCTGGGATCATCATTGCTTGCTACAAAACTGAGGTGTTTCTGGTATAGGAGGGGTTATATGGGAGGAACTGTCTTACTATTGGTTGCCAGTGTCCAATCACCTAAAGGTAAGCGTATAACCCACATAGTCATTATTATGGTGCTCTGTGTCCCGTGATGTACTCCAAGAAAAGGATTTTACAGGTAAGCTGTTTAAAAAAATCAATTTTTTTTGAAAGGCCCCAGAGGCTGCAACACCTAAGCAAGAGGCACCTCTAACCAAACACTGCCATAAAGACCAAGGAACTCTCCAAACAAGTAAGGGACAATGTTGTTGAGAAGTACAAGTCAGGGTTAGGTTATAAAAAAAAAAAATCCAAATCTTTGATGATCTCAAGGAGCACCATCAAATCAATGGCTGAAATAATGCCCGGGTACTGCACAGCTAATTAACCCTCTAAAACTGTTAAACCCAAAGCGTATATTTACCATTACAATACCAACCCCCTTAACAGAAATGGAGGAGCGTATGGAATTTCAAACAGTTATGGTTTTAACTTATGATTACAAGGGACGATACATTAAACAGACCTATCAAGCAGTAGTATCTGAATTAAACCATGCTTGCCACACTTTATTAAATTTTGTCTCACACCCTCTAGAAAGGTAGGTTGCCTTATAGTAAGGGAGCATGGAATTCACCTTTCCCTTCCAAAAGGGTATACCTGGTGGCGTGGAAGACCTCCATTTCAATAGTATAGCCTTCCTCCCATAGAAAAATAATATGATCAGTAACGTTCTAAGAGCCGTTGAAGGAACCAGCTTCTCAACCAGACCTAATAGACAAACCTTAATTGAAATTGGGATAGGGATTTTCAGTAAATCTGAGATGCATGAGATCACCCCCTCCCAGAAGGGCTTAATTTGAGGACATTCCCAGAAAAACCACATCTCCAACATTCCGGGGAGATCGAAGGGTAAATTGCTGCAAGTCTGGCAGGAGTGAAATAGATTCTGTGTAAAAATTTGAAGTGTATTAGTTTATCCCTAGCCGAGACCAAGTGTTTGAAGGGGTGGTTCCACATATCATCCTAATCCTCCCCATCTATGTCAGGGACCTCCACCTCCCAACACTGCCTACACTTTGACAATGCCTCTGGACTGTTCTTAAACATTTTTCTATAGGTAACTGATAATGTTTTAGGAAGGTCTTCCTAAAGTCAGTGGGGAGAAGCCCAAGTAGCTCGGACATGCTAATTGTTTCACATCCTTCCATGCCTTAATAGTAGCTTTCATAGCCAATGTGAGTGGTAAGTCTGATTTGATACCTCTGTGGATGGCCAATCAAAGGGTCTCATATGACCCCAAATGAGCTGCCTCTACAACTCTAGCAGAATCCCCATCATCTGATACCAACCATTTATGAGCAATCACCATCTGAACAGCAAGATAATACTTCCTCCAGTCCGGTAGGGCCAACCCGCCACTCCCCCAGGGCTCCTGAAGTACTTTGAGCCCTATGCGTGGTGGCTTGGGAGCTCACAGGAACGAGCTAGTGATACTGTCCAGTTGTTTAAAAAAGGGCTTAGGGACCCACACCGGGGCGTGTCTCAGGAAGTATAAAATGACTGGAAGAATTTTCATTTTTTAATAAATTTATACTCGCTATGAGTGACAGTGGGAGCCTCTGCCACGCTTGAGCCTTTTGCTTGAAAAAAGTTAGAAGTGGCACCAAATTAAGGGTCAAGTAGTCAGAACTATCAGCTGTAATCTTTACTCCTAAATATGTGATGGAAGACACCCATTTTAGTGGCAGACTATGGTCAGCCTTTTCTTTTGCCCCCTCATCTAACGGCAAAATGGAGGATTTACTCCAATTGATTTTTAACCCAGAGAAGGTGGGGAAATTATTTAGTATTTTCAGAGCTGCCTGTAGCGAGGACCCAGGGTCCTCCAGAAATAGTAACATGTCGTCGGCATATAATGCCAGGCATTCTTTGATCGTACCGACTCTTATGGCTTTGACTTCACTAGATGACCTAAGTACCACCACTAAAGGTTCCATCATAAGTGCAAATATAAATGGGGACAAAGGGCACCCCTGTCTAGTGCCTCTGCTCACTGAGAAAAAGGGAGATGTAGATTTACCCAGCCTGACTGCCACTCTAGGATTGCTATAAAGCAAGGTAATCCATTGCTGGAACACCTTGCCAAACCCCATTTTTTCCAGCACTTTAAGCATGTACTTCCAGTCAATTGAATCGAAAGCTTTTTCTATGTCGATCGACACAATTATTCTAGTGCCAGCCCCACACCGGGAAAGCTGAAGATGAGTAAACAATCTTCTCAGATTAGTATTTGTAGACTTTCCGGGCATGAAATGGTCTGATCAATGTCGACCAGAGAGGGGATCACCCCAACCAACCTATTTGCCAAGATCTTTGTCAAGATCTTCAGATCCGTGTTTAGAAGGGTAATAGGTCTATAAGATGCACACTCTAATGGATCCTTTCCCGGTTTTGGCAACAGGACCATATACGCTTCTGGATGGATCTGGACCAATACAGCAACTGGATGGATGTTCCGTTGAATTCAGCAGAGTAGACACAGCTTACATGCAGATACGAATCAGCCGAACCATAGATAAAGGAAAGAGATAGGGCACATAGCGTAATACTGTATAGGATATTTATTCCAGATAAAATCATAAGTGTTACACTTACATTTGCCAATAGGAATACAAGTGCTAAATTCTTATGTGCTATTTAAAGCTTCAGGGCGAACTGGATCCTTCCTTAAATTCCAGGAAGAGATCATCACAGCCCTTCTGTTTCCAGACGGTGCTGTGGCCCAACTTCTCAATCCAAATGCAGTGAGCCGGCTGCATGAGAGGCATTTTCCGTATGTCCTCCCTGGTACCCCTACCCAAAGAAATCCCCAAAGATGTTGTGTCTGCAGAAAACGCGAATATAGGCGTGACACTCGCTTTTATTGTCCCTCCTGTTCTGACCAACCTGGTCTTTGCATTGGTGAATGTTTCGAGCACTACCACACACTAGTGGAGTATTAGCATATGGTACAGCATTGCACAGTCCTAGGGCACACTTACACAGGGTCACGAAAGATGAGAATGCCATCACATTTTGAGAGACCCTAATCTGGAATGTTTACAGTTTATATAAAAGTGCAAAAAAAAAAAACACATAAAAAAGCCAAAAATAGTGGTTTTATTTTTCTTCTCTCTATTGTTCTTTCTCTTATGTTCGCTCTCTATTGTCCGTTCTCTATTGTTACTGTATTTTAGAACTGTAATGTTTTATTTTTACTATGGTTTATTGCATTTGCTTTGCAGGTATGGTATGTCTTACTGTTATACTGTAATGTTACTTTGTTTTATTGTTAACCATCATTTGCTTAGCAGGTACGCCATTCAGGTGCAGTACGGGTTTATTTATTCTGACAGCAACAGCGTTTACTCCCACGATATGTAAAGCCATGACTCCAGCGCTGTAGGAGGTGATTTCACCACCACAGTTAAAAAATAGAGCATGTATGCCGAAGCATGGGAGCAGGGGTGGAGGAGCGATATGCTCCTAACACTGAAGGGGGATTGCCCCCATGCTTCGACATATATTTTTTAGGCACAGATTGCATTAAAAAATCAAGTTGTTGAGTTAATTTTTTATCGTTACCATTGTTTTCTTTTCAGGTACGCCATTCAGCTGCAGCACTGATTTATTCATCTTGACAGCAGCAGCGTTTGCTCTTACGAAGGAAAATCAGCGACTCCAGCACTGTAGGAGGTGATTTCACAACCACGGTTAAAAAAAAAAATGGTGCATGTATGCCCATCATTAGAAGTGGGTGGATGAAGGGCGGTATTCTAATGGTGGATATACCCACCGATCAATCTCTTTTTTTTCGTTCAGTCCACAGGCTGCATGAAAAAAAGAACATTACAATATATGCCCAACAAGGACCAGCAACATACTGGTATGTTGCTGGAATTTGAGTGGTTATACCAGAATGATGTCTACAGGTTTAGGTATCATCTTGGTATCATTCTTTTCAGCCAGCAGTCGGCTTTCATGTAAAAGCAATCTTAGCGGCTAATTAGCCTCTAGACTGCTTTTACAAGAAGTGAAAGGGAAGCTTCCCTCATCCCTCTTCCATGCTTTTCTTGGGCTCTCCTGTCCCAACAGGGAACCCGAGAATGCAGCCGGTGGTTACGCCAGCTGACCATAGAGCTGATCGGAGACCAGAATGGCTCCAATCATCTCTATGGCCTAAGAAACCGGAGGATACAAGCATTTCATGACTTAGGTTTAGCTGGATATAAACAGCGCCATTGGGAAAGCATTTTACCACACAATCTTGGTGTGGTCGGATGCTTTGAGGGCAGAGGAGAGATCTAGGGTCTAATAGACCCCTATTTTTTCAAAAATGAGTACCTGTCACTACCTATTGCTATCATAGGGGATATTTACATTCCCTGAGATAACAATAAAAATGATAAAAAAATAAGATAAAATGAAAGAAACAGTTTAAAAATAAAATAAAAAAGCTAAATAAATAATAAAAAAAAGCACCCCTGTCCCCCCGTGCTCACGTGCAAAAGGCGAACACAAGTGTCGGTCTAGTGTCATATGTAAACAGCAAGTGCACCATGTATGTGAGGTATCACAGTGAAGGTCATATTGAGGGCAGTAATTTTAGCAGTAGACCTCCTCTGTAAATCTAAAGTGGTAACCTATAAATGATTTTAAAGGCTTCTAAAAATGTATGTAGTTTGTCACCGCTGCACATTTGTGCGCATGTTGTGTTTGGTATCCATGTACTCAGCATAAGATCATCTTTTTTATTTCATCAAACATTTGGGCAATATAGTATGTTTTAGTGCATTTAAATTAAAAAAGCGTGTTTGAAAAATCCCTGCGCAGATACTGTGTGAAAACATTCACCATTTTAATCTGTAGGGCCTTTGCTTTAAAAACATATATAATGTTTGGGGGTTCAAAACAATTTTCTAGCAAAAAAAAATATTTTTTCATGTAAACATAAAGTGTCAGAAAGGGCTTTGTGTTCAAGTGGTTAGAAGAGTGGGTGATGTGTGACATAAGCTTCTAATGTTGCGCATAAAATGCCAGGACAGTTCAAACCCCCCCCAAATGACCCCTTTTTGGAAAGTAGATACCCCAAGCTATTTGCTGAATCCATGGAATATTTTATATTTTGCCACAAGTTTCTGGAAAATTACAAACTTTTATTTTTTTTCTTTGCACACAGTTGTCACCAAATGATATATTGCTCAAACATGCCATGGGCATATGTGGAATTACACCCCAAAATACATTCTACTGCTTCTCCTGAGTAGAGGGATACCACATGTGTGAGACTTTTTGGGTGCCTAGCTGTGTACAGGACCCTGAAAACCAATCACTGCTTTCAGGCTTTCTAAGAGCGTAAAATGGTGATTTCACTTCTTCGCTACCTACTATCACAGTTTCGGAGGCCATGAAATGTCAAGGCAGTGAGGAGTAAAATAAAAAATTTACACCCTTAGAAAGCCTGAAGGCGGTGCTTGGTTTTCTTGGTCCGGTACGTGGTTAGTAGACTGCCAAAAAGTCTCACACATGTGGTATCCTCATACTCAGGAGAAGTAGCATAATGTATTCTGGGGTGTGATTTAGACATGTGCATTCGTTTTCGTCCGAATGCATTTTCGTCTGAATTTTAGGTATTTTCGTTATCGTTTTACCAAACGATAACGAAAGTGCAGAGTCCGAAAAACGAAAGATCCGACATAAACAAATGCTTTATTTTCGTTTTCGTTGCTACAACAGTTCGATATAGATAGGAGATTCGACATGATGATGACAATAACAATCTGTGTCCATCGAACCTGTGGTCGAATGTGCCTAACCTTAGCTCTATTAGTCCAAGATTATTCTACATAGAGAGAAAAGATTCGACGTAGAGAGAAAAGATTCGACGTAGGGGAGGAAAGATTCGACGTAGGGGAGGAAAGATTCGACGTAGGGGAGAAAAGATTCGACGTAGGGGAGAAAAGATAAATAAAAATAATGATGATGATGAATGTTATTGGCTGATTGTAACCAAAGAGGAGGAGCAGTAAAATAGCTAGAACTACGGTAAGTACACACGTACTTTGGCTTATGGTGTCTGTTGAAAGTTCTAAGAAGATTCGACGGAGCAGGTAAACTATACGGCATTGTACAGTTTAGCTGCTCCTTCGAATCTTCTTTGAACATTCGACAGACACCATAAGCCTTCAATGACAGATTCGACCTTAATTTAGATTTTCAGACGAATGCAATTTTTAACGAAAAACGAAATAAATAAAAACGAATTTCGGGAGTAACTAAATAAATTTATTTTTCAGACGAAAACGAAATTCCGAAACGAAATATTTCAGTGTGCACATGTCTAGTGTGATTCCAAATATAACCATGCCATGTTTGAACAATATATCATCTAGTGACAACTTTGTGTAAAAAAAAAAACAAAAAAAACGAAATTGTAATTTTCCCGGAACTTGTGGCAAAATATAAAATATTCCATGGACTCAACATGCCTCTCAGCAAATAGCTTGAAGTGTCTTCTTTCCAAAATGGGGTCATGGGGGGGGGGTTGTTGTGCCATCTTGATATTTCATGGCCTCCGAAACTGTGATAGGTAGTGAGGAGATTAAATCACCATTTTACACCCTTAGAAAGCCTGAAGGAGGTGATTGGTTTTCCGGGTCCTGTACACGGCTAAGCTCCCAAAAAGTCTCACACATGTGGTATCCCCGTACTCAGGAGAAGCAGCAGAATGTATTTTGGGGTGTAATTCCACATATAACCATGGCATGTGTGAGCAATGTATCATTTAGTGACAACTTTGTGTATTTTTTTATTGTTTTTTGTCATTTTTCAATCACTTGTGACAAAAAAATAAAATATTCAATGGGCTCAACATGCCTCTCAGCAATTTCCTTGGGGTGTCTATTTTCCAAAATGGGGTCACTGGGGGGGGGGGGGGTTGTACTGCCCTGCCATTTTAGCACCTCAAGATAGGCAGTCATAAACTAAAAGCTGCGTAAATTCCAAAAAATGTACTCTAGTTTGTTGACGCTATGACTTTTGCGCAAACCAATAAATATACACTTATTGACATTTTTTTTTACCAAAGACATGTGACTGAATACATTTTGGCCTAAATCTATGACTAAAATTGAGTTTGTTGAGGTTTTTTTTTATAACAAAAAGTAGAAAATATCTTTTTTTTTCAAAATTTTCGGTCTTTTTCCCGTTTATATCACAAAAAATAAAAATCGCTGAGGCAATCAAATACCATCAAAAGAAAGCTCTATTTGTGGGAAAAAAAGGACGCAAATTTGGTTTGGGTACAGCATTGCATGACCACAGAATTACCAGTTAAAGCAGCGCAGTGACAAATTGTAAAAAGTGCTCTGGTCATTGAGCAGCCAAATCTTCCGGGGCTGAAGTTGTTAAAGCCACCCGAGAGGAAGCCAAGATGCCAGATATGCACTTTATTGTATGTGAAGAAAACAGTCCCAACAAATACAGTTGTGTGAAAAAGTACTTGCCCCCTTCCTATTTTTTTTTTTTTTTTTGCATATTTCCCACACTTAACTGATTCAGATCATCAAACACATTTTAATATTACACAAAGATAACCAGAGTAAATCCAAGATGCAGTTTTTAAATTATTATTTCATTTATTAGGGGAAAAAAAGCTGTTCAAACCTGCCTGGCCCCCTCCTATGCTGAATCATGAATGAACTGTGATTAACCACAATTTTTTGGAAAGCTGAGTTAGATTTCACTTGCCACACCCAGGCCTGATTACTGCCAGACCTGTTGAATCAAGAAATCCCATAAATAGAAGCTGTCTGACAAAGTGAAGCATGCTAACAGATCACAAAAAGCCACACATCATGCCACAATCTATAAAACGATTTAAGAACAGATTAGAAACAAAGTAATGTACAAGTATCGGTCTAGGAAGCGTTTCAAAGCCATTTCTAAGGCTTTGGAACTCCAGTGAACCACGGGGAGAGCCATTATCCACAAATAGCGATAACTTGGAACAGTGGTGACCCTACCCAGGAGTGGCCAGCCTACAAAAATGACTCCAAGAGCATGACGGCGACTCATCCAGGAGGTCATAAAAGAACCCAGAACAACATCTAAAGAACTGCAGGCCTCATTTGCCTCAGGTAAGGTCAGTGTTCATGATTCAACAATAAGAAAGAGACTGGGCAAAAATGGCATCCATGGGAGAGTTCCAAAGCCACTGCTGACCAAAAAGAACACAAAGGCTCATCTCACATTTACAAAAAAACATCTTGATTATCCCCAAGACTTTTAGGCAAATATTCTGTGGACTGATTAGACAAAAATTTTACTTTTTGTAAGGTGTGCGTCCCGTTACATAAAACTAATACAGCATTTCATAACAAGAACATCATACCAACAGTCAGACATGGTGGTGGTAGCGTGATGGTCTGGGGCTGCTTTGCAGCATCAGGACCTGGACAACTTATCATATTTGATGGAACCACGAATTCTGAGCTCTACCAGAAAATCCTAAAGGAGAATGTCCGGCCATCAGCTCGTGACCTCAAGCTCAAGTGCACTTGGGTTATGCAGCAGGACAAAGATCCGAAACACAACAGCAAGTCTACCTCCAAATGGTTCAAACAAAGCAAAATTTAGGTTTTGGAGTGGGCTAGTCAAAGTCCGGACTTAAATCCAATTGAGATGCTGTATCATGACCTTAACACAGGCCATTCATGCTGGAAAACCCTCCAATGTGGCTGAATTAAAACAATTCTGAAAAGAAGAGTGGGCCAAAATTTCTCCACAGCAATGTGAAAGACCCATTGCCAGTTATCGCAACCAGTTATTAGGTTTAGGGGGCAATTACTTTTTCACATAAAGCCAGGCAGGTTTGGACAGCTTTTTTGCCTTAATAAATGAAACCATAATTTAAAAACTGCATTTTGTATTTACTTGGGTTATCTTTGTGTAATATTAAAATTTGTTTGATGATCCGAGTCATTTAAGTGTGACAAATATGCAAAAAAAGAAAAAATCAGAAAGGGGGCAAATACTTTTTCACACGACTGTATGTAAGTAAGTGCCATGTTCTTCAGAGTATCTACAACAAGAGCTCAACTTTTATATATTTAGTTTTTTTAGGAGACCTGTTGTATCATTGTTCACAGTACAGAGTTATAATTGCAAAGCTTGGTAAAATGTCCACATTTTGATATACAGTAGCTCACAAAAGTGAGTACACCCCTCACATTTTTGTATATATTTTATTATATCTTTTCATGTGACAACACTAAAGAAATGACACTTTGCTACAATGTAAAGTAGTGAGTGTACAGCTTGTATAACACTGAAAATTTGGTGTCCCCTCAAAATAACTCAACACACAGCCATTAATGTCTAAACCGCTAGCAACAAAAGTGAGTACACCCCTAAGTGAAAATGTCCAAATTGGGCCCAATTAGCTATTTTCCCTCCCCGGTGTCATGTGACTCAGGAGTTACAAGGTCTCAGGAGTAAACGGGGAGCAGTTGTGTTAAATTTGGTGTTATCGCTCTCACTCACTCATACTGGTCACTGGAAGTTCAACATGGCGCCTCATGGCAAAGAACTCTCTGAGGATCTGAAATAAAGAATTGTTGCTCTACATAAAGATGGCCTAAGTTATAAGAAGATTGCCAAGACCCTGAAACTAAGCTGCAGCGCGGTGGCCAAGACCATACAGCGGTTTAACAGGATAGGTTCCACTCAGAACAGGCCTCGCCATGGTCGGCCAAAGAAGTTGAGTGCACGTGCTCAGCGTCATATTCAGAAGTTGTCTTTGGAAAATAGACGTATGAGTGCTGCCAGCATTGCTGCAGAGGTTGAAGGGGTGGGTGGTCAGGCTGTCAGTGCTCAGACCATATGCAGCACACTGCATCAAATTGGTCTACTTGGATGTTATCCTAGAAGGAAGCCTCTTCTAAAAATGATGCACAAGAAAGCCTGCTAACAGTTTGCTGAAGACAAGCAGACTAAGGACATGGATTATTGGAACCATGTCCTGTGGTCTGATGAGACCAAGATAAACTTATTTGGTTCAGATGGTGTCAAGCGTGTGTGGCGGCAACCAGGTGAGGAGTACGAAGACATCAAGCATGGTGGTGGGAGTGTCATGGTCTGGGGCTACATGAGTGCTGCCGGCACTGGGGAGCTACAGTTCATTGAAGGAACCATGAATGCCAAAATGTTCTGCGACATACTGAAGCACCGCCTTGAGGCGATTCAGTTCGCATTTGCAGCGCTCTACAAATCCTTCATTCATTCATTCATTCATTCAGAGCATGATCCCTCCCCTTCAGAGACTGGGCCGCAGGGCAGTATTCCAGCATAACGACCCAAAACACACCTCCAAGACGACCACTGCCTTGCTAAAGAATCTGAGGGTAAAGGTGATGGACTGGCCAAGCATGTCTCCAGACCTAAACCCTATTCAGCATCTGTGGGGCATCTTCAAACAAAA
Organism: Lithobates clamitans; assembly: GCA_037952925.1. Classification (NCBI taxonomy): domain Eukaryota; kingdom Metazoa; phylum Chordata; class Amphibia; order Anura; family Ranidae; genus Lithobates; species Lithobates clamitans. The sequence continues at coordinate 385,160 of JBBGZY010000351.1, read as the reverse complement.
GGTGGAGGAGCGCAAGGTCTCTAACATCCACCAGCTCTGTGATGTCGCCATGGAGGAGTGGAAGAGGACTCCAGTGGCAGCCTGTGAAGCTCTGGTAAACTCTAGTGATGAGCTTTATGTTCGGGTCAAACATGAGTTCGACTCAAACATTGGCTGTTCGCCCGTTCGCCGAATAGTGAACAATTTGGGGTGTTTGCGGCAAATTCGAAAGCCGCGGAACACCCTTTAAAAGTCTATGGGTGAAATCAAAAGTGCTAATTTTAAAGGTTAATATGCATGGTATTGTCATAAAAAGTATTTGGAGACCTGGGTCCTGCCCCAGGGGACATGTATCAATGCAAAAAAAGTTTTAAAAACGGCCGTTTTTTCGGGAGCAGTGATTTTAATAATGCTTAAGGTGAAACAATAAAAGTGAAATATTCCTTTAAATTTCGTACTTGGGGGGGTGTCTATAGTATGCCTGTAAAGTAGCACATGTTTCCCGTGTTTAGAACAGTCCCTGCACAAAATTACATTTCTAAAGGAAAAAAAGTCATTCACAACTACTCGCGGCTATAATGAATTGTCGGGTCTCGGCAATACAGATAAAAGTCATTGAAAAACGCCATGGGATTCCCACACAGTCCATTACCATGCCCTTTGGGTCTGGTATGAATATTAAGCGCTTCAGCCCTGGAAGATTTTACCCCCTTCCTGACCAGAGCGTTTTTTGTGATTCGGCACTGCGTCACTTTAACTGACAATTGCGTGGTCATGCGACGTGTCTCCCAAACAAAATTGACATCCTTTTTTCCCCACAAATAGAGCTTTCTTTTGGTGGTATTTGATCGCCTCTGCGATTTTTATTAAAAAACAATTTTTTCCTCAGTTTAGGCCGATCGTATTCTTCTACATATTTTTGGTAAAAAAAAAGCACAATAAGCGTTTATTGATTGGTTTGCGCAAAAGTTATAGCATTTACAAAATAGGGGATAGTTTTATGGCATTTTTATTAATATTTTTTTTTTTTACTAGTAATGGCGGTGATCATCGATTGTTATTGTGACTGCGAAATTATGGCGGACATGTCGGACATTTTTGACACATTTTTGGGACCATTGTCATTTATACAGCAATCAGTGCTATAAAAATGCACTGATTCCTGTGTAAATGACACTGGCAGTGAAGGGGTAAACCACTAGGGGGCGGGGAGGGGTTAAGTATTTCCTAGGGGAGTGATTACTAACTGTAGGGGGGATGGGCTAGCAGTGTCACTACACTGATCACTGCTCCCGATTACAGGGAGCTGTGATCAGTGACACTTGTCACTAGGCAGAACGGGGAGATGCTGTTTACATCAGCATCTCCCCGTTCGTCCTCTCGGTGAGGCGATCGCGGGTATCCCCGTGGCGATCGAGTCCGCGGGACCCGCGACCCAACTCACAGAGCTCCCGGCTGGCGCGCGCACGCAATGGCACAGCAGGAAATTCAAATGGACGTACCTGTAAGTCCATTTGCCCAGCCGTGCCATTCTGCCGACGTACATCAGCGTGCGCCGGTCGGGAAGGGGTTAAGGGGAACCCCCGAACCAAAATTTTAAAAAAATTTGCGTGGGGGTCCCCCCCCAAATTCCATACCAGGTCCTTCAGGTCTCGTATAGATATTAAGGGGAACCCCGTGCAAATTTTTTTTTTAAAAATGGCGTGGGGGTCCCCCTCAAAATCCATACCAGACACTTCAGGTCTGGTATGGATTTTAAGGGGAACCCCACGCCATTTTTTTTTTTTTTAAATGGCGTGGGGGTCCCCCTAAAAGTCCATATCAGACCCTTATCTGAGCACGTACCCCTACCATTTCACAAAAAAGTGTCAAAATGGTAAAAATGACATGACATGGCTTGGGGACAAGTCCTTAATTAAAAAATAAAAAAATAAAACTGTCCCACAAAGTCTTCTTCTTCTCTTGCTACGCCGACATTTATTATGTTTGGTTCTGGGTATATGCCTAGTAGGCACGATTTAGGGTTTAGTGTGATGGGGGAGCCCATGGTGTCATGGAGGAATTGGACTACTTGTGCCCAAAAGCCCTGTATCTTAGGACACTCCCAGATCAGGTGGTAGAATGTACCAGAGGCCTGAATGCACATAGGGCAGTTGGCGGTTTGGTCATGTTTGTACCTCGACACTCTAGCTGGGGTAAAGTATGCTCGATGGGTGATGTATATCTGTGTAAGGCGATCTGAGAGTTTGGGGGATACCAGTTTACAATGGTCTAGAGCAGTGGTTCTCAACCTGGGGGTCGGGACCCCCTCAGGGGTCGAATGACGATTTGTCAGGGGTCACAGAATCCTGGGCTGTTCCTGAAGCCTGCACCGCTCTCCCAGACTTTTAGCGGCCATCCAGCTGGGCTGTTCCTGAAGCCCGTGGTCGCCCACCCAGCCTCTTCGCAGCCGCCCATTTAGTTCACGGCGTGGCTGGGGGTCAGAGACTAGAAGTCAGCTGACTGGTGAAGAATGTGAAGTGGGGGGGGCTGGAGGAGACCCTATCTCCTGATTTTGGCATAGGTGTCACTGCTGTGAGACAACACAAAGTCGGAGACACAGTGAGTAACACTACCTGTGATTATAGTTGCCATTAAAAGTCCCCACTACAGTTCTGAGATCAGCAGATGACCTTGATCAAGAGCACCTAAGTTGGATGATCAGAACTCCCCCGAGCACTGCCACTCATCCCATTCCCCCCACCAGCACTGCCACTCATCCCAAATCCCCACCAGCATTGTCACTCATCCCCACTCCACACCAGCATTGCCACTCATCCCAACCCTTTCTCTGAAAGAATCAGAGAAAGAACAAGAAAGACGGCTAGAGCGAGAGATGGGGGGGGGGGGGAGAAATTAGGATAGTGAGGGATAAAAGGGAAAGAAAGAGATCAAACATAAAGAGTGGTACATCCTAAAATGTACCATAAGGGGTTTTAATACTGTACGGAATCAGGGGGTGCTTAATATCCGTGGGTTAGGGGCGCAAATTACTTGTCTTGCCTTGGGTGCTGACACACCCACGCTAGGAAAATAATTTTACTGTTAGGGGTCCCCACAACTTGGGAAATTTTATCCAGGGGTCATGGCACTAGTAATGTTGAGAACCACTGGTCTAGAGCTTCACTCCATTCCTCATCTTCAAGTGCCCCAACATTTTCCTCCCACCTAGCCTTCAGTGCAAAAGCTGACCTACTCGCCGAAGGCGTGAGCAACATATTATAGATTGTAGATATCAGTTTTTTGGGATCCGAGCTACATATTACAGACATAAAGGGGTTCACTTCAAGTGGGGTAAAACCTGCTGAAAATTGTGTTCTGAAAGCGTGACAAAGCTGAAGATAGCAGAAAAATAGTTGGGCCGGAAGTCCAAATTCGTCTCTCAGCGTATCGAACAGCTTCAGATCGCCGTTGGAGATCAAATGTCATAGGTAGTATACACCCCTGGATCTCCATAGTTCCGAGTCTGGTAGGGAGCGAAATTCTGACAGGTCAAGGTTATACCAGAGAGGAGTGTGGTCATGTAGTGGTGGTAGTTGTATTTTGGTCATTGTTATAGCCCAGATACTTCCACAGTACATGGAAATGCAATTATTTTAGTAAATATAAACAGTTAAATACATTTTTCATCAGCAGTATATAGCAGTCTTGTGACGTCTATCAGTTCTGAGTAAAACTTGTAGGAGGAGTTTTCATACTGCACTGAGCTGTCCTATCAGGATCCAAGTCCCCTGACCCTCTATCTGGACAGTGCTGATTGGCCCTGTGCTGATCACATGCACTCTTCCAAGAAAAAAAGATGTTCCCAGCAGAGTCCCTCCTTTAAATCAGGTGTCCCCAGCAGAGTGCCTCCCTACATCAGGTGTCCCCAGCGGAGTGCCTCTTTACATCAGGTGTCCCCAGCGGAAGTCCTCCTTACATCAGGTGTCCCCAGCGGAGTGTCTCCTTACATCAGGTGTCCCCAGAGGAGCCTCTCCTTACATCAGGTGTCCCCAACAGAGCCCCTCCTTACATCAGGTGTCCCCAGCAGAGCCCCTCCCTACACCAGGTGTCCCCAGCGGAGTGCCTCCTTACATCAGATGTCCCCAGCGGAGTGCCTCCTTACATCAGGTGTCCCCAGCGGAGTGCCTCCTTACATCAGGTTTCCCCAGAGGAGTGCTTCCTTACATCAGGTGTCCCCAGTGGAGTGCCTCCTTACATCAGGTGTCTCCAGAAGAGTGCCGCTTACATCAGGTGTCCCCAGCGGAGTGCCTCTTTACATCAGGTGTCCCCAGCGGAAGTCCTCCTTACATCAGGTGTCCCCAGCGGAGTGCCTCCTTACATCAGGTGTCCCCAGAGGAGCCTCTCCTTACATCAGGTGTCCCCTGCGGAGCCCCTCCTTACATCAGGTGTCCCCAGCAGAGCCCCTCCCTACACCAGGTGTCCCCAGCGGAGCCCCTCCTTACATCAGGTGTCCCCAGCAGAGCCCCTCCCTACATCAGGTGTCCCCAGCGGAGTGCCTCCTTACATCAGATGTCCCCAGCGGAGTGCCTCCTTACATCAGGTGTCCCCAGCGGAGTGCCTCCTTACATCAGGTTTCCCCAGAGGAGTGCTTCCTTACATCAGGTGTCCCCAGTGGAGTGCCTCCTTACATCAGGTGTCTCCAGAAGAGTGCCGCTTACATCAGGTGTCCCCAGCGGAGTGCCTCTTACATCAGGACATCAGGTGTCCCCAGCGGAGTGCCTCCTTACATCAGGACATCAGGTGTCCCCAGCGGAGTGCCTCCTTACATCAGGTGTCCCCAGTGGAGTGCCTCCTTATATCAGGTGTCCCCATCGTAGTGCCTCCTTACATCAGGTGTCCCCAGTGGAGTGCCTCCTTACATCTCAGGTGCCCCCAGTGCAGTAGAGTCCCTTGGCTCTGCCTCTCACAGACCAGCAGCAGGCCACAGGTCGGAGGGCTGGCGGCAGCTCCATGTGTCTTTGCAGGTCTCTTTACCCTGTGTTCAGTGGAGAGGGGAGGGGCCTCTGATCCCGTGCAGCTAACCGGCTTCAGTGTACAAGAGAATTGTTTACTTGTACACTGAAGAGAGAAGCTGATTGGCTGCATGGATTGGAGGCCCCTCCCCTCTCCACTGAACACAAGGGGAAAGAACCTGCTAGCCGGCAAGACATCTCGCGGCGGCCATATTTTTGGAGCCAGAAGCTGCCGTGCCAAAAACAGTCCCGATTTCTTAGGACAAGCGCAAAATCCCGGGATTTTGATCGGGACGGCCTCAGATCGGGACCTAGCACCACCATTTCTATCTTTATTTTGATATGGATATCCTTTCACACCCTTTTTTTATTATTATTATTAGTTCTATCCATTTGGTCCATGCAGGTATTATTTAGTTCTTATATCGTCATTTTGTATTTGTTTTACTTTTTTTTTGCTGGAGGCCCTGGTGGAGGTTTCTTAGCAATCTTGCACCATTAGTAGAAATGTACTATAACAATTCTCTAGGATAGTGATGCCTTTGGGGTGTTATAACCTTTTTATAATCATCTTACTCTTATTGGGGTCTTATTATGTTTCTAAATGTTCTGGCTGGTCCTATATTTTTTTATATTGTCCTGTAAAGTTCCATTATATTTTATTATGTTTTATGACGTTGTTTTACGTGCCTTACATGCCCTCAAATGTGGTAAACTATCACCTTATCCACATCATTTTTATTTTATAGCTTAGCACCTAGTGCTGTTAACAGACGTTAGTCTTTATCAAGCCCTAACATAGGTACACACAAGCACTCCAGCTCTAATAAAAGTATACACATCTAGGAGGTCCCCCCTCTACCAGCTGTAATGATTGACCATTGACTGTTGCTTGCAGCCCTCGTTAGACTGGGAATTCTTGCCAGAAACTGTAAAAACACACACAGGAGGGCACAAAGGCATAGTAGTGCATTACCACAACCAATTTTATTAGACAACTATAAGCCAAAAACATATAAAGACAAATAAATGCAAGTCTGATAAACAGAGTCCTCATTCAGCCGTGGGATGTGTCACCTGGCCCCGAGCAGATACAGGTTGGTGGGATTACACATGTAGCCATGGTGTTAGCACTACTGACAAACAATCCGCCAAATCACCCCACTTCATGCATCCTTTCCAGAGACAATGAACAGTCATTTGCAAGCTTTGTTTTTGTTGTTTTATTGGGGGGGGGGATAAGGATTGGGACATGGGATGCCCATAGAATTAATCATTGCCATCATATTTACAGGTTTCAATATACTTTGATTATATTTAGAGCCTGAAGATTGAATGTGCACACTTGACTAGTAGAAATCTTCTCCTGCAGCTCTCTGCAGACTGTTACTCCCTCTGCATCTCCATGCAGACTATTGCTCCCTGCATCTCCATGCAGACTGCTGTTACTAGGAGTTCTCCATCCATCACCGTGTGAGGGACAGAAACATCACTTTTGACCGTGTAAAAGTAATGGTCTTAGTTCTCTTCACCACCTGCCCAAACTTGCTTCTCCTTGCACACTTGGTTTCCTCCTGCACAACTTGTAATTACATTAAGATATAACACATCCTCTTCTAATGGGTATGAAGAACTCACTCTGAATAAGCCCCTCTACTGGCTCTAGTGACTCGCTGCTACTAGGCCTGAGGCCTGCAGAACCTCTCCCTAGGCCTAGTTGGTTAAAGTCTATCTTTTAGGAAATGGACTACTGCTTCCATCCAGTCCAACTTGCAAATCATGTGTTTCCCGGCCACACTGATTTGACACACTCATCCCTACAGTCTCTTCTCTGATCCAGGACTCCTCACCATCCACCATGTGCATGATGAAGACTCTGCTAGTGACCCTGTAGAAGCAGAATTCCCTTACAGAATCCCTGGCACATCCTCCAACCATCCACTGTGGTAAAACTCACTGACTTTCCAACCTTCCAGCCCTGAGTCCTTGATGAGGAACTTTCCCGGACCATGCGTTCAGACCGCTTCTCTTGCTCCTCTGCTCCAGGAGTTCCCTGCCATGACCGTGTGGTGACAGAGACATTGCCAGTGATAGTGTAAAAGTCCCTCACAGTTCTCCCCGGGCCTCCTCCCACGATCCCACCCCCCCAGGGTGCCACATTTCCAAGCTGCCATTCAGGGACACCCCCCCCTGCACCCGCCCCAAAAATATGTTTTTTGATACTTTTTTTTGCAAATTTTTTGGAAAAAAAAGCAAACAGTGGTAACCAGTTGAGACAGGTGGTATGGGCTAGCAGAACGGAGGGGGACACGGTGGAAGAACGGAGGGGGACAGCAGCAGAACGGAGGGGTACATGGAGGAAGAACGGAGGGGGACAGCAGAACAGAGGGGGACACGGAGGTAGAATGGGGGGGCAGCAGCAGAACGGAGGGGGACACGGAGGAAGAACGGAGGGGGGCAGCAGCAGAACGGAAGGGGACAGCAGAACGGAGGGGGACACGGAGGAAGAACGGAGGGGGACATGGAGGAAGAACGAAGGGGGACAGCAGCAGAACGGAGGGGGACAGCAGCAGAACGGAGGGGGACACGGAGGAAGAAAGGAGGGTGACAGCAGAACGGAGTGGGACACGGAGGAAGAACAGAGGGGGACAGCAGGACAAAGGGGGACAGCAGAACAGAGGGGGACAGCAGAACGGAGGGGGACACGGAGGAAGAACGGGGGGGGGCAGCAGAACGGAGGATGACAGCAGAATGGAGGGGGACACGGAGGAAGAACAGAGGGGGACAGCAGGACGGAGGGGGACAGCAGAACAGGGGGGGACAGCAGGACGGAGTGGGACAGCAGGACGGAGGGGGACACGGAGGAAGAACGGAGGGGGACAGCAGCAGAACAGAGTGGGACACAGAGGAAAACTGGAGGGGGACAGCAGCAGAATGGAGGAGGAGTGGGGGACTGCAGCAGAACGGAGGGGGAGTGGGGGACAGCAGCAGAATGGAGGGGGAGCATGCTCACTGTACCAAAGTGTAAGACTAACCTGAAAGTTTGTCAATGGCATTCAGCAAACTCGCGGACCTCATGGGTGGGAGGGAGGACTTGGACGAGGCTCAGCTCAGGACAGAAGTTGAACTGTGGAGAAGTCGGGCAGCTTGGAGTCGGGCTGCGCTGCTGGCTGCTTGAGTAGTTGGCGGCAGCCCCGGGACAGCGGCACTGACTGGGCACAGGCATTATGTGTGGCTCTTTCTGGTGTCAGTGTGGTGTCTGTGGCTGCCTGGCTGGCGGCTGCTCGTTCTCGGAGGCGCGCTGCTCAGCTGTAGCCCGTAGGGTACGGGTGCCCACTACACTGATTTCCCACGTGACGGTGTCAGCTGACAGCACTAGCCTAGCAACCAGTTAGGCATATGATGTGTGTGTTACACAGTGTATAATGTTTATAAGGGTGACGGAGTCAGACTGGCGCCTGGCGGTGTGGATTTTTTTTCATTCCGGGACACTGTATTGTCCCGCAATGAAGGTGCCCGGGACAGGGGGCAAAAATCAGAAATAAGGGACAATCCCGGGCAATCCGGGACACGTGGGCACCCTACACCCCCCCCAGATTGGGGTGTGATCCTGCGGCTGTCTAGCACAGTGTTTCTCAATCTTTTTCCAGTCGGGGCGCCCTTAAAAAGTATTTTCAATCTTGAGGCACACACAGACACATGCACACACACATACAGACACATGCGCACACGCATACAGACACATACACACATACACAGACACATGCACACACACATACAGACACATACGTACAGACACATGCGCACACGCTTACAGACACATACACAGACACATGCGCACACGCATACAGACACATACAGACACATGCGCACACACATACAGACACATGCGCAAACACACACATACAGACACACACACATACAGACACATGTGCACACAAACACACATACAGACTTATGCGCAAACACACACATACAGACACACACACATACAGACACATGTGCACACAAACACACATACAGACACATGTGCACACAAACACACATACAGACACATGCGCAAACACACACATACAGACACACACACATACAGACACATGTGCACACAAACACACATACAGACACATGCGCAAACACACACATACAGACACACACACATACAGACACATGTGCACACAAACACACATACAGACACATGTGCACACAAACACATACAGACACACACACACATACAGACACATGTGCACACAAACACACATACAGACACATGTGCACACATATGTTCAAACACACACATACAGACACGTGTACACACACACACACAGACAGAGAGACAGACACTCACATACAGAGACACAAGTATAAATCCCTTTTAAAACGAATCTAGCTTCTAGCACAGTACTTTTCCAGTTTCCTCATTCAGCTGGGTACTGCACTGTAGGGGGAAGCAGAGAGCACAGCACACTCCCCTGCACTTTACTTTCACTTCACTTTTGAGTCTGACGGAGCTTCTCACAGTGCCAATGTACAGTTCGGCAGGGGATCGGGAGATCAGGCTCATCTGAAAGCCCCTCTCTACCTTGATCCCGCGGCACACCTGAGAACCTCTGATGGCACACCAGTGTGCCGTGGCACACTAGTTGAGAAAGGCTGGTCTAGCACTCCATTCCTCACGTCACTCAGTCGACTACTCCTCCCCAGCAGCATGTGACCTCAGCATATATAGGAGGCCCGCCCCCTGACAATGCCTGTTAGGGATTAGTCAGAGCTCCCACATGTGCTGCCTGCCATGCCAGCTATAGGCCCAGCCTCCTCTTCCAGAACATTCTCCCTGGAAGCAGGGGAGGCACCTCAGAGTGGAGCCCAGGTGGTCACACCCACTGCTACTCTAACCACTCCCAGCCCCAGAATCAAAACAGACAGGCCGAGCTTGCAGCATAGGCCTGCCTAAATTTGCCTGTGCTGAACAAACCTAGTAAAACAACCCTTACTAGCACCTACCTTCTGGTAGAGGGTGCTACACACATTTTGGGAGACATGCCCCCTTCTTCAGAGCTGCTGGATCAGGACTTTGTGATTATCACATTTGCCTTTATTTGTGTTTTTAGCCTATACAGTAGGTCTCTAATAAAAGTGGTTGTGGTAAAGCACTAGGCATTTGTGCCCTCCTGTGTGGGTTTGTTTCAAGCCCTAACATAGGTCTTCTGTTGCATCTCATCGTGGTTTTATTGATACGGTATCTACTGATCAAGCCCCGAAGAAGGGGTAATCTTTACCCACAAAACATGTTGACTGTATTTGATGCTCTTAACTAATAATAGCTTCAAAAATACTTTTTAGTAACATAAACCTTTGCACTAGGTGCTCATCAGTACTTATGCCAGACCTTACTGTCTGCTGAGAGCTCACTTTGTCACAATTAGAGAGATAGCAGCCTAGGACCAGAACAAGGTCTACATACACTATACTGTCATCACAGACATTCTCCTTGGAAGGAGGATGCATTTCATTACATATCCATCGGAACCAAGTCTCACCTCTATTGGTCCAGCGCTATCACACTCATAAATCAAATTAAACAGGACTTGTTCTCTAATGTTGAAGATATTTTGGAGCTTTTTTAAGCCACTTCCGCAGTTCCAGTAACTGTCAGAATATTACCCCAGCAATTATATATCACAGATAGCACAGACATCGTAATCCAATCACCATGAAATATTTAGATGTTGATTGTCCAGGAACTTTATGTGAATATTGTCGAACAACCCTGCCCTAGTTCATAGTCCTTTTCTTGGTTTCAGGAAGTCTGCATAGTTATTCATTCCTCGATTTACATAGCTAAAGATGTGAAGTGTTGTTCATTCACAAGGGTAGAAATAGCATTAAATTATAGAATATAGAAAATTTGAACCCATTTACAGGCTGCCTGTAAATGTCTGTTACGGGCAGAGGCCACCCGTAAAAAATATGACTGCAGGCCGACATTGAAATTGCACATGCTCGGGCCATTTTTGGCCAGGTTGGCGAATGCGCAGTTAGTGACGCCTCTAGTGCTATTTTTGAATGAACGGCAGTCAGCACTCAGTCTCAGTAGCACATCTGCGGGCACACCGAATTCTGATCCAGAGATCGGACTTCGGTCTGCACCATGCGCATGCACCATGTCTGGAGCCTGTGGGACTACTCCCACCACCACGCCACTATAAGCATGGCCACAAGGAGACCGGGCCCCTGGACCCTGCATCATCCTGGGGTAATCTGAAACTATACTCTGCACTGATCAGTCAACTTCTACTGACTCTATGGCTGCTGCAGGTGACATCTCGCAGGTGATTTTCTAGAAGCTGCTCTTCTGTCTATTGTAACATGCAAGACAAATGAGATGAGCCCTGTGTCCTGCTCTATCCTTTATTCTAGTGTAAATTCAATCTAAAGGGTTGATCAGAGCCCCCCAGTGACTATACAAAGTCATGTCCAATGTGAGGAGGGACAGAAGCAGCATGCAGAGCAATGGTCTCCATGCATCAGTGCAGGCACCTGCAGAGATGGGGGTGTGCAGCCAGGCTGGATCAGGGGAGGGGGAAGTTCAGTGTACCCCAACAGTTCTGCCCCTGAACCCCCAAGAAGGCGGAGAGGGACCCCAGTGGATAAGCAAGCAGTGGGAGTGGTGTATGTCCTGAATGACAGCCTGAAGACACCCATGGGAGGCAGCCCTGAATCTGGAACCCTGCACTATCTGCGTGGAGCCTGTGAGAGCGAGGGGGCACAGCTGGCCAGTGTGAACATTGGGGAGACCGTGGTGCTGGACACCTTCTACGATGAAAGTAAGACAGCTGTTCAGCATTGACATGAGAGGCAGACATGTGTCACCTTTTAAAAAACAAAAAATGTTAAAAAAAAATGTAAATTGTACATTGTGGTAGATGCTGAATTTTATTGGGTGGAGGTATTCATTTTAAAGCAGCATGCAAACTGAACAAAATACATTTAACAGATACTTCCATCCATACAAAGCAGTCCTTTGCCCTTACACTTCCATACTGTCCTGTGCCCATACACCTCCATACTATGCACTAGTTAACCTGACCTTCATGTAAATATAGAAATATGTTTTTTATCCTTTTGTCATACCTTAACTGCTTGCCGATAAGCCGCCGTCGTTATACGGCGGCAGGTCGGCTCTCCTGCGCAAATTGGTGTAGCTGTACGGCAGGTCACTGCACGCTGCGGGAGCGTGCCCATGGGTTAGGCGAACTCGATGTCTATTACATATTCAGAACGGGAACAGCGTGTTCCCAATCACTGGGAACAGTGGATCCGCCATGTCACCTGTCAAAACGAGGAATCGCCTTGTTTACAAAGGCAGTTCCGTCTTTGTAAATAAGGCAATTCCCCGTTCTGACAGGTGACATGATGGAACAGTGATCTCTGTCATGTTCCAGTAAGCCCATCCAGTTACATGCCTAGGGAACACATTTAACCCCTTAATCGCCCCTAGTGTTAACCCCTTCCCTGCCAGTGACATTTATACAGTAATCAGTGGCTATTTATGGCACTGATTGCTGTATAAATGTCAATGGTCCAAAAAAAGTCTCAAAAGTGTCCCATCCATTCGCCGCAATGTCGCAGTCCCGCTAAAAATCGCAGATCGCCGCCATTACTAGTAAAAAAAATAAAAATGCCATAAATCTATCCCCTATTTTGTAGACGCTATAACTTTTGTGCAAACCAATCAATATACGCCTATTGCGATTTTTTTTTATCCAAAAATTTGTAGAAGAATACATATTGGCCTAAACTGATGAAAAAATTTGTTTTTTTTTCAAAATTATCACTCTTTGTTTGTTTATTGCGCAAAAAATAAAAACTTGCAAAGGTGATCAAATACCACCAAAAGAAAGCCGTATTTGTGGGGAAAAAAAGATATCAATTTTGTTTGGGTACAGCGTCGCATGACCACGCAATTGTCAGTTAAAGCGATGCAGTGCCGTATCACAAAAAATGGCCTGGTCATTAAGGGGGCAAATCCTTCTGGGGCAGAAGTGGTTAAACATGTTGATAATCGCACTAGCTATATGTCTGTAGCTTATATATTGATATTTGCACTGTTCTGCGCCAAAAATGGTCATTCTGTGTGCTTTTTTAAAGTGTCAGTAAAAATGTGGCTCTGTCAGTAAATGTCATGATTTTTACCAGTAAAAAATGAGCGCTGTTTGTAAATTTTGGGCGCCATGTCAGTAAATTTCACTTTTGGGGGTTGGCAACACTAATGCCCTGTACACACGATAGGATTTTCCGACAACAAAATCCTATATTTTTTTTTCAGATAGATGTTGGGTCAAACTTGTCTTGCATACACACGGTCACACAAATCTTGTCGGAAATTCCGAACGTCAAGAACGCAGTGACGTACAACACGTACGATGAGTCAAGAAAAATGAAGTTCAATAGCCAGTGCGGCTCTTCTGCTTGATTCCGAGCATGCGTGTAACTTTGTGGGTTGGAATTGTGTACACACGATCAGAATTTACGACAATGGATTTTGTTGTGGGAAAATTTGAGATCCAGATCTCTAATTTTGTGTGAGGGAAATTCTGATGGAAAATGTCTGATGGAGCCTACACGTGGTCGGAATTTTCAACAACAAGCTCCCATCGAACAATTTCCGTCAGAAAATCCAACCGTGTGTATGGGGAATAATGCAGGCCATGACAGTTGAGTGCATTACTTATTGTTTTCTTTTAAACAATTGTGCCTGCTAATTCCAGGTCTTTCTGAACCTCTCCACAAATGGTCCTTGGCTCTTGGACAACTCTTCTGATAATTCTTTTCAGTCCTCTGTCAGAAATCTTGTGAGGAGCACCTGGCCATTGCCGGTTTATGGTAAAGTGATGTTCTTTCCACTTCTGGATTTTGGCCCCAAAAAGTGGCCATCAGTTGAGACTGTGTTATATTCTTAATATCTAAATTTTAATTGGCTTTATACAGAGTTTGAATTCCCTATAATTGTATGAATGGCAGACATTGAGTTAAATAACATCCAGATGGTGACTTATTAGCTGAGACTTCAAATATCTAGAACCTGTCAGGATTTTGATGGATATTGTATATAATATATATATATATATGTTATTAAGATATTCCTATGTAACCGATATTCTGTTTGAGAGGCATTTTTTTTAGTAGTCTATGTTTAGTCTGATTACCCCTCTCCCACATTTCGTCTTACGAATAAGCAGTCTGTTTAAGACAAGCCAGATGTTTCTTTCCACTCTCAGACACCCTCCGTTGTATGGGAGGAGTTTAGAGAGAAAAAGGGAGTGTGTATTCTTTCGGCGCAAAATTGGAAAGTCTAAGTCCATATAGACAAAAGCTGAAAGCTGTTCAGTCTCTTTTCCATCTTGCCTGCTCTCAAAACAACATCCATTCTTCAGCACACAGACTTTCCTTCAGCACACATGAGGTTAATCGGCCATCTTAAAAGCACATGGTCTAATGACTTTAAGAACTCTTTTCAGATCTTTGAAACAAATGAACTATACTTGAATCTTTTTGCATATATGAAGCAACACTAATTATGAATATAAATGTACTATTTTTGTAAGTATTTTCCAAGTTTTTGTATGTACAATAAAACACACAGTTTGATTTAAGCTGACTCAGACATAATTAAGGAAATTCATCTCACAATCAGTCATCATTATTGAAAGCTTTTTCTACAATATCAAGCTGTTTATTACATTGGCGAGCCAGAGCCAGTATCAATCGTCAGAAGTTTTTTTTCCACTTTCTTCCTTTGATCAGAGGGGAAAAAGTGATGAACAGAAATGAACTTTGCACAAATTGAACGAACCTAGAGAGAAAATTTGATTGATGATATTGATAATTGTGAAGGACCAGAGAATTTCGGATATACAGAAGTCTTGACAGACGGTTTAATTAGAGTCCAGCGGATAACGAAAAAGTTTTATATTCGGTGAGTAGCGAAATATGAATTTTGTAAACGTATTGGCTGACAAAAGCAATTTAGAATTTAAAGGTTTAGCGAATCACGTCTCTGACGCTGATTTATGGCAGTCAATGTATAATCAATGTTTTCAAGCAAATATTGAAATTGAGAAGGTTAGATTTTCATTAGCTAAATCGAAGAGAAAATTAAGTAATGCAATGAAGTTAGTTACAGTTTTCAATGCAATGGTTTTTGATATGCCAGGAAAACAAAGGCAAAGTATAACAGAAATTGCACAAACACAGGAGAATTTACATATTGAACAATTACTGATTGAGAAAGGTGAATTGTAACATAAAATGAATGCACTATTGGAATCGTTTAAAGAAAAAGAAAGTTGTATTACTTTTTTAACTCAGAAAGAAATTGAACAAGAGAATGTTATAAGTTTGCTTAAAACGCAATTATTAGAAGTCTTCTGCACATGCTCAGTTTTTAGTGTATGAACATGTGACAAACTCAGATGCGAGGGTTAACGATGCTGATTCAGGAGTTGACACAGTGGAGATGTCTGAGGAGTTTAATATTTCCTCAGACAATGAAAGCGTGAAGTCTGGTGATTTGAATAATAGTAATATTCAACAGAAATGTACATTTTCATCGCCATATACTCAAAGAAAGGTATATGCAAAAAAAGCAACTCTTAAATGTTTTGTTTGTAAAAGAGAGGGTCACATAGCCAGGTTTTGTGTGATGGCTAATAATAACGATATACAAAAGAGGTTGTATTATCCGAAAACGATGCCAAGACGCTATGAAGTATATTCTGTGCACTGGTGTAGTAATTTGAGGTATAGAGGCCATAATAATCAAACTAATTTCCCTTTTAAGACCCAAATGCAAAGATTGCAAATAGTCTATTAAGACAGGAAAGGTATCATTATGTACCAAATAACTGTGAAAAATAATGTTAGCAGTCCTTAAATGAACTGCATGGATGGTAAGGATTTTCTTGTTATTGTTTCTTTGCTATGGATAAGGTCATGATTTGAGGTACAGAGATTTGGTTTTTATTTGATATATTTTTAGTATTTTCAAGGATAATCCTCTGGATTATTAATTTTTTATTAATTTTCCCTTTTATGATTATTATGTTTTTAATTTTTTTGTTTTGTTCAGATGGAACATTGAGAGGTTTAGTTCACCTGAAAAGGGGCATAATTACCAGCTTTGTGCTCAATTAGGTACTGAATACATTTTGTTTAAGACAACAGAGAGTTAGCTGTAGGCAATAGAACAGCAGACACATTAAATTAGCAAAGGATGCAGATTTGTATGGAGAATTCGTGATTTCAACCTGAATATGGTCAAAATTAATGTTGTGAAAAAACAAATATTAGATTTTCCTTTGTTTTCCGAGGATTAAAAGAGGACACGTCAATCTTTTCTTCTTCATCGGGTGACATGGGATCTTCCTTTTGTTTATGAAAACAGGATCTTATATCATGACTCACGGATTTTCTGTATTTTGTTATACCACAACACCTACAGGGGGAATTCACTAAAATTAACTATGACAGTTTAGATCACATTGGTAAGCAAAAATTGCTTGACATTCTTAATGAGAAATTCTATTGGGACAAAATGGAAGAGACAGTAGACAGTGTAATTAAATCTTGTCTGATTTGTGCACAAGTGAATCCTAGATCAATGGGTCAGAAACTTTGATCGAGATTCTTCCAGTACGCAAAGATATTTGAATTACTGCTAGGATGTTGATTATTCATGTTTTTCCAGTTTGCGGTATACCAGCAAACCTCAGTAGTGACAGAGGATTCCATTTTATAGGTAAAATCATGCAGGTAATGTGTAAAACCTTGGGAATAGAATAGAGATTTCATGTATCATATCATTCACAGTTTGCAGGTACAGTTTTTTTCAGTTACCGTATTTATCGGCGTATAACACGCGCCCCCAAGTTTAGGAGGAAATTTTAAGGAAAAAAACTTTTAGGAGTAAAGTTTAAGGAAGAAAAACTTACATTAAAATGCCCATCAATGCAGCCTTATCGGTGTCCATCTGCAGCCTTTTCAGTGTCAGTGCAGCCTTGCTCCAGTGTCTATTGCAGCCTTGTCAGTGCAGCTTTGCCCCAGTGCAGCCTTGTCAGTGCAGCTTTGCCCCAGTGCAGAATTGTCAGTGCAGCCTTGCCCCAGTGTCCATTGCAGCCTTGTCAGTGCAGCTTTGCCCCAGTGCAGCCTTGTCTGTGCAGCCTTGTCAGTGCAGCCATGTCAGTGCAGCTTTGCCCCAGTGCAGCCTTGCCCCAGTGCAGCTTTGCCCCATTGCAGCCTTGCCCCAGTGCAGCTTTGTGGGATCGCCGCGATCCCTGCCGACATACACAGCCGTGTGTAAATTTAAATATGGCGCCGAGACTGCAGGGACTCGGCGGAGCCGAGATACACATACCCGAGAGTCCTCGGCTTTTCTCGGCGCCGCTTACAGTCCCACCCAGTCCCGCCCTATGGGCGGGACTGTAAGCGGCGCCGAGAAAAGCCGAGGGTATGTGTATCTCGGCTCCGCCGAGTCCCTGCAGTCTAGGCGCCGTATTTGAATTTACACACGGCTGTGTATGTCGGCGGCAATCGCGGCAATCGCTCCGATCACACAAAATTGGGGGGGGATCGGCCTATAACACATACCCACGATTTCCCCCTGATTTTCAGGGGAAAAAAGTGCGTGTTATATGCCGATAAATACGGTACAAAGTATTCTTCATTTGAATTAGTGACAGGAAGAAATTACTTTGTCACTTGTGTTTCACAATGAACTTTTGTTGGCAATACACAGCAATGATTGTTAGTGTCCATCTGAAGTGTATTGTATTGCAATGCTTGTGATTTGAGAAGGGATACTAGGATGTTATTTAGAATGTATTGAATGTTATTCATAAAAATTATATTTCATCACATCAACATGCATTGTATCTTTTTAGTATTTTGTGCTCCTTTTGCACAACAGTGTTTTGGTAATAGAGGATACAGGACAATTTGAACAGAATTTTGTCACATGCAGTTACTTGTATGAAAAAAAAAAAGGTCTCTCCACACATTTCTAAGTTTGAGTTAAAAGATCAGAATTTCTTTATATTACAATATTTTTCATTTAGGAGATTTTTAAGAAATAATTTGTATATATATACTGATATGTAGTATTTGTTTTAGATGTTTTTGTTTTGAAAGAACATGTTTATTCACAGTTAGATCATACATGTATGGCATAAGTAAGATACATCAACGCAGATATAGTGTACATTCTACATAAGCACAGATTGCATTTCCACATATTGTCGTAGTGTCCCCTGAAGCGTTGTGATAATTATTACTACAGTCTTCTTTCCTTTATTACATAGAGACCCATCCTGCAGCTCGAAATGGTACATATTGTGACAAAATGTGTTACTTAGCGTGACTCCTCTCTCCCCTATGTATTTCCAATCCCGACTAGTTATTCCACACATGTGTCAGTGGAGTCTAACCATCTGTCCCAAATCCTGTTATATTTGGCTGGACAACCTCTATGCCTATACAACACCTTTTTGTTTGGTAGTGCCATGTTTATTTCAGCAATCCATGTTTGGATAGTGGGAGAAGTGGCCCTCATCCAGTGTTTAGCGATTACTTTCCTGGTGCAAAAAAGCATTTCGTAAAGAAAGGTAGCCAAGAATTTTTCAATATTGACATCTGGAAGCAATCCTAATATGCACAGTTTGGGATCTAGCTGTATGGGCGAGCCCATATGGTCATGTAGGAATTTAATGATTTGTGCCCAGTAATTCTGGATATTTGGACATGTCCATATCAAATGAAAAAACGAGCATGGGCTACCCGAACACCGTGGACAGTTTGGGTTTTGGCCTGGAGAGAATTTAGCTAGTCTTAATGGTGTAAAGTAAGATTTGTGTATGACATAAAGCTGAGTCAGGCGTTCAGAGAGTCTAGGGGACACCTTCTTGACGTTTTCTAATATCTCATCCCAGTCTAAATCATCTATTGGACCTATGTCCCCCTCCCATCTGACTTTAGCTATGTCTATGTGTCACGAGACTATACTCACCGAGGCCGAGATGCCGAGAGCGGCTCGCCCTTACGACCACGCGCACCCAGACCCCTGAAATGGGTACAGGAAGCTGGGGACATGCGGAGGCACGGGCTTCCGGTAGATGGTAGGTTCCGAAACTGGAAGCGGGTGTGCTGAGGGTCACAGGAGAGACTGGAGAGCAGAGGCAGGACTGAAATGATAAGCAGAGGTTAGGTATCTAGCAGGTAGTGATCAGGGTATCAAGTAGTCCAGCGGTGCAGTGGTTAAACAGGCCAAGGTTTGCTACACAGCTCAGGCAGGTAATCAGGGCAGACCAGCAGAGTAATAGTTAAACAGTCCAGGGTTCGGTACACAGATCAGGCAAGTAACTAGGGCAGACCAGCAGAGTAGTAGTTAAACAGTCCAAGGTTCGGTACACAGATCAGGCAAGTAACTAGGGCAGACCAGCAGAGTAATGGTTAAACAGTCCAGGGTTCGGTACACAGATCAGGCAAGTAACTAGGGATAATCTGGAAGAGTAGTAATAGACAGGCCAAAGGTTCGGTATTCCAGCAAGCAGGTATCAGAAGGGTTTTGACAGGTACAGGGAGCAGGGAGAGCTGACGACAAACCAGCAACCCGACTGGGTGCTGGAGCTGTCAGATATAGTCTCCCTGCCCGGCGAGCGCGTCAGTGTGACGCGCTACCGGGCACCCGCACGGGCGACGGCGCGCACCCGAGACCCGCCGTGCACCCGCGCGCCGCATCATCAGGCCGCGGACGGGTGTACGGCGAAGCGCCAATCCCCCGCGCATGCGCGCCGGAGCCCGGCGAGCGGAGACGCTCCCTGGCTCCTGACAGTGCCCCTCCTAAGGGCGGACACTGGACGCCAAGGCTAGCCATCAATTCTGGATGATCTTGGTGAAAAGTTTGAATTAACCGTGGAGCGTGCAGATTCCTAGCGGGCTCCCAAGAATTATCTTCAGGTGGGTACCCTTTCCACTGAATCAGATACTGTAGCTGCCTGCCCTTCTTCCTACAACTCAGAATGGATTCCACTTCGAATTCATTCTCGCCATCGATTCTGACTGGCGGAGGAGGAGGCTCTCTTCTTCCCGGAAAAGGACTAGGCACCACAGGCTTCAATAGTGACACATGGAAGACAGGATGAATCCGATATGTCTTGGGAAGTGCTAACTCAACAGCCACAGGGTTAATGATCCTCTTGACTTGAAAAGGCCCAATGAACTTAGGTCCAAGCTTTCGAGATGGCAATGGTAATCTGAGATTAATGGTGGACAGCCAGACCTCCTCTCCTAAGTCAAACTTTGGGTTTGCCTTTCTGCCCCGATCGTACTGTTTTTGTAGTCTTCCTGTGCCTTGTACAATATGTCTTGGATCTTCCGAAAGTTAGATTGCAACGAGGTTATCCTATCCTGGACTGCAGGAACTGCCATCTCGGGAATGTTGTTAGCAAAGGACGTGGGATGGAACCCACAATTGGCCCAAAAGGGAGTCTGGTTGGTAGAGGCATGAATTGAATTGTTATACGCAAATTCAGCGTAGGGAAGAAGACTCGCCCAATCATCCTGAGAACCCGAGCAGAAGCAGCGGAGGTATTGCTCTAACGTTTGGTTGGTCCTCTCCGTTTGGCCATTGCTTTGGGGGTGATAGGCTGAAGAGAGACAAACGTTGATGCCCAGGGCCTTGCAGAGCTCCCTCCAGAATTTGGACGTGAATTGAACGCCCCTATCTGATACGATGCTTCTTGGTATCCCATGGAGCCTGACAACCTCTTTTAGGAAGACGCTGGCCGTGTCTACGGCAGAGGGAGTACCTCTCATGGGCAAAAAATGGGCCATCTTGGAAAGGCGGTCGACAATGACGAGGATGGTAGAACAATTTTCTGAGGTAGGTAGGTCAACAATAAAATCCATCGACACATCAGCCCATGGCCATTCCGGGATGGGCAAAGGTCTGAGCAGGCCCCAGGATTTGGTGTTTGGGCCCTTGTTCCGCTGGCACAGAGAACAGGATGCCACATATTCTTTACAATCCCTTCTCCATCCTGGCCACCAAAAAGGAACGAGAAAGAAGTTCAGCTGTCTTCTTATTCCCGAAGTGTCCTGCCATCTTATGGTCATGACACATCTTAAGAGCAAAGGGCAGAGTCACTTGAGGTACAAATATTTTCCCTTTAATCCATAAGAGGTCTTCATATTTCTTTAAGGAGTGCACTAATGGTTCTGTGCATGAGCTTGATGAGGATCTGATAGATGAAATTAAGTCTGCCTGAGTTAAACCGAGGAAGTTTTGAGGAGAGAGGATCGTGCTGGGTGTTGATGTTTGGGAGTCTGCCGAGAACATCCGCGAAAGAGCATCGGCCTTTCCGTTCTTTGCTCCAGGTCTGTAGGCTATATGGAAATTAAAACGAGAAAAGAAGAGGGCCCAGCGGGCTTGACGGGGTTTTAGTCGTCTTGCTGTTCGGAGGTACTCAAGATTCTTGTGATCCGTGAAGATCATGACTGGATGTACTGCCCCTTCCAGCAAATACCTCCACTCCTCTAAAGCGAACTTTATAGCCAGCAGCTCCCTGTCACCCACATCGTAGTTGAGTTCCGGTGGACTGAGTTTCCTAGAGGCGAAAGCTACCGGGTGTAGAATGGCCTTCGGTCCCTGTCTCTGGGAGAGAATTGCTCCAGTTGCGATCTCCGATGCGTCCACCTCTAATACGAAAGGTTGAGTCGGGTCCGGATGGCAGAGAATTGGGGCGGAACTGAACAACTTTTTTAACTTTAGGAAAGCCTCTTGAGCGGCTGCGGACCACTGAAAAGAACTGTGCTGACGAGTTAACTGGGTAATAGGTGCCACGATGGCCGAGAATCCAACTATAAATTTCCGATAGAAGTTGGCAAATCCTATAAACCTCTGTACTCCTTTCTTGTTAGATGGGGCCGGCCACTCTTGAATTGCCTGAATCTTCTGTGGGTCCATTGCGACCCCATTGGTTGAAAGTATTAATCCCAGGAACTGTATGGTTGACTTTTCAAATTCGCACTTTTCAGCTTTCAGGTATAGCTTGTGCTGTTGAAGTATGGCGAGAACCTTTTTTACGTGCCTCTTGTGTACCTCTAGAGTAGGGGAGAAGATAAGAATATCGTCCAGGTATACAACAAGGAAGTCATCTAGATATTCTCGGAATATGTCATTCACCAGATGTTGAAAGGTGGCCGGGGCATTGCAGAGTCCGAATGGCATCACTAAATACTCGAAATGCCTGAATCTGGACCTAAAAGCCGTCTTCCATTCGTCTCCGGCCCTGATCCTGACAAGATTGTAGGCCCCCCAGAGATCAAGTTTAGAGAACACCTTAGCTGATCGGAACCTCTGGAATAACTCAGGAATGAGTGGTAACGGGTACCGGTTCTTAATTGTAATGTTATTGAGTTGTCGGTAATCTACGCAGGGTCTTAAGATCCCGTCTTTTTTTCCTACGAAAAAGATACCCGCTCCAGCGGGTGAGGATGAAGGACGGATGAACCCCTTCTTGTGGTTTTCGTCTATGTATTGTTTAAGAGCTTCCAGCTCGGTTTCGGATAGAGGGAATATCCGGCCGAATGGAATCTCGGATCCAGGAAGGAGATCGATTGGACAGTCGTAGGACCGATGAGGTGGTAGGCGGTCAGCCATCTGTTTACTGAAGACCTCTTGAAACTCAAGGTACTCGGAGGGAACATGTCTGAGGTTGCCTGATGGCACAACCATAGTGGCACAAACTTTGGGAGTCGGGAGCAAACAGTGCTGAGAGCAATACTGAGAAGAGAAGGACACTGCCTTAGTGCTCAATGTAATCTGTGGATTGTGAGCCTGTAACCAGGGTAGGCCTAGTATAACGGGAAAGATAGGTGAATGAATCAAGTCGAGCCGTAAGAACTCCCGGTGGCCGGAATCAGTGATTACTGGAATAGGTTGGGTCTCCTGGGTGATGGGACCTGAGCAAGGAAGGGATCCATCAGCCAGATGTATTCGTAGATCCTGCTCTTTAGTTTGTAAAGGGATATTCAAACTGTGCGCCAAGGCAGAGTCTATGAAGCAACTGCATGCTCCGGAATCAATGATGGCCTGCAAGCGAATCTCCCTTTCCGGAAGCTGTAGGGAAATAAACAACATCACGTAAGTCTTGGAAATGTTATTGTTCGGAAGATTCAATACATTTGGCTGAGGAGACTTACTGGGCCTAATCAGGCAGCTGCGCAGGAAATGTCCGGTCCCTCCGCAGTAAAGGCATAAGTTCGACTGTCGCCTGCGTTGCTTCTCTTCGGAGGTTAGCGGGCCTCGAACCAAGCCGAGCTGCATTGGTTCGACCTCAGGGGCCGGTGCAGCAGCAGCTGAAGTTGAAGTCGGGGTTTGTGCGGAGTGGGGTCTTGGCAGCGCCCAGGTGGGGCGTGGCCCCTGGAAACGCTCTGAGCGTCGCTCCCGCAGTCGCCTATCTATCTTCGTGGCTGCTTGAATGAGTTCTTCCAGTGAGGCAGGGGTTTCCATCCTAGCTAATTCGTCCTTGAGTAACTCGGACAGGCCTTGGCGGTACTGGTATCGTAGGGCCGGCTCGTTCCAGTTTGTGTCGGCCGCCCACTTACGGAACTCCACAGTACAGTCCTCAATAGGTCTTCTTCCTTGGGACAGATGGTGCAGGATAGCCTCAGCTGTAGCCATACGCTGCGGATCATCGTAGAGCTGGGACATGCCCTCAAAGAAGGCGTCGATGGTGTTCAGGACAGGACTGCTTTGTTTCATCAAGCTGTGGGCCCAAGCCTGGGGTTCTTCGGATAATAAGGAAATCGCAAATCCAACCTTAACGATTTCTGAGGAGAAGGTTCTCGGCTGTAGAGCGAAGTAGAGGGAACATGCGTTTTTGAAGGCTCTAAACTTCTTACGGTCCCCCGAGAACCGTTCTGGTGCAGGGACCCTGGGTTCAGGAAGTGCCATGACGACGGTGGGATTGGGAGAAGCCTGAGGGAGCGGACCCCCACTGCTGGGTGCAGGAGCTGCGGCTGCGGAAGGTAGCGATCCTGTGATCTGCTGAAGACGGTTATCAATTTGAGTGTAACCTTCCTGTAGTTTCTGTACAGAGTCAGCGAGGGTAGATACTTGTTGGCACAGGATCTCCAGAGGAGAGCGCGCTCTGTCGGCCTCGGACATCTGGCTGGTTTGTACTGTCACGAGACTATACTCACCGAGGCCGAGATGCCGAGAGCGGCTCGCCCTTACGACCACGCGCACCCAGACCCCTGAAATGGGTACAGGAAGCTGGGGGCACGCAGAGGCACGGGCTTCCGGTAGATGGTAGGTTCCGAAACTGGAAGCGGGTGTGCTGAGGGTCACAGGAGAGACCGGAGAGCAGAGGCAGGACTGAAATGATAAGCAGAGGTTAGGTATCTAGCAGGTAGTGATCAGGGTATCAAGTAGTCCAGCGGTGCAGTGGTTAAACAGGCCAAGGTTTGGTACACAGCTCAGGCAGGTAATCAGGGCAGACCAGCAGAGTAATAGTTAAACAGTCCAGGGTTCGGTACACAGATCAGGCAAGTAACTAGGGCAGACCAGCAGAGTAGTAGTTAAACAGTCCAAGGTTCGGTACACAGATCAGGCAAGTAACTAGGGCAGACCAGCAGAGTAGTAGTTAAACAGTCCAAGGTTCGGTACACAGATCAGGCAAGTAACTAGGGCAGACCAGCAGAGTAATGGTTAAACAGTTCAGGGTTCGGTACACAGATCAGGCAAGTAACTAGGGATAATCCGGAAGAGTAGTAATAGACAGGCCAAAGGTTTGGTATTCCAGCAAGCAGGTATCAGAAGGGTTTTGACAGGTACAGGGAGCAGGGAGAGCTGACGACAAACCAGCAACCCGACTGGGTGCTGGAGCCGTCAGATATAGTCTCCCTGCCCGGCGAGCGCGTCAGTGTGACGCGCTACCGGGCACCCGCACGGGCGACGGCGCGCACCCGAGACCCGCCGTGCACCCGCGCGCGCCGCACCATCAGGCCGCGGACGGGTGTACGGCGAAGCGCCAATCCCCCGCGCATGCGCGCCGGAGCCCGGCGAGCGGAGACGCTCCCTGGCTCCTGACACTATGATTCTTGCTACCAATCGTGTACGTAAAGTGCTGTAGAGAATAGATATTAGTTTAGCTGGGTCCGCACCTATGATCACATCAACTATTGGTAACATTTGTGGGTTAGGGAATCCGTCAGTGAATTGGGTATGCAGAGCATGTCTCAATTGCATATAGCTAAACAACATATGTGAGGGTAATTCAAACTCTTCCCTGAGTGATTGGAAGTTTCTTACCCCTGTGGGGGTAATGATTTGAAATAGAAACTTTATACCTTTTGCAGCCCACGCTGTGGCTCTCAGTAAGCGTAACAACTCTTGCAACTGAGGGTTGTGCCACAGGGGTGTGTGCGAGTGGAAGAAATCTGCCCCGATCATTTTGAGCGCTATCTCCCATATGCTTTTGTGTTAAAATAGTAAAGGGTTCTGGGAAATCCCCCCCTCCCGCCACTCCTGCCTCTGAATAAGACTTGTAGAGGGAAATATGTAGCATTATGTGGTTGTTTACATATTAGAGTTTGGTATCTGATATTATCTGTTTTGTGGAGGTGATAGAAATTTGAGAGCTGTGCAGCTATGTAATATGCATGTAGATCTGGGAGGACCGCCCCTCCTGAGGAGGTAGGGTTTTTAAGGGTATTCCATGCCAGCTTGTGCCTGTTTGGCCCCCATATGAAAGAGTTAACAATTTGGTCAAGTGTTTTAAAAAATTTTTAGGGGAATAAGTACTGGTGAATTCCACAGTATGTATACAAATTTTGAAAGTAGGATCATTTTAAAGAGGTTGATCCTCCCCATCACCCCCAACGGGAGTTTTGCCCAGGATTGTATACGTGATTTCAGATAAGTAAAGAGTGGTTCAATGTTATTAGTAATATATTCTGTGGGCACTCTAGTGATTTGTATACCTAAATACTTAAAAGATGCAACCCTTTGTAAGGGGAGGGAAGCCGATCAGTGTGTAGGTGATGTTATGTCAAGGGACATAATTTGCGAATTGGCCAAGTTCATACGTAGTCCGGAATGTTTTCCAAAATCTTCAATGGTCTGTAGGGCCAACTGGTGAGACGGGCCAGTATGTTCCAAATATAAAAGTATATCATCAGCGTAAAGGCTCACCGTCTCTACCAAGGTCCCCACCCGGAGACCACGAATACCTGGGTGCATTCTGAGGGAGATGGCAAGAGGCTCGGCTGCAAGAGCGTATAGGAGTGGGGATAGTGGACAGCCCTGATGAGTTCCCCGCCCCAACGGGAAAGGATCCGAAGTCTTTCCGTTCACCATCACTCTGGCTTCCGGTGAGAAATATAGCAGTTGTACCCATTTGATGAAGTTGGGACCAAACCCAAACCCCCTTAAGCACTCCCATAGGTATCCCCATTCCACAGAGTCAAACGCTTTAGCGGCGTCTAGCGCCACTACCGCTCTATCCCCTATGGTCTCATGGTCAGCCTGAATGTTCATGTATAAACGACGTAGGATCACGGCTGTGTTTTTTCCAGGCATCAACGCCGTTTGGTCATGATGTATGATGGAAAGAATAATTTGATTGAGGTGGATGGCCAACACTTTTTCAAGTATTTTAACATCCGCCTGGAGTAACAAAATTGGACGATATGAGTCCGGGTATTGAGGATCTTTGCCTGGCTTGGGAATTACTATGATCCCCGCCTGTCGGAGGGATTCAGGAACGGACCCAGACTCAAAGATATGATCATATAAGTTTAGTAATTCAGGGACTAACACCTCGGAGTAGGCTGCGTAGAAATCAATACCATCCTGACCAGGGGCTTTTGCTGGTGCCAAGGACGCTATTGCGGCCGCGATCTCATCCGTGGTAAGGGGCGCCTCCAGATCGTTCATCTGGGATTCCGAAATTCGAGGGAGTGGTATGTTGTGAAGGAAGGCCTGAGTCTTTTGTGTAGTGACCGTCACTTTGGTGGAGTAGAGATCAGCATAGTATGTTCGAAATGCCGTTGTTACCAACGTTGGGTCTGTTAATAGTACATTTTGTGAGTCTACCAAGGAGACCACCACCACCACCAGCACGCTCCCCCTGTTCAAACACCCGCTGTCTTGAGAAAAAAAGTTTTTGTTTAGCCTTTTCAAAAAGTAGTTGGTCTAGAATGCGAGTTTGAAGCTTAAGTACTGATGCCTTGGTCGGCGTGGGCTCTAGTCTAAATTCAGCAAAACCAGCCCACTGGAACCCCTCATCAGACCACAACATCCGTGGGATTTCCTTCACATATAAACATCTCCCAATGGTCACTTCAGAATTAGGCATCCAGGCATGTAGTCATCATATATCCGAGAAAAGAAAATGAAGGACCCATAGTGAAGCCCATAATGATAGATAAAAAAACTTTTATTGTAGTAACTTACAGTTGAAGCTTAAAACAGCATGCATCAATGATAGGAACAAACGGCTGCAGCAATCAGCGTACGGATGTCAGCCTGCCTGACATGTTTCATCGTAACAGATGTCTTCAGAGGCATGGCTACAGCTACAACCGCACGCTATATATATGGTATGGTTAGTGGGTGGATCAGAGGGGATATAATCAAACTCATCACTAACAGCTGGGTAGGATGTGTGTCAGGATAAACCTGGTTAGCAACTGATGACGCGACAGCGCACGGCCAATCAGAAAAAGGAGAGGATAGGAACAAAAAGAGGATGGCAACAGATGACTCAGTGCCACCTCATTGGTTAACCTATCTCTCAGTGAACAGAAAAATTTAAAAATGCCAGATAAGCATGAACAGGACCGCACAGCCGGCGCTCTTCCTCGTCGCCTGTTCATGCTTATCTGGCATTTTTAAATTTTTCTGTTCACTGAGAGATAGGTTAACCAATGAGGTGGCACTGAGTCATCTGTTGCCATCCTCTTTTTGTTCCTATCCTCTCCTTTTTCTGATTGGCCGTGCGCTGTCGCGTCATCAGTTGCTAACCAGGTTTATCCTGACACACATCCTACCCAGCTGTTAGTGATGAGTTTGATTATATCCCCTCTGATCCACCCACTAACCATACCATATATATAGCGTGCGGTTGTAGCTGTAGCCATGCCTCTGAAGACATCTGTTACGATGAAACATGTCAGGCAGGCTGACATCCTTACGCTGATTGCTGCAGCCATTTGTTCCTATCATTGATGCATGCTGTTTTAAGCTTCAACTGTAAGTTACTACAATAAAAGTTTTTTTATCTATCATTACGGGCTTCACTATGGGTCCTTCATTTTCTTTTCTCGGATATATGATGACTACATGCCTGGATGCCTAATTCTGAAGTGACCATTGGGAGATGTTTATATGTGAAGGAAATCCCACGGATGTTGTGGTCTGATGAGGGGTTCCAGTGGGCTGGTTTTGCTGGATGCTATTGAGAATTTATCATCTATGCCTAATCCTTAACACCTTCTGGTAAGCAGACTACATTACCACGTTGTGACGAGTGACTCTTTCTACATCTGCACAATATATTTGGTGATTGGATTCCTCCCACTCTTCAATTTCATTTTTGAACTTTTCAGCGCCGCAATAATTTTTATGCATGTGACTTTTTGTTTGTTATCTATGAACTTTGCTGGCCGCTTGCTTTTTTCAGTTCAGCTCGAATTTTTACTTGTTCTAGTCTAAATTCACTTGTTACTGATTCTAATTTTTTAGAGGCTTGTTGGAGTATTGCTTTTGACGAGGCTTTCAGCCTGTTTATGCGCGATGAGAGAACGGCACGGACATGTATTTTAAATGTCTCCCAAAGCATGCCCACCGGTGCTGTACCCCTGTTAATGTTAAAATAAATCTGCCACTCCCCTTGAATGTCCTCTTGGTCTTGCAAAGCAGAGAGCCAAAAGGGATGGAGACGCCACATGCGGGGTCTTGTGTGTGGGGCTATGTGCAAGGTGGCCCAGCAGGGAGTGTGATCAGATAGGGATCTAGTGTGATATCCAGATTCTTATAGCAATGGGAGCAACACATCTGAAATCAATATAAAATCTATTGGGGACATAGTGAAATGTGTCACCGAAAAGCATGAAAAAGCCTGAGTATTCGGATGTTTGTATCGCCACGTGTCAGTTAGAGAAAATTTCGTTCAGTGTGTAGCGTGTAGTGTTAAGGAATTGACCACTCTGCCTCAATTGCAATCTATCTATTGTAGGGTTCAAGACCATATTAAAGTCCCCCAACCAAATAGCAGGGATTGTAGGGTGTTGTGCCATGTACAATAGGCCCTCAGTGACCAAATTGGAGTTGTAAGGCGGGCGAATATAGAAGTCCATAATGATAAGTCCAAATAATGATAAGTCCAAATGGGGCTGTTTTGGCAATCAGTATAGATACGCCCATAGAGTAGGGGGAGTATGTGGTATGGTATGCCCATCCTATCCATGGGCGTTTCAGCGCAATTTGGAGCTGACCTGTAATATGCGTCTCAACAAGTACAATTATATCTGCACGGTATGACTTGAGACATCCAAAGATTGCAGTACGTTTAAACCCGTCACGGATTCCCCTGACGTTCCATGTTAGGAACTTGATGTCAGCCATGTTTATCAGGTAGAAGCTTATGGGGAAACAGCTGGATACCATTTCCCAGGACAGGCCCATCCATGTTCCATACAGTTACATGTAGAGTATTATAGCTCAATATCAGGTGATACCGCACACACTTATTACCAATACATCTCAGTGAATTATAGCTCATGTTGTTAGAACTTAACTTGAACATTTTCCTTTCCCCCCTCCCAGCCCTCAGCCTCCCAAACTTGGCTGGGGCATTAAACCCAAAACCCGTGCGACTACTTTTTGATAACATATTAACTTTGTAAACAGAAATAGTGCGCACTAATCGTACCACCATCAGCAGAAGCTTGTCAGGCAATGCCGGTGGCGGTACAACATACTACCAACTGGGGCGAACAACCGCTGGTTATGTGCCCAACAATGAGATATATAGACGTCACAATTTGGCAGCACTTATTGGCTATTTTAGCCCTTTTGCTCGCCCAGGTGTGGTAAATAGCATTTATGAATATACTATGAAGACATTGAAGTCAACTATTAAACGTCATCCCCCACCCCCTTCCCCCTTTTTAAATTGTGTCCGTACAAAGGTTATGTGTAAGTGGGGAGGAATATAGGGTGGCAGTAAGCCTTGTTTAGTTATAAAGTCTCCAACCGGAGAAAATCTGGTGTTGAGGTGTCTCAAAGCGGGGCATACCGATCCAAGTGGAGAGTTCAGGAAATGTACCCCGCGCAAAGAGTTCATGAGTGAGTTATTCCGGACACAAAAGAGTGTAGGGTAGTAAGCATCTAGCTCCGCAATAAGTCTCACAGTAATTCCAAAGCGATGCAGAATCGGCAACTTTTAACCTGGAGTACCTGTGGGGGATGGAGGAGCTAACAGGGATGCATTACACAGGCTGAGTAGCAAGGTATGGATGAAAGCATAGAGTCTCACCTATATGGCTTGACGTGCAGAAGTCCCCTTTAGGCGGGTCGGTTTTTCTCCACATCCCGCTGATCTAGCCATTCTGAGGCAAGCGTCGGGTCCTCAAAGAAATATGCTCGATCCTCTCCCACTATGCAAAGGCGGGCCGGGAACAACATGGCGTATTTTATGTGATGTGCTCTCAGGCACCTTTTGACCTCCGTGAATCGAGCGCGTTGTTTCTGTACCTCCACGGAGAAGTCTGGGAACGCTGAAACAAAGCCTGTTTGAAACTGAATATTTCCCTTAAGTCTGGCTAGACGAAGGACCGCATCCCGGTCTCTGAAGTTTAATAACTTCGCAATGAATGTGCGTGGTGGGGCACCTTCAGGCTTGCGGCGTGCAGGCATACGGTGCACGCGTTCCACCACAGACGTGGCGGAGAAGGCCTCCCTGCCATATGGGGTTATCAGGAGTTTTTCCAGAAAAGTGGCCGGGTCCATGCCCTCTGAGCCCTCTGGCAGGCCAATAAAGCGAAGGTTGAACCTGCGGGCACGGTTTTCCAGGTCATCGTGCTTCTGTGCCAGTTGTTGTATTTGGCGTTTTTTAAATCCTCCTGGGAATGCTGTAAGGGGTGTAGTGTATCTTCCGCCCTGCCGATTCTGGTCTCTGCTTCGGTGACATGTTCTCGGAGTTTAGTCATGTCCTGTCTTATTAAAGAGATGTCCACTTTCACTTCCTCCAGCTTAGTCGTCAGGGTGGATTGACACAAAGATATAGCCTCCAATACTTTCGCCGTGTCTGCAGCCTCATGTTCTGTATGAGGAGCTGCATGTGCTGTTGAAGAGGCGCCATCTTGTTCCTCTAGGTGCCGCTCCGTTCTCTGGTACTTATCCAGGGACGAGGAGGCTGTATTGTTCCTCTTTGGCGGGGACATGACGCGGTGTATGTAGCAGACTTGGGTCACACAAGTGTAGGGCAGAAAGTTAGTTTTCAGGTCACTGGATATCGTTTGCAGGATCTACCACGAGCGGAGCTCTGGTCACTCACGTCCTATCTCATTGCCGTCCAGGCCACGCCCCATTTGTTTTAGATGTTTAAAGAAACTTGTATTGTATAAGTTAAATGGTTACTCACATAGCTCATAGCTCTATCCTTAGGAATTTTAGAGTGAGTGACACCTACCTTTTTAAAAAGGAGGGAGGGAATACTACTCATTGAAAGCCCGCGTTCTCTGTGGGACTACAAGACAAAGGGACTTTTTAAACCAGCCTGAATAAGAAAAGGAGGGGGTTTGTTTTTTTAGGAGTAGAATGCTTGTAACAGAGTTTTTTGGGCAGACATGCACTCCAGCAGATGCTGCAACAGATATTCACTCCAGCATACACAAGACACATATACAGCATGAGAACTGCTGTAACATCCACACACACATATCTGATTCTTGTAACATTTTGTTATTTTATTATTAAAACCAAAATGGTCTTTTATACAAGATAAGCGGTTTATCAAGATTGATAACTAGGAACGGAAAGCTTTATTTAAACAAAAATTAGATGCTGTTAGCACAAGTCTAGACAGAAAGAAAAATGGTGATCAAAGAGCTGCCATGTGTAAGGCCACACCCAGAGATGGTGAGATACACGTCACAGGCGGAACTAAAGTTTCAGGAGAAGTGGACCATGGCAAAGTAATTGAGAAGGTCCATTTGACATCTTGGATGTTCAAGGGGCAGTGGTACTAGTTCAAAGACTTCTCAATTTAGTGAAAAAGCATGTAGAAATAAAAATGTGGGTATAACAAATTTAATATTCTGAGATAAATGATGCTGCTTTTATTTTTCCTAGGAATTAATTATAAAAATTTAACCTGGAGGAATCATGGATTCCAAAAAGAAGAAAAGATGTCAGTTCAACAAAAGAAAAGTGTTAAAGAGAGAAAACTTATCATCATCACAAGATTCATCTTTTCTCTAGTGACAATTTTATCTGTGGTAAAATATATCACAAACTTTTCCAGCTATGCAGAGGTTAACAGGATTGAAGAATTACACAACAAAGACATTACATTATTCAGAAACAAAAGAGATCTATACATTGATATCAATACAGAGGAACAAAATGATAAAAACACTAATATCAATAAAAAGGACAAAAATGAGAAAGTTATTGATATTAATGCATATGACAGAAATCATGATTTTAGATACGTTGATATTATTACAGCTGAAGATTTGTATGGATTTGTATGCGTAGGACGGGGATATGATTGCTGTATGCAATTGTATTTCATTCATAGCAATAATATCGAAGTCAACGTTAAAATTGAATCCAAAACAAATTCTGTTAAAATGCAGGGATCTTATTGACTAAACAACAAAACCGGAACTTTTGAATATAATATATTGTTGAGGAATTTCTGGTCTATATATTTAAAGGGTAATGATTCAACAATTTGGTCTGGAGACCTTACTAATACTATGTCAAGATCTGGGAAAAATACTTTCTCCCTTAGATCAATTTTATTATTGCCTATTACAAAGTTTTGTGAAAATATTAGATCCAGAACATTTAAATATAATTGGAGATGAAAAAGGGGACGTTGTAAGAACATGGGATTTTAAAATAACAAGACAATTAACTCAAATAAGGGTTAAAGTTAGTGTTTCTGTGGTCAACATGATTATTTCAGAAATTTATATTTTCCAACAATCTTTAAAAATTATTAAAGACAAAGATAGTTTGCATTTGATATGTAAAACAGAAATATTTTTACCTCAAGATTCATTGTTAACTTGGAAAAGGAACAGTACATTTTTGGGAAGTTTTCTTCACAGTTCTATTATTATAATTCATAAAGGAATTTTTGGTAGTGTAAATTGGATCAATAATACATTTGTTTATCAACAAATGAGGGTATCTTTGAATGATACTGGTATATATGAATGTTGCATATCAATAGGAAATTATCCGGTGAAATGTGTGAAGGCAAGTGTTGTTGTAATGTCTCCTAGAAAAACTCTATGTGTTGGTAAGAAAAGCATTTCTGCAAACCCATTTCAGATTAACCATTTACAATCCAGAACTCTTTTGAGAGAGGGAAAGTTTGTCATTATATTGTGGAACTTTAATGTTTCAGAATGGAAAATTTCTACAAGGTTTCCACAATTTCAAGGACATTTGGTTAATATAGAATTGGGTATTGAGAGATGGTTTGGAGTTAATAGTAGAAATCATAACAGAATTAAGTGTGGTATTGTTGAAGGTATTTTAGGAGGGATTGGCACAATTGGGAGTATAACAAATAGTATGGATATTAATACTTTAAAGTCTGATCTTGAAAAAACTGGTTTAGTGGGTAGTAACTGGATTAAAATACAGAGAAATTTAAATGAAATTTTAGAAAATATGGTTATTAAAACAGCTAATATAATGGGTCCATCTATTTTACATCTTCAAAATATTACTCTTGATTTAATGACAAGTGAACAACATTCTCATATAGCCAGAGCATGCTTAGAGATCCAGACTGAATATTCCACTAATTGTAAAATAATTGCGCAAGCATTTCAGAGTGGATTAACCCCTCTTGGCATTTTACAGAATTTACCCAGAGAATATGTATATGCTATAAATCATACAGATTTATGGGTAAATAAATGAATAGGATGCAAACAGGATGTTTGTTATAGTTCTTCTATAATTCCAATAGCAGGACAAGAACACATTTTGTTTCCAATCACTGTCTTGGGATTACCCGTCAGCAATACACAATTATTATACTACAAATTACAATATACAGATTTTGCATTTAACAATGAAAATTCTGATTTAGAACAATTAGATCTGTCATCATGTTTACAATTTCAGTCTAAGGTTATCTGTTTACCTAATCAAGACAAAAGTATTTTTCATTTTTGTTATCATAATCATACATTATGTTCAGCAAGAATAGAAAAAGTTGAAACAATTTCTGAATTAATTACTCATGTAGATAAAAAGAAGGTTTGCTTTCAGATCATGGCAGATGCAGAAAGGGTTAAAACTTTTTTCTCTTCTTGTACTGTATAGAAGGAGACATTGTAGCAATAAGTATTAATGGGTTTAGAACAAATTTAACAAATATGCGTATGAAAAATATAAGTGCTCTTCCCACACAATATAATATATCTCAGATAGATGAATTTCCTTGGGAAGAATGGGCAAATGTAATTCATAAGGACAAAGGTTTATTGATAGCTTTAGCTAAGGAACTTCAGAATGCAGAAATATTATTTAAACATGAACAAGGTAATTTGCAAGAGATATCTCATCAATTTAGAAACAATGTAATTAAATTCAGCGCTGACTAATTGAATGGACTTAACAAGATAAATGCAAGCAGGCACTAAGGTCAATTCAAAAAAATACCTCAAAAGCATATAAGTATATAAAGAGTGCTGCGCAAATAAAAGTCCTTAAACAAATATACAAAGAGTAAAAGTATAGTGGCAGGATAGGAGGACAGGAACCACCGGTGACAGTATAGATATCTGGATGGTGACTTTTTCCCTCCACCGTTCTTAGATGGCCCCTCACCTCAGATATTCGACCTGAAACAGGTCACACCGCTTGTAAGATTGGATGGATCAATCTGTATATTTAGTAGTTACTCCTTCACCTC
Organism: Lithobates clamitans; assembly: GCA_037952925.1. Classification (NCBI taxonomy): domain Eukaryota; kingdom Metazoa; phylum Chordata; class Amphibia; order Anura; family Ranidae; genus Lithobates; species Lithobates clamitans. Next base: position 349,957 of record JBBGZY010000351.1, on the reverse strand, counting down.
CTTCAACTCACAGTACTCAGTAAATGGCAGATGATGAATATGAAATAAAAAAGCAAACCATAGTGTTCTCCGTAGCTGATTTATTTTAAATGATAAAAAACTCAAAATGACATTTGTAACACTCACAGAATACCGGCACTCCGATCCGAGTGCCGGCCAGCAGGCTTGTGATCGTGTCAGTCGGATGACCGCGGGTGACGTCATATGCTCCTACCCCCGTACGCGTTACGTCCTATGGGTGGGACTTCATCGGCGTGGGGCGGGATGCGCAATGACGGCCCGCATTGTTAATATTCTGCACCATGGTGACGGCGGCACCAATCAGAAGAGCAGGAACAGTAATCAGGAAGTCAAGCGCCTCCCTGTCACTGCATCTTAGCCGTTGGTTCCTATTACCCTTCACTCCAAACGGGAAATGAAAGAATCAACACCGCCAGCAGCAGACAGATGACACAAAGTGTATATTATATAAAGATGATTACTTGCAATACCCGAATAGCATATCTCATCATGCACAGCAAACCATCTAAATCTCTGAATTAAAATTTTAAAAGACATAAAGATAATTTTCGTTAAACATGCATAGACTCATGCTGCAAAATCGCATGTAAAAAAGTCGCGTAAAAAAAATCACATATAAAATATATATGGATAATATCAAAAAGAAAGACATCAGCCCACGGGCATCGGTTAAACACGATCACATATACAGAATCAAAAAGGCCTAAATTAAAATTAAAAGATAAATAATAAAAAAAATCATTATCTATTAGAAATAAAACAATTTAAGTCAAAATCAACGTTCATTCCAAAGGGGGAGAGAACTTTAGTCTCATAGATCCAGAATGATTCCCTACGGCTAAGCTGCCTGATGTAATGGCCACCCCTCCAGTGTCGCGGCACCTTTTCTATCCCCCAGAATTTAAGGCATTTGGGGTCTCTTTGATGACAAAGGCGAAAATGCCTAGACACACTGTGGGTCTTTACCCCCCGCTTGATGTTGCTAATATGTTCTCCAATTCTTACGTGGAGTGCTCTTGAGGTCCGGCCCACATACTGGAGGCCACAATCGCACTCCAGCATGTAGACCACCCCCACTGTTGAGCACGTAATCAAACCTTCAATTCTATAACTTTTTTGTGTTACATATGAAACAAACTCCTTCCGTCTCTTTATATTTCTGCAGGCCTTCCTGCATGTGGCACATTTCCCACATGCGTAAAAGCCGGACAGAAACCCAAACAAACCACTAGTCACGGTTTTGGGCAGGTCAATGACCCCTGGTGCCACCCGATCACGTAAAGAAGGAGCCTTACGGTAAATAAACCGAGGATGATCGGGAAGGACCGGGCCTAGGGTCCTATCTCCTTTGAGAATAGGCCAATGTCTAGCTATGATATGTTCTAATTTTTTATACTGGATGTTATAATCAAGTATAATACGATAGCTAGATAAATTAGCGTTATCCTCCAAGGGTTTAACCTTGTCTGCGACTACAGTATTTCTATCAATTGCCAATACCTTGGCTATTTCTGCATCCACCAAAGCTTGGGAATACCCTTTTTCCTTAAACCTATCCGCGAGCACCTGCGACTGTGCCAGGAAATCATCATCTGAAGTACAGTTTCGGCGCAGGCGGATAAATTGGCCTCTCGGTATATTGCAAAGCCAAGATTTATGGTGACAACTGGTGAGAGGGATATATGCATTCCTATCAGTTGTTTTAAAGTGATTCCTGGTATGGAAAACTCCCTCCCCTTTAAATATTTCAAGGTCAAGGAATATGATCTGTTGGTGGCTAATCGTCCAAGTTAACTCAATGTTTTTGTTATTGGCATTCAACCCATCCATAAAGGTCTGCAGACTGGGCATATCCCCCTCCCAGACCATAATTAGGTCGTCTATATATCGTCTGTAACACGACAAGTGTGGTGGGGGGTCATGAAAAATAGTGTCCTCCTCCCAGTGGGCCATAAACAGGTTAGCCACACTGGGAGCGAACCTTGCCCCCATGGCTACTCCTTTTGTCTGCAGGAAGAAGTCGCCATTAAACCAGAAATAATTGTTTAGCAAACAAAACTCCAAACTTTCCAATAAAAACGAAATGTGATCACTCGAAAGATTGGAAGTCGCCAGAGCCCATCTAACTGAATCCAGGGCCTGTTTGTTATCAATAATAGTATAAAGAGAACCCACGTCTGCAGTAATAAGAATGCTAGACGTGGTGCAAGGAAGGGTAGATAAAATTTGAAGAATTTGCTTGGTGTCCCGTAAAAACGATTTGGTTTTTAGGACGAGTGGCTGGAGAAAGAAGTCAAGATATTGGCCCAATCTGGAAGTTACGGAATCAATTCCGTTTACAATCGGACGGCCAGGTGGATGTTCTGCATTTTTGTGCAGTTTGGGTAAAATATAAATGATTGGAGTCCTGCAATAAAAGGGGTCCAGATAGGCAGCCTCTTTGGAATTTAAAATCCCCTGGTTTTTACCTCTTTCTATAAGACAATGTAAATTGTTCTTGAAGGGCAACATAGGGTCACTCCTCAGGAGTTCATATGTATTCCTATCTTTCAACAATTTCTCCATTTCTGCTTGGTAATATGTTTTGCTAAGCACAACCAACCCACCACGCTTATCCGCTGGCCGAATTACTATGTCTTTCCTTTGTTCTAGGGAAGCAATACCTCTCTTGATGGCCTGTGAATCTCTAGCCCTTTTAACCTTGAGTAAATCAAGATCCTGACAAACCATATTTTTGAATACCTCTAGGTGTCTATTGTCACTGCAAATAGGATTGAAAACAGAAGGATTCCGAAGATTGGAATGTCTAGAGCTAGTAGTTAAGGAAGGGGTGGTATGTGGCACCACATTGGAGAGAAAATATTTTTTCATATTTAGATTACGAACATATTTCTGAATGCTGATGTAAGCTTGAAATTTGTTCAGGTTACGGACCGGAGCGAACTTCAGGCCCCTATCTAAAACCAATGTTTCTTCAGTAGTGAGAGGAGTACCACTAAGATTAAAAATGCCAGTGCCTAGTGGGGTCTTGACCTTTTGGAATCGTCTTCCCCCCCTGGACCCTCTCCGTGTTTTCTTTTTAAACTGCCTTGATCTCTCCTTGGGTCTTGTGGACCTCTCCTCTGATTCTGAGAGTTCCCCTGTTCGGCTGATTCTCTCACCCATAGGGGGGTCCTTGGAGGTCCCCTCCAGGGGGTCCTCTCCTGCCCTAAAAAATGATTTTGATTGTATTGTAATGCACTCTGAGAGTTTTGCAAAGGGGCATAATAATTAGAGGTATAGACAGGTGTCTCTTTTATTGAATTCCCTCTCCCCTGGGATTTGCCTTTTCCCTTCATGGGTACTGTCTGCCACGAATGGTTCTCAGTTTGTAGGGATCGATGGTCATACCCATTCGTATAAGGCCTTGAATGGGGGTGATGATTCTTTTTACCCCGACCACGTTTGTTAATTCTAGGGGGACCCTGTCCCCTCCCTCTTGGTGTGTTTATCAAATTAGGTACATTTTGGGGAAACTGAGAAGGGGGTATTTCATAATTAAAATAACCCTGAGGAGGTAAATTAATTTCTGGTGGTGGGATCATGGCTGCTGCACCCATGGGATTATTGACTGGAATTGTGTCTTGTGTTTGCCACTTAAAGATCTGTTTCCCCTCAAAATCCCTAATATCTCGCAGAAATGTCTTCCTCTTTTTGTCTCTAGTTTCCCTATCCCATTTAATAAGTTTGGATTTTAATTCACCAGATAATTGGATAAAATCACTGGAGTCTTTATGACTCTCAATACGATCAGTGATTTCTTTGATCTGATTCTCCAAGTGCTGCTTTTTCCTCTGTTTGCGAGCAAGCAGAAACCGGAGAAGATCAAAGCTTTTTCCAACAAAAAAGAGATGTGGTTTTTCAAGAGATGTGGTTAATTCCCAACATGATGACCTGGGATATGCTTTTAAAAAACTGGGCCATTTATTTGAAAAAAAGATAAAAACTTGGTGGGATATTGTTTCTTTTGAACAGTATTTGTCTGCCAATATTGTCCCCAGGCGTTTAAGGTGGGAATTGCCACCTAATGATGGTTTAGTTGACAATGAGTCTAACACAGAATGGTGTAACTTTTTTTGTAACACAAAAAAGTTATAAAATTGAAGGTTTGATTACGTGCTCAACAGTGGGGGTGGTCTACATGCTGGAGTGCGATTGTGGCCTCCAGTATGTGGGCCGGACCTCAAGAGCACTCCACGTAAGAATTGGAGAACATATTAGCAACATCAAGCGGGGGGTAAAGACCCACAGTGTGTCTAGGCATTTTCGCCTTTGTCATCAAAGAGACCCCAAATGCCTTAAATTCTGGGGGATAGAAAAGGTGCCGCGACACTGAAGGGGTGGCCATTACATCAGGCAGCTTAGCCGTAGGGAATCATTCTGGATCTATAAGACTAAAGTTCTCTCCCCCTTTGGAATGAACGTTGATTTTGACTTGTTTTATTTCTAATAGATAATGATTTTTTTTATTATTTATCTTTTAATTTTAATTTAGGCCTTTTTGATTCTGTACATGTGATCGTGTTTAACCGATGCCCGTGGGCTGATGTCTTTCTTTTTGATATTATCCATATATATTGTATATGTGATTTTTTTTACGCGACTTTTTTACATGCGATTTTGCAGCATGAGTCTATGCGTGTTTAACGAAAATTATCTTTATGTCTTTTAACATTTTAATTCAGAGATTTAAATGGTTTGCTGTGCATGATGAGATATGCTATTCGGGTATTGCAAGTAATCATCTTTATATAATATACACTTTGTGTCATCTGTCTGCTGCTGGCGGTGTTGATTCTTTCATTTCCCATTTGGAGTGAAGGGTAATAGGAACCAACGGCTAAGATGCAGTGACAGGGAGGCGCTTGACTTCCTGATTACTGTTCCTGCTCTTCTGATTGGTGCCGCCGTCACCATGGTGCAGAATATTAACAATGCGGGCCGTCATTGCGCATCCCGCCCCACGCCGATGAAGTCCCGCCCATAGGACGTAACGCGTACGGGGGTGGGAGCGTATGACGTCACCCGCGGTCATCCGACTGACACGATCACAAGCCTGCTGGCCGGCACTCAAATCGGAGTGCCGGTATTCTGTGAGTGTTACAAATGTCATTTTGAGTTTTTTTATCATTTAAAATAAATCAGCTACGGAGAACACTATGGTTTGCTTTTTTATTTCATATTCATCATCTGCCATTTACTGAGTACTGTGAGTTGAAGGAGGTGAAGGAGTAACTACTAAATATACAGATTGATCCATCCAATCTTACAAGCGGTGTGACCTGTTTCAGGTCGAATATCTGAGGTGAGGGGCCATCTAAGAACGGTGGAGGGAAAAAGTCACCATCCAGATATCTATACTGTCACCGGTGGTTCCTGTCCTCCTATCCTGCCACTATACTTTTACTCTTTGTATATTTGTTTAAGGACTTTTATTTGCGCAGCACTCTTTATATACTTATATCTCATCAATTGTCAGAATTTTCAGGAAGTAATTGGTGGAAAAAATTCAGTAATAGTGTATCAATTTGGGGAAAAACTTCAATAACCTCAACAGCAGGAAATATTTTATCACATCCTATAGTTATTCTTTTTATTATTATTATGTTATTCATTATATTCCAGTTATGTTTAATGTTTAGAATGAAAAAATTATATTATCGAATTAGAAATGAAATCAGGAAAGGAGATGATTTATTGCAAAATAAGCTTAAAAGAAGAATGGGTTTTAGTATTGCAAACTCAGTTAATAATGAAAATACATTTGGAGTTATTGGATCAAAGTCAGAGAGAATGTGATATGAATGTTACGAATGAATTCAAATTTTGAAAATATGATTATTATTCATATTTCAGAGGGGAATGTTATATTCTTAATATCTAAATTTTAATTGGCTTTATACAGAGTATGAATTCCCTATGAAAAATACAAAATTACTGCGCTTCCCTACACCCCCAAGCTGCAGTTCTAATTCTCAGGTAGAAGAATCAAATAAGTACAATTTATAAAAGAACCACGCTAAATCTAAGCAATCAGTGGATCCTCAAATATATCAAATGATGTAATGTGATCAATATAATATATTGAATTCTAAAACTCAAATATCAACACAATATATATGTGAATAATAATCAAAGAAATGTGCTATGAAACTGGATGCAAATAAATATGAAAAGTGACAAGAAAGATAAAGTCCGTGACATTAAGAGTGACTACTGATATCAACAGTCCTTATTGCAATCAGTTCCACCAATAGTGATTGGGAACTTTAGTGAGCAAAAACATCTTGTGAGAAGAATCCACCACCTATGTAGATATATGATTACCAGAGGTAAGCTGTAATGAAGCTTATGCCAGAAATCCACTCAGTGGGGACACCACCATCTGTCTCAGCATAGAGGGAGGATCACCCGGGACTCACCGATAACAAGGCCAAATATCTCAGCAATGGGAACCCAGGGGAATAAAAAACACATCCTCCATAGTGTGAATCCGCTTAAACAGTTTATTGAGAACAGTAAAAGAAGCGCACTTACCAAATCAGCCGGCCGGCCTGCATGCACCCGTTCACAGTGGGATAGAAACGATGAAGTCAGCGCGTCTGCCTTCCGACGTACGTTTTGTCCTAATGGACGTTGTCATAGGAACGGGCGACGCACTGACTCATCGCTCATTAAATACAACCGTAGAACCACACCTCGTTCTGACGCTCTGGTGGCCACATCCTGATTTAAAGGCAGGAAGTACTTAGGACAAAACCAAGCCTCACTATGGTATCAGGAAATGGCGTTAGTCAAACCTATCTAATTGCGAACAAGAGACTGGTAAACACAGAACGAACATTTGCTTCAGCACTTGAACAGTGAAACTTCTTGGTCACTAGAGGGGCCAAAACAACATGAAAATAAAAAACATAACCACACTAACTGAGCCTCAATGCTATTAAGAGAATAACCACTTAATAGGATAACTAATTTAGAATCATCCCATCAGGATATATCTATAAACGGTTAGAAAGACGCCATCTAGTGGGGAATGTTCAATCATACATATTCTAAAAAGCATACATAGTACGCTTAGATGTTAATAAAGGGGGTTTCTTATTATGACATTCCCAAAGTCATATAACAATCTGTGATAGAGTGCAAATCATATCATTCCCCTGTTAATGTCATGTCATAATAAGAAACCCCCTTTATTAACATCTAAGCGTACTATGTATGCTTTTTAGAATATGTATGATTGAACATTCCCCACTAGATGGCGTCTTTCTAACCGTTTATAGATATATCCTGATGGGATGATTCTAAATTAGTTATCCTATTAAGTGGTTATTCTCTTAATAGCATTGAGGCTCAGTTAGTGTGGTTATGTTTTTTATTTTCATGTTGTTTTGGCCCCTCTAGTGACCAAGAAGTTTCACTGTTCAAGTGCTGAAGCAAATGTTCGTTCTGTGTTTACCAGTCTCTTGTTCGCAATTAGATAGGTTTGACTAACGTCATTTCCTGATACCATAGTGAGGCTTGGTTTTGTCCTAAGTACTTCCTGCCTTTAAATCAGGATGTGGCCACCAGAGCGTCAGAACGAGGTGTGGTTCTACAGTTGTATTTAATGAGCGATGAGTCAGTGCGTCGCCCGTTCCTGTGACAACGTCCATTAGGACGAAACGTACGTCGGAAGGTAGACGCGCTGACGTCATCGTTTCTATCCCACTGTGAACAAGTGCATGCAGGCCGGCCGGCTGATTTATATATTACATGCTGTTTTATTCGTTCTTTTTGGTAAGTGCGCTACTTTTACTGTTCTCAATAAACTGTTTAAGCGGATTCACACTATGGATGATGTGTTTTTTATTCCCCTGGGTTCCCATTGCTTAGATATTTGGCCTTGTTATCGGTGAGTTCCGGGTGATCCTCCCTCTATGCTGAGACAGATGGTGGTGTCCCCACTGAGTGGATTTCTGGCATAAGCTTCATTACAGCTTACCTCTGGTAATCATATATCTACATAGGTGGTGGATTCTTCTCACAAGATGTTTTTGCTCACTAAAGTTTCCAATCACTATTGGTGGAACTGATTGCAATAAGGACTGTTGATATCAGTAGTCACTCTTAATGTCACGGACTTTATCTTTCTTGTCACTTTTCATATTTATTTGCATCCAGTTTTATAGCACATTTCTTTGATTATTATTCACATATATATTGTGTTGATATTTGAGTTTTAGAATTCAATATATTATATTGATCACATTACATCATTTGATATATTTGAGGATCCACTGATTGCTTAGATTTAGCGCGGTTCTTTTATAAATTGTACTTATTTGATTCTTCTACCTGAGAATTAGAACTGCAACTTGGGGGTGTAGGGAAGCGCAGTAATTTTGTATTTTTCTTTGGTTATTTGCATATTTGGTTTATTACTGCTGCTACCCATTATAGATCACATTTGATTGTTTAGGTGTGCACTTTATTGTGAGAATATTTACATCCATGGATGTGTTTGATTATAGAGCCACTAGGGTGGTTAACACAGAGGGTGTGTTCGAAATATACAAAGAGGATGAGGGTGACCTCAGTGGTTTATTTATGAGGCTTAAAAATCTTACAATCTCCGAGATACATACTCAGTGGGATATAGCCTACCTAGATACTTATGTGAAAGGAGGTATGGTTCCAAGAAGTCTCAGGTGGGAGGTCAGCCCCCAAAAGGGCGATGTCCAACTTGAAGATTGGTTTAGCTATTTCAATAAAGCAGGGATCGATTTTCTGAAATTTCTTATCGACCGTAAGAAAGCTAAACTCACCAGATTGGATGGGGAGATTAAGAACATTAAGGATAAATTGAGCCCTCTCAGGGAGAGTAATGAATACAAGAAAAGATCTCTCTCCCTCCTTACCCTCTTAGAGAAGGAGGAGAGGGATCAGAGAGTTAAGAAGAAAAAGAAATATAACAGAGATTTGTTGGACTACCAAGGGGCAGTGGTATTTGAATGGCAGAAGAAGCTGCTGGCCGAACAGGCCTCCACCGATCCTGTCAATATGGAGACGGCTCCGACGCACATAGGGGGATTACCTCCCTCTGTGCCATTTGCCCCCCCCCCCACCACCACAACCTAGTAATGCTAGACACTTCCCTGGTGGCCTTAATGGCCCCCCGGGGAGATTTAAACAAGGGTCTCAACAATCCCCTGCTAGACGGGGTGGTGGAAAGAAAAGGGCTACATCTAATTACCCGCCTGCTTTCCCACGACGGTCTCGTGGGATGAGTGGTTCCTATCAGGGGGGACGTGGTAGAGGTGGTGGTCAGGGTAATGGTGGTCCTTGGTTGGCCCCACAGTCTGGTGACAGACCACATGACCAGTATAACGCCTATGCGGACTATCCACCTTCTCCTCGGACCCTGGATTTTGGACCATACCCTGACCGCAATTACGAGCCTAGCCAAGGCTTTAGGCATGATTACTATGATAGGCAGGGGCGGGGTTTCCAAATCCCTAGACCTTTAAACAATGGAAGAGGCTATCCTGATTACAACATCAGTACCTCTAATTGTTTTTATCGCCTGAGTGACCTGGAAGGACCCGCACCGCCTCCTAGTTCAAGGGAGGACCAAGATGGAGGTGCCCTGCAGCCCATCCCTATGGTGAGGGGACCCACCGACGACGGGGGTATTCCGGGCCCCTCCGGTTCGGGTTTTCAGCGGTGGGGTTTTCACAGGCCAGGTCAGGGCATCAAAAGGTCGGCAGACCAAAGAGAGGATCTAGAGGGGGGCGGCGACTGCGAACAAAAAAAGAAAAATCGTAACCTCTGATGGGATATTTAATTTGAGTTCTGTCATGTTGAGCGATTCTGAAAAAACCCTACTCAACAAGGGCCTTAAGTTTGCACCTCCTCGCTGTCTGGATAAATTCCAGACCTATATAGACATACATAAATTTGTACGTAGGGTTAACATCAAAAGGTATATGGCCTCCAACCCCATTTCGAATACTGTGTCTTACTCCACCGAATACCGCCATTCGGGATTGGCAAATGCGTCTTTATTCAATCCCCCGGGTACTATGGCTCCCTCCTTAAGGGTATTTAGGGACCTACTGCTCAGGGATTTGGAGCAACTACCCCTGAGAAAAATACATTTCAATAAAGAGTTGAAATCTGGTTTGAATTCCCTATGCGAGAATAAAAACCTAGTAATTAGACCCGCTGATAAAAGGGGGGGGGTATTATTGTGTTAGACAAGAAGGACTATCTTGCTGAGATGTCTAAGATATTAGGTGATCGTGACACATATACCCCCCTCAGATCAGATCCTAAGGCGCAATATAAAAGGGAGCTTGAAGCAATTATTCAATATGGCTTTGACCAAGGTATTCTGAATAGTAAGGAGAAATCATATTTGGTACCTAAGGCCCCACGTACCCCGGTAATCTATTACTTGCCGAAAATTCATAAGCATCCTACCTGCCCCCCGGGACGCCCTATTGTTAGTGGCATTGATTCCATCTCATCCCGGGTGGGCAGGTATATCGATTTCTTCTTACAACCATTGGTCTTGAAGATGCCGTCACACTTGAAGGACTCCCGTCATGTGATCAACCTACTCTCCAATGTTACTCCCAAGTCAGGATGTTGGTTAGTGACAGCTGATGTCGCCTCATTATATACGGTGATACCACGTAGTTTGGGGCTATTTGCAGTGGAATATTATTTGAGGCGTGACTCCGCATTATTTGATGAACAGATTTGTTTCATCATGCAATTACTTCATTTTGTAGCTACCCGGAACTATTTTTGGTTTGGGGGTCAATTCTATAGACAAGATAGAGGGGTCGCCATGGGGGCTAAATACGCCCCAAGTCTGGCTAACCTCTTCATGGCTCTATGGGAGGAGGATGTCATCTATGCCCACCAGAGACCACAGGTGGTCTTGTGGGCTAGGTACATAGATGACGTCCTCCTCCTGTGGGATGGTGATCGCCATGATCTGGACGCCTTTATGAGTATGTTAAATGACAACAATCGTGGCATACGATTCTCATATGAGGCAAGCCAGACCGAGATTAACTTTTTGGATCTCAAGATAAGTATCAAAGATGGGCAATTTTCCACAGCAACCTATTTTAAGAATACTGACCGTAATTCTTATATATCCATAGACAGTTGCCATCACGAAGCCTGGCTAAAGTCAGTGCCGAAAAGCCAGCTCATACGCCTGAAGCGTAATTGTTCGGACCATGAAAAATTTTTGGCTCAGGTTGATGTCCTAATAGGACGTTTCCTTGAGAAAGGCTACTCGGAGGTGTTCCTTAAAACCACATTGGATGAGGTTGCTACCCTCGATAGGCGCACTCTACTCAACGACAAGGTTCCCAATATGGATAGGGCACCATCCGTACCATTTATTACCACCTATTCCCTACAGCATAGGAATGTGGCGAGGCTGGTTAAAAAATATTGACATGTCCTCCAAAATGACCATGTATTGGGTACCATTCTTCCGGCCAAACCACAAATGGTATATAAAGGTGCCCCTTCCCTCAGAGGGAGAGTGGCCCCCAACATCCTTGACCCTCCCCCAATCAAGAGGGGTTTTTTTGAGTATATGACGGGTTTCTACCAATGTAAGAAATGCAGAATATGTTCCCTGAGTGGATGTATGCATAGGAGAACACATAAGTTTACTTCTACCAGTACTTCGGTTGAATTCGAAATTAAATCTTTTATTACGTGTTCTACTGAGCGCCTGGTATATCTATTGCAATGTCCTTGCGGATTGCAATGCGTAGGGAGGACAAAACGCCCTCTCTCCGTAAGGCTCAATGAGCATGTAACTAACATCTTGGCAGGTTTCCCTAAGCATCCGGTCTCTAGACACTATCTTGAGACACATAATCGAGACCCTAGGAAGACTATCTTTCTGGGGATTGATAGATATACCATACCCTGGAGAGGGGGTTCCCTCCTAAGGGGGATTTCTAGGCTTGAGATGGCCTGGATATACAAACTCAGGTGTTACACCCCGTTTGGGCTCAACGTTGAGGTAGACCTTAACGCCTTTCTAGATAACTCATGAATTTACATTTTTTATAACACAATTATGGAGTTGTGAGGGCTATATACATGTTAAGATGAACTCTAATTATTTGTGATTATTGATTAATTACGGTTTCTACTTTTGATTTTACTGCCCAATGTGAACCCGCTTTGACCCTTTGGTGGCCTTGCTTTAATGTCAATTAGTTATTGCTAAATGGCCATTGTTGGCTTTGTCCCCCCGTTTGGTCATGTATCTCTATTGGCTCTAACATTTGGGGCCAGTATTGGTTATTATGGCCTTAGGGTGTTGCACACCTCTATGGTGGAGGCGCATATGTTTCGAATTTCGGACTGTCCAAGGTCTTTCTAATAATTGCCAAATATTTTATTTATTTTTAACTATGAATTTTTGATTTTCTTTTGGCCTACTTTTCTATTATTACTTGCTAGGATACCCACGTAGGTCCATCAATTATTTGGTATGCTCTACCCTTGTTAAAGGTTTTTTTGTCTTTTCCTTTTTATTTTAATTTTAATATTTTTTTATATTTTTTAATAGTGGCTGATTAGCTATGTGGAGGCCTATGTACCTTATGAGGTTCAAGTACAATTTTTTAAATATTATAATTTTCATGTTTTTTCATGCTTTTTACGTCTATATAAAAAGCTTGTTTTTTGCTTTTAATGCATTAACAGGGGAATGATATGATTTGTACTCTATCACAGATTGTTATATGACTTTGGGAATGTCATAATAAGAAACCCCCTTTATTAACATCTAAGCGTACTATGTATGCTTTTTAGAATATGTATGATTGAACATTCCCCACTAGATGGCGTCTTTCTAACCGTTTATAGATATATCCTGATGGGATGATTCTAAATTAGTTATCCTATTAAGTGGTTATTCTCTTAATAGCATTGAGGCTCAGTTAGTGTGGTTATGTTTTTTATTTTCATGTTGTTTTGGCCCCTCTAGTGACCAAGAAGTTTCACTGTTCAAGTGCTGAAGCAAATGTTCGTTCTGTGTTTACCAGTCTCTTGTTCGCAATTAGGTTTGACTAACGTCATTTCCTGATACCATAGTGAGGCTTGGTTTTGTCCTAAGTACTTTCTGCCTTTAAATCAGGATGTGGCCACCAGAGCGTCAGAACGAGGTGTGGTTCTACGGTTGTATTTAATGAGCGATGAGTCAGTGCGTCGCCCGTTCCTATGACAACGTCCATTAGGACGAAACGTACGTCGGAAGGCAGACGCGCTGACGTCATCGTTTCTATCCCACTGTGAACGGGTGCATGCAGGCCGGCCGGCTGATTTATATATTACATGCTGTTTTATTCGTTCTTTTTGGTAAGTGCGCTACTTTTACTGTTCTCAATAAACTGTTTAAGCGGATTCACACTATGGAGGATGTGTTTTTTATTCCCCTGGGTTCCCATTGCTGAGATATTTGGCCTTGTTATCGGTGAGTCCCGGGTGATCCTCCCTCTATGCTGAGACAGATGGTGGTGTCCCCACTGAGTGGATTTCTGGCATAAGCTTCATTACAGCTTACCTCTGGTAATCATATATCTACATAGGTGGTGGATTCTTCTCACAATATGTTTTTGCTCACTAAAGTTTCCAATCACTATTGGTGGAACTAATTGCAATAAGGACTGTTGATATCAGTAGTCACTCTTAATGTCACGGACTTTATCTTTCTTGTCACTTTTCATATTTATTTGCATCCAGTTTTATAGCACATTTCTTTGATTATTATTCACATATATATTATGTTGATATTTGAGTTTTAGAATTCAATATATTATATTGATCACATTACATCATTTGATATATTTATGAATTCCCTATAATTGTATGAATGGCAGACATTGAGTTAAATAACATCCAGATGGTGACTTATTAGCTGAGACTTCAAATATCTAGAACCTGTCAGAATTTTGATGGATATTGTATATAATATATATATGTTTATAAGGTATTCCTATGTAACCGATATTCTGTTTGAGAGGCATTTTTTTAAGTAGTCTATGTTTAGTCTGATTACCCCTCTCCCACATTTCGTCTTATGAATAAGCAGTCTGTTTAAGATAAACCAGATGTTTCTTTCCACTCTAAGACACTCTCCGCTGTATGGGAGGAGTTTAGAGAGAAAAAGGGAGTGTGTATTCTTTCGGCGCGAAATTGGAAAATCTGAGTCCATATAGACAAAAGCTGAAAGCTGTTCAGTCTCTTTTCCATCTAGCCTGCTCTCAGAACAACATCCATACTTCAGCACACATGAGGTTAATCAGCCATCTTGAAAAAACACATGGTCTAATGACTTTAAGAACTCTTTTCAGATCTTTGAAACAAATGAACTATACATGAATCTTTTTGCATATATGAAGCAACACTAATTATGAATATGAATGTACTATTTTTGTAAGTATTTTCCAAGTTTTTGTGTGTACAATAAAACACACAGTTTGATTTAAGCTGGCTCAGACATAATTAAGGAAATTCATCTCACAATCAGTCATCATTATTGAAAGCTTTTTCTACAATATCAAGCTTTTTATTACAGACTGAACCAGCTGTTATTAATTTACACTGACAAGAGGCAGGATTGCTTTCTAATTACTGATAGATTCCAGCTGGTGTCTTGGCTTTCTGGCTGGGTTCACACTGGTCCGACAAACGCTCCGACATTGGGAGCTCATGTCGCATGACGTGTGAAATGTAATGTTTCCCTATGGGACCCGTCCTAACTGGTCCGACACAAGTCGTTCCGACTTTAGAAATGCTCCCTGTACTACTTTGGTCCGACTTTGATCCTACTTCAGCCTATTGACTATCATTGAAGTCGGATCAAAGTCGGATTGCCGTCTCGCATGATCCGACTTCGGCACGCGACTTGTGCTCAGATGATCTTGAGGGGGAACTCCGCGCCAAATTTTAAATAAAAATCCGGCATGGGTTCCCCCTCCAAGAGCATACCAGGCCCTTGGGTCTGGTATGGACCTTGAGGGGAACCCCCTACGCCGAAAAATCGGCGTGCGGGGGGTCCCCCCAATCCATACCAGACCCTTATCCGAGCACGCAGCCCGGCCGGACAGGAATGGGGGTGGGGACGAGCGAGCGCCCCCCCCTCCTGATCCGTACCAGGCCGCATGCCCTCAACATGGGGGGGTTGGTGCCTTGGGGGAGGGGGGCGCGCTGCGGCCCCCCCACCCCAAAGCACCTTGTCCCCATGTTGATGAGGACAAGGGCCTCTTCCCGACAACCCTGGCCGTTGGTTGTCGGGGTCTGCGGGCGGGGGGCTTATCGGAATCCGGGAGCCCCCTTTAATAAGGGGGCCCCCAGATCCCGGCCCCCCACCCTATGTGAATGAGTATGGGGTACATCGAACCCCTACCCATTCACTTAGGAAAAAAAGTGTTAATTTAAAAAAAAACACTACACAGATTTTTAAAGTAATTTATTAGACAGCTCCGGGGGTCTTCTTCCGACTTCGGGGGTCTCTCCGGTTCTTCTCCGCGCTCTCCGGGTCTTCTGCCGGGCTCCTCCTCTCTCTTCTGCTCTTTTGCCGCTCTTTTGCTAAAGAGGAGGGGCCCGGTCTGCTGCCTTCTTCTCTTCGGGGGTCTGCTGCCTTCTTCTCTTCGGGGGTCTCTCCGGTTCTTCTCCGCGCTCTCCGGATCTTCTGCCGGGCTCCTCCTCTCTCTTCTGCTCTTTTGCCGCTCTTTTGCTAAAGAGGAGGAGCCCGGTCTTCAATCTTCTGCCTTCTGCCCTCTTCTCTTCTCCTGATGTTGACACGACGCTCTCTCCGGCTAGAATGCTCTCTGTGCGCTCTGCTCTGACTTATATAGGCGGTGACCCCGCCCTCTTATGCCGTCACAGTCCCTGGGCATGCTGGGACTATGACGGCATACAGGGGGCGTGGTCATCGGGTGATGACCACGCCCCCTAAAACGTCACAGTCCCAGCATGCCCAGGGACTGTGACGGCATAAGAGGGCGGGGTCACCGCCTATATAAGTCAGAGCAGAGCGCACAGAGAGCATTCTAGCCGGAGAGAGCGTCGTGTCAACATCAGGAGAAGAGAAGAGGGCAGAAGGCAGAAGATTGAAGACCGGGCTCCTCCTCTTTAGCAAAAGAGCGGCAAAAGAGCAGAAGAGAGAGGAGGAGCCCGGCAGAAGATCCGGAGAGCGCGGAGAAGAACCGGAGAGACCCCCGAAGAGAAGAAGGCAGCAGACCCCCGAAGAGAAGAAGGCAGCAGACCGGGCCCCTCCTCTTTAGCAAAAGAGCGGCAAAAGAGCAGAAGAGAGAGGAGGAGCCCGGCAGAAGACCCGGAGAGCGCGGAGAAGAACCGGAGAGACCCCCGAAGTCGGAAGAAGACCCCCGGAGCTGTCTAATAAATTACTTTAAAAATCTGTGTAGTGTTTTTTTTTAAATTAACACTTTTTTTCCTAAGTGAATGGGTAGGGGTTCGATGTACCCCATACTCATTCACATAGGGTGGGGGGCCGGGATCTGGGGGCCCCCTTATGAAAGGGGGCTCCCGGATTCCGATAAGCCCCCCGCCCGCAGACCCCGACAACCAACGGCCAGGGTTGTCGGGAAGAGGCCCTTGTCCTCATCAACATGGGGACAAGGTGCTTTGGGGTGGGGGGGCCGCAGCGCGCCCCCCTCCCCCAAGGCACCAACCCCCCCATGTTGAGGGCATGCGGCCTGGTACGGATCAGGAGGGGGGGGGCGCTCGCTCGTCCCCACCCCCATTCCTGTCCGGCCGGGCTGCGTGCTCGGATAAGGGTCTGGTATGGATTGGGGGGACCCCCCGCACGCCGATTTTTCGGCGTAGGGGGTTCCCCTCAAGGTCCATACCAGACCCAAGGGCCTGGTATGCTCTTGGAGGGGGAACCCATGCCGGATTTTTATTTAAAATTTGGCGCGGAGTTCCCCCTAAAGATTCATACCAAACACAGTGTCGGGCATTGGCGGGGATCCAAGTCGGATCCCCGTTCATTGAAAGTCGGACACATGCCGGCTTCATGTCGCAGGGCAAAGTCGGATCCAAAGTAGGACGGCTGTCGTGTCGCACCAGTGTGAACCCAGCCTCTATGCCTTTTTTGCACCTCCCATGTGTTCAATACTTTTTCCCTGTGTCATTCCATTTTATTACACATAACTTACCGTATTTATCGGCGTATAACACGCGCCGGCGTATAACAAGCACCCCAAGTTTAGGAGGGAATTTTAAGGAAAAAAACTTTTAGGAGGGAAGTTTAAGGAAAAAAAACTTACATTTAAATGCCCATCAATGCAGCCTCATCAGTGTTCATCTGCAGCCTTTCCCCAGTGTCCAGTGCAGCCTTGTCAGTGCAGCTTTGCCCCAGTGCAGCCTTGTCAGTGCAGCTTTGCCCCAGTGCAGCCTTGTCAGTGCAGCCTTGTCAGTGCAGCTTTGCCCCAGTGCAGCCTTGTCAGTGCAGCTTTGCCCCAGTGCAGCCTTGTCAGTGCAGCCTTGCCCCAGTGCAGCCTTGTCCCCAGTGCAGCTTTGCCCCAGTGCAGCCTTGTCCCCAGTGCAGCTTTGCCCCAGTGCAGCCTTGTCCCCAGTGCAGCCTTGCCCCAGTGCAGCCTTGTCCCCAGTGCAGCCTTGTCCCCAGTGCAGCTTTGCCCCAGTTCAGCTTTGCCCCAGTTCAGCTTTGCCCCAGTTCAGCTTTGCCCCAGTTCAGCTTTGCCCCAGTGCAGCCTTGTCCCCAGTGGTCCGTGCAGCCTTGTCGCCGCCGACATACAAACGTTTCGTTTGTATTTTTAAACATGGCTCCGCGGAGTTCGGAGGGACTCGGGGGCGCTCGTTCAGCTGAACGAGCGCCGCCGAGGACACAGTGACTGGGTGGAGCCGAGATACACATAGCCGAGGCTTCTCGGCTATTCTCGGCGCCGTTCACAGTCACGCCCAGTCCCTATGATGGACATAACACAGGTCCAATGGCGGGACTGGGCGTGACTGTGAACGGCGCCGAGAATAGCCGAGAAGCCTCGGCTATGTGTATCTCGGCTCCGCCCAGTCACTGTGTCCTCGGCGGCGCTCGTTCAGCTGAACGAGCGCCCCCGAGTCCCTCCGAACTCCGCGGCGCCATGTTTAAAAATCCAAGCTATGTGATCTGTCGGAGCGATCGCCGCGATCGCTCCGACAGATCACAAAATAGCGGGGATCGGCGTATAACACGCACCCATGATTTTCCCCTTATTTTAAGGGAAAAAAAGTGCGTGTTATACGCCGATAAATTTCTGAATTTCTGAACTTATTTGTTTTGGTTTCTTTGTATGTATGGGTTGCATGGGTTGCTACCGACATGTGGTGAAAATCTCATGTCAATAGCACCTTTAGAAATATATTTACCTAGATAAATGGTGACATGTTCAATACTTGTGTTACACGCTGTATATGTATGTATATACAGTATGTACATGTATATTATTTATACAGTGCTGTGCAAAAGTCTTAGGCAGGTATGAACAATGCTTTAAATTAGGAATGCTTATTAGCAGGGCCGGAGAGAGGGGTGAGGGGTAAGGGAGGGAGGATGAGAGAAAGGGGGGATGAGAGAGGGGTGAAGGGTAAGGGAGGGAGGATGAGAAAGAGAGACAGGATGGCCATGAGCATGCGTGGGAGTGACAGCAACGCAGCTCGGCCAAGGTAAATGACCGAAGGCACAGAACCCAGAAGGAAGACCAGGTGAAGATGGAAGCGCCTGGGATGCACCGGATTGATCACAGCACAGTGCTGAAGGGCTCAGTCTGACAGGTAAGTATACCCTAATGTGCTAATATACTGTGCCTACTTGTACATTATGGCAAAACCTACCTCAGGGCCTTTAAAAAGTAGTAATGTTAGCAAAGTTTACTACCGCTTTAATATCACAGGATCCCAGGAGCCTCTCATGGGGCCCTCTACTTACCTGGTGGCCCTTGGGCAGTGCCCAAGTGCATAGTTGCCAACATTTCAAAAATATTTTCAGGGACACTTTTTTTCTTTCCAATATTTTTATTGAATATAGTGTATGAAAAATATACAATACATATTTCTCAAATATAAACAACAATGTAGAAAAGATTAGAAGAACAAAGCTCGGCCAACATGGCCTACACACATTACATATAGCAAAAAGCAACATTTTTATTGGTGAGTATATCAGTTCTACATCTGTCTGTCCTTATATTTTAGTGCCCTAGAATCATTTCCTTATCACTTATGTATTCTTTGTAGCGAGGCCGCGGCGCCAGGAGCCTGCCCGTCCACCCCGTATGGGATCAATTCTGTGGACGAGAGGCTTCCGACCCCCCAACCCCCCCTACTTACAAGCAGCAATGCTACTATCGCTTCTTGATGCTTTGCTAATGCTGCGAGGGCAACAACACCAGACAGGAGAACCTACGTGAACTAATAAATGTGGAGAGAAGGAGAGTTAGGGAGCAAGGGAGCAGAAAAAGAAGAAAAGAAGAAATAGGGGGAAGGGTTGGGGTTGAGTGCACCCCTAGGAAACTTTTCTTAAATCCATTAACTATCGAAGCCCACAGATAGGTATGTTAACCATGGTTCCCAAATCCTGTCGAAAACCCGTTGTTTATCCAATAGAATTGCCGACAGGCGTTCATTAATCATGATCCATGTCAGTTTAGCTTTTACCAGTTCAAATGGGATCAGAGGTTTTCTCCAGGATCTAGCAATCGCAATTCTGGCTGCTGTGAAGACAAAGGATATGAGTTTTTTCGTGTATCGAGGCACGCCTTCCACTGGACATCCCAGTAGAGCCTGTTGTGGGGATTTGGTTAGGTTAACTTGGGTCAATGAGTAAATAAAATTGTAGATGCGTATCCAATACCTTCTAACCTTTGGACAGGACCACCAAGTATGATATATCGTGTCCTCCCCTCCACACCCCCTAAAGCACAATGGAGATGCACCGGGAATGTATGTAGCGATTCTCGCCGGGACCATATACCACCGTAATAAGACTTTATAATTCGCCTCTATTAGGGAGGTATTTATGTAACCTTTTGAGGCCAATTGGGCCGTATTATACCACGTGTCCATTTCCATCGTTTCCTCTATATCTTGTTCCCACTTTTGCATATAAAACAATTTTTCTGACTTGGAGGAAAAAATATCATAAATGTTAGATATGTGACCTTTATGTTTATCGAAGGACCTGCATAAATATTCCATTGGAGTAAACGTCATAATGTCAGCTTTGCGCTGTAGAGTTTTCAGGAAATGTACTATTTGGACGTAATGATAGAGTTCTGTGTTAGGTAATTGGTATTTTTCTATAAGGAATTGCTTCGATAGTATACCTCTATGGTCACATAAGTCGGCTATACGAATCAAGCCCTTATTGGTCCACCATAATAATCTTTGAGGGTTAAGACCCGGGGTGAATTCTGGGTTGCCCGTTAATGGTGCTAGGGGAGCATGAGGTGAGCGGAAGGTGAAAGGTTTTTGTAATCTATCCCATAAACTTAATGAGAAAGATAATGTGGGGCATAAAATGGTCGGTCTGTCTTTCATATGGAGCCACATCAAGTGACTTATCGGTTTTGTGGGGTATGGAGATGATTCTAACTTCATCCAAGATGGTTGAGGCAGTCCAGAGTGAGTGCGAATTAATTGGGCCAATTGGGCTGCTTCAAAATACCTGATCAAATTTGGTACTCCCAACCCTCCTTTAATTCTGGGGGCGTATAGGGTTCGTTGATTCACCCTGGATCTTGTGTTTCCCCAAATGAACTGCATAATCTTTTTCTGAAAAACTTTAAGATCATGTCTGTTAATTGCTATTGGATGGGTTCTGAACAAATACAACAGTCTTGGTAAGATATTCATCTTGATGGAATACAGTCTGCTAAACCACGATGGAGGGCTTTTAGCCCATGACAATAAGTCTGCTGATAGCTTCTTATAGAGAGGGGGGTAATTGGCCTGATACAGAATCTGCAAATTGTTGGTTAGAAAAATTCCCAAATATGGGAGTTTATTTTGTTGCCATCTGAACTGAAATGATTTTTGGAGAAGTTGTACAGTCTGTGGTTCTAGGGCCAGATTTAGGGCTTCAGATTTGGAGTGGTTTATCGTGAGACCCGAGAGTGCGGTGAAGCGCCTCAAGACTCGGTATAAATTAGGGAGGGACGTGATCGGGGAGGAAAGGAACATAAGGATATCATCGGCGAACAGAGAGCATTTCTGCTCCCCGTCTCCGCAGCATATGCCTTTTATGTCTTGATGATTCCTAAGCTTTATCGCTAGGGGTTCTAATGCTAAAATAAATAGAATAGGAGAGAGGGGGCACCCTTGTCTCGTTCCCCTGTATATGTTAATTGTGTGGGATTTGTAGCCTTTGATCTGGATTTTGGCTGTGGGTGTTTTGTATAATACTTGTAGTATATTCAGGAAATGGGGCCCAAATCCATATCTTCTCAATGCGTAGTATATGTACTCCCACGTTACCGAGTCGAAAGCTTTACAAAGATCTAATGACAAAATCATACCCCTCCGCGGCCCCAAATTGTCCCAGTTTGAATTGAGTGCTGCAATGATATCTATCGCTCGTCGGGTCTGATCCGGGGCCTGTCTGTTTGGAACAAATCCCACTTGATCAGGGTGGATATATTTGGCCAGAAAAGAGTTCATTCTGGTTGCCAAGACTTTGGTCATTAGTTTAAGATCCACATTAATAAGTGATATCGGGCGATAATTTGCGGGATCCCCGTGATCCTTTCCTGGTTTAGGGATTACTTGAATGAGGGCCTCATTTTCATGTAAAGATAAGGAGTTGCCTTTCCGTATTGCATTAAAAAAGGAACACAAGTGGGGAGTCAGTATGGCTGCATATTTTCTGTAATAGTGGCCTGTAAAGCCATCTGGGCCAGGTGCCTTTGAGGGGTTCAAGCTCTTAATGGCTGCCAGAATTTCTCCTTCCGTGAACTCTGCATATATTAATTCTGTGTGTTCCTGTTCTAATGTTGGTAACGGAATGTCTTTGAAAAATTCCTCTGCTCGGTCCTTGGAAAGTGGGGTGGGCTTATTATATAGATCGGTAAAGAATTTTGAAAATTCTAGAAGTATTTCTTGGGGGTTTTGGGTGATTTTCCCATCTCGAGTACGTAGTCTAGGCATGGCTGGGTTAAATGGTCGCGGTGTAAGTTTTCTAGCTAAAAGTGTGGTAGGTTTGTCTCCCTCGGTGTAATAGCGATGTCTAGACCAGCGTAGAAATTTCTCAGCTTTGGTTGTTAAACTAAGATTTAGTGCCGTTCTAGCTGTGTCTATTTTATGTCGCAGGTCAAGATGGGGGTTAGATTTTTGTTCCTGAACTATTTTATTTAATTCATCTTCTTGTTGTTGGATTTTTTGTGCATCATCCCTTTTTTTCCTGGAGTCCACTTGAATCAGTGTGCCACGTATGGTGGCTTTATGTGCCGCCCAATTAATACTTGGGGACGTGTCATTAGCTCTATTAATTGTAAAGAATTGTTGTATTGCCTTCTCGATTTCAGTGTATATGGTAGGGTCATTGAGTAGCAATGCGTTAAGTCGCCATATGGAGGGTTTTGGTTTTTTCCATAGGTCAGTCAATGCCATCAGTACTGATGAGTGATCTGACCATGAGCTAGGTACTATTTTGACTGATTCAATTGAGGGTAAAAGTGAAGATTGTGTTAACAAATGGTCTATGCACGAATACGTTTTATGGACCTGAGAATAATGAGTATAGTCTCTGGTGGTGGGGTGAGAATCCCGCCACGTATCTATGAGATCATAGGAGTGTAGGATTTGGGCCAGTTTGACACCCTGTTTGGGAATATGTTTCAGGATAGGTTTATGTATATTGGTCCTGTCTGCGGCTTGATCTAAGGAGACATTACTATCCCCTCCCATTATCACTTGGCCTTGTACATGTGGCATCAATGTTCGCAACATAGTGTCGAAAAAAGTCACCTGACCCGTGTTGGGGGCGTAATATGAAATGAGAGTGACAGCACTATCATTTACTTTCCCTGCTACCATGATATACCTCCCCTCTTTATCTCTAATGACTGTTGACGGGGTAAATGGTACCCTTTTTGCAATGCATATCGCTACTCCTCTTTTTTTATCCACCCCATTAGATAAGTAGATCAAGGGGAACCTAGCATTTAGATATTTGGGAGCTGAAGTGCGGGAAAAGTGCGTTTCCTGGAGGAGCAGAAAATCTACATCTAGTTTATGGTAATCAAGGAAGGCTTTAGCACGTTTTGTAGGGGAATTCAGACCTTGCACATTATGTGTTAAAACTTTAGTGTGTGAAAAATACCCCTGTGACTTTATCATCGTGTTCTGGCAGACCGTACTTGCCTGTTGTAGATGGTCATCCTGATTTTCGAGAAGGGAGAGTTTCGGCAGGCCTCTCCAGTTTTCTGGCCCAGGGGTGCACTCAAGTATAAGGGGAAAACAGAAGAAAAGAGAAAAAAGGAATTAGTGTTAGGATAAGATGGACTGGACCAATGTCCACCTTTCACCTCAGAGATAAAGTACATGAAAAACTGAACCAACATCGTAAACATATTCTTAATGGTCCTGGAGACTATAGTCTCTACTAAGTATGGCGAGGTTGTTTCCATCTAAGCGATGAAGACAAGCTCGTCTGGGAGTGGCATGCGGTTTCGCCTCGACACTTTCCGTATAAGGCATTGTAGTGGTATAGAGGGGAGTCAGATGGAACCGTAAGGTTTAAATTATAGCATTTCCTCTATTTTAACCAAGCTAAGCAATATTAATCCAAAAAAAAATTTTTTTTTTAGCTTTAGATTGGAGGGTTCAGGGTGTGTTATATCTAGAGAAACATTCTAGAAGAGCGCAAATAAACATAAATGAAGCAGCTCTAAGCTAATCTCGCATTACCGAAAAAGGGGGGTTTTACCACTGCAGGGTGTAGGCAGTCTCTTTAGTGTCCTGAAGACAAATAAAGAAAGCTAATGTTAGCCAACAGGGCAAAATCTAAACTATTAAACTGCGAACAGGGGGGACCTGTACGGGTTTACTGTGATACTCTACATTGGGGTGTAGTGGATACTTCCCCTAATAAGGTAAAAGTTAGAAGGGTAGACAAGCGGATTTCCTCTTCAACTTCATCCGTCCGGTCCGGTTGCTAGGTGTCACCTTCTAGAGGAACGTCGCTGGCGTTGCTGTTCCCAAAGGGGCGAGATTGGACGATCCATTTCCTGTTGTTGTGCTTTGGGGGCCGATGAGTCCCTGGATATCAGACCAAGTTCCAAAAGGATATCTTCTCCGTCCGGAAAATTTGCAAAGGAGTATGTTTTTCCCCTGAAGGAAAAGGATAGTAGGAACGGAAATGACCACCGATATTTGATTTGGTGATTAGTGAGCTGTGCCAATAATGGTTTCAGGGCCCGTCTTTTTTGGATAGTCATCTGTGATATGTCCGCAAAGATTTGTATTTGGTGTCCCAATAGGTTTATTTCGCCCTTTGCCCGGGCTGCAGACATTATTTGTTCCTTGATTCTAGAGAAGTGCGGATTGACTATGACATCTCTCGGGGGGCCGTCTTGTCTTGGTGCCGTCAGAGCCCGGTGTACCCTGTCAATTTCCATGTGCTGTGGGGAAATATCTGGAATCAGATCTTGCATGAGAGTATGTACTGCATCTTCTAGGTCAGTAACTGCCTCTGGCAGACCGCGGATTCGAAAATTATATCGTCTGGATCTATTTTCCTGATCTTCAATTTTGGCGTTGGCTTGGTCTAATTGATCTTGCAGTGAGGTTATCATACTTGAGTTTTGATTTACCTTCCGCACTGTGCCATCCATTTTGGATTCAATGGTATCCAGTCTGTCCCCTATATCATTAAAGTCATGCTTCATTTCTGCTGTAATCAGTTGGCAGGCTTTTGTGAGCTCCTGCTGTAGTAATGCTGAAAAGCGAGCAAGGAGGACAGAATCCCCAGAATATGCTGCTGGGGGTGGAGGTTGTTGTTCACTTCCCATGCTGTTTTGGCTTAGTGCTAGCTCTGCTATCTCAGCCATGTTCCTCTCCATGGAAGAAGCAGGGGAATCTGCGCCATCTAGTGCTCCCTCCTGATAAGTTTGGGAGGGGGAGAGAGAGAACCTTGGGGATCCCTCTTTCTGTGGTCCTGTAATGTCCTCCTGTGACTGGGAGGAGAAGGGGTCTCGCTCTCTGTCTGTGCCTGCTGTCCCAGTGTTGTGGGGAGAGAATCTCTGTGCAGGGAGGTTTTGGTGTCTCTGGGTCCCGCTCACCTGCTTTGCTGTATCAGCCTCTGTCCTCCGTCCCGACGCCATCTTGGATGGGGGAGTCTCTGCGGCAGCGTTCCCCGAACGGAACGAATAGGTGGCAGTCGGGGGTTTCTTTTTGGCTGTCCCCCCTCCACTCCGGTTCATAGTGTGGATCGCTCTATGGATGGCGAAATATGCGGCTCCCTTCTGGCTTTTTGTGGCTTGGAAAGGCCGGCGGCGTGCGGAGCAGGTCAGAACATGTACACTCCCGTACCCGCGCGCATGCGCACTGTTTAGGGACACTTTTTTTTACCAGTGATATATTTAGAGTATCTGACATCCCATATGTTCCTCTATGTATCACAGTGGTAATCACAAAATTAAATGAGTACTAATAATGGGCAGAACAAATATGAGGACTGAGAGATTTTCTTTAGTTGAACTAACAAAAGTGTGCCCATTCTAGAGCTGGTAACATTGAGGATATTCAATATAATTTTAAAGAACCGTTTTTGTGGGTAAGAGGCTTAGGGGAGGAGTATGAATGATATAAAAGTGGGAAGTATGTGCAGGTGAGGGAGGGGAATGTGGAGGGTATAACAGTGGGCACTATGTACAGGAGAGGAGTGTTGAGGGTATGGCAGTGGGCACTATGTACAGGAGAGGAGTGTGGGCGGGGTATGACAGTGGGCAGTATGCACAGCAGAGGAGTGTGGAGGGTTGACAGTGGGCACTATGTACAGGAAAGGAGTGTGGAAGGTATGCCAGTGGGCAGTATGTGCAGGAGAGGAGTGTGGAGGGTATGATAGGGGCAGTATGTACAGGAGAGGAGTGTGAAAGGTATTATGGGGACAGTATGTACAGGAGAGGAGTGTGGAGAGAAAGACAGTTGGCAGTATGTACAGGAGAGGAGTGTGGAGGGTATGACAGTCGGCAGTATGTATAGAAGAGGAGTGTGGAGGGTATGATGGGGCAGTATGTACAGGAGATGAGTGTGGAGGGTATGACAGTGAGCAGTATGTACAGGAGAGGAGTGTTGGAGGGTATTACAGTGGATGGTATGTACAGGTGTGGATGGTATGATAGTAGGCAGTATGCACAGGAAAGGAGTGTGGAGAGTATGACAGCTGGCACTATGTACAGTAGAGGAGGTTATGAAAGTGGGCAGTATGTACAGGAGAGGAGTGTGAAGGGTATGACAGTGGGCAGTATATACAGGAAAGGAGTGTGGAGGGTATGATACTGAGCAGTATGTACAGGAGATGAGTGTGGCAGGTAAGACGGTGAGCAGTATGTACAGGAGACGGTTGCGGGCGGTATGACAGTGGGCGGTATGTACAGGAGAGGAGTGTGGAGGGTAAGACAGTGGGCAGTATGTACAGGAAAGGAGTGTGGAAGTATGACAGTGGGCAGTATGTGCAGGAGAGGAGTGTGGAGAATATGACAGTGGGCAGTATGTACAGGAGAGGAGTGTGGAGGGTATGACAGTGAGCAGTATGTACATGAGAAGAGTGTGGAGGGTATGACAGTGGACAGTATGTACAGGAGAGAAGTGTGGAGGGTAAAACAGTGGGCAGTATGTACAGGAGAGGAGTGTGGAAGTATGACAGTGGGCAGTATGTACAGGAGAGGAGTGTGGAAGTATGACAGTGGGCAGTATGTACAGGAGAGGAGTGTGGAGAATGTAACAGTGGGCAGTATGTACAGGAGAGGAGTGTGGAAGTATGATAGTGGGCAGTATGTACAGGAGAGGAGTGTGGAGAATATGACAGTGGGCAGTATGTACAGGAGAGGAGTGTGGAGAATATGACAGTAGGCAGTACGAACAGGAGAGGAGTGTGGAGGGTATGACAGGGGCAGTATGTATAGGAGAGGAGTGTGGAGGGTATGACAGTGGGCGGTATGTATAGGAGAGGAGTGAGGAGGGTATGACAGTGGGCAGTATGTACAGGAGAGAAGTGTGGAGGATATGACAGTGGGCAGCATGTACATACAGGAAAGGAGTCTGGAGGGTATAGCAGTGGGCAGTATGTACAGGAGAGGCGTGTAGAGGGTATGACAGTGGGCAGTATGTACAGGAGAGAAGTGGGGAGGTATGACAGTGGGCAGTATATACAGGAGAGGAACGTGGAGGGTATGACAGTGAGCAGTATGTACAGGAGAGGAGTGTGGAGGGTATGACAGTGAGCAGTATGTACAGGAGAGGAATGTGGAGGGTATGACAGCAGGCACTATGTACAGGAGAGGATTGTGGGGGGTATGACAGGGGGCAGTATGTATAGGAGAGAAGTGTGGAGGGTATGACTGCGTAGTGGTTAAGTGGGCCATACATGGATTGAAATTAAGCAGAGACCAACCATAGTTGATCTATGTATGGGCTAGCTGGTTGTACACAAGTCAATCTATTAATCGACTTGAGTACAACCAGTCTGTCAGGTTTTTCCCAAAACAATCAGTGCTGCTAGCTATAGTTACCAACACCGATCATTGTATTCTGTGGGTAGGGAAGGCTCCCCACTGGCAGAACACAATAACACTGCAGAAGTGATTACCCCATCCACAGGTCAGCAGGTGAGAGGGTGTGTAGAAACAGGCTGGGGAGAGAGGTCTGTCAGCAGGGGGGTGTGAGGTGGTCATGGAGGGATATCAATCAGCAGATGGGGGGAGTAACTGGGAGTGATATCTTTTGGAGTAGGGTCTGTCATCTGCAGGTTGGGAAATGGTCACCTGTGATATAAGTTGAAGGGAGGTGGCTAACATGGGAAGTGACCTGGTTGGTGGGGAGTGTGAAATAGATAATGTATTTCAAGTTTCTTTTAAATTTGCGGTAATACTTACTGCCCTCTGAAAAGTGATCTGTGGTGGATTGCTTTTCAACGAGTGGTATGGCAGCAGCTGACAGGCATTCATGAGGTGCTTGTCATGGTTATGCAGTAATCTTTGCTTGTCAGCTTACCTCCTCCATGTGTTCACCTTAAGAGGCCAGCCACTCTCACCTGACTGCTTATATAATCTTCCCTCAGCATTGCTCCACCTCAGCCTCTAATTAGGAACACTATATTAACCTGTGCATTGCAAGCCAACCTTGCTGATCAACCATTGTGTATTCATTGTGTGTTTGGCTTCCTGTTTCCTGCTTGCCGTGTGCTCTTCGTTTGTCTCTGTTACCAACCTTGGCACGTTCCCAACTATTTCTGTCTGCTCGTGACCCTAACCTTTTGGTGTGTCCCTCACTATCCCTGTTTGCCTGTGACCCTGAACCTTTGGCGTGTACTCTGTTGTTCCTGTCTGCTAGTCACCCTGACCTCTGCCTTATCCCTTTACTATCCTTGTTGTTCTAGCCTGCTGCTTCCTTCTCCTGTAGTCTACCGTGAGCGTGAGCTGCGAGACCCTAGGGGCCGCGACCTGGAGCCAGACTGCAGCGCAGTCCATCCTCACCACTAGAGGCTCTGGTGAACACCTGCTGGCTCTTAGACTCCGCGCCCTGGGGAATCTATGCTCTAGCTCCCACTGGGATCTGTGTTAGTGATCCAGTAGACCTGCTTCCTGAACCTCCCTGGGTACTATCTGCAGCAGTCAGTCCTAGGGTCCACTATCTTAGCGGTGCACTTCTGACTCCTATGGAGTGCATCTGTCACCTGGTCTCAGGTGACCTGGCAGTGCTACTGCCGCCTCCTTGTTTTTTTTTTTTTTTTTTTACATTGCTGAATGGTATTTTTACATTGTTGGACTATGCTACTTCTGTGAGCGAGTTTGGCTTGTAGCGTGGCCCCATTGAGATCATTAGGCTAGTTTGACAGGCGCTGCTGCCTGTCAAACTCTGTAGGCTCCAAGCTGTCCATTGAGTTCAGTGCCTCTGACAAGAAGTGAGGAGAGGCACTGTGAGCTCATCCTCAGTCTGCTACAAACAGAGTGTGCCAGCTTGTATTTAAATGGGCCGCTCTGTATGTAGCTTCTGACAGGCTGCGCAAGGAGCCCCGTATCTCCGGAACCATAGATGAGAGGAGCTCCATTTTGACCAGTGGTGGGGTAGGTCTTCAGCTACCTACCCCCCACATTTGGGGTCTCTGTGACCCCTGGTCGCCAAGCCACAACCCTCAAAGTCGATCTTTGATTTTTTTTTTTTGTAAATGTGCCTATCTTAAGGTAAGGGGCCTTGAACTGCAGCTCTAATAGCTCCTATGTTAATCTGGCTCTGCGTATAAGCAGATTGAAATCCAAATTAACAGAAGAGAAATCAAAATCAATATTTGGTGTAAGCACCCTTTGCCTTCAAAACAGCACTAATTCTTTAATTCTTCCAGACATACTTGCACACATTTTTTTGAAAGAACTCGGCAGGTAGGTTGCTCCAAACACCTGGAGAAATAACAACAGATCTTATGTGGATGCCTCAAATCCTTCTGTCTCTTCATGTAATCCCAGACAGACTCGATGATGTTGCGATCAGGGCTCTGTGGGAATCATCACTTCCATGACTCCTTGTTCTTCTTTATACTAAAGATAGATCTTAATGACATTGGCTTTATGTTTGGGGTCATTGTCCTGTTGCAGAATAAATTTGGGGCCAATCACACACCTCCCTGATGGTATGGTGATGGTCCGATGGATAAGTATCTGCCTGTATTTCTCAGCATTGAGGACACCATTGATCCTGACCTGCTTCACTGTTGCCTGCAGACACTTATTATTGTATCGCTCTCCAGCCCTTCCGTGAACAAACTGCTTTCTTCTACAGCCAAATATTTCACATTTTGGCTCATCAGTCCAGAGCACCTGCTGCCATTTTTCTGCACCCCAGTTCCTATGTTTTTGTGCATAGGGCATGGAAACAAGTTGACTCATCTATGTACGAAAACATGGGAACTGAAA
Organism: Lithobates clamitans; assembly: GCA_037952925.1. NCBI lineage: Eukaryota > Metazoa > Chordata > Amphibia > Anura > Ranidae > Lithobates > Lithobates clamitans. The sequence continues at coordinate 319,715 of JBBGZY010000351.1, read as the reverse complement.
TATGGGTTCGGGATAATGGCATCTGCCTTTTAAGTATGCTCTGATCTATAGGAGGACTAAGGTCATTTTTTTAAATCCTCATCATGGCACTACCTGCCTGGAGTTTGCATGTTCTCCCTGTGCTTGTGTTGGTTTCCTCCGGGTACTCCAGTTTCCACCCACACTCCAAAGACATGCTAGTAGGTAAATTGGCTCCTGTAAAAATTGGCCCAAGTATGTGTATGTATGAATGTGAGGTAAGGGATGTTAGATTGTAAGCTCCTTGAGGGCAGGGACTGATGTGAATTTACAATATATATGTAAAGCAGTAAAGCACTGCATAAACTGATACTACTATTTACGTACCTGAAATAAATAAATAACCGTGATATGCTTCTCTTTGTCCATTTGCCCCAATGAAGATTTCTTAAGAGACCACATTGAAATGCATTGGGGCTTTCCTGGCAGGATATACCTTTAGAAGTTATAACAAATTTATGTGAATTATCCTGATTTAAAACGACACTAAAGATAATAATAAAAAAAAAACATGTCATACTTACCTGCTCTGTGCAAGGTTTTGCACAGAGCAACCCTGATCCTCCTCTTCTTGGGTCCTCAGCATTCAGTGGCTTAGCTAACACATCTGGCACCCAGGGCTGGACATTTTTTTGGATTTGTGGCAATATAGCAACGCCAAAACTGTAGGTGTGGTAAGATTGCATCAACATTGGGAAGGGCTTAAAGGGCCATATGCTTTAATGACTATGCCACAAGCGAGTATGTAACAGACAGTACAAACCTCAGTATACTCAATTTAATAAAATAAAACTGTTCTATTGCATAGCCCTTACTAAACACAGCTAACCATAAAGTGATATTAGTCTTGTTTGTTTTCTAAATAATAAACATGTTATACTTACCTGCTCTGTGTAATGGTTTTGCACAGAGCAGCTTGGATCCTCCTCTTCTTGGGTCCCTCGTCGGCACCCCTGGCCCTACCCTTTTTCTGGATACCCCCACAGCAAGAAGCTTGTGTCCATTCACACACGGAGCCATGGTTTGATTCTGCTCCCTCCGTCTTCTGATTGGCTCACTGGCTGTGATTGACAGCAGTGTGAACCAATGGCTCCCGCTGCTGCCAAGAGCCAATCAGGAATGTGAGTCTCCAGACAGCCAAGGCTCTCGTGGACATTGCTGGATCAAGAGGGGGCTCGGGTAAGAATTAGGTGGGGCTGGGGGGGCTGCTGCACACAGAAGGTTTTTTTACCTTCCTGCATAGAATGTTGTGCCTTTACAAACACTTTAACAAAGAATGTGCTGAACTTAGAATGCAGTAGTCAAGAGTAAGAAATGTAAAACGCAGTAAGGGGAATTTATCAAAACTGGTGCAGTCAGAATTTGGAACAGTTGTGCATGGCAACCAATCAGCTTCTATCTTCAGCTTGTTCAGCTTTAAAAATGAAAGCTATGAGCTGATTGGTTGCCATGCACATCTGTTCCAAATTCTGTCTGCTTTAGTTTTGATAAATTCCCCTAAGGGCTAAGCAGACAGGTCCAGTATGCTGAGCCACTTTTTTTCTGCATCTGCATCCACTGCATGGGAGGCTAGAGGAGAGATTTGGACCCCAGATCTGTCCATAAAGAGGACCTGTCATGGCCCATGCTGCCACAAGGGATGTTGTTAATGCCTGATAGAGATAAAAGTAATCCAAAAAAAAAGAGTGTAAAAAAAAATATATATTTTGTATATAATAAATAATGGATTTTTTTTTAAAGCACCCCCATCCCACCGTGCTAATGCAAACACATATGTTACTACCGCGCACATATGTAAACAGTGATCACACCAGAGTGAGGGCAGGGCGCCAGACCTCCCGTGCAACTCTAAACTGGTAACCTGTAAAGGATGTACAGGAGAGGAGTAGAGGGTATGACATTGAGCAGTATGTACAGGAGAGGAGTGGGGAGGGTATCACAGTGTGGGGTATGTACAGAAGAAAAGTGTGGACGGTATGATAGTAGGCAGTATGCACCTGTAAAGGCGTTTAAAGCGCCGCCTATGGGCAATTTTAAGCACCGTAGTTTGCCGCCATTCCACGGGCAGACACAATTTTAAAGCTTGACATGCTAGGTATCTATTTACTCGGCGTAACATCATCTTTCATATTATACAAAAAATTGGGCTAACTTTAGTCTTTTTTTTAATTTTTTATAAAAGTGTTTATTCTCTTTAAATAAAAATTGCATTTGAAAAACCGCTGCACAAATACCGTGTGACATAAAAAATTGCAACACCCACCATTTTATTCTTTAGGGATTCTGCTAAAAAATATATAATGTTTGGGGGTTCTAAGTCATTTTCTAGCAAAAAAAATTGATTTTTACATGTAGGAGCAAAGTGTCATAATTGGCCCGGATGGCAAGTAGTTAAGCATGGAGAATAAAATAGGTAAAGTAGTGTGTGTTTACGTTAAGGTTAAGAGCTAATCATCATTGAACATACTTATTTAACCTCCCTGGCGGTATGATTATTTCAGATTTTTGATGGTGAAAGCGGTACAATTATTTTGCATGGAAATTTGGCGTTTTATATTGTAGGCCTGTAATTCTTAGGAATAACTCACTTAAATCTGTCCAAACAAGAGTCTAGTAGACATCTCGGGTATGATAAATTTTGCAAATTTAGGCAATGTGTAAAAAATTTTTCATCACTGTTATATATTTATAAATAATATTAGTAGTTATTTTAATATTGATAAATACTAACAGTGTTTATAAAGTAAGTTAAAATAATAATAAAAGGCTTTTCAGTTATATATTTTGCAATAAACAATATATAAAACTAAGGAGAAACGCCTTTGGAAGACTGTTTTCAATCACATTCATCACACTGTGATGACAACAGAAATGTAGATCTCTGCCAGGTCAAGAATTGTGCTTTTTTACACAGAAATGTGCATTTAAATTTGACATACAGCTTTAAATTTGACATACAGCTGCGTTAAAGTGGAACTTTAGGCTATAAAATGAAAATTTTTAATGCAGAAGAGACATGCTTTGTCTCTTCTGCATTAAAGCTACTTATCTGCCTGTCCGCCCTTGTACAGTAAAGTTCGCAAGTGCAGCCCACTGCACAAATTCGGAAATGCCAAATCTGACGGAACCTGTGCATGCGCGGGATTGACGTCATCGCGGCCCGGCTGGTGATTGAGTCCCGGTAGCTTGCTGCCCGAAGGTGTCAGCGGCCAGCAGGGGGTTCCGCTGGCCACTAGATTCAAGGTGAGTATAGTTCTGCTTTAAATATGTTGCACAAATAGTTATGTTTCACTCTGCGGAGAAGCTGCCACTTCTCCCCTTCTGCATATGAAAAATTATGATGAATAGGTGCCAGCCAGTGTGCCCATGTTTCCTGCACCAGAATTCTGATGCAAATACAATGATAAATTCCTCCCTCTGTTTGTTACCATCTTAGCCCGATATGAATCCTAATAGCCCTCAGTTTGTGTTCAAGTTTGTAGTGTCAAAAAGCAGAGACTGGTCTATGTGTATTTAGATTTTCTTTAGATCTCAGTGTCCAAGTTAACTACCTCTTTCCATGTAACACTTAGTCCAAGTGGGTCATTTGCTATTTCGTGCCTCTTGACATGTACAGAATGCTTTGCTCCAGTAGGAACTCATTGTGATGTCTTGCCTTCCTTCCAATGATGCTGATCTAGGATCACTGAAACCACATATTTATCCTATTCATGGGGAATAGAGGTAAAGAGACCCTTTACATTGATTCCAATAAGGAGGCAGTCAGCTGAGCTGCAATGTATGATGTATACCACCTTCAGCCGGGTCCTCCTTGCTTGTTAGTGGAGAATGTGCTGGTATTTTTCTCTTGCACACTGCCCTATTGCTAGCCACAGAAGGCTAATGAAGTGAATTATTTTCCCAGGAGACTACCTATATGTATCACTTCTGTGTTTGTGAATACAATATTTTTTTAATGTTCATTCAAGCTTTTTCATTATCTACAAGATCGTTGCTTCCTATGTTCTGTTCCTATTTTTATATAGTTGTAGACCATCCCTGGCCATTATGTATTGTGTTTCAGGACCTGTGAAAAGTGGAAGCTTACTCATAGATCATATTTGATAATACTAAGCTATTTTAACCATTGAGACTTCCAAGTATAGAACTCTGAAGGGCAAGTTTAACCTTCTTGTTTTTTCATTTTTAATGTACACTCCAGCATCCAGAGGTACGCCATCTGAGCTATAGTACGCCTAAAATGAAAATGAGATTTTCTTAATTGTTTTGATTGTCTTGAACTGTTGTTACCATTTTAAGTGTGCATGGTAATCATTAAAGAAAATTTAAAAAAAATAAAATAAAAAGTCTAGTGAACCATACGTCATAGGTGTTGCTAGAGTTGGGTGCCCTGGGAACAAGGTTGCAATGTCATTTTTTTAAGAGTTTGATGCTGAGCTGATGGAGGCTTTTCTAATCTCCTCCTTGGCTCTGACTTGTCATATGAACAGGAAGCCAAGGGGAACTTTTTTTGGCTCTCTCCTGTGCTATATCTGAGGTCTGATAAATATATACAGTATATTTCTATAAAGAAGGGACAGTTGTCTCTGGTAAAAGGGGTATGGGTTTTTTTCTTGTGGGGGTAACTCTACGTTTGTGAGGCTTTTGCTTCCTGGTGGGGGGGGAAGGGGAAAATTTTGCTCAAATGCCAGCACTCTGTGTTGTTTGTTAAGTACTCCTGACTTCTATAATGTTACGCTGGGCTATATGTTTAATACTTCTGATGCCTGTACTATATACAATATGTTGTACATTGTTACTCCTGACCCCTGAACTCTATTTGCTACATTATAATTACATACTCCTGACCAAAGCATTGATTGTCTCAGCAGTTGCTGGTTGATTTAAAGTCCCTGACTGTTTTAAATAAAGTGGTATTAAAGCCTAAATATTTTTTACCTTAATGCAATCCTTGCATTAGGGTAAAAAATGTTTAGGTATTGGTATCTCCCCCTCACCCCCCTTTACAGTTTCCTGAGCCCTCATTCGATCCAGCGCCATGCATCTCTGCAGCTCTTCTCTCCCCTCACTTCCTGGTCTCACAGGCATTGTCGAGGCATTGGCTCCTGCTGCTGTCAATCAAAACCATTGAGGACTGACAGGGAGGCTCGGGAGTGAGTCCACACGAGTGCCCCCATAAGAAGGCGCTTACTATGGGAGCACTCGCCAGAGAAGAGAAGCCAGACACGCAGGTGGGGGGATCTGAGAAGAGGAGGTCCAGGGCCACTCTGTGCAATTGCATTGCATAGAGTAGGTAAGTATAAACCTGTTTTTTTTTTTTACTTCCATTTGCAATCACTTTTTTTTCCATTTACAGTAGGCTCACTATATATATTCTGTGTGCAAAAAGCATATAGAATGAAGGTGTTCATTTTTTTTTAAATGCTTGAGCTGAAGTGTAGAAGTCTTTCACTCTCATTTCCTGTTTTGGTAACAACTGTAAAATCTTTCATTTCCCATCACTTTGTCTTTCTGACAATGGCCATCAGGACACAGTAAGAACACAGACAGCAAAAAAAGAAAAAAAAAAAAAAAAGCTGACGGGGTTCTAATCCTTTCCTACACTTCCACAAATTAAAAAACAAACAACCGGCAAGCACTAGCTGGCATACAGGATTTCACATGCTGATGCTTGAATATAAATTCCAATGATAAATGTCTGTACATATGCTGCCTCTTTTCTCACAACAGCAAAGAATACAGGTTTTGGGTGTTTTGGTGCATGTGGTTTTTTTTGATTAGTGAGCCAGTCAAATTCATCTTCTTTTATTTTAACTTATTTAAAAGGTAAATGTAGCACATGTGATAGGAACAGAAGGCATAAAGGCAGCATTAGTTTTATGTTGAACATGTACAACATACTAGGATCACGCCATACACATTCAACATCAGTGTACAGATAGAGATAGCCATTGCGATATACACGAATGTCTGTGATGGCAACATACGTTAAAGTGGTTGTAAACCCTTACATATACCCAGTGAAGTGGCTAGCCTCAGCTGGTACACAGAGATTAAACAAATCCTCCTACATAACTTGTACCTGTTTATCTGCAGCCCTCTCTTCTCTACATCTGTTCAAAATGCTGAATTTTAAAGCTTGTATGAGAGTTCAGAAAAAAAGGGGGTGGAGAGCTGAAGGTATACTCGCAGTGAGGAGATGTCTGAGAGCTGAATGGAGGGAAGAGACCCCTCCCCCCTGCACACAGGAACGGCGCTGAGGCTGTCAATCTGCTGGAGCCCCCTCCTCTGTCACCATTTTTCTCTTGGTGTCAGGAAAACTTGTCACAAGTGACTCATGCTGATAGCAGAGGAACAAAGCAGCAGACAGAAGTGACACTTAGTGCTCTGGATTGAGACAAGTACACACTATAGAAGGAAATGCTTGTACATATTTCATGTCTGATGTTTACAACCACTTTAAGGTCTCGGTTTGAGGATACCAGATTCATTTATTAATTTGCATATCATAACACATGGTGGGGATAGAATTTTAGGGACTAAATTTGTAAGAACCTCCCAGCCTACAGGTAACTCAAGGGTGCAGCAACAGACTTGCAAAATTGAGGTTTAGATCTATAATTAAATTTCGCTATTCAGTATCCATACTGCTGCACCACTTTGTATGATATCTTCACAGATCTACTGAACGTACACCCAACACATGCTAATACTGATTGTAGATCTTTATTTTTTGTTTAAATACAAGACAACATATTTAGCTCCTGGCTCAGAGACTAGAATGGACAGACACCTCCAATATCGTCCAATATCTCAGTCCAGTACAGAAAATAAATAATCAAGTTGATTTGATTTAAGATTTAATCAATTATATATGCCGTGACTGACCACAAAGAGATGGTTTTAGATCTTAGAAGAACTAAACACAAAAGCTAGTTGAATTCCAGGATGCAGCTAGAGAGAGAAAAAAAAACAATGTTTTAGGGTACCAAAAACATAGAAAATGCTTTCATGTCTTGAATGATATGTGTCTTTACTATTCATACATGGCTTCTCTATTGGGGAGAAAAGAAGGCAACTATACTATAATCTTTTTCTCTTTTCAGGAAGACTGTAGGAAACACTAGGTCCCATAGACTTGAATAGGTTGTACCCATGCTGCAGGAGCAACCTCCCATCCAAGTCTATGGGACATTAGTGTGCAGACGGATAGCCCGCCACTAGATTTTATTTGCTAGGCAGCAGATGGCATAGAGGCTGTTGGAGGAGGTAAATACAAACCTGCTTGCGTAGTTTGTGTGTAACATAGCGGATTGTATTGATGAGGGCAATAGGGAGGAGGGCTGGGGGAATTTGATGAAATATAAACTTGTATCCAAGTCCTATTGGTAGGGGTCCTTCCACTCAATTATTTAGAACAGTAAAAAAAAGTGAGGGAAAGTCCCTATAAGTTGCCACCAGAACAGGTGTCCCCTTTGGAAAACCTCCTTTCATGTTCTCATTTGGTAACAGCCAAAAGCAAATCAATGTGTTTCCAGGAACAGATCTCTATCACATAAAATCCAAGGATTTGTCGGTGTCCACCATTCCCCAAACAGGCTTCAAAACAGCCAATTGGGAAGGTGCAGACACTGCTGCTGGTAATAATAATAATTAGTTGTACCTCTGAAAGAACATTAACAATGAATGAAAATTAAAAAACAGCCAATGCTTCCCTCCATCTGAAAATGCTAGTTTCTGGCTGCCCTGCTGATCCTCTGGTTTTATTACTGAGTTGGAACATACTTGTTCTGGCTCACTAACTCAGTCAGCAGAAGCCAGAGGGTCAGCATGGCAGCCAAGAAACTAACATTTTCAGGAGGTTACCAATAGACCAACATTTCTCTCTGGTTTTATTTGAAGTTTTTTTTTTTTCAATTGAGCGAATTGGAAAGCTTCTTAAATGAATTCAAAGTTGACTGGACATTGCTGTTTTATGACAAATAACTTTCTCTTGAATATAAGCTAATTGTTGCACTGCTTTCTGCTTTGCTATAAAGACCGACTCTGGGCACCAGAAAAAATAAAATCCTTACAGTGGGGCCTCTCTGCTCTGTAAGGGTTAATTGCTGGTTAGGTCTAGGGCTAAACTGTGATACTTTTTCCTTCCTCCAGCAGCCTTCCTCCATGCTGTTCGAACAGCCCTCCAAAGCCTCCTTTCTATGGTGCTCTGGGCAGCGGTCACAGCTGATGCCATCACATACAATACAGAAACAAAAGTTTTGCACTGTATACGAGACCGGCGAGTGCCCGTCCACAATCCAGAATGTTGGAGAAATGAGAAGAGTGCCAGGGGGGAAAAGAAATATTGAAATATTACAGCCTTTTCCTCTACACCCTAGATTTTTTCTCTACCCCCTAAAAAACATCAAGCCAATGTAGCACCAATATTTAAAAAGGGCCCAAAATACATCCCTGGGAATTGCAGACCAGTTAGCCTAACATCAGTAGTATGTAAACTTTTGGAGGGGATGATAAGGGACTATATACAAGATTTTAGTAATGAGAACTGTATCATTAGCAGTAATCAGCATGGATTCATGAAGAATCATCGTTCTTGCCAAACCAATCTATTAACCTTCTATGAGGAGGTGAGTTGCCATCTAAAGGAAGGCCCGTAGACGTGGTGTATCTGGGTTTTGCAAAGCATTTGACACAGTTCTCCATAAACGTTTACTGTACAAAATAAGGTCCATTAGTACTGACCATAGGGTGAGTACATGGATTGAAAACTGGTTACAAGGGCGAGTTCAGAGGGTGGTGATAAATGGGGAGTACTTGGAATGGTCAGGGGTTGGTAGTGGAGTCCCCCAGGGTTCTGTGCTGGGACCAATCCTATTTAATTTGTTCATAAATGACTTGGAGGATGGGGTAAACCGTTCAATCTCTGTATTTGCGGACGATACTAAGCTAAGCAGGGCAATAACTTCTCCGCAGGATGTGGAAACCTTGCAGAAAGATCTGAACAAATTTATGGGGTGGGCAACTACATGGCAAATGAGGTTCAATGTAGAAAAATATAAAATAATGCATTTGGGTGGCAAAAATATGATTGCAATCTATACACTGGGGGGAGAACCTCTAGGGAATCTAGGATGGAAAAGGACCTGGGGGTCCTAGTAGATGATAGGCTCAGCAATGGCATGCAATGCCAAGCTGCTGCTAACAAATCAAACAGAATATTGGCATGCATTAAAAAGGGGATCAACTCCAGAGATAAAGCGATAATTCTCCCGCTCTACAAAACTGTGGTCCGGCCGCACCTAGAGTATGCTGTCCAGTTCTGGGCACCAGTCCTAAGGAAGGATGTACTGGAAATTGAGCGAGTACAAAGAAGGACAACAAAGCTAATAAAGGGTCTGGAGGATATTAGTTATGAAGAAAGGTTACCAGCACTGAACTTTTTCTCTCTGGAGAAGAGACGCTTGAGAGGGGATTTCAATATACAAATACCATACTGGTGACCCCACAATAGAGATAAAACTTTTTCGCAGAAGGGAGTTTAACAAGACTCGTGGCCACTCATTAAAATTAGAAGAAAAGAGGTTTAACCTTAAACTATGTAGAGGGTTCTTTACTGTAAGAGCAGCAAGGATGTGGAATTCCCGTCCACAGGTGGTGGTCTCAGCGGGAGGGGCATTGATACTTTCAAGAAACTATTAGATAAGCACCTGAACGACCGCAACGTACAGGGTTATACAATGTAATACTGGCATATAATCACACACACATGGGTTGGACTTGATGGACTTTGTGTCTTTTTTCAACCTCACCTACTATGTATTTAACCCTTGCAGTGCAGGGGGCTCCATTGCAATAGAAATTATTTTTTTTAAAACTCAGAGTTCATCTTTAATGAACGGAGCTACATGATTTTCTCTATAATGGTTCAAGCTGTTAAAGCAAGAAAGCCACCTTTCATTTATTTTGCTTTTTAGCTTTTTTTTTTCTAGTTTGCCAAACAGTTTCGCTTCCTCGGCCAGTATAAACGCTAGAGATTAAAATTATTTTTCTGGTCCTTCTTGACCAAGCATCAAGGGGAAGCAAAGACCTAGCCAATGCATAATGACTTACAGTATTGAGCAACTATTTTTTTATAGGTTCATTTTGTATGAGATAACAAGCTATGTCATATTAAAATAACTGAAATGCAAGGGCTGATATAGAATGACTGGAATAAAAGTAGATCCCAGCAATACCCCTTCTATCATTTTCTCTACAGCCTTGTACACACGATTGGATTTTCCACAGACAAAACCTTGGACTTTTGTTCGAAGGCGTGTGCCTGGATTTTGTCTTGCATACAAACGGCAAGGAATTGTCGGCCAACAAACACGAACGTACTGACATACTACGTGGTTTTTTAGCTCTTTAATGCCACCCTTTGGGCTCCATCTGCTAATTTCATGTTAGTAGAAGTTTGGTGAGTGTTGATTCCCGCTTTTCATTTCGCGTTTTTCACTTCGCGCTTTTCACTTCGCGCTTTTCACTTCGCGCTTTTCATTTAGCGCTTCTAAGTTCTTTTCTGAACGTCCGTTCGTCAACCAGACATGTTGCGGAATCGGAGGACATAACGTGTTATTTATTATTGGCCTTGGAGTTATTGCTTTGACCCAAGTCCAGTCCAGGAACAGGAGGAGGAGTTATTGGACCAAAAATTGGTTGCTTTATTAATCGTGACCAATTATGTCATATGCCTTTGCTGCGGGAGCTCCAGCAGAATAATCCAGATGATTTTCTGAATTATCTCCGGATGACGGACCCCTGCTTTCACCAACTCTTGGCATTGTTGACCCCCTATATTAAAAAGCAGTACACATGCATGAGGCTTTTATTTTATTTTTTGGTTGAATAATAATGATTTGATTTGGTATATTTTCTATATTTTTGGATGCATAGAATGCACTTTTTGGTTAAAGCGGAGCGCCGCCGAAAGAAAAAATTTTAAAAGTCAGCAGCTACAAATACTGCAGCTGCTGACTTTTAAAACATGGACACTTACCTGTCCAGGGCGCCCGCGATGTCGGCACCCGAGGCCGAAGCGTCTCTCCGTCCTCGGGTGCTGCCGCCTCCATCTTCGGTAAGGGAATCAGGAAATGAAGCCGTGCGGCTTCACTTCCCGGTTCCCTACTGCGCATGCGCGAGTCGCGCCGCGCAATACGAATGCTCCCTGCTGCCTCTGGGACCCGTGTGTGTTTCCCAGCAGGCAGCGGGAGGGAGCAGGAAGTGGCGTAAATAACCGCAGATTCTGCGGCTATTTATGCCGGAAGTGGGTACAGATACCTGTAATATACAGGTATCTGTACCCCCCTCCCCCCTGAAAGGTGCCAACTGTGTCACCGGAGGGGGGGAGGAATCTGATTAGTGGAAGTTCCACTTTTGGGTGGAACTCCACTTTAAGTTCTATTGGCAGATAGCATGTCTAATTTTATTTGTTTTCTTTTTTTAATGGACAATAAAAAAATTGTGTAGAATAATACTTGGCTATGTGTTTTACTTCAAATGACAGTTTGGGAGTAGGCAGTTACATTTAAAAAAATACAATGTAAAATTGACAAGGGACACCAACATAGTTGTATCTTTGATCTTAAAAACTACGGGATAATGTAGTTGTGGTAACTTGCCCAAATAAAAAAAAAAGCATAGAAAAAAAATCCTTTGAAAATTTGTTTGCAATAACTCCATTAGTATCACCAGTAAAGCAGCTTTATTATTATCCCATTATAGAAGAAGAGAATTGTGCGCTGCATTTGGAGATTTCATAATTTGCCACGTCACGAATGTTAATTCTCCATTACGAACGTTAGTTTACAAGACCGACCGCTTCTGGCTCGTCCTTGCTTCCGAGCATGGGTGTTTGTACTTTGGACTTTTGTCCAACGAACTTGTGTACACACGATCAGAAAATCCGACAACAGACATTTGTCCTTGGAAAATTTTAAAACCTGCTATCCAACATTTGTCTGTGGAAAATCCGACAACAATTGTCCGATGGAGCATACAAACGGTCAGATTTTCCACCAACAGCCTGTCATCACAAAATTCCCGTCGGAAAATCTGATCGTGTGTACGAGGCTTAAGAGTTCAGATGATAAATGACTAGCTAAATTGGGCAACAGCGCCGTAGTTACTAAAAGATTCTTGCAGCAGAAGAGCTGCAGGGACAGCCTGGTCAGACTCCTAAACTGTCAGTTGATTCTTCTATGTTACATTATCATATATATCTTCATCTGTAAATCTTACCTGTATGTTTTCCAGCCCTGTCCACAAAGTCCAAATTAGCTGCATCAAATACAAAACAATATTTAATGGAATGCTAAAGAAATGTTAAATTTTTATTATTATTCAATGTCAAAACCAATACATGGAATACTAAACCAGGATAAGTCCATGTAGTTAAATAAAGTGTATGTAAAGGTAAAAAAAGTTTTAGTCTTCAACAGAGTGGGGAAGTGTTTGTTAAGTTTTTATTACTGGCTGTGTCCCTGCTGGGGAGATTTCCTTCTCGGATTGTCCTGCTGATCATTGTCAGAGACAGAAAGTGGGGGAAATCCAAAAAGTGTGAGCTGTCACATCTAGAGGCAAGGAAATATTCTCCCATTGGGCACCTACTCCAGTGACAACTCTCTAGCACAGTGGCGGCCCATCCATTAAGTGCGCCACCCCCCTATCTACATGCGGGGCACCAGATGCATGGATTACAATGGGGGGGGGGGGGTTGAAGCACTCGATTAGAGCTAGAGGCTCTAACAGGCTTCAAGAAAGGGTGGGCTCGGGGCGCAGAGCACTGCGCTCCAAGCCCACCCAATTGTGTGTCAATAGCGAATTAATATTCTCTAATGTCACACTGATCCTCCTCCAGGCCAATCAGGAAGCAGGTCCTGAGACCCATGACCCGACTGGCTGAAAGGACAGGCGATCCCATTTGACATACAAGAAAAACAGTCACTTCCAGCGCTAAAAAGGCTTTCTATGGTAAAAAGCAACAAGGACATCGGTATTCCAAGACTAGGTGGATACTGTCCTCCTCAGATGGGGTAATCCTACGAAAACAAGAAGGCGCGCACAGCTAGTGCATTACCAAAAACATTTATTAACCACCCTGGCGGTTTTCCCGAGTGTGGCTCGGGGTTAAAATTCAGTACCATTAGCGGTAACCCCGAGCCACACTCGGGATCGCATTGCAGGATCCTGGGGCGGCGTTACTTACCTTGTCCCCGGGATCCTGCGATGTCACCCGCAGTGTCCGTGGGCTCCGTCCTCCTCCCGAAGCCTCTCCGTGCCAGGCTCCGTTCCCTGCGAGCGTCGCGACGCACGGGGGCGGAGCCTGGCGGCAAATTCAAAAAACTGTAAAAAGCATAACACATAGAGTACTGTAATCTTACAGATTACAGTACTGTATGAAATTATTTCACATCCCTTTTGTCCCCAGTGCTTTGTCCTATGCCCTGCATGCAGTTCTATATTATAGATACTGTTCTTTCTGGCTGGAAACTGGAGATTGTCCATAGCAACCAAAAAGTGTCCCTTTACGTCAAAAGTGGTTTTAGGCCAGCTAGAAAACAGCGATAGTAAATTAGAACACTTGCAGAAGTGAGCGATAGTGAATCGTGGGGAAATTTATTTTATTATTATTTTATTTTTATTTTTTTAATTATTTATTTTTATTTCTTATATTATAATTTATGTTTTTGTGTTTCAAACTTTATCATACCCGGGATATCTACTAGACTCTTGTTTGGACAGATTTAAGTGTGTTATTGTTAAGAATTACAGACCTACAATATAAAATGCCAAATTTCCATGCAAAATAATTGTACCGCTTTCAGCACCTAAAATCCGAAATAATCATACCGCCAGGGAGGTTAAATGTTAAACTCAATAAAAAGTGTGTACTCACAAGATGGCACCCCCCCCAAAAAAAACTGCCGCCACTGCTCTAGTATAGGAATTCCATTTACTTTGGGGAGATTTACTGACAGTTTCCATTGTGTCTCCAGGACAGGAAATGTAGGGAAGTCTCCCCAGTGAGAAAGAGGTAGAACAGAATAACCTGACATGGGGTTTTAAAGTGGTTCTAAATGTTGGAGGTTTTTCACCTTCATGTATTCTATGCATTAGGTTGAAAAACCTTCAGAATGCAGCTTCCTTCACGGCCCTTCCTAATACCGGGCCTGATCTAGATCCAGTGATATTCACGAGAGAGGCTGCTCTTCTGTGTCTCTGCCTCCTCATCAGTTCCCGCGGCTGTCAGTCAGAGATAGTGAGGTGGGGGGGAGACGGGGCTGTGGGTCTTATGACCACACAGAGCGGGGCTCTGGAGCGAGCAAAAATTAAAAAAAACAAAACAAAAAACTTGAAAGTTATTGTAAGGTCTCGTTTTTTTTTTTTTCCCTATAAAAATAACAATCGTGTTATACTTAGCAAAGCGGATCCTCCTCTTTTTGGGTCCCTATTCTGTGATCCTGGCCCCTCCCTCCTGGTCAGTGCCCTCACAGCAAGCAGCTTGCTATGGGGGCACCCGAGCTAAGTCACAGCTCCATGTGTCCATTCAGACATGGAGCCCCGACCCGGGCCCGCCCCCTTTCTTCCCTGTATGGCTAGCTGACTTTGCGTGACAGCAGCCAATGGCGTCGATGCCGTGTCTCAGCCAATCAGTAGAGAATCTCGGAAGGCTGAGACACTCGTGGACATCGCTGGACAGAGAGGGACCTCAGGTAAGTGTTAGGGGGGCTGCTACAAACAGAAGGTTTTTTATCTTAATTCATAGATTGCATTAAGATAAAAAACCTTTTGCCTTTACAACCACTTTAAGCTTTTATATCACTTTAACCCTTGCCTGCTCTAAAACTAAAAAAAAAAAAAAAAATTGTTTTGGCTTACACTTTAAAGCTGTACTCCAGCCTTATCTTCACTTTTGTACAGGTGTGTAGGCTCCTCTCCTGTACTGAAATTCCATACTCTGATTTCACTGCACACTGAACTACTCACAGTGTGCATTAGGAGCTGCAGCAAGTCAGATGGAGCCTGCCTCTTTTCCTGGCTCAAGAACTTCCAACCTCATTTAGCACTTTCCTCCCCAGCCCAGCTCTTTCATTTATTGTATTGCAGTTGTATTGTATTGTATTGCAGTTCTTTTAATCATGAAAACTCAGTATCACATGTGGGTGTTACCTAGGGTGGTCTGCATGCAAACACAATCTGCCTTGGAACTCCCTCAAGATTGATATCTATTTTGCTATTTGTATAAGATGTCCCAACAGCCAGCCAACTTCCTGCATCAGGGCTGAGGGCTCTTCAGGGGAGTAATGAAGCAGAGTGCTGTGATGTTTTCAGAAAGTTATATAGTACCCTCTGGACCCTCCCACCAGCCATAACCTGCCTGCATTGCATAGAAAAGGACAGAACCCCAGTGATAACATCACTGAGTCCAGCGGCGGCTGGTGCTCCATTTTTTTGGGGGGCGGCAAACAAACCACCCGCTCCCCCCCCATTCGGTCGATCAAGCCCCCTACCCCCATCGCTCGTCGAACTACCCCCCCCATTCGCTCGCCCACCAGCCCCGCACTTACCCCATCCAGGTCGCAGCTTTGACCGCTTCCCGCTGCTTCTCCTCCTCAGCGGATTCTCCCCCTGCTCCTGCTCCGGCCCGGCCCATACGTTTGCTTCTCCTCTCGGTCAATCAGTTTTAAGATCCACTTCCTGATTGGCCGGGAGGAGAAGCAGGAAGATGATAGCAAATATTAATTCGCTATTGTCACACAATTGGGTGGGTGTGGGGCGCAGTGCTCTGCTCTCAGAGCCCACCCTTTTTTAAGCCAATTAGAGCCTCAGGCTCTAATTATGTGCTTTAAAAAAAAAAAAAAAAACACCATTGAAATCTTTGCATCTGGCGCCCTGCATGTAGATTAGGGGCCGGGCGCATGGATTAGGGGGGTAGCGCCCCTGCGCCTAGGGTTGCCACCTTTTCTTCGAGCCAAACCCAAACACTTCAGCGGCGCTTGGCATTTTTTTTGTAGCATACACTATGAGATTGTAAAATACCCAGGACACCTCTGTGTGCCCTAGGGGGATAGTAATGCAGCATGCGCAGCAGCGAACAGTGGGTGTAGACAATTGCATATAGTGCAGGCGTGTGTAATGTACAATATAGTGTATATGTAGTGTGTAATGTTTGGTGGGGAGCCTGCCAGTGTAATATTGGGGGGAGGTCTCCTGGTGTGTGTGGATAGATAGATAGATAGATAGATAGATAGATAGATAGATAGATAGATAGATAGATAGATAGATAGATAGATAGATAGATATGGTGGGGAGGGGGAGTGGTGAGGACTGTATGTATGGTGTATGGGGGAACTCTGATATAATGGGGGGCGGGGGGGGGGGCTCTGATGTAAGGGGGGGCTCTGGTGACGAGATCACCTTATATCAGAGTCCACTACATTCTCCTTTACATCGGAGTTCCCGTTTATGCAATTGTCCACAGAGTTCCAACTTGCATTTTAAATGGAACTCTAATGTGGGGTGGGGGGGGGGGACTCTGGTCACCATAGAGCACCTTCCACAAAGTGAATGCACTAAGGTAAGGTGGGGTGGTTACAGATATAAGCGGTAACCTTTATATCAGTGCCCCTTTACCATACTGCATTCACTGCCCCCTACATCAGTGATCCCCCCTCAGACTGGCCTTGCTACGCTGTCACTGACCACCACTCAGGTGCACCGTGCAGGGCTCAGTCAGATATGGTCCTCTCTGGGCTCCAGCTTGGTGGCTCTCGTTTCATCCTATATTACACTACAAGACTGTGCGGCCATAATACAAGAGATGATCAGAGGCTACAGACATGATACAAAAGATGGTCAGAGACTGCAAACATACTACAGGAGATGGTCAGAGACTGCAGACAAAGTACAGGAGATGGTAAGAAACTGCAGATAGATATAGTACAGGAGATGGTCAGAGACTGCAGACATAGTACAGGCGATGGTCAGAGACTGCAGACATGATACAGGAGATGGTCAGAGAGTGCGGACTAAGTACAGGAGATGGTCGGAGATTGCAGACATGATACAGGAGAGGGTCAGAAACTGCATACATGATACAGGAGATGGTCAGAGAGTGCAGACAAAGTACAGGAGATGGTCAGAGATTGCAGACATGATACAGGAGAGGGTCAGAAACTGCATACATGATACAGGAGATAGTCAGAGAGTGTGCAGACATGGTACAAAAAATGGTCAGAGACTGCAGACATAGTACAGGAGATGGTCAGAGACTGAAGACATGATACAGGAGATGGTCAGAGACTGAAGACATTATACAGGAGATGGTGAGAGACTGAAGACATGATACAAGAGAGGGTCAGAAACTGCATACATGATACAGGAGATGGTCAGAGACTGCTGACATGATACAGGAGATGGTCAGAGACTGCTGACATGATACAGGAGATGGTCAGAGACTGCTGACATGATACAGGAGATGGTAAGAGAGTGTGTGGACATGGTACAGGAGGAGATGGTCAGAGACTGCATAAATTATACAGGAGATGGTCAAAGAGTATGTGGACATGCTACAGGAGATGGTCAGAGACTGCAGACATAGTACAGGAGATAGTCAGAGACTTCAGACATAGTACAGGAGATGGTCAGAGACTGCAGATATGATACAGGAGATGGTCATAGAGTGTGCGGACATGGTACAGGAGATGGTCAGAGAATGCAGACATAACTGGGCTGAAATTGCACCCGGGTCACATATGAATTGCACAGAACGCACAGCGCGTTCCTGTGTTTTCATAGTGTGAACCTGCCCTGTGACCTGGAACCCACACTTTGTTCCACTAACTTGCTTGGAAGGGGGGCCCTAGTATGGGCACCTGGAGCAATTTTCCACATCTCTTGTGGGGTGCCAAGGGCCACCTGCTCTGTGGCAGACATCTTCTCTTTAATATTGGGGGAGAGGATATGTGCTAAGGGGTCTGGATTTCATATCCAAGCCCCCTTGTAGCACAGGTACTAAAGTGCCCCCTAGAAGATACCCCCCCCCAAATTACTCAAAGTGAACTGTAGGCTAGTTCCCCCCTCACCCTCTTGTTCATGCCCCCAATCCTCTGGAAGACTCACTGTGGATTAGTTCAGATAGATGATCTCAGTCCAGCAGCATTGTCGGCAGCGTGGAGAGCCTTCCCCTACCCTCCTCCTCCGTGTACACAGGAAAACAACACAGCAGGAGGAGGAGGGGCGGGTTCACTCCACAGCACTCTTTCTGTACTGTGTATGTGTCCCGCAGCTGGGGACAGCGGGAAGAGATGTCGGGTCTGCCCTGTCATAAAAAGTGGAGCTCATGGGCGGCATTACCGTGTGGGAACAAAGATACCCCGCACAAGCTGCGGGCATTCCATTACTATGATTCGCCGTGGAAGTTAGAGGGCTGCCTGTGTAGGCAAGGCACACTGCACAGGGAGCCACAGACGGGTCTGAATAATGTGTCCGGGTCTCAGGCGGCCAGAGACCCGGACACATGTTTCAAAACCCATACTGTCCTGGTAAATCCCGGACAGGTGGCAACCCTATCTGCGCCCCTAATGGAGCAGCTGCCACTGACTGAGTTTATAATAAAGCATGTAATGAAAATGAAAAGTTTTATTTTAAAATGTCATTAGCATGTTGAGCAGTTGGGAATGGTGGAATCAAGGAAAGTGAAAAATTTGCAGATTAAACTACAACTTTAACCTCTAAATATGCGGCCTCTCGATGGGTGGGCCTTGGCAGCCAAGCAGCCGCATATTTGCTTACATTAGTGCAAGTACACCTGTGCGCTCCCGGGACAGTTACCGGCAGCCATTCCGCTGTGACAGCCATTCACGTTGGTCACATGATCATAAACTCCGCCTCCTGGCATCCTAAACTCCCTCAAGGGCAGGAGGCGCCAGCTCCAAGGGGTTAAAGTAATTGTAAAGGCTAATCATAGCATAGATGGGATTTTTTAACAGTGCCCCAATAAAAAAATATTTTAAAATAATTTTTGTTTATTTTATATCCATTAAAAGGCAATATACAGCAATAATACGGTTACTTATTTATTTCCATCAAGGCTACACCGTTGCAACGTTTTACACCTCTACATGTTTCACCGAAGTTGGCTTCTTCAGGAGGAGTGTTACCAGGAGTTAATAAGCTGTACATAAACAACAAAAATAAGAAATAGTTAAATTAATCACAATTTTATCATAAGCTTTATCATAAGTTTAGTCACCAATTTATGCTCACCTATCTGCATATCTTAGCGAAGAATTTTAATTCTAGTCAATGCTATGCCTAGAAGTGGCTTTATCGCTAGATCAATAGAGTGGCACCAATAATGACCATAGGGGAGATAACAGTCCCAGCTAGAAAAGTCTCGATCTCTCTAGAAATTACACTTTGCTACAATGTAAAGTAGTGAGTGTACAGCTTGTATGAAAGTGTAAATTTGCTGTCCCTTCAAAATAACACACAGCCATTAATGTCTAAACCACTGGCAACAAAATTGTTGCTCTACATAAAGATGGCCTAGGCTATAAGAAGATTGCCCAGACCCTGAAACTGAGCTGCAGCACGGTGGCCAAGACCATACAGCGGTTTAACAGGACAGGTTCCACTCAGAACAGGCCTCGCCATGGTCAACCAAAGAAGTTGAGTGCACATGCTCAGTGTCATATCCAGAGGTTGAATTTGGTAAATAGACATATGAGTGCTGCCAGCATTGCTGCAGAGATTGAAGGGGTGGGGGGGGGTCAACCTGTCAGTGCTCAGACCATACGCCGCACACTACATCAAATTGGTCTCCATAGCTGTCGTCTCAGAAGGAAGCCTCTTCTAAAGATGATGCACAAGAAAGCCAGCAAACAGTTTGCTGAAGACAAGCAGACTAAGGACATGGATTACTGGAACCATGTCCTGTGATCTGATGAGGCCAGGATAAATGTATTTGGTTCAGATGGTGTCAAGCGTGTGCGGCAGGACCAAGTGAGGAGTACAAAGACAAGTGTGTCTTGCCTACAGTCAAGCATGGTGGTGGGAGTGTCATGGTCTGGGGCTGCATGAGTGCTGCCGGCACTGGGGAGCTACAGTTCATTGAGGGAACCATGAATGCCAACATGTACTGTGACATACTGAAGCAGAGCATGATCCCCTCCCTTTGGAGACTGGGCCTCAGGGCAGTATTCCAACATGATAACAACCCCAAAAACACCTGCAAGACGACCACTGCCTTGCTAAAGAAGCTGAGGGTAAAGGTGATGGACGACTGGCCAAGCATGTCTCCAGACCTAAACCCTATTGAGCATCTGTGGGGCATCCTCAAATGGAAGGTGGAGGAGCCTAAGGTCTCTAACATCCACCAGCTCCGTGATATCGTCATGAAGGAGTGGAAGAGGACTCCAGTGGTCACCTGTGAAGCTCTGGTGAACTCCATGCCCAAGGGGGTTAAGGCAGTGCTGGAAAATAATGGTGGCCACACAAAATATTGACACTTTGGGCCCAATTTGGACATTTTCATTTAGGGGTGTACTCGCTTTTGTTGCCAGCGGTTTAGACATTAATGGCTGTGTGTTGAGTTATTTTGAGGGGACAGCAAATGTACACTGTTATACAAGCTGTACACTCACTACTTTATATTATAGCAAAGTGTCATTTCTTCAGTGTTGTCACTTTTGTGAGATACTGTGTGTATATATATATCGTATTTATCGGCATATAACACGCACTTTTTTCCCCTGAAAAATCAGGGGAAAATCGTGGGTGCGTGTTATAGGCCGATCCCCCCCCAATTGTGTGTGATCAGAGCGATCGCGGCAATTGCCGCGATCGCCGCCGACATACACAGCCGTGTGGAAATTCAAATACGGCGCCGAGACTGCAGGGTCTCGGCGGAGCGGAGCTACACATAGCCGAGAGTCCTCGGGTTTTCTCGGCGCCGCTTACAGTCCCGCCCATAGGGCGGAACTGGGGGGGACTGTAAGAGGCGCTGAGGAAACCCCAGGACTCTCGGCTATGTGTATCAGCGCTCCGCCGAGTCACTGCAGTCTCGGCGCCATATTTAAATTTACACAGGGCTGTGTATGACGGCAGGGATCGCGGCGATCCCACCCACAAAGCTGCACGGGGGGGGGGGGCAAGGCTGCACGGGGGCAAAGCTGCACTGGGGGCAAGGCTGCATGGGGGCAAAGCTGCACTGGAGAAAAGCTGCACTGACATTGCTGCACTGACAAGGCTGCACTGGGGCAAGGCTGCACTGGGGAAAAGCTGCACTGACATGGCTGCACTGACATTGCTGCACTGACAAGGCTGCACTGGGGCAAGGCTGCACTGGGGCAAGGCTGCACTGGAGAAAAGCTGCACTGACATGGCTGCACTGACATTGCTGCACTGACAAGGCTGCACTGGGGCAAAGCTGCACTGACAAGGCTGCAATGGACACTGGGGCAAGGCTGCACTGACACTGACAAGGCTGCAGATGGACACCGATAACGCTGCATTGATGGGCATTTTAATGTAAGTTTTTCTTCCTTAAACTTTACTGCTAAAAGTTTTTTTCCTTAAAATTCCCTCCTTAACTTGGGTGCGTGTTATACGCCGGCGCGTGTTATACGCCGATAAATATGGTATATATATATATATCTATCTCAAATCATCACTAGAAAGCAGTTTTGGGAATAATTAGGGTAGTACTTGCTATCTGCTGTATGATTGCTCAGTTCTAATATAGCTTTAGTCCATTGTAATAACGAGTAAATAGGTAGGCTGCTAAATAAACTGATCACATTCAAAAGGACTCTTTGCTAAAGCTTGGGCTGCTTTAATGGTTCTCCATGGCTACCAGCGAGATGGACCGCTAAGCCACCGGCTATATACACCCCCTCCATCTTGCCGGTGTATAGCGCCACCGGCGGGATAATCCACCGCGCATGCCCCAACCCCCTGACGCCACCTTCCCTACGTCAGCGGTCTCTAAGTAACTGGATGCGCCCATCGCGAGGCGATCAGCTAAGCATCCATGCTGCAGATGACATAGCACCACCTCTGGCAGGAGGTCAAAAGGACCGCTAATAGTAAAACGGGACTGTTCCTATTACTATTGTAGAGGCCCTAACAAACGTAGGGGAGTGAATCCCAGGGATCAGAGTCAAGCCAGTGGATAAAATGGCATTGATGTGATCCCACGATAGGGATTCCATACACATGCCCCAGGCGTATGATCATAAATAACAGCACCTGACCATACTGACAGCGACAATTCACCACTTATCATATAAGGTAAAAAAGGAAAAAAGAAAATTGAAAATGAAAAAAAAACATTTTTTCGACTAAGGTAGCATAATTAGTGACATTACTTTGAATTCATACCAACTTTAATTTTTACAATTTAGACACAAACCAAAACGAAAAAGGAAAATAAATACAATAATGACATCTCCCAGTTAAGGTTTTCTCAAGAAAGTGACTATTTTAAGCAAAAATGGCTTATAGCTTATGGATTCATTGGGTCCAGGTTATTTAGTAGCATTAAGGAAATAAATCCACCAAGTTTCTCTCTGAATGAGCAATTTGTCTACACTACCTCCCCTTTCATGTTTTGGTATATGCTCCAATGCGGAGAATTTCATTGCATTTTCATTGCAAACTATGATAAAGGCCAATGTGGTGACCAATAGGGGGTTCTCCATTTTTCACTTAGCAACCAAGGATACATATCACAGGATTTGGCTGACAACAGCAGGAGCCAATGGCTCCCACTGCTGCCTGAGTCTCATTTGAGAAGAGGAAATGAAGAGCTGCAGATGTTCCAGCTCTGTATCATGAGAGGAGGCAGGTAAGTGTTCAGGGATGGGGGGGGGGGGCAGTTAGTGGGGAGGTTTTTTACCTTAAAGTGGAGTTCCACCCAAAAGTAGGACTTCTGCCTTAAGCACTCCTCGCCCCCTTACGAGCCACATTTGGCATGTCATTTTTTTGGGGGGAGGGGGAGTGGGTACCTTCTTTTTAGAGGGACTTCCCGTCCCACTTCCTCCTTCTGCTTCTCAGCCACCTAGGCGACTCCTCCTCTCCCCCTAGGGGGCCCCTCTCTCCCTGCAATCTTCTGTGACACGTCACAGGTCCCAGAAGATTGCCTGGTCAACAGCAGAGCGCAGCGCGACTCGCAAATTTGCAGTGCCCGGCAGTGAAGCCGTAAGCTGTCATGGCCGGGTGTCCACAGTTGCTATGGTGGCGCTGCAGGGAGGAGGGGGGAGAGGAGAGAGGCTCTGGGCGGCCGCATGACTGGACCGTGGGACAGGTGAGTGTCTGTTTATTAAGTCAGCAGCTACACTTTTTGTAGCTGCTGACTTTTAATAAACTAATAAATGGGTGCAACTCCGCTTTAACTGCTTGCCGACCAGCCCCTGCCATTATACCGTGGCAGGTTGGCTCCCCTGGGCCAATCGCCATAGCTGTATGTCAGCCACAGAGAGCCAGAACAGGGATTTGTGTATGTAAACAAACAGATCCCCGCTCTGATAGGGAAGTAGAGAGAGCTCTGCTGTTTCTAGTGATCAGGAACAGCGATCTCTCTCCTTCTCTAGTCAGTACACTGCCCCCCCACAGTTAGAAACACATCCCTAGGGAACACTTAACCCCTTGATCGCCCCCTAATGTTAACCCCTTGACTGCCAGTGACATTTATACAGTAATCAGTGGCTCTTTTTAGCTTTGATCTCTGTATAAATGTCAATGGTCCCAAAAAAAGTGTCAAAAGTGTTCGATCTGTCCGCCACAATGTTGCAGTCCCACTAAAAATCGCAGATCGCCGACATTACTAGTAAAAAATAAATTATTAATAACAATGCCATAAATTTATCCCCTATTTTGTAGACGCTATAACTTTTGTGCAAATCAATCAATATACGCTTATTGCGATTTTTTTACCAAAAATATGTAGAATACATATTGGCATAAACTGATGAAGACATTTTTATTTTTTTATTTATTATAGCAAAAAGTAAAAAATATAGTTTTTTTTTCAAAATGGTCGCTCTATTTTTGTTTATAGCGCAAAAATAAAAACCACAGAGGTGATCAAATACCACCAAAAGAAAGCTCTATTTGTGGTAAAAAAAAAAAAAGGACATCAATTTTGTTTGGGTACAACGTTGCACGACCGTGCAGTTGTCAGTTAAAGCGACGCAATGCTGTATTGCAAAAAATGGCCTGGTCATTAAGGGGACAAATCCTTCTGGTCCTTAAGTGGTTAATGTAGGAAATGCATTAGAGCGGAATTCCACACAAAAATGGAACTTCCGCTTTTCGGAACCCTCCCCCCCTCCGGTGTCACATTTGGCACCTTTCAGGGGGGAGGGGGGTGCAGATACCTGTCTAAGACAGGTATTTGCACCCACTTCCGGCATAGACTCCCATGGGAGTCTATGCCTCTTCCCGTCCCGACCACGCTGTCTGCTGGGAACACACAGCTCCCAGGAGAGAGCGGGGACCACTAGGGACGCGCAGCGCGACTCGCGCATGCGCAGTAGGGAACCGGGAAGTGAAGCCGCAACGCTTCACTTCCTGATTCCCTCACCTAGGATGGCGGCGGCGCTGCCGAGAACCGAGCAGGTTCTCGGTGTCTCCTGCCGACATCACTGGACCCTGGGACAGGTAAGTGGCCATGTATTACTGGCCATGTATACTGTCCCTGAGCCACCCCCATCAAATCATTCTTTGCAGCTATTACCTTTTGTACCACCACCCCCTCCCTTTTAGAATGTAAGCTCTACGAGCAGGGCCCTCCTGTACCTTTTGTATTGTACTGTAATTGTGTTGTCCCCCTTATACATTGTAAAGCGCTGAGTAAACTGTTGGCGCTATATAAATCTCGTATAATAATAATAATAATAATAATAATATTAAAAGTCAGCAGCTGCAATATTTGTAGCTGCTGGCTTTTAATATTTTTTTTTTTTGGCGGTGTGGGTGAACCCCCGCTTTAAGGTTAAAAACTGTTAGCCTTTAGAACCACTTTAAAGGTAAACAGAATAACAATTGTATTATTATTATAAAAAGGGAACATAGATCACTCTGTTTAGTATGTGAATACTCTTGCAAGTGGCCTACAGCACTGTAGAAAAGTCCTCAATATACTTGGTTACCACCTTTGCCACATAATTGGGTGTATCCACAAAACATAGGTTTATGTCATCAAAAGCAAAAAAATTCTTATTTAGATCTGTTTCACATCTGAATGGCACAGGAACGCAGTCTGCATACCTGTGCAGCTCAGTTCAGTGGGATTTTCAGACCATTAATTTGAATGGCATGAAATCGTGCGCAATTGCACCAAAAGCACTGTATGCACTAGACTGGCCAAAGTTGGAGCAATTTTATTTCCTGCAACCATGGGTGGCTGGAAAAAATATTGCTAGATTTCCCTACCATGGAGCCATTGTGTTCTCCGGTCGGGGGGAGAGCTGTCCCCACCAGGAGAGCAAGGTGATTACTGTTAGTGGCCATAATAGCCACCTGCAATAATTGCATGTCAAATCCAACAGACTTATTGTACCCAATATGATTGATCGATCACCTTGGTTACATTCAACCTGCCCATACATGGTCTATGTCCGGCTTAAGTGGATTGATTTTCCTACAGGCTTAAACATATTCAAATCTTTTTCTTTTTATTCTGATAGATAGTTGAAGCAAAGTTAATAGAGTTCCTAATAAGAACTCATGTTATTTTCAATCTTGCTGACAAACACCTATATATGTGCAGGGAATAAAAAAAATAGGAATAAATTACGACCAATGACATAAGACTGTCTTATGATATTATGACAAGTAAAAACACATTTCTGTGCATATGTAAATTATAGTTATTGTGACATACCACCAAGGGTTAGGCCTATCTTGACTTCATTAGTAGCTGTGTTGAAGGATTTAGCACGGGTGCACTGTGAAGAACAAGCAAAAAAAAAAAAAAATCATAAGCTGTTAGAATGGTTTACATGTCCAATATTTTAATTGTAAATAGCAAATCATGATGAGTTTCTAGATTTTTATTATAGCACATGTAATTGCCAGCAGCAGCATCTATTCACACATGCATATAGGCATGATTTTCAAAACATAACACATGTGTGTGTGAATACATGATGGTGCTGGTGGCTGTGCACATGACATTTTCTGTTTTGCATTCCTGTAGGTAAAATTACACTGCAGCTGTGGCTCTTGAGCACCACAACAATAGATGTATTTTACACCTATATGCTGTACTTAATTGCTACTGTATGCCACCAGAGGCCTTAAAATAAAACAGTTTTGTGTTGGCTTACTGTATAGGCTCCATTTTTGCTGACTAGGAGCAGACCCCTGCTTATTGAACCCAGAGGTGCCATTTCCTCATGTGCAATAGGATCAACATAGGTCATTATAAAATGCTGTATGACTATACAAACTAGAAGAACAAGGTTCTTGTCCCATGAACAAAATGAAAGGAAAGGAAACTGACTGTCATCTGCATGGAAATACCTGTCAAAGATCACACAGTGAATGTGTCACAAGGCCACCTGGCCTTCCTTTCAGCTGCTTTTTCCCACCTCAACCGCGGGTCAGACATTTTTTTCTGAGGCCCCCCGTTATTTCCCGTTTAGAAGTTGGGCATAGCCTGGGAGCTGATTTGTAAGTAATAGATCAGTTGCTTTTTCTCCAGAATTTCTTCCTCTAGAGGGCATTACATACTAATAGATATTTTATATGTAGAGTTTCAAACTAATGGTGCCAAGACAAATCTGGTTTAATTATGTATTTTAATTGTGTAATTCATGAATTTATCTTGTCAATCATGTTTATATGATGATCTGTATTACATATTTTGCATTCATTATACCAATCATGTTTTTTGATTATTTGTATTATACACTACATTATTGCAGTCAATATTTAAGTCTCATTGATTACATTTATACTATTACCAATTGAGAAGGCAGGCCGAGGGAGGAGTCTGGTAATGGCGCTGCACGCTGTGAGGAGCCCATGATCTCTCCCTCAGCCTCTGAAATGGAAGATAGGCTGACGAAGGAGTGTTAGCAGCTCCCCCCCCCGCCTGTCCCCCCTACAGCATTTAATGCCTCTATTTCCCTTTGCTTTCCCCTGTGCTACCCCCCGATGTGCACCACGCTGGACGTCCCTACCTGCCGGAAGAGTAAGTGAGAGCGAGAGGGACGGAGGGATGGAGAGCCGGTGCTCCATCGGTGGTGGTTCGGGGAGCGGATGGCCCGAACGTGACTGCGGCTGCTGGCTGGCTGAGAAGTGGTGTCGGGTGGTGAGGTGCTCGCGGCGGCTGGGGGCTTTCGGTGGTCGGAGGGGGTGCCGCCGGAGTGAGAGGTCGGCAGGCAGCCCCGGGAGGTCTCGAATAGAGCCGGAAACATCTGATCAGCCACTCGGAGGAGGTAACGGGTCGCAAATGGCAAGTGCTGCTGGTCAGACTCCTACTAAATGCAGCATATCAGTGTCTTCTCTGAACCTTCCTGGACTTCCATGAGTTGCTATGAGATAAGTATGCTTTTGATTCTTTTTTGTCTGAAATGAGGGTGAGAAAAAGCAAATAAGCGGCAAGGCGGGGAATAAGAGCAAAGAACTAAAAAAACGAGTAAAGCAAGAATCTGTGGTTAAAGGAGAAGGCAAGAAGAGAGGTGGAGGAGGAAAGTGAAAGAGAAAGTAAAAGGAAGAGAAACTTATTAATCCATTAAAAGACACTGGGAGATTGCAGCCTCTGTAAATTAACAAAACCTGGTAATATTAAAAAGGGAAGAGTCCACGGAGGAGAGGTGAAAGAAGGAAGGAGCGAGAAGAAGGAAAGAAGAAGAGGGACTAATGAAAGACGCTTAAGGGAAATAAGTGGTTATAAAAGGACCAAAATATTTATATTCTATTTGTAGTTCAGCACATAGTAGATACTATTATATTTCATCGCTCAGTGCTATGTAATGGAAGAGTGAGAAGATCTCTTGTGTTTTAGCTATTGAAGGCTGTGGTTTGTTGTGAAAAATTGGGACATACCGGTTTTTGCCCCCTTTTTTTTTTTTTTTTTAGTGATACAAGGTGAAAGTTCATAGACTGTCGGCTAAAATTTCTTGATTAGACGAACTCGAGGTGAAGGGAACTTGTTTTTTTTTTTTTTGTTATATATACCTTATATATCTCTTTCTTCTCCCCCCCCCCCCCCGGAACATACCCCCCGGGATAGTATCTTATCTGTAGAGGGAGCCGGAGGTTTCTTCCATGTCTGTGGGGATGAGGGGTAAAGGGACAAGAAGTGCAGGAGCAGTAGCTAAATCACCCAGGGCCAGTCTAGGCCCAAGTCCTGGCCCCATGAATAGATACGTATTGCAAGGAAATGGGGAGGGAGAAAGACAATCGGGTACAAAGGGCCGACAGACAGATATAAAGGAGAAGGACAAAAAGGGCAAAAAGGGTCAGAATAAAACGGTAGCGGAAACTAGCCATCTCTCAGAGACTAGAGTGGAACAAGAACTGGAAATGGAGGGAGAGGAAGGGAGGAAGGCCAACATGCACTTCAGTTACCAACAAAATCAGATATGGAAAAAAATGTTTGCGGCACTTGAAAACTCCCTGAAAGCAGAGATGACAACGCTACACAAAGATATGGGACATATTCTCTCAAGAGTGGAAGAAATGGAGACCAAAGTAGATTCGCATCTAAAAATGATAAAAGAGTTGAAAGGGGAAATAAAGATATTAAAAAGGGAACAACAGGAACAATCCTATAAAATTGAAGATCAGGAAAATAGAGAAAGAAGGAAAAACCTGAGAATTCAAGGTTTTCCGGAAGCAGAACAAGCAGAAAATTTAATGGGAAAAAATGAATAATTTCTTCAACTATATTTTGGGAAAAGAAGAATCCAATATAATAAAAATAGAAAGAGCACACCGACTAAGAAGACCCCAAGGGCTCTCAACGGAAACACCAAGAGATATAATAGTCCGTTTTGAAAGATGGGAAGAAAAGAATCAAATTTGCATAAATTTGAAGAGAAAATCACCAATTGAATACGCAGAAGCTAGACTACAAATATTTCAAGATCTGTCCCAAGAAACGTAAAGAAGAAGACGAACGTTAAGACCTTTATTGAGCATTCTTCAGGAGCAGGAAATTCAATATAATTGGGGCTTTCCAGCATGCTTAATAGCGAAGAAAAACAGAAGAAGTGCTAGACTAAGATTTATAGAAGAGATTCTGGATTTTTGCAACAAATTAGAAATCCCACTACCAGTAATCGACAGGAATGTAAATAGACAAGAACAAACAGCACCATGCGATGACCTTCAATGGCAATTAAGCTCTAGGAATAGAACACAGGAAGTAGAGTCTTGAAAGAAATAAGTACTTGAACAGTAGAGTGAAAGTCTATAAAGACAAGAGTATAGCCCTTAAAAATTGGGGTGGGGACAGGGGGGTGGGGTGGGTTGTGGTGAAGGGCGAATGAAAAGAGAAATAGAAAAAGAAGAAAATAAATGAATGCGCGCGCATCCCTGTTCCTCCGGTGGCGGCGTGTCACGGAGACACCGCTCGCCACCGAGGGGGGTGAACAGCCATTGGACATGGCTGTTTACCACGTGATCGGCCGTGATGAAGTCACTGCCAATCATAGATAGGTCCACCCCATTGTGCACGGCGCATGCGCGCGATCGCGCTGCGCGTGCACATCGGTGGCGAAGTGTTCCCGGGAACACTACTCGTCACCGACGCCGGTAAACAGCCATTGGCTGGCTGTTTACCCACGTGATCGGCTGTGATCCATTCACAGCCAATCATAAATGTAAACACAGGGCGATAACTAGCTGTTACCAGCTCTTCTCTCCTCACACACCGTTTCCAGTGTGAGGAGAGAAGAGCCAGAAGCAGTGAGTTACCGATCTGTGTTCTGTAGTGTCTGCACCAACACCACACCTGTCCCATCGCCCCCCCCAATTGTCATCTGTCACCCAACAGTCACCCAATAAAGTGCACCTGTCACATAAGGGACTGCCATCAGTGACCGTCAGCGGTGCACCTGTCACCCGTCACAAATCAGTGACCATCAGTGGTGCACCTGTCACCCATCACCCGTCACCCATCAGTGACCGCCAGCCGTCACCCATCAGTGACCGCCAGCCGTCACCCATCAGTGACCGCCAGCCATCAACCGTCACCCATCAGTGACCGCTAGCCGTCACCCATCAGTGACCGCCAGCCATCACCCGTCACCCATCAGTGACCGCCAGCCATCACCCGTCACCCATCAGTGACCGCCAGCCATCACCCGTCACCCATCAGTGACCGCCAGCCTTCACCCGTCACCAATCAGTAACCGCTAGCCGTCACCCATTAGTGACCGCCAGCCATCACCCGACACCCATCAGTGACCGCCAGCCATCACCCGTCACCCATCACCTGTCATCCATCAGTGACCATCAGCCATCACCTTTTAGTGACCGTCACCCATCACCAGTCACTGTCCGTGGCCTGTCACCCATCAGTGACCATCGCCTGTCACACCGTCATCACCGATCAGTGAACGTTAGCTGCCACCCATCGCACAGCCCATCAGTGACGTCACCTGCCACCTGTCACACCGCGTCATGTCCAAAAGAGTATACAGCAGTGAGGAGGCGTTCCAGATCCTCTCCATGACCGATCAGAGCAACGGGGAGTTCTCATCAGATTCCAATTCGGATTCTGAATCAAATTCGGCATTTGAACCAAATAGTGAATCGGCAAATGATTCGGAGGAAGAATGGGTCCCTCCCAAAAGGGCACGGCACTCTGGAAACCAGGATTATATTCCCAGGCCCAGTACCAGCGCTGCCACCACCAATAGGCCCCAGGAACAAATTCCCAGGCCCAGTACCAGCGCTGCCGCCAGCGTTAGGCCCCGGGAACAAATGCCCAGTACCAGCGCTGCCACCGGCGATAGGCCCCAGGAACAAATGCCCAGACCCAGTACCAGTCCTGCCACATCACGCCTGAGTACCAGCACAGGAAATTCCAATCCAACTACTGGAGTGTCACACCCCCCAAGAGCCAGGGCCTCTACATACATGCCAGATGGTCTTGCCAACCCAATATGACTGCCTTCCAACTCGGCATCGCCAATTATTCCCCCGTTCACAGCACTGCCAGGTGTGCATGCCAACACCAGAAATTTCTCAGAGATTGATTTCTTTCATATGTTTTTGCCCGACACTATGCTGCAATTTATTGTGGACCAGACAAATTTGTATGCCCAGCAATATATTGCCAACAACCCCCAATCATCCTATGCCCATCCTTTTCAGTGGAGAGATCTGAATTTGGAGGAGTTCAAAGTGTTTATGGGCCTCACCCAAAACGTGGGGATTACAAAAAAAAATGAAGGACATGCCTATTGGTCCACCAACCCTATCCACCATATGCCCATTTATTCTGCCCTAATGTCCAGGTCCCGATACAAGATGATAATGCGCTTTCTTCACTTCAGCGACAACACCCAGTGCCCTCCCCACAATCATCCAAATTACGACAAGTTATACAAGATTCGCCCACTGATAAATTTCTTTTCCCAACAATTTGCAGAACTCTATGTCCCCGATCAGAATATTTGCGTCAATGAGTCCCCGGTACCCTTTTCAGGCCGGCTAGGAATAAAGCAATATATTCCTAGCAAAAGGGTCAGATACGGAGTAAAGATATACAAGCTATGTGAGAGAGCCACGGGATATTTGTATGCGTTCCGCATATATGAAGGAAAAGATTCCCAGCTCCAGCTCCCTGAGTGCCCGGCCTACATGGGCACAACTGGAAAGATTGTATGGGACCTGGCATACCCACTTCTAAACAAAGGATATCACATTTACGTTGACAACTTTTACACCAGCCTGCCCCTTTTCAAACACTTATACACTGCAAAAACCCTGGCCTGTGGAACCTCCAGAAAAAAATAGAAAGGGCTTCCCAAAATCTTTAGCGAACAAAAAGCTGCGAAGGGGGGAAAGAGCATCATTGAGATGCAACGAAGTGCTGGCCTTGAGGTGGAAGGATAAGAGGGACGTGCACATGATGTCCACCATCCATGACGACACTGCAATTGAGGTACAAAGAAGACAAGGTCCCATTGAAAAGCCAACATGTGTCCAAGATTATAATCTGTACATGGGGGGGTAGATTTTAACGATCAAATGATTCAGCCCTATTTGTCAATAAGGAGGTCCCGATTCTGGTATAAGAAGGTAGCAATTTATCTCATCCATTTGGCCATTTACAATTCCTATGTAGTCTACACCAAATCCATTGAAAGCCCCGCCCCCTTCCTAAAATTCATAGAAGAAGTTGTCACGCCCCACATCTATCACCAAAGACCCCCCCCAGAAGACCTTCGCTCTGAGGCTGTTTGCCGACTCCATGAGCACCACTTCCCCTTCAAGATTCGACCATCTGAAGCAGGCCGAAGACGGCAAAAAAAAATGTTGCGTGTGCACCAAAAGAGGATTTAGAAAAGATACCAGCTACCATTGTCCCCAGTGTCCCTCCCAACCTGGCCTTTGCATTGGTGAATGCTTCCAACTTTATCATACATCCATAAAATATTAGCCCATATTTTTTAACCATTTCCCCATTTTCATCATCTGTGCTGACCATTTTCCATTCTTTCCCAAATAACCATGCCACTGCCTTCCATGTGAACTGACCCTGGCCTGTTTTTTGACTATGCCTCTGCCTACCGTTTGGACTGCTTTCATGTGAACTGACCCTGGCCTGTTTTGTGACTATGCCTCTGCCTACCGTTTGGACTGCCTCCACGTGAACTGACCCTGGCCTGTTTTATCAACTACTCTACTGCCTACCGCTTGGACTGCTTACATGTGAACCGACCCTGGCCTGTTTTATGGACTATGCTTTTGCCTACCGCTTGGACTGATCTGTTGCACTGCTACTGTAGTACACAGGGGTCTCACATATGTGAGGGGCTCCAGAATTGTTTTTCCGGTTGGAGAAAACAATTATTTTTGTTTTCTCCGGGTTTCGGAATTAGGGTCTGGAGTCTGGAGGCTTCATAGAGATTTGGGTGGGTCAAAGCCTCTACCCCTGTGCCCAGGTCTTACCTGATTGTGGCCTGCTGCTGACTTACTGCCACCATGCCCATCGCATGAATGGACCACACCGCTACCTGGACTATGCAAATAATTAGCTGTAGCAGGATGCAGTATGTTTATGAAGGGCTGGAGAGCGGTACAATAATGAGTGTCTGCAGTTAACAGTGTACCAGCACCAATATTATGGCTGTGCTGGCTGTCTCTGCCTGGACAATTTCTATGGACTGTGCTGTGCCGACTATAGACAATATTCCTGCCTGCTGCCTGAACCAGTGCTCTCCTCTGTGGATACTACTAAAAGCACAGGTAATGCTTTTTTTTTACCCTTTCTGCAATAGAATTTATTTTGGATTGTAATTCTTGGTATGTGCATGCTATGTGTTAGAAATATGAAGGGTTTTCAAAAATGATAGGTTGCCAGGAAATTTTATATTTATATATATATATATATATATATATATATATATATATATATATATATATATATATATATATATATATATATATATATATATATTGTAATTTATACTCCTAGAAAGCCTGATGGTGCTACTTGGATGTTGGGCCTCTGTATGTGGCCAGGCTGTGTAAAAGTCTCACACATGTGGTATCGCCATACTCAGGAGTAGCAGAATGTATTTTGGGGTGTCATATTTGCTACGTACATGCTATGTGTTGGAAATATCTGATAAATGGACAACTTTGTGTAAAAAAAAAAAAAAATTGCGTTTTCATTTTTTTTCCACATTTTCCAAAAACTTCTGGAAAAAAAATGAACCGTTCAAAAGACTCATTATGCCTCATAGATTATACATTGGGGTGTTTGCTTTACAAAGTGGGGTCATTTTGGGGGCAATTCCATTGTCCTGGTGCTCCAGGGCCTTCAAAAGTGTAAATGGTGGTTGAGAAATGAGATGTGTCATTTAGGCTCGTAGAACGCATGAAGATGCTACTTCAATGTTCGGCCTTTGTATGTGGCCAGGCTGTGTAAAAGTCTCACACATGTGGTATCGCCATACTCCGGAAGAGTAGCAGAATGTATTTTGGGGTGTAATTTGTTGTATGCATATGCTCTGAGAGAGAAATAAACCTGTTAATATGACAATTTTGTAAAAAAAAAAAAAAAAATCTTCATTTTGCAAAGAATTGTGGGAAAAAATTACAACTTAAAAAAATTCACCATGCTACTTATTTAATACCTTGGAATGTCTACTTTCTAAAAAGGGGTCATTTAGTATTTGTACTTTTCTGACTTGTTAGTGTCCCAAGAAATGAGATAGACCATCAGTACATCTGTGTGATCAGATGTGATCAATTTTCAGTGATTGGCACCATAGTTTGTAGACTCTATAACTTCCACAAAGACCAAATAATTTACACTAATTTGGGTTATTTTCACCAAAGATATGTAGCAGTATAAATTTTGGCCAAAATTTATGAAGAAAAATTACTAATTTGCAAAATTTTATGACAGAAACAAAGAAAAAGGCATTTTTTTCACCAAATTTACAGTCTTTTTTATTTATAGCACAAAAAATAAAAACCCACTAGTGATTAAATACCACCAAAAGAAAGCTCTATTTGTGTGAAAAAAGGGACGCAAATTTCATATGGGTACAGTGTTGCATGACTGAGTAATTGTCATTCAAAGTGTGAGAGCGCTGAAAGCTGAAAATTGGTCTGGGCAGGAAGGGGGTGTAAGTGCACTGTATTGAGGTGGTTAAAATGATGGTCCTCCCAAAAATAATTTATAAAATCCAGATGTTGCCAGTAAAGATTCCAGAGTTTTTTCAAAATAATTAAAACATTGTTGTTAAAATAAAAAAAATCAATAAAAAAACAAGAATTAAATACACGCAGATCACAAGGAAAAGGGAGCACGGAGGATTAGCTACCCCAGACATAAGCAGGTATTACAAAGCAATTGTCCTGACACGTATGTTTGAGTGGACAAAACGAAAAAACAGTGGAAAAAAGTGGGTAGAAATGGAAAACACAATAAGTAAAACCACACTGCACAAAAACATATGGATACCACGAAAGGTTAGACTAATGGGCACGGAAACTCACGAAATAACAAAAAACGTTTTCATAATTTGGGATATAGTACACTTGAAGAACGAATGGAGACACAATTCACCGCTTTTAGCACTCACAGCAACGAATTTCTTTACCCCCGGGAAGGAAATATTTGCAGGTCAAGGAATAAGAAACCCACAATTGAAAGATATCACTACAAACGGCAGGATTAAAACACGATTGGAACTAGAAGAAATCAACGGGTGGAAGATGAGTGAATGGAATTATTGTCAATTAAGACACTTAACCACTTGACAACTGGGCACTTAAACCCCCTTCGTGACCAGACCAATTTTCAGCTTTCAGCGCTCTCACACTTTGAATGACAATTACTCAGTCATGTAATACTGTACCCAAATGAATTTTGTGTCCTTTTTTTCATACAAATACAGCTTTCTTTTGGTGGTATTTGATCACCTCTGGGCTTTTTATTTTTTGCGCTATAAATGAAAAAAGACCGAAAATTTAGAAAAAAAACGCATTTTTCTTCGTTTATGAGAAAATTTTGCAAATTATTATTTTTTCTTCATAAATTTTGGCCACAATTTATACTGCTACATATCTTTGGTAAAAATAACCAAATCTAGTGGATATTATTTGGTCTGTGTGAAAGTTATAGAGTCTACAAGTTGTGGTGCAAATCATAAAAAATTGATCACACCTGATGTACTGGTGGCCTATCTCATTTCTTGTGACCCGAACAAGTCAGGACAGTACAAATACCCCCCAAATATGACCCCTTTTTTAAAAGTAGACATTCCAAGGTATTCAGTAAGATGCATGGTGAGGTTTTTGATGTTGTCATTTTTTCCCACAATTCTTTGCAAAATGAAGATTTTTTTTTTCCCTCCCATAAAATTGTCATTGTAATTAGTTATTTCTCTCACATGGCATGTGTATACCACAAATGACACCCCAAAATACATTCTGCTACTCCTTCTAAGTATGGTGATACCACATGTGTGGGACTTTTTCACAGCCTAGCCACATAGAGAGGCCCAACATGCAGGGAACACCATCAAGTGTTCTAGGAGCATAAATGACACATCTAACTTGTTAACTACCTATTACACTTTTGAAGGCCCTGGAGCACCAGGACAATGGAAACGCCCACAAAATGACCCCATTTTGGAAAGCTAACACCCCAACGTATAATCTATGAGGCATAATGAGTCTTTTGAACAGTTCATTTTTTTCCAGAAGTTTTTGGAAAATGTGGGAAAAAAAATGAAAAACGCATTTTTTTTTTTTTTTTTTTTTTTTACACAAAGTTGTCCATTTATAAGCTATTTCCAACACATGGCATGTACATAGCAAAAATGACACCTCAAAATACATTCTGCTACTCCTGAGTATAGCGATACCACATGTGTAAGACTTTTACACAGCCTGGTTACATACAAGGAACACCGTCAGGTGTTCTAGGGACACATAGCATGCACATACCAAGAATTACACCCCAAAATACATTCTGCTGAGCAAAGGGTAAAAAAAAAAAAAAGATTACCTGTGGTTTTAGTAGCACAGTTGTCCACAGGAGGATAGCACTGGTCCAGGCAGCAGGCAGGGACTTGGTCAGCAAAAGCAAACGCAATTGTCCAGGCAACAGACAGGAACACTATTCATAGTCAGTACAGGCAGCGGGCAGGGATACTGTCCATATACAGTCCAGGGTCAGTGCAGGCAGAGATTGTCAGCAGTGCCAAAATATTGATCCTGGTAGTAGGCAGGAACATGGTCCATCCATGTGGTGTGGTCAGTTCATGCGACAGGCAGAGGCATGATGGCATAGGTCCTACAGGCAGCAGGCAGAAGTAGGGCCTCGTTCAGGACAGAATGGGGACAGGGGTAGAGGCTTCTCCCACCCAAATCTCTTTGAAGCCTCCGAGTCTCCAGACCCTAATCTAGGAATGAGAAAACAAAAAAAATGTTTTCTTCATCCAGAAAAACAATTCTGGAGCCCCTCACATATGTGAGACCCCTGTGTTATGAATCCCACTAGTCCAGTAGCAGGGTACAAGATCAGTCCAAGAGGCAGGCAAAAAGGATGGTCAAACAGTCCAGGGTCAGTTCCAGATCAGGCAGAGGTATGAACAGAATCGGTAGGCAGAAGCGTGGTCGAAAAACAAGCCAGGGTCAGTTACAGAGCAAGCAGAGGCATAAGGGGTGTGAAGGTAAATGGCAGGAAGTGAGGGTTATGTTTACCATACTTAACTAATAATTTAGTGAAGTATGGTAACGGCAGAAACAGTCAACTATACAGAGGCCTGGTTGGGAAGGACATTGGGGACAATAAAAAGTAGTGTCTCTTCTCACTCCTCCTTTGGTGCACACCTGGCATTTTTTCTGCAGTTTTTGGCCTGTTGGTCTGGGGGGGGGGATTTTTTCGGGAAAGTGGCGTTCGGACAGTCTACTAATCACATCGTATCGAATGGTTTCTGGTGGGCCGTTCGGGTATATAAGGGCAGTGATGATTTCCTCCTGGTATCCAAGGAAGGATTTGGGGCTTGCAGTGGATTTATGATAAATAACATAGCTGTTATATATGGCCAAATTGAACAAATAAATCGAAACTTTTTTTATACCACTGGTATGTTCTTCTCGTGGCAAGGTAGGGTTTGAGCATCTGGTCGTTGAAGTCGACACCCCCCATATACTTGTTGTATTCAAAGATGCATGTGGGCTTTTGGATTACCCCATTCCTCCTGGTTATCCCCATGACGGTGTTATTGTGGATTGATGAAAGCACGTAGACGTCCCTTCTGTCCCTCCACTTCACAGCCAGAATTTCCTCATTCCTCCAGCTCGCCATCTCCCCTCTTCTTAGCTTTTTGTTCACGAGGCTTTGAGGAAAGCCCTTCCGGTTCTTCCTTATGGTGCCACATGCTGGAGTCTTCTGTCTGTGAAGATTTCGGAACAGGGGCAGACTAGAATAAAAATTGTCCACATATAGATGGTAGCCTTTCTCCAGGAGTGGGTTTATGAGTTCCCAAACGACTTTCCCACTCGATCCAATATATTCTGGGCAATTGGGGGGATGTAGCTGGGTGTCCTTCCCTTCGTATACCATGAAGGCATAGGTATATCCTGTAGCTCGGTCGCATAATTTATACATTTTCACCCCATAGCGGGCCCTTTTGGTGGGAATAAATTGTTTTATGCCCAACCTGCCACTAAATTTGACCAGGGACTCATCCACACATATGTACTGGTCTGGGGTAAATAACTGGGGGAAGATATCAGAAAAATATTTTAGTAGTGGGCGAATTTTATATAGCTTGTCAAAATGTGGGTCATTTCGGGGAGGGCACTGGGTATTGTCATTGTAGTGTAGGAATCTCATAATCATGAGATACCTGGTTCTGGGCATTACAGAGGAAAAGATGGGCATGTGGTGGATGGGGAGGGTAGACCAATAGGAACGTAATACATTTTTTTTGGTTAGTCCCATACAGGCCCAAAAAAATTCTAAACTCCTCCACTGTTAGGGCTCTCCATTCGTAGGGACGGGCATAATAGGACGTTGGGTTACTTGCTATGTATTGTTGGGCATATAGATTGCACTGGGCCACAATCGATGCAAGCATGTCCTCAGTAAAAATAAGGTTGAAAAAAATCTAATGGTGAAAAATTTTCTGTATCCACCTGGACTCCTGGCTGGGCAGTAAAAGGGGGAATGATAGCTTCTCCTGAATTGGGTGGCAGCCATAAGGGGTTCTCAAGAGAGTAGGGAAGGCTGTCATGGGACCTAACCCTTTGGGCCTGAGGTGACACCCCACTGGTACGTGGCCTTTGTCGAGGTACTGCGGTGCTGGTGGATGGCACTGCGATGCTGGTGGATGGCATTGCGGTGATAGTGGATAGCATTGTGGTGATAGTGGATGGCATTGCGGTGCTGGTGGATGGCACTGCATCCTCCCCAGTACGTCTTCGTCTGGCGGGCGGACTCTCATCCTCCTCTGAGGCTGTCAGTGTACCACTGCTGAGGACAGGCTCGTAGTCCATGCCAGACTCAGAATCTGAACAGGAATCTGAAGCGGAGAGCTCCCCGTTGCTCTCGTCGGCCGCAAGAATATTATATGCCTCCTCGGCTGAATATACGCTTTGTGACATAGTGATGAAAAATGGCAGATATGTGGCACTGATGACACGTGACACTGGCAGATTGCACTGGTGATAGATGGCACTGATACGTGACACTGATGTGGTAGGTGACACTGATGACACTGATGTGGCAGGTGGCACTGACGACAGATGGCACTGACAGATTGCACTGATACGTGGCACTGATACGTGGCAGGTGACACTGACAGGTGGCACTGATGTGGCAGGTGACACTGATGTGACAGGTGACACTGACAGGTGACACTGACGACAGATGGCACTGATGACAGATGGAAGCACTGTGGCACTGATGTGGCACTGTAGGGTGTTTCACTAAAGGCTCGGCACAGTTATCACAGATCACTCTCTCTCCTCACACACGGTCTGTGAGGAGAGAAAGCCGGCAATGAGAGATGATCTCATATGTTTACATTTGAGATTATCTCTCATTGGAAGCTCGGATCACGCTGTAAACGGCCACTGTGATTGGCCGTTTACGGCGATCTGTGACTGGCTGTGTCCAAGTGACACGGCCAGAGCAGAATTTCCCCGATTCGCGCTCCCGGGGGCGCGCATTGCGGAAGTGAACAGGAGGACGTCCAGGGACGCCCTCCCGGCAATTGGAGTCCGCGCTGTAGCCGTCTTTCGGCTATAGCGCGGACGCCTAGTGGTTAATAAAACACAATACCACATCCACTTAGAGACGAAGAGAAATTAAATTCATTGGAAAAGCTCTGTTTCAATAAAACATCATTGAAAAATGGAATATCAAGAGTATATGGAATATTAGCGGATCTGGAGGGACAAGAAAGACCTGAGTTCATAAAACAATGGGAGAGAGAAATTAAATTTAAAACTGAAAGACCAAAGAGTGGAAAAAAAATTATAGAAATGGGATACAATAATGCCTGGGATATGAAGACCATTGAAATGAGTTACAAATTAGTAGCAAGATGGTACTTGACACCAGTAAGAACTCATAAATATCAGCAAGAAAAAACACCTCTGTGTTGGAGAAAATGTGGTCAAAAAGCAACGATGACACATCTATGGTGGGGATGCCCAATAATTGCGGATTACTGGCACGAAGTACTAAAAAATATAGGGGAAATAACCGGTGAAAAAAATAGAACAAAATATATGGACCTGCCTGTTCCATGAGCATAAAAAAAATCAAGGAAACAATATATGAGATCAATGGTTCCGAGTCTTCTGAACGCCGCTAAGGGTCTGATCCCAAGATACTGATTAAAAAGTGGAAAACCAGATATTAGAGAATGGTTTGAGAAAATAGACTATTATTGTAAAATGGACCTGCTGAGAAGCAGAGAAAGAGGAGATAATAAGCACAATAGTCTCTGGGAGGGATGGAAAAAATATAAAACCTCGGATATATATTTAGACAAGATAAAAGGAAGTAACAGGAACAGAGCTAAAATTATATAGAATATAATAAGGAGTAAACCAGACATAAAAGAAGGGAGGGGGGAAGGGGGGGGGGTCACTTATAGAGGGACTAAGAAGGAATAAAAGGTATAGCAGTAGTTATATATTTTGGATTTTTTTTGTTTTTTTTTTTTCTGTTTTTTGTACGTAAATAAAGATATATGATGGGAAAACTAATAGACTAGACAGAAATAATCCACAATGATGCGAAAAATGAGAGGAGATAACTTTTGACATATAAAGTTGATATAATGTCTCTCAGAAAAATTTTCGCTGAAGTGGAAACAAAATAAAGAAAAAAAAAAGAGAGAGAAAAAAATAAATAAAAATACTATTACGCATTGATTAGCATGTTTTTTAGATCATGGAATGTCCAATGTGATTGTGTTAAAAATAAAAGTTACAATTTTATATACATACTCCATACATCATCATTCGCAATGATACGCCTCATTCAAAGTCCCACTTCTTTTCTCTCTTTTTTTGTACAAATACATTAGGGATGGAGGCGTGCCATTACTGGTTGTGTCTGGTCACATTTTTTTCTTATTTGCCCAAGCAATAAAAGGATCTGAATAATAAGTCATGAATGCATACTTTTTTCCATAGGCCCTAATGGTAAATTATTTGCCCTGCAGGCTCCCACGTAAATGGTTTCTCCAGAAGTCCTATGAAGATACGGTTGCGCATTTCCCAGCCAGCTTGAAGAAGGACCACAGCACTACCCAACATAGGCCATGGCTCCAAATCTAGGTGACCTGCTAATCTGAGGTATGTAGACAATGTCTAGTAGCATAAGGAGAAGAAAAGGAGCTTTTAGAGTTAAGAGAAGTATGGCTTTTTATTTTTTTTTCAGATTCATACTTACCTAGGTGGATGCAGCATAGGTCCGATGCTGCATCTGTCCCCCGGCGCCTCTTCACTAAGAACCGTGCAATCGAACATCACCAGTAGCTTGGTTCTCACAGATCCCAGAGCAGAGAGCTGCTGCCTGTCAGTCAGCAGCTCTCCTGCTCTGCTCCTCCACACCGATTGGAGCACTGAGCTGTGGAGGGGCGGAGAGCGGCCGTCTCAGGCTCTCAGGGGCTCGCTGAGAGGCTAAGGCGGCTATCAATCCAGGCACCAGGCGGATCCAGACTCCCAGAGTCAGGATGACATGGTGCCTAGACTGATCTGTGTGACTTCAGTCCGCTCTCTGCTGAAAATGGGTCACAGGAGTGCAAAACGAATTGCACTACCGTGACCCATAGGAGAAGCCCAGCCAAATGAGCTCAGGCTGGACTTCTCCTTTAAAGCCCAACTCCAGCCTGCTGTTAAAGTGAAGTTTTTTGACCTTACTGCGTTATAACCTTCTGCATGCAGCTCCTCCCGCAGCCCCCCCTAAATGCAAACCTGAGCCTGATCTCGATCCAGCGATGTGCATGAGAGCTCTCTCACTCCTCATTGGCTCAGATACAGCAGCAGGAGCCATTGGCTCCTAATGCTGTGTAGAGTTCAGGGAACAGCTAGATCGCAGGACACTTTTCACTCAAAAGGAGGTTTATTGAACTTAAAATAGCTTAAATAGCTTAAAATAGCTTTACAGCAGCAAAAACAAAAGAAAGATTTCAGTCTCACCGACTTGCAAAGTCCAGAACTGCTATCACAATTAAACAGTCCTTGTTTTCTGTTGCAGGTAGCTTCCCCTGCCAGGAGGCTTCCAGGCAGGACACTGCTGTTCACTTTTGTTGCTGCACACCAAAACACCATCCACATTCTCCTCTACACCCATCTATAACTTCCTGTCTTGTTTTAAACCCACTTCCTCTGACAGGTGAGTTAACCCTTTTTGTTCCCTTAAAGGGACCACAGTCCAAACAGAGTGACAACCTGTGACAACACCGCTCCCAATCCTACATTGGAAGCATCAGTTTGGACAACAAACTCTTTTGAAAAATTGGGTGCTACCAGGACAGGGTGTTGGCACAGTGCCAACTTGAGCTCCAAAAAGGCCTTCTCTGCGTCTGCATTCCACTCCACCATGAACGATTTCCGACCCTCGGTCAATGGAGCCGCCAACATGGCAAAGTTGGGTACAAACCTCCTGTAGTATCCCACCATGCCCAGGAATGCACATACCTGCTTTTTTGTGAGGGGACGGGGCCAACTCTGTATAGCCTCTACTTTGCTGACCTGAGGTTTCACCACCCCTCTGCCCACGATATAGCCCAGGTATTTCACCTCCTCCATTCCCAAAGCACATTTTTCAGGGTTTATTGTAAACCCCTCCTTCCAAAGAGAGTCCAGCACTGCCTGGACTTTGGGCAAGTGTGATTCCCAGTCTCTGCTAAAAATGACTATGTCGTCCAAGTACACTGAGGCATACATCCAGTGAGGTCATAAAACCCTATCCATTGCTCACTGGAATGTGGCTGGAGCAGTTTGCAATCCAAAAGGCATCCTTTTGCACTGAAAACTCCCCTCTGGGGTAGAAAAAGCAGTTTTCTCTCTAGCAGCCTTAGTCAACGGGATTTGCCAATATCCCTTGGCAAGGTCTAATGTAGTGATATACCTGGCTG
This sequence comes from Lithobates clamitans, assembly GCA_037952925.1. Taxonomy (NCBI): domain Eukaryota; kingdom Metazoa; phylum Chordata; class Amphibia; order Anura; family Ranidae; genus Lithobates; species Lithobates clamitans. Next base: position 276,333 of record JBBGZY010000351.1, on the reverse strand, counting down.
GACCTAAGTCTCTCAATAAGCTCATCTACCCGGGGCATGGGGTAGGCATCAAACCGTGAAACTTCATTAAGTTTCCGGAAATCATTGCAGAATCGCAGTCCCGTTGGGCTTCGGTACCAACACAATCGGGCTCAACCACTCTGCAATTCTTCAATAATCTCCAGGTGTAACATCTTCTTCACTTCCTCTGAAATAGCCTTCCTTTGGGCCTCTGGGATGCAGTAGGGCCGGACAAAAACTTTGATTCCTGGTTCCGTGATAATATCATGCTCTATGATACTCGTAAACCCTGGCAAGTCTGAAAATTTCTCTTTATTTCTCTGCAAGAACTCCTTTGCCTGCTGACTTTGGGTTTTAGACAGGGTATTTGCTACTTGAGCACTCTCCACCCCAACCCGAGGCTCCAATCTTGCACTAGCCAGGGAGGTCACTGGTTCCCTCCCTGTCCATGGCTTTAACAAGTTTACATGATAAATTTGATAGGGTTTCCTCTTACCTGGTTGGTGGACTCTATAATTTACCTCTTCCACTTTTTCTACAACTTCAAAGGGGCCTTGCCACCTGGCCAAGAATTTACTTTCCACAGTGGGAATCAACACTGCTACTCGATCCCCCACTTGGAAGTTGCTTATTTTAGCAGCCCTATTATAGACCCGTCGTTGAGCCTCCTGGGCTTTTTGTAAATGTTCCTTGACTAGTGGCATCACAGTTTGGATCCTCTCCTGCATTTGGGAAACATATTCAAGAACACTCTTATGCTGAATAGGTTCACTTTCCCATTCCTCTAACAAAATCCAGTAGTCCACGAGGTCTCTGCCCATATACCAACTCAAAGGGTGAAAACCCAGTGGAGGCCTGGGGCACTTCCTGGATAGCAAACAGGAGAGCTGGTAACAGGCAGTCCCAGTCTTTCCCATCCCTTTGTACAACTCTCTGGAGCATAGATTTAAGGGTCTTATTAAAGCGTTCTACCAACTGTTAGAATATTAGAATTTATGAATGGTTGAGTTCTTATGATAATTAAATTATATATATATATATATATATATATATATATATATATATATATATATCTTCTATGTTGGGAAAAGGTGAAGTTATATAGGTTTTTATACTCATAAAAATTTTATGCTGGTATAGGCTTCTTATGCATTTCTTGGAAGAGATTCATCTCACATATGGATACAATTTAGAGTCGACCAATTCACCTCCCCCATCGTAAGAGATAAAGTTACAATCTTTTCCAAAGACACAAAGTTTCAGTATATTAAGAATATAAGCTGTTTCTTTACATTACTATATTTCTTGATTAGGATATTAATAAGAACACTGCATTTTAAATATATGTATACTGATATGTAGGATTTTATATGTTTAAAGGAAATGTATATATTGTAAGTTAAATGATTCTTATTTTAGATATCTTCATATAGTTCATAGCCCCACTCTTAGGAATGTCGGAGGGATTGAATTTCCCGGTCTTTTAAGCTTTTTGGCTCTTTGGAAAAGGTGAGGGTTAATTGAAGGAGTACAGACAGGCTGTGGGGAAAGGGACACATGCACTGCAGCTCTCCACAAGGACAGACAGACACACATCTCAAGACATACACACAGACATATCTGATTTAAACTTCATTTTAAGAATAATCTATTTTTGTATTCTACATTTTGACATTGTTTTTGTAACATTTTGCTAATTGATCATTAAATCAATTTTGGAGTTTTTACACGAGAACTTAACAGAGATTTTTCTTGGAACTTTTCTCATCAATATGAATTATTGAAATATAGTTATTAATACAGCAACAACTCAAATTTTACACCAACCCATCCGTTTGGGGATGGTAGACCGATGTGCGCAGCTGTTTAATCCGGAAGAGCTTGCACACATCGGCCATAACCCTCAACATAAACGGGGTGCCCTGGTCCGTGAGCATTTCCTTGGGAAAACCAGTCCATGTAAAAAACTGGAATAATTCCCGGGCAATAGCCTTAGAGGAGGTATTCCGCAGGGGTAGCGCGTCAGAATATCGGGTGGCATAGTCGAGGATCACCAGTATGTAGGAGTGACCTCAAACCGACTTTACCAAGGGACCCACTATATCCATGGCTATCCTCTCGAATGGGACCTCAGTTATGGGCAGAGGGACCAAAGGACTCCGGAAGTGGGTCACCGGAGCGGTCAACTGACAGGTGGGACAAGAGGTACAGTATCTCCTTACCTCTGCTTTCAGACCTGGCCAGTAAAACCGGTCGGTGATCCGTGCCTCCGTCTTTTCAACTCCCAGGTGTCCCCCTAAAACATCGTCATGGGCCAGGTCCAGGACCTTGGGTCTATACTTTTGGGGTACCAATAATTGCTCTACCACATTTTCTCTCACTTTGGTAACTCGATAAAGCAATTAATTACATATTGCAAAGGGTGGCCACCGCTCTTGGGGAACCCCATTTACTACTACAACCTGTTCCTGTGCATGGGCCAAAGTGGGGTCCTGCATCTGGGCAGTAGCAAATGCCCCCTGAGCAACACCCAAATCCGGCAGGGCAAGGGTAGCGGCCACTTCCTCATCCTCTTCCCTCAGCATTACCTGAAGTGGGGAAGGTTCCCCCCCCCCTCTTCAGTGTTCAGGTAGGTCTGTGAACCACACATTTTGACATCCTTAACAGTATCAGCACTACTTTCATCACCATTAACCAAATCATTAGCATTTTCATCAACTGGATCCACATTAAGAACATTCTGCATTTCAGGGTTATTCCTCTCAACAGCAGGAACAGAGGGACTAGTTTCTTCCCAGTCTCTGGACCGTTCAGGTAGTTCTCCTTGTCCCACAGTTTTGCAAATTATGGACAGTCTCGTCCTATGATAACATCATGTACCAAGTTCTTTACCACCCCCACCTCTTGAGTACCAGTGCCACATGCTGTGGAGATGGACACCGAGATGAGAGGGTACTCTCTAGTGTCCCCGTGAATGCACACAACCCGTAAAGTTTTGCTTACCGGACCGATCTTCCCAATTACTCTAGGATGAACCAGGGTTACTATGCTTCCGGAGTCCAGCAAAGCCAGGGCAGGGAGGTGGTTCACTTGGACTTCACACTCAAATTTCTCTTCTCCAAGGTCAAGATGTTTTGTACATACTTTATGGGCAGAAAAAAAGGATCCCCTCCGAAGAACCCCGCATTCCATGGGCTCCTCTTGCAGTGGGCCTGGGTATGGCCACAGGAATAACATCGCAAACATTGTACATCCCCTCCTCTCCGAACAGGAACAGATCGCTGAGGAGGTATCGGGAGTGACTCTTGACCTTCCGGGGTGTTGGTTCCAGGGCTCCGGGGGACGTCCTTTCGAAGGGCAGCAGTCGATCGAATAGGCCGTGGTAAACTGGGTCCTTGGTAGGGCCAAGCAGATCCTCCTCCACTGTATATCGTTCCACCATCTCGACAAGGAGGTTCACTGTTTTGGGGGTCTCCATGGCCACCGTTGAAGGTCGTCTGGCAGTGACCTTAGGTATCGGTCCAGCACGACCCGCTCCACGATTTGGGGGCCAGATAATACTTCGGGCTGCAGCGATTTTTTTTTTTTATCAGTTGCACCAGGTCATGCATTTCAGACCGTGGTGGACGATACTTCCATTGGTGCACTCGTTTGGCCCGAACAGCTGTAGTCACCCCCAAATGAGCCAGTATTTCTGCCATTAATTTTTAATAGTCTTTAGCGTCATCCGGTGGCAGGTCGAAGTAGGCTTTTTGAGGATCTCTGGTTAGGAAAGGAGCAATTAGGCCGGCCCACTGGTCCTGGGGCCACCCTTCTCTCTCTACTGTGCTGCGAACTGGGCCTCCAACAGGCGAGTATTTTCTTGCTGTACCTCCAGCTGGGCTGCTAAGCGCTGATTAGCTTCCTCATGGCAAGTCTGCACTTGTATACGGTATTAGCCAAGGATAACTGTTTAATTAGCTCCTCTATTGCTTCACCTTTCAGGGTTTGTGCGGCTTTAACCCAGGACATAAATCCACTGTACGGTGCCTTTAAATGTCAGTTTTAAGTCCAATGCAAAAAAAAAAAAACAGCAAGAAAAATGCCTGTTACTCTGTCCTGCCCGCATTCGAGCACCACTTGTAAAGTTCGGGGAACCAGCTAGATCGCAGGACACAGGCTTTTCTCTCAAAAGGAGGTTTATTGAACTTAAATAGCTTTACAGCAGCAAAAACAAAAGAAAGAGATTTCAGTCTCACCGACCTGCAAAGTCCAGAACTGCTATCGCAGTTAAACAGTCCTTGTTTTCTGTTGCAGGTAGCTTCCCCTGCCAGGAGGCTTCCAGGCAGGACACTGCTGTTCACTTTTGTTGCTGCACACCAAAACACCATCCACATTCTCCTCTACACTCCTCCACACCCATCTATAACTTCCTGTCTTGTTTTAAACCCACTTCCTCTGACAGGTGAGTTAACCCTTTTTGTTCCCTTAAAGGGACCACAGTCCAAACAGAGGGGAAACATAGCGTCCTTCCAGGACCCAGCCACGGCGTCCTGTACAGCTGTCAATCAAAGCCAATAAGGAGGGAGCAGGGGTGGAGTCAAGCCGGACTCATTAGTGCCCCCATTGCAAGCGGCTTGCTGTAGAGGTACTCAGTGTAGGGGAGGAGCCAGGAGAACCAGCAGGGGACCTAAGGAGGATTGGGCTGCTTTGTGCAAAATGTACCCATGCAGGGTCCCCCACGTGTTTTATGCGTAAATGCTCATTTGGCTGGGGGGGGTACAAATACTTTATTCCTCTATCCCTGGCAACCAGTGCTTTCTTCTGCTGTCTGACACTCCCAAATGTGGACGGGCCTTCTTCTTCCTCCCATACAATGCAGGACTGCTGGTTCTGCATTATACATGATCACGTCAGAAAGCTGCAACTGGCCAGGCAGCAAAGTGAAGCAGCTTTGGATGTGCCGTGATTGGACATGGCTGATCACATGGTAAAGAGCCTCCGCCGGAGGCTCTTTACTGAGATCGGTGTAGCGGTGTATCAGACTGACACACCGCACCACCGATCGCGGCGATGCGCGCTCCCCCGGGTGCGCGGCAGCTGTTATCCTGCAGGGTGTCATATGACGCCCAGTCAGGATAACTGAACCACCGCCCGGTTGTCATTCTGCTATAGACGGGCGGGAGGTGGTTAAAAGTACTTAAAGCGGAGTTCCGCCTTCCCCTCAGAAAATTAAAAGTCAGCAGCTGCACATACTGTAGCTGCTGACTTTTATATTAGGACACTTACCTGTCCTGGAATCCAACAATGTCGGCACCGCAGCCTATGTTTCCATTGGCTGTTGGGTGCTGCCGCTACCATTGCCGGTAAGGGAAACCAGCAGTGAAGCCTTCCAGCTTCACAGCCGGGTCCTACTGCGATGCGCAAAGCACTCTGTGCTCTTCTACTGGCCCGACAGTAGGGGAAGGAGGAGGGAGGAGGGGGCCACTACCTCGTCACGGTGGCAAATGTGGCCCCAAGTGGGGGGGGGAGACAGATAAGCGGAAGTACCACTTTTGGGTGGAACTCTGCTTTAAAGCAGTAATAAACCCAGAAGCAAACCTTTATTATATTGCAGCTTACCAGTTCTAAGGTGTGGTGTCTGCCTTCGTTTTCTTAGGTTTTCTTTCATTTTCATCTGAAGATCTGGCCAGTAAGTCTGTTGTTTTTCAAAAGAACAAGCTCTCCCACAGATGAAGTTACAGGGATGAGACAAACCATTTACCACTGTCAGAGGTGCTTACAATTATCAGCTTTTATTTTTTCATGCAAAACCTTTATTCCAAAAGGGAAAAAAATATGTTTGCTGTAACAGCTGACAAAATATTAGCTTGAGTTTGGCTTCAAAGTGTATTTAAAACTGCTAGTACCTCTAAACACTCCCCTTCCCCCAGATTGACAATGCTGCTGTCCAAATGGGCCCCTGTGCTCCTTCATCCAGAGGGGGGTCACTCTAATACAGGAGATGTGCTACTGGCCAATTCACCAGGGGAAAACAGAGAGAAAAAAGCCTAAAAAAAGGATACTAATGCAGCCACCGCATCTAATGATTGGTAAGCTGTAAGATATAACATTTTTGGTTTTGAGTTTAATACCGCTTTAATCAGATATAGCCAGGCAGCTAGAACTTTCAGGAGGAGGCCAGCAATGGCAACCCTCGTACTTCTCTCATGGCAAAATCACTTTCAGGTGGCTATGGACAGTAATAAGCAAACACACAGATAGTGAAGATCTGACAACCAGTTATAAAGCCGGCCATAGATCATACGATTTTCTTTCCTGCAACCACGGGTTGCGGCGTTATTGTATTCTCCTGGGGAGGAGCGGGGAGCCATCCCTGCCGGGAGCACACAGTGATTTTTTCTAGTTGCTGAGATTCAAACCATTTATGGCCGGCTTAAGTGGCAACTGCTGGATCTCTTAACATGAATGGTACGTCGGTGGGAACTGCAGACACAGAGCACTTTTTAGGAGGGAAAATAGCTGTGTTCCCCATAATGATTATGAGCCGTACTGTATGCATGTTGCTCCTAACTAGTAGACAATCTAGACTGTCATCTAATGCCCATGGGCACCTTGAGTAATGCTTCATTGCTGCCAAACAACGTCAGCCTCAGTGGCGGCCCGTCCATTAGGGGCGCCCAGGTGCTGACCCCTCTCTCCACTCCACCCCTATATGCATAATGGATAAATTCATGCATAGCATGAATCTATCCATGGCTGCCACAGCCACCCCCTCTTCATGCGTCTGGCCCCTTCCAGGGCACCGGGCGCATGAATTAGAGCCCTTTCACACTGGGGCGGTTTGCAGGCGTTATTGCGCTAAAAATACCGCCTGCAAACCGACCCAAAACAGCCTCTACTGTTTGTTCAGTGTGAAAGCCCCAAGGGCTTTCACACTGAAGCGGTGCGCTGGCAGGAGAAGAAAAAAACTCCTGCAAGCCGCATCTTTGGAGCGGTGAAGGAGCGGTGTATTCACCACTCCTAAACCGCTCCTGCCCATTGAAATCAATGGGGCAGCGCGGCTATACCGCGGCAATACCGCGGCTATAGCCGTGCTATGCGAGCGGTTTTAACCCTTTTTCGGCCGCCAGCGGGGGGTTAAAACCGCACCGCTAGCGGCCGAATACCTGCGCAAAAACGACGGTAAAGCAGCGCTGTTTTACCGCCGACGCCCCGACCGCCCCAGTGTGAAAGCAGCCTTACAGCGGCAGGGGAATTTTTTAAGCACCTGATTACAGCCATAGGCTCTAATAGGCTTCAAAATAGGGTGGGCTCGGGTCGCAGAGCATGCGTCCGGAGCCCACCCAGGTGTGTTACAACAGCGAATATATATTCGCTGTTGAAACACTGATTCTCAATCCGGCCAATCAGAAGTGGGTGTGAGACCCGTTTTCCCATTGGCCGTAAAGAGAAGACTCCGATTGGCCGCCGTGCAGGAGGGAGGAAACGGAAGCCGCCACCGTGGAGAGCAGGAGAATGGGAGGCCGCCGAGCAGGGGAAGCTACCACCGTGGAGAGCAAGAGAACGGGAGGCCACCGGTGATGGAGAGCAGAAGAGGATCGGGAGGTCGCCGGTGATGGGGTAAGTGCTACTGACCGATTAACGGGGGCGGGGGGGTGGTATACTGTTTGCAGCCCCCCAAAAAAATTCCACCAGCTACCACTGGTCAGCCTCTTATCAGAGAAAATGTATTGATCACTTACCCCAGTACATGTTTCAGTGGTGTTGTCACACAAACGTACATCACAGAAAAGGTTTACATTGTCCTGATTTTGAAACTGAAATGAGCTTATTCTGAAACCGGCTTCTAATGCTTTGCCATTATCTAACACAGTTGTGGAAACAGTTCCCTGGACACAGCTGTAAATAAGAAAAAAAAAAGAATATTTTTGTTACACTGCTGACGTGAAATATTACTTTTTATAATTAAACTTTGATTTTTGCTTTGCTTTTAAATCAGCAATGATCTTAGTGAGCCATTTCATTTCTTTACCTTTGATAGAGTTTGCCACATTTGACTTTAAAAGAAATATACAATCATGGAGCACTTTATTAGTGTGCCTTGTATACAGCACACAGGCTCAGGTCCTATTTACCCCTTTAAACCCTTCCCTCTGTTAGTGCAATGTGGCCGCACCATCAGTTCCTTACAAAGCACTATGTACACCACACCTTGTCTCTAGTGTCACTGTCCATAGGCAAAGCTCCCAATTGTCCCTGATTTCAAGAGACTGTCCCTGATCTGGAACAAAGTCCCTCTGTCCCCTTTTCCTCCTCATTTGTCCCTCATTTTGGTTGGATCGATACAATTGTATATAAAATACACTATAGATCTTTCACAAAGTGTTTCCCAGTGCTAAACCATTCGTCCAATTTCTAAATTCCTGCATTGGTAAATTTCAAAAGCCAGTATAAAGGAATGTGGTATAAAAAAAACAAAACAAAACGCACTTGTGGGTTTAACTAACCATTTGTTTTTTATAACTCCTTTGAGGGGTGTGGCAGGGGATGTGTTAAAGCAGAGGTTTGCTGAAAAAAAAATATTAAAAGCCAGCAGCTACAAATACTGCAGCTGCTGAATTTTAATGTATGCACACTTACCTGTCCAGGGAGCCCGCAATGTCGGCAGCCGAAGCCGCTCCGTCCTTTGGCTCTCGGCTGCTGCCGCCGCCATCCTCAATAAGGGAATAAGGAAGTGAAGCCGTGCGGCTTCACTTCCTGGTTCCCTACTGTGCATGCGCGAGTCGGTGCCTGGTCCCTGCTGTGTTCTGTGTCTCACAGAATACAGCGGTGGAGGAGGACAGAGTAGGCGTCGGAAGTGGCGTAGGTCACCGCAAGCGCCGCGGTGATCTATGCCAGGAAGTGGGAGCAAATATCTGTATTAGACAGGTATCTGCTCCCCCCTCTTCCTGAAAGGTGCCAAATGTGACACCGGAGGGGGGGAGGAATCCAAAAAGTGGAAGTTCCATTTTTTGGGTGGAACTCCACTTTAAATGCATACATACTTTTGCTAATAGTTGTCCCTTGTTCCTATTGCAAAAAGTTGGGAGGTATGCAGTGGTACCTCAGGTTTTTCACAATCCTATCAACACACCCTGTCCCTTGGCTTGTGTTTTACCTCCAGTTGGTCTGACATTATTTATAATCGGCACAAGGAGACCGGCAGAGAACACACAGCAGGTCCCATAACGTACTTCCAGGCCCATATGAAATCTCATTAGCAGACCGGGAACAACAAATGGCTGCTAAGACAAGTTCACTGGTAGCTAAGAGCGGGATCCTAGCTGAAGAAGGCAATAGAGTGTGCAGGTGAGAATTGGTCACAGTTTGTCATCTTGACCCTGGATGACCCAGCACTGGTTACTACAGGCATGCTAACACCTGTTGTATTAAGGCAGCCCATTTTTTTTTTTCAATATGCAGCCAACGCACCTCAGCACTCATAAAATTTAACCTGGGCTTTGTTTTTGGCAACACAATAAAGGTCCGTTGCCTCAGTGCTTTAGGGTGTTATACAGAATGGATGGCACCATACCGCACTAATCTGAACATGAAGCATTTTATTTTTGGCAATCTAAAACAGTTCTGCAGTCAAGGGCAAAAATGATTGATTTTTTGAATGGCTCTTTCTAAAGCTGCAATGTAGAGTATGTAGATAGAGATTCCACCAAGATTTTCTGTATAATGTTGCTTCTACAAGTGCATCACTGGTCTAAAACAGCTGGGTTACTTTTACTGATTCCAGCTAAATCAGGAAGATATTCATAAGGTTAGTTTTAACTTTTGCTTTTGTATTTAGTACTCTGTGCTCTGTGAAGTTCTAATGCCGCGTACACACGAGCGGACTTTACAGCAGACTTTGCCCGGCGGACTTTTCGACGGATTTTACGACGGACTTTCTGAATGAACGGACTTGCCTACACACAATCCACCAAAGTCCGACGAATTCGTACGTGATGACGTACGACCGGACTAAAACAAGGAAGTTCATAGCCAGTAGCCAATAGCTGCCCTAGCATGGCTTTTTGTCCGTCGAACTAGCATACAGACGATCTGACTTTTCGACCGGACTCGATTTCGACGGATTGATTTAAAACATGTTTCAAATCTAAGTCCGTCCAACTTTTGAGAAAACAAAGTCCGCTGGAGCCCACACACGATCGAATTGTCTGACGAAATCCAGTCTGCCGGGCAAAGTCTGCTGTAAAGTCCGCTCGTGTGTACGCGCCATTACACTTTACATTTTCATTCACCTTTATGGTTGCATAAGAACTGCAGGCTTACCCATCTTTTATAAGATAAAAAGCATTTACATCACTACGATTGTCTGTAGGACTTGCAACACATGTCTCTATCCGGAGAACATATTGATTTCCATCAGCGCCTGTCACAAATATTCCCACATAGATGATTGATCCAACAACCACTGCATCATTATTTTGATATGGTTCTGTAAATGATGAATCTTTATAGGCAGCCATGGTAACGGGATATGATCCAGTGCCATTGACTCCAGACAGGAATACCATTCTGAAAAAACAAACACATGTTCAGGTAACAAAACCAATAACAATTTAAATCACAATTTATTTCCTGAGAGGTGGCAATAGGTGTCAAATACCAATGTCCACCTAAAATGCTAAAATAGGCAATGCTAAAAAAGTTACATTTAACCACTTTAACCAGCTTTAACCACTTCAGCCCTGGAAGGTTTTACCCCCTTCCATAGTTGCCAACAGTCCCGATTTTCCCGGGACAATCCCGATTTTGGGACCCTCGTCCCGATTTAATCTTGTCCCGGGTGTTTTCCTGAAGTTTTGGGATTGTCCTGAGAAAATCGTGAGTGTTTTTGTAAAAAAACGGCAACGGATCCACAAAAATGGCCGCCGTCGCCCCACGAGTGAGTCAATGAGTTGTTTCCCCTTGTGTTCAGTGCAGGGGAGAGGGGCAGCCAATCGGCTTCTCTCTTCAGTGTACAAATAGAAAATTCTACTGTACACTGAAGCCTATTGGCTACAGGGATTGGCGACCCCTCCCCCCTCTCCACTGAACACAAGGAAATCCTCCCTCCGCTCTGCCCCGTGTGTGACAGTGTCTCGTCTTTGACGAGAAGAGAGGGGGGCCGCCGGGGAGCAGCCACTCGTGAGTCACTGTGACAGAGAGAGAACTTACTACAGACACGCTTCCTGCGCTACTCTGCATACTGGCTAGTTGGTAATGTGCCCCCTGAGGTGCCCCATGCCCTAATGTGCCATGTGCTATGTGCCCCGATGAGCCCCATAATGTGCCATGTGCCATAATGTGCCCTGATGTGCTATGTGCCCTGACGTGCCCCATGCCCTGATGTGCTATGTGCCCCATATTGTGCCCTGATGTGCCCCATAATGTGCCATGTGCCCTGACGTGCCCCGTGCCCTGACGTGCTTTGTGCCCTGATGTGCTATGTGCCCTGATGTGCCCCATAATGTGCCATGTGCCCTAACGTGCTATGTGCCCTGATGTGCTATGTGCCCTGACGTGCTATGTGCCCTGATGTGCTATGTGCCCTGACGTGCACCGTGCCCTGACGTGCACCGTGCCCTGGTGTGCTATGTGCCCTGATGTGCTATGTGCCCTGATGTGCTATGTGCCCTGACGTGCTATGTGCCCTGACGTGCCCCGTGCCCAGACGTGCTATGTGCCCTGATGTGCTATGTGCACTGACGTGCCCTGATGTGCTATATGCCCTGACGTGCTATGTGCCCCATAATGTGCCCTGATGTGCCCCATAATGTGCCATGTGCCCTGACGTGCCCCGTGCCCTGATGTGCTATATGCCCTGATGTGCCCTGTGCCCCATAATGTGCCCTGATGTGCCCCATAGTGTGCTATGTGCCCTGATGTGCTATATGCCCTGATGTGCCCTGTGCCCCATAATGTGCCCTGATGTGCCCCATAATGTGTCATGTGCCCTGATGTGCCATAATGTGCCCTGATGTGCCCCATAATGTGCCATGTGCCCTGATTTTTCCATAATGTGCCCTGATGTGCCCCGTGCCCTGATGTGCTATGTGCCCCATAATGTGCCATGTGCCCTGATGTGCCCCGTGCCCTGATGTGCCATGTGCCCCATAATGTGCCATGTGCCCTGGTGTGCCATGTGCCCTGATGTGCCCCATAATGTGCCATGTGCCCTGATTTTCCATAATGTGCCCTGATGTGCCCCGTTCCCTGATGTGCTATGTGCCCCGTACCCTGATGTGCCATGTGCCCCGATGTGCCATGTGCCCTGATGTGCCCCATAATGTGCCATGTGCCCTGATGTGCCCCGTGCCCTGATGTGCCATGTGCCCTGATGTTCCCCATAATGTGCCATGTGCCCTGATGTGCCATGTGGCCTGATGTGCCCCATAATGTGCCATGTGCCCTGATTTTTACATAATGTGCCCTGATGTGCTATGTGCCCCGTGCCCTGATGTGCCATGTGCCCCATAATGTGCCATGTGCCCTGATGTGCCCTGTGCCCTGATGTGCTATGTGCCCCGTGCCCTCATGTGCCCTGTGCCCTGATGTGCCATGTGCCCTGATGTGCCCCATAATGTGCCATGTGCCCTGATGTGCCCTGTGCCCTAATGTGCCATGTGCCCTTATGTGCCCTGATGTGCCCCATAATGTGCCATGTGCCCTGATGTGCCATAATGTGCCCTGATGTGCCATAATGTGCCCTGATGTGCTATGTGCCCTGATGTGCTATATGCCCTGATGTGCTATATGCCCTGATGTGCTATGTGCCCTGATGTGCTATATGCCCTGATGTGCTATGTGCTCCGTGCCCTGATGTACTGTGCCCTGATCTCCTATGCCCTGATGTGCCCCGTGACCTGATGTGCCTTGTGGCCCGGTGCCCTGATGTGCCTCAATGGCGTGTGCCCTGATGTGCTGTGTCCTGTTGTGCTGTGCCCTATACGCTGATGTGCTGGGCTCTGTACCCTGATGTATTGTGCCCTGATGTGCCCTATACGCTGATGTGCTGGGCTCTGTACCCTGATGTGCTGTGCCCTGTACCCTGATGTGGCCTGGTGTGCTGTACCCTGATATGCTGATATGCTGTGCACTGATGTGCCTTGTATCCTGATGTGCCTTGTGCCCTGATGTGGCCTCATGTACCGTACCCTGATGTGTTGTGCCCTGGGCCGGTCTGGATAAAGTCCAGGGCCACATTTTTTTCCGAGTCCAGCCCTGGCCCCCTCCTCCATATCACCACCATACCTGCCTCCCCTCCCCCCATATCACCACCATACCTGCACCCGCCCCCCCCCCATGACAACACCATGCCTGCACCCCCCTCCGGCCTAGTCACCACCATGCCTGCATCCCCCTCCGGCCTAGTCACCACCATGCCTGCACCCCCTCCGGCCTAGTCACCACCATGCCTGCACCCCCTCCGGCCTAGTCACCACCATGCCTGCACCCCCCAGGTCGCCATCATGCCTGCACCCCCAAATCACCACCCTGTCTCCACCCTTCCCCAAGTCAGCCTGTAACACCCCAAGTCACCATGCCTCCACCCACACACCTCTCTCCCCTTGTCACCACTCTTGAGGAGATGTAGCTAGAATGTAGCCAACACTCTATCTGCAGCCAACACTCCGCTGGAGACACCTGACGTAAGAGGTACTGTACTGGGAATGCCTGATGGAAGGAGGCACTCTGCTGGGGCACCTGATGCAAGGACAGACTCTGCTTTGGGCACCTGATGTAAGGACAGACTCTGCTGGGGGAACCTGATGGCATCTGGTGGAAGGCGACGTAGCAGGTGACACACTCAGTGGTCCCACTGATTCTGCATTATGGTGAGTTGAATGATTTCATTTTATATTACAATGTAATAATAGAAATAATACGAATCAATCATCCTGACACCATAACAACCATGGTGCCGGGATGATTGAAGTGCTAACACTAGGTGTTTGGAGTATCTTTATCTGCTGATTGTTAAACTTTCTAGAATACACATATTTTTATTGTGTAGGATCTGGGGCTGCTGTCCCGTCATTCCCCTCTCCCCCTTTCCCCTCCTCCTTTCCCCCTTTCCCCCTCTCCCCCTTTCCCCCTCTCCCCCTCTCCCCCTTTCCCTCTCCATCCCTCATTCATCTCAGACTCTAAGCACACCCTCTTGAGCCACGCCCACTATTTTGCGTAAACCACGCCCATTTTTCTATTCTCCTAAGCCATGCCTACAAACGAATGCCCCGCCCCCTAATTATTGTACGGCTCCGCCTACAGCCAAAAAAGTGTCCCACCTTTTTTTTTTGCAATGTTGGCAACTATGCCCTTCCTGACCAGGCCATTTTTTGCAAAACGACGCTGCGTTATTTTAACTGACAATTGCGTGGTCGTGTGATGCTGTATCCAAATAAAATTGATGTCCTTTTTCTCCCATAAATAGAGCTTTCTTTTGATGGTATTTGATCACCTCTGCGTTTTTTATTTTTTGCTCTATATACCAAAAAAAGAGCGACAATTTTGAAAAAAAAAAAACAATATTCTTTACTTTCTGCTATAAAACATATCCAATAAAAAAATGTAAAAAATCTAATTTCTTCATCAGTTTAGGCCAATATGTATTCTGCTACATATTTTTGGTAAACAAAATTTTCCCAAAAAGTGTATATTGATTGGTTTGCGCAAAAGTTATAGCATCTACAAAATAGGTGATATATTTATGGCATTTTTATTTTTTTTACTTGTAATGGCGGTGATTAGGGATGAGGTTCGAGTTCGAGTCGAACCCATGTTCGACTCGAACATTGCATGTTCGACCGTTCGTCGCACTACGAACGATATGTGCCGTTCGCGCAAATTCGCTGCGGCATCACAGCGCATTGCTGGCTGATGATTGGCCAAGCATGCACTATGACCCACATGCTTGGCCAATCACAGTGGCGTCTGTACAGAGAGCAGTAATTGGCCACAGCCAGGGCGGCTTTGGCCAATTATGGCTCGGGGGCTTTAGTACACGCCCCACACTATATAAGGCCGCCTGCACGTCAGCCCTGTGTAGTGTGTTCTGGCGTTGAGAGAGAGACATAGAGAGACAGTGTCATTTAATTTAAGTTAGATAGAGTAGGCAGGCGAGTCAGTTAGCTGCACTTACAGTGTATTGTGTATATATATATATATATATATATATATATATATACTGTATTCCGTTTAGCTAGATCCGTTCCTGTTATTCTCTTCCTACTGACAGGCAGGTGTTTTTACAGTATTTACAGCTACCTGAAGAAAATTGCTGGTGTTCTTCTGATCCTATTAGTCCTATTAGCTACAGTATTTACAGTTAGTGTAGTGCGTCCTCTGTACAGTGTGCACCTAAATCTACCTGAAGACAATTGCTGTTGTTCTGCTCCTATTAATACCACAGGAAAACAGCTACAGTATTTACAGTTAGTGTACTGTGTCCTCTGCAAAGTGTGCACCTAAAGCAACCTGAATAAAATTGGTGGTGTTCTTCTGATCCTATTAATGCCGCAGGCAGGCAGCTAGATCCGTTCCTGTTATTCTCTTCCTACTGACAGGCAGGCAGGTGTTTTTACAGTATTTACAGCTACCTGAAGAAAATTGCTGGTGTTCTTCTGATCCTATTAGTCCTATTAGCTACAGTATTTACAGTTAGTGTAGTGCGTCCTCTGCACAGTGTGCACCTAAAGTTACCTGAAGACAATTGCTGTTGTTCTTCTGATCCTATTAGTACCGCAGGCAGCTGCAGTATTTACAAGTTAGTGTAGTGCGTCCTCTGCACAGTGTGCACCTAAAGCTACCTGAAGAAAATAGGTGGTGTTCTTCTGATCCTATTAGTACCACAGGCAGCTGCAGTATTTACAAGTTAGTGTAGTGCGTCCTCTGCACAGTGTGCACCTAAAGCTACCTGAAGAAAATTGGTGGTTTTCTTCTGATCCTATTAGTACTGCAAGCAGCTGCAGTATTTACAAGTTAGTGTACTGCGTCCTCTGCACAGTGTGCACTTAAAGCTACCCGAAGAAAATTGGTGGTGTTCTTCTGATCCTATTAGTACCGCAGGCCGCTGCAGTATTTACAAGTTAGTGTAGTGCGTCCTCTACACAGTGTGCACCTAAAGCTACCTGAAGAAAATTGGTGGTGTTCTTCTGATCCTATTAGTACCACAGGCAGGCAGCTACAGTATTTACAGTTATTGTACTGTGTCCTCTGCACAGTGTGCACCTAAAGCTACCTGAAGACAATTGGTGGTGTTCTTCTGATCCTATGAATACCACAGGCAGGCAGCTACAGTATTTACAGTTAGTGTACTGTGTCCTCTGCACAGTGTGCACCTAAAGCTATCTGAAGACAATTGCTGTTGTTCTGCTCCTATTAATACCACAGGCAGGCAGCTACAGTATTTACAGTTAGTGTACTGTGTCCTCTGCAGTGTGCACCTAAAGCTACCTGAAGAAAATTGGTGGTGTTCTTCTGATTCTATTAATACCCCAGGCAGGCAGCTACAGTATTTACAGTTAGTGTACTGTGTCCTCTGCACAGTGTGCACCTAAAGCTACCTGAAAAAAATTGGCGGTGTTCTTCTGATCCTATTAGTATCGCAGGCAGCTGCAGTATTTACAAGTTAGTGTAGTGCGTCCTCTACACAGTGTGCACCTAAAGCTACCTGAAGAAAGTTGGTGGTGTTCTTCTGATCCTATTAATACCACAGGCAGGCAGCTATAGTATTTACAGTTAGTGTACTGTGTCCTCTGCACAGTGTGCACCTAAAGCTACCTGAAGTCAATTGGTGGTGTTCTTCTGATCCTATTAATAACACAGGCAGGCAGCTACAGTATTTACAGTTAGTGTACTGTGTCCTCTGCACAGTGTGCACCTAAAGCTACCTGAAAACAATTGCTGTTTTTCTGCTCCTATTAATACCACAGGCAGGCAGCTACAGTATTTACAGTTAGTGTACTGTGTCCTCTGCACAGTGTGCACCTAAAGCTACCTGAAGAAAATTGGTGGTGTTCTTCTGATCCTATTAATACCACAGGCAGGCAGCTACAGTATTTACAGTTAGTGTACTGTGTCCTCTGCACAGTGTGCACCTAAAGCTACCTGAATACAATTGGTGGTGTTCTTCTGATCCTATTAATACCACAGGCAGGTAGCTACAGTATTTACAGTTAGTGTACTGTGTCCTCTGCACAGTGTGCACCTAAAGCTACCTGAAGAAAATTGGTGGTGTTCTTCTGATCCTATTAATACCACAGGCAGGCAGCTACAGTATTTACCGTTAGTGTACTGCGTCCTCTTCACAGTGTGCACCTAAAGCTACCTGAAGACAATTGCTGTTCTGCTCCTATTAATACCACAGGCAGGCAGCTACAGTATTTACAGTTAGTGTACTGTGTCCTCTGCACAGTGTGCACCTAAAGCTTCTTGAAGACAATTGCTGTTGTTCTGCTCGTATTAATACCACAGACAGGCTGCTACAGTATTTACAGTTAGTGTACTGTGTCCTCTGCACAGTGTGCACCTAAAGCTACCTGAAGACAATTGGTGGTGTTCTTCTGCTCCTATTAATACCACAGGCAGGCAGTTACAGTATTTATGGTTAGTGTACTGTGTCCTCTGCACAGTGTGCACCTAAAGCTACCTGAAGACAATTGCTGGTGTTCTCATACCAATAATACTACAGGCAGGCAGTTCATTCTGCTAGCTGCAGTATCAGTATATATATATACATCCCAGCTTTGTGCAGCTACATCTCACTGCAGGCCATTAGTATGTCTGGAAGGCCAACAAGGAGAGGCAGACAAGGAGAGGCAGTCACAAGACAATAAAACAGGGCAAGCAGGCTCTGTGTCTAGAGGCAACAGTGCTGGTCATGGAGATGGTGCATCCTCATCAGCACGTGGCCGTGGGACACGTTTGTCCTTTTTTTTGGCAGCTGGCCGTGTTGAGCCGCAACATGAGGAAGACTTGGTAGAGTGGATGACCAAGCCCTCCTCATCCTCCTCATCCTCTCTCACCCAGGCTCAGGGTACTTTGTCTGGCAAAGCAGCTGCCAACGCGGCCTCTTTCCTCGGCTCAATGGCATCAGTCACTCCTTCCCTAGCCCCACCTTGTCCTCCCTGTTTGACCACAGTGTTGGGTACATGCTCCAGGAGGATGCCCAGCGTTTTGACGGCTCCGATGATGGTACCCAGCTAGAGGAAGGCAGTAACGTGAGCCCAGAGAGAGGGGGTGCCCAAGAAGGACAGCAATCTGGCAGTCATGTTCCCCCAGCTGCAGCATACTGCCAGCTTTGCTCCAGTGATGAGGAGGAAGGGGATGATGAGGTCACTGACTCCACGTGGGTGCCTGATAGGAGAGAGGAGGAGGAGGAGGCACATCACCAACGAGGCAGGATGCCCTCCAGGGGCCAGCTTAAGGACAGCACACCGACTGAATCACACCGCAGAGCTACGCATGTGCAGGGTGCTGCTGTCTCTGCGCGTTATTCCAAAAGTTCTTTGGTGTGGGCCTTTTGAGACGAGTGCATCAGATCCCACCGCTGCTATTTGCAACATATGTCTCAAGCGTATCTCGTGTGGCCAAAACATCACCAGCTGGGCACCACATGCTTGACCAAACATATGTCAACCTGCCATGCAGTTCGTTGGCAAGCGTACCTAAAAGACCCACACCAAGGAACAAAGAGGACCTCTCCTTGCTCCTCATCAGCTGGGATCACCAACCCCACTATACCTTCAGTCCTCTCTGAGACCTGCACTGAGAGGAATGAAGGTGTAGAATTAGGTGTGTCACAGCCAAGTACTTGGGGGCAATCTGTTATCGGTACACCGACGTCAGATTGTACCAGGCAAATTTCCCTGCCCCACCGCTTCACATGCTAGCTTGGCTAAATTGCTAGCACTTCAACTGCTGCCTTTTCAGTTGGTAGACTCTGCCCCCTTCCGTGAGTTTGTGGAATGTGCGGTTCCTTAGTGGCAGGTTCTCAAACGCCACTTTTTCTCATGAAAGGTGATTCCGGCTCTCTACCGGCATGTGGAAGGCAATGTCTTGGCCTCACTGGACAGGGCGGTCAGCGGTAAGGTGCATATTACCGCTGACTCATGGTCCAGCAGGCATGGACAGGGACGTTACCTATCTTTCACCGCGCACTGGGTGACTCTTCTGGCAGCTGGGAAGGATGCAGGACAGGGTGCAGTAGTGTTGGAGGTTGTTCCGCCACCACACCTCCAAAATTCTACTAGAGGTGATTCTGCCACACCTCTCTCCTCCACCCCCTCCTCTTCTTCTTCTTCCTCCATGGCCTCTTCCTGTGCTGATTTGTCCTTGGAACTAGCGGTGCTCCGTAGGCGTTCAAGGGGCTACGCAAGCATGCAGGCAAAAAGATGCCATGCGGTGCTTGAGCTGATGTGCTTGGGGGACAGGAGCCACACTGGGGCAGAGATTCTGTCAGCTCTGCAGGGGCAGGTTCAGAGGTGGTTGACACCACACTAGCATAAGGCAGGTATGGTGGTTTGCGACAATGGCACCAAACTCCTCTCCGCCCTCCGACAGGGACAACTGACCCATGTGCCCTGTTTGGCTCACGTCCTTAACTTGGTAGTGCAGCGGTTCTTGGGCAGGTACCCGGACTTACAGGATGTCCTGAGGCAGGCCAGGAAAGTCTGTGTGCATTTCCGCAGGTCATATAATGCCAGTGCTCGGCTGGCTGACCTCCAAAAGGAATTTAACCTGCCCAAGAACCGCCTAATCTGTGACATGCCCACCAGGTGGAACTCAACGTTGGCATTGCTGCAGCAGATGCACACGCAGCAGAGGGCCATCAATGAGTACCTATGCGACTATGGCACCAGGACAGGGTCAGGGGACCTTTTTTTTTCCCCCACGCCAGTGGGCTATGATCAGGGATGCATGCACTGTCCTGTCACCATTTGAGGAGGCCATGAAGATGGTGAGCAGTGACAGTGCATGCATCAGTACCTCTTGTCCACCTGTTGGAGCACACACTGCATGGAATAATGGACAGGGCACTTGAGGCAGAACAGAGGGAGGAAGAGGAGGACTTCCATACCTCTCAAGGCCCCCTTTATCCAGACAGTGTTCCTGCGTGCCCACGAACCACACAGGAAGAGGAGGAGGAGTAGGAGGATTGTGTCAGCATGGAGGTGGAGCCTGGCACTCAGCATCAGCAGCAGTCTTTAAGAGATCATTTACAGTCCCAAGAAACCCATGGACTTGTACTTGGCTGGGAGGAGGTGGCTGCGGATCATGTCGTCCTTAGTGACCCAGAGGACTCCGGACCGAATGCCTCAGCAAACCTACGCTGCATGGCCTCCCTGATCCTGCAAAGCCTGTGGAAGGATCCTCGTATTCGTGGTATCAAGGAGAGGGATCAATACTGGCTGGCAACCCTCCTTGATCCACGTTACAAGGGTAAGGTTGCGGACCTTATCTTGCTGTTGCAGCGGGAGCAGAGGATGAAACATCTTCAGGAGGCCTTGCAGAAAGGTCTGTGCAACGCGTTCCCAGAGACTGGGAGGTTACAAACTTCTGTTCCTGGACAACGTGTTGCTGAGGCTTCAGTCAGTCAAAGAAGGAGCGGTGGAGAAGGTGGCCGTCTGACCATTCAGACAATTTTTTTAGTCCGCAGCCCCAAGGTATGATCGGTTCCAGCAACCATTGCCAACGTCTGTTTTACATGGTGCAGGAATACCTAGGGGCAAGATCTGACTTGGACACCTTTCCCACTGAAAATCCTCTGGGTTACTGGGTCTTGAAGATGGATCACTGGCCAGAGCTTGCACAGTATGCAATTGAGCTACTGGCCAGTCCTGCATCCAGCGTTCTTTCGGAATGCGCATTCAGTGCTGCTGGAGGCTTTGTAACCGATCACAGGGTGCGCCTGTCCACCGACTCGATCAATTGACTGACCTTCATAAAAATGAATCAGTCTTGGATCACCACCAGCTACCAGGCACCTGATGCTGATGTAACCAAATAATTTTTTTTGAAATGTCAGATCCCTTCAAAACTGCCTATGCTGATGCTGAGTGACTATCCTGTTATGCTGAATGATTATCCTCTTCCTCCTCAATGATCATGCTGATAGCTTGTAAGAACATTTTTGGTTCTGGGCGCCGCCACCAGTGGCTAAGGCCCAATTTTTCAGCCCCTGTTTAAAAGGGGCATGTAATTACAAATTTTGATGCAACATTTTGCAGGAGGATTCGTTGCTGCGCTCAACTAGAGTATCTGTGAGGGGTTGCAGTGTTGTGGCACCAGTGCCTAAGGCCCAATTTTTCAGCCCCTGTTTAACAGGGGCGTGTAATTATAATTTTTTATGCAATACTTTGGGCTCATTCCTGCGCTCCAACTAGAGTATCTGTGAGGAGTTGCAGTGTTGTGGCACCAGCACCCGTGCCCAAGGCCCAATTTTTCTGCCCCTGTTCAACAGGGACATGTAATTAGAATTCTTGATCTAATATTTCACAGCAGGGCCCATTCCTGCGCCCACCAAGAGTAACTGTGAAGGCTTACAGTGTTGCAGCAACACCACCACCACCACCAAAGGCCCAATTTTTCTGCCCCGTGTTCAACAATGGCATGTAATTACAATTCTAGATCTAATATTTCACAGCAGGGCCCATTCCTGCGCCCACCAAGAGTAACTGTGAGGGCTTACAATGTTGTGGCAACACCAACACCTAAGGCCCCAATTTCTACAGAGTATATAGGGCAGGCCCCTACTTTCAAACATTCAACTTACAACCGACTCCTACTTGCAAACGGAAGGAGACAACAGGAAGTGAGATGAAATCTACCCCTAGGAAGGGAAATTCTCTCCTGTAAGAGTTAATATGGGAAAAATGTCTCTACTCTCCATTGATGCTTTATCACCAGTCATTGTTTCACTAAAACCCCCAAATTTTCAAAAAACATTTGTCAGATGACAGAAAGTGAGGTGAAATCTTCTGAAAAAGTGCACAGACAGCAAAACAAATGTTACAGGGGTGATAACCCTTCCCTATGTTTCCAAAAAGCTTAAAAATAGATTTTTTGGCTGGAGCTACACTTTAAAAATGTACCAGTTCAAAATTACAAACAGATTCTACTTAACAACAAACCTACAGTCCCTGTCTTGTTTGCACCGCCTGTATACTGCTGTTCAGAGTATATAGGGCCTTGGGGCCCCACGCCTTTCCTTTTTTTAATTTGGGTGCGAGGTTCCCCTTAATATCCATACAAGACCCAAAGGGCCTGGTAATGAACTGGGAGGAGGGGTATACCCATGGCGTTTGTCTCACTGATTTTCATCCTTATTGCCAGGGCCGCAAGCAGTTTTAAATGACTTTTATTCCTTTAAAAATGTCATTTTGTGCAGGGACTGTTCTAAACACGGGAAACACGCGCCACTTTACAGGCATACTATAGACACCCCCCAGGTACGATATTTAAAGGAATATTTCACTTTTTTTTTTTCACTTTAAGCATCATTAAAATCACTGCTCTTGAAAAAACAGCCGATTTTAAAACTTTATTTGCATTGATACATGTCCCCTGGGGCAGGACCCGGGTCCCCAAACCCTTTTTAGGACAATACCATGCATACTAGCCTTTAAAATTAGCACTTTTGATTTTGAACGTTCGCGTCCCATAGACTTTAATGGGGTTCTAAAGTTTGCGCAAACTTTCGGTCCATTCGCAGGTTCTGGTGCGAACCGAACCGGGGGATGTTTGGCTCATCCCTAGCGGTGATTAGCGATTTTTAGCGGGACTGCGACATTGCGGCGGACAGATCGGATCACCTAACTGACAATTTTGACACATTTTTATTTATAAAAATATGCACTGACACTGTATAAATGACACTGGAAAGGAAGGGGTTAACATCAGGGGCGATTAAAGGGTTACGTGTGTTCTCCGTTTGTGCTTTCTTACTGTGGGGGGTGGGATCACTGCATGGCCACTGATCTGTGTTCCTGATTAGCAGTGTAGATCAGTGTAGATCAGCGTAGATGCCTAAAAGCATGTCAGTCTGCCTTGTTTACATCGGCAGGCCGTTGTTTTATCTCTGTGGGGAACTACTGTGAGTGGCCAGCGGACATAGCGTCCGCCGGGCCCGCTGATTAGCTCCCCGTGACCAATCAGCACGCAATCACGCCTCTCTCTCTCTCTCTGTGTATCTGTGTATGTGTGTATATATATATATATATATATATATATATATATATATATATATATATATATATATATAGAGAGAGAGAGAGAGAGAGAGAGAGAGAGAGAGAGAGAGAGAGAGAGAGAGAGAGAGAGAGAGAGCGAGTACCTACAGGTAAAAATAGTTATCTGTGCACATAATCGGATGTGTCTAAAAAAAAAACCTAGACAAGAAGTGAGGCTAGAGGCGTAACTTGGACAAAATGCAGTGAGCACAACTTATTTTGAGATTTTGCCTCGCTTTCTGTCACTTTGATACCTAGACAAGAAGTGAGGATTGAGGTGTAATTGGGACATACAGTAAAAAACCTGGCAGAGGTCCTAACCTTCCCCAGAATATTTTTGTTCCTGTCTGTTTCCATTGGAGAGTTTTCCCATGACATTTTGTTTCTGTTACACCCTATCATCAGCACAGGACGTGCAGGGAAACTTCACCATTGGAGTCACAGACAGCAATAAAATCTTTTACAGTGGCTTTAACCACTTCAGCCCCGGACCATTTGGCTGCCCAAAGACCAGAGCGTTTTTTGCGATTTGGCACTGCGTCGTCTTAACTGACAATTGCGCGGTCGTGCGACATGGCTCCCAAACAAAATTGGCGTCCTTTTTTTCCCACAAATAGAGCTTTCTTTTGGTGGTATTTGATTACCTCTGCGGTTTTCATTTTTTGCGCTATAAACAAAAAAAGCGTCAATTTTGAAAAAAACGCAATATTTTTTACTTTTTGCTATAATAAATATCCCCAAAAAATATATACATTTATACCATTCACATTTATACAGCGATCAGTGCGATTAAAAATGCACTGATTACTGTGTAAATGTGACTGGCAGTGAAGGGGTTAACCACTAGGGGCCGCTGCAGGGGTTAAGTGTGTCCTAGGGAGTGATTCTAACTGTAGGGGGGAGGGGCTACGTGTGACACGACATTGATCACCGCTCCCGATCACAGGGAGCTGTGATCAGTGTCAGTGTCACTAGGCAGAACGGGGAAATGCTGATGTAAACAAGCTCTTTCTATCCGTGAGTCGATCGCGGGTATCCCCACGGAAATCGAGTCCGCGGGACCCACGATCACACTCACGGAGCTCGCTGCAGGGGCGCGCACGCGACCACACGGTGGCAAATTTAAAGGGACGTACCTGTATGTCTATTTGCCTGTCAGTGCCATTCTGCCGACGTAAATGTTCGTGCGGCGGTCGGCAAGCAGTTAAATTCACATTTACAGAAAAAATGAAAAGGTGAACTAACCCTACGCCTTCCTCACTGCCCACGTTCCTGCTGCACTTACATCCGTGGGTAATATAGTTTCACTGTCCACACAACCCAGTGCAGCAAACCACAGTACCGCTGCATCGGGCTGTGTGGATGGTGAAACTTTATCCCCCATGGGGGTGAGTGCAGAGGGGATGCAGGCAGTTTAGAGGGTGTAGGGTGTTAGTTGACCTTTTCATTTTTTCTATAAACATGAACTTACACATCGATTTCTGTTGAACAGGGATGGCCACACACTGATCAAAACTGAGCTGGTCCCTGCTGAATCAGCCAAAATTTTGGTCAGAGACTGCCGGCCGCAGTGCCCCATTATCACTTCCCGGCTAACCTCCGTTAACCGGGAACCAAAAAACCCCTGGACCCAAATCAACGTTGGATCCCCACTCTTACTTTTTTAGCCATCTTTCTTCCCTTGCCCAGACCAACGCCCGCCGCCGCCACGACATCTTCTCTTCTTTCGCCTGTAAACAAAACAAAAACACCATACCCATACACAAACCCAAACACTAGTTCTGTAGGGAGGGTGGGCGGGAACTTTCCTAATCTTCTGTTGCCCCTCCTAGAGCGGGAACTTCTTTTAAATAGCCCCTCCCTTGATCCTCCCTCCCCCTCGGCTCCACAATATCTCCTTATCATTAACCCTTTTACTGCTACCACTGTCATGTGCGCCCTTTGCATACAACATTGCATGCTGTTGCTCCAGGCTTTCTTTAGCTTTGAATTATGACCATGTCTTGATTTTCTGTTGATCCTGCACTAGGAGTGGTGAAGCCCCCTAACTCCAACCAGAAGTCTTCCGCTTATATGACACAATTATCATTTTTCAGAAAAGCTGTATGATCCCAGAGCTAGCATCTCAGTGCAAGAAGTGCTGACCCTGGGTGATGCCTGAACAAAGGTGTGCCGACATTCTCGCGAGAAAAGCAGGTGAAAGCATTGTCAGAGTGAAAACTGTGATCTCTGTGGTGGATCCATTGATAAATTACACTTACTGATTAATTGGCATGCACTTGAACATGACTAAAAAAATCTAAGGTTAGGTCTGCATTAACACTTAGGTAGGTGCAAAATATGGATATGGAGGACATCTTAGATTCACAAAATTCAGTGCTGCATTTACAGAGCATTTATGTTTAATTACTATAAACATCATAAACTGGTTAATGGAAATGAGAGGTTATTGAAAGAGAACAAATATGATAGTATATTACATGAGAAAATCTCTACGTCTTTATATTTTTTCTTACCGTTTGATAATATTTCCTGACAGTTTTAGACTTGTTTGCATATTCCGATTATACACACAGATAAAGTTAAAGCTGATATTATTTGTTGTGATGATGGGTTTATTCAGGATTCCAATGTAAATAGTGTTTGAAATATAGATATTGGAGTCATCGTCCTGTGGATAGAGGCCAATATTTAGCAGTGGAAAAATAGCTTAGCTTTGAAATATAGAGGAATTAATTGCTAAGCTCACCTCCCTCGGTTCACACTGCCGCAACTTCAAAATTGTGCAAATTTGAATCTGACACCCCTTTAAGACTTCATCGCGGCTTGCATACAACTTCTTTAACATCAGTCAATGCAAGTTGTGCTGAAGCCGCACCAAAAGTAATGCAGGAAACTTTTTCTAAGTGAGAGCGACTTGAGTCGCACCGATTTGAACAGTTTCATTGCCGTTAATGGAGTGCAACTTGTCATGCAACTTTGAACTCTCAAGTTATATGTCAAGTTGTGGCAGTGTGAACCAGGGCTGAATCCCGTGGAAATGAAGCCTGTCAATCAGTGAGCCTAACAATTGACAAGCTTCCCATAGCTATAAGGATGCAGCCTGCATCCAGGGTCATTCACTTACATGTGATTGCTGTATTAAAGATTACATGCAAGTGGTTGTGATTAGCTGTGAGATCCAGCAGCCTTCTATTGATTTCAATGGGGCTGCCTCTCGCAGCTAATCCTGGGAACCCCTTGCTGGGGTTCTCACATCTAATCGCAGTGTGGGTGCATTCGCAAATGTGAGTGCTCCCTAAGCCCCCCGTTCACATCAGTATGTTTTCTCCTGCGTTTATTATCATGCTGCACTGCACATCAATGCAAATGACATTATCCTTTTTGGTGTGCCCACTCACATCAATGCAGCGCAGCTGAAGCACATTTTTGAAAAGGTGCAGACGCTTCTTTGGTAGAGTGTTTTGCCACATAGACTTCAATGTACATGTATTTTTAGGGTAGGTTCATATCTATAAGGGTTTTAGTGCATTTGCAGATCTGCACAAACACACTACAATCCATTTAACATTTTATCCTATGGTCCCATTCACATTTTTTGCAGTTTCCTGCATTGCGTTTTTTGGAAAGATGCAGGAACTTTTCTTACATGCAAAACGGTGCATTTTTTGTTCCATTGACTCAAAAAAAGCATATATGTGTTTTTAAATTGCTTTCGGTAGGGTTTTTGTGTTTAACAAACAGTCTTCTCCTCCTACCAAAAAATGCAGGAAGCATGAAAACGCATCAAAAGCGCGTGAAAAATACACCACAAAAACGCATTTAGAAAAGCATAAACCTTACATGCATAGATTTAAACCTAGCCTTAGTGAGTTCTTGGCAGAGTTTTTCTGTATAAAATCCAACCTTCTCCAACTGCATCAGCATGAAAAAATGCATCAAAAATGCACAATGCCATACTAAAACAACGCATTGAAAATGGCATCATGCTGCAGCAACACTATTGTTAACCTTGACTAGACGGAAAGTGTACTGCGTATGCATGGCCTGGGAGATCTTTTGTAAAGAACCGTGTAGCACTCAGTGGCCCCAAAGATAAAACCTCCATGGATCATAGATTGGCAAGTGGAAAACTTAGGGGGCTTTCTCGGGGAGAGGGGTCTTCTCTAAATGCCTATCGCTATGATGTCTATAAAAGAAATGTGGTTGTCACCTTGACAGGAAGATAAACATTGATAAAGATTTTTTTCAAAAGTTCCATATTTTCACCAGTCTGGATTTCTGTTTTAATTCCTGACAAGAAGTGACAAAAATATATATATATATCTCTAAAAAACAAAACAAAAACAAAGCTGTCAAGAGTCCCCTAGTTTTTCCCCAATCAGTCCTAAATAAAAAAAGTTTTCGACTGGAGTTAGGCTATCTCTTGAAAAAAGTGAAACAGATTGCTGAGTGTCGATTTTTCCAGAAAAGTAAGGAATACACACAAATCAAACACAGGAGCTGCTAAAACGAATGAATAAATAAATCAATATTGTGCTACCGTCACTGTGTTTCCACACCAATTGGATGCTGCTTGGGCCTGCAGAGAAGTCGCTGTCTGGCCATTGATGGAGTCTGGATATGGCATATTGCAGTTATTTGATGAGTCCCTCAGATGAATTGTGGAAGAGTCGAGACCAAGTGCTTGTAGCTCACATTTACTGACTCTGACTGTCATTGTACTGTATTCACAGGTGACCGTAGGGTGGAAATCAGAAAGTTCTGGGAAAGTTCGGCAAAAGAAGAAATATAAATCAATCAGTGGGCAATGTATACAAAAACTGTTCTTTTATAGATCTACATTGATCCTCATCTTACTAGTCACTACTACTTACAGACACTTTCAGCCATATGGCCCAGTGCCCTAATAAACAGAAATAAGCCCAACTGAACCCTTGTAATCTGTTACTGTGATGCAGCCAGGCTGTATATATAATAATAGATATGGGGATCCCTTTCCTTTATTTATACTTCAATACATTTTTTATTAAACAGCAATATATTATCCGTGTATGAAATATAATAATTCCAATGGTACCAGGGTACACATCTTGACATATGGTGTAAATGGAAAGTACAGATATGAGTACAGCAAATAGTCATGTAGAAGTATTTACTATATAACCCCAGCTGCCTCAAATATTATGAGCGATCAGACGGGGTTCCCTTTTTTTCTTTTTAATTGTTACAGCGAGAGGTAAATATCTTGTTCTGGCCGCACCTAGGAGAGTCAGACCTCAGTTCTCTCACACAATACACGGCTCTCCAGTGTCCCCTCCCCCCCTCCACTGCTCCAATCAACTGCATTCTGTCTGCCTGAGTGGCATTGTTTATATAAATCGTGTTCTGGGAGAAGGGCTGTCAGACCACTGGAGAGAGAACAATGCTTTGTGTGAGAGAGCTGTGGTCCAACTATCCTATAAACTGGCAGAACAGGTATTTTAACCTTTCCTGCAGCACTAAGCTGCAAAAAAAATAAAAAAAAAATAAGAGTCCCATGTTTATTACTGTATAAGCAGACTGACTGCATTACAGTAATAAATAGCGAGAGTTCAATTGGACTCAACGCCAACTTTCTATTCAACACTGGTAAAATATTCAACCCATTTTGATTTGAACCTGATTTTGAATAATTGCAAGCTCATCCCTACTGTCCATCCAGTTTTGAGATTTACACAGCTCTGTCACACTGTACAGACCTGTCTAGTGGGGCAGGAGACCCAATTTTTCTCTACTGTAGTTCACTAAAAGGTCCTCTGTCGGTCTTATAGCTGCACCATCTTTAATGTTATGCATTTTTAGGGTGTGCCCCCCAAGTCTATCTTTGTCTGTCTACTCTATTGTACGGGTCTTGACCAGATCCCTTGGGCTGGAGCACCCCATCCCCCCCACCATTATCTCTTATCAGTGTCCACCTGTGTTATAGGAGGAATCCTTTTTAGTTCTCCCACATAGAGGAGTGTATTTCTCCCATGGTTATGAGAAGTGGGATCTTTCATTCTATGAATAGTGTAGGACCCACTGATAATGGGGTACTTTGACACAGTAGTGGGCTTAAAAACTATGTGGCCATGTGGTGCGACCAAATCCCCATATTTTTTTACTTATTTGCTGAATATGTTCAGGTGTTTTAAATAGCCTTGCAGGAATTAAATGTCATTTTAGCCTACGTGCGCTGCAATCTTTTCCCCAATTACAGGTCCTGTCATTCCACCAATCTGTGACTGGACAATGAAAGAAAAAGCAGCCTGATGAGATCAGTTCTCTGTCACTCTGCTCTCTACTCCATTTAACATGTTCTTTTCCCTGCAACACAGCTGATTGGCTCCTTGTGCTGCATTTCCCTCTCCTATCTGACCTCTCCTATACAGGGAATAAAAAGGAGGCCGATACTGCCTCACATTCATGTACTTATACTGCTTTCATTTAAACAATACAGGTAAGGATGTATTTACCTCTTGTAGACCGGTCACTATACATTTATGGCTGGCCCGTTCACTTATAGAGAGGACTTAAGCAGGCCATAGATGGAGCAAATTTATTTCCTGCAACCAAAGTATTTTGCTTGATTCTCCCATCGACACAGTGCTGACAGGGGAATCCCTCCTGCTGAGCCATCAAATTCTCCTCGGAAGGGGAAAGCTGGGCGAAAACAGAGATTATTGGTAGTGGCTATAACAGCCGCTTGCACCCAACTCATGTATTTGACACAGACAGGTACATAAATCCGTCAGTGTCCTCCCCCCTTCCCCCACCACACTGACAGGCGGATGGCTGAGGAGTTTTGTAGTAGAGGTGGGTGGAGCCTGATGGGGAACTGAAAAGCTACTTCCTCAGGTTCTGCCCACCCAGTGACAATTCATTTCCCAAATATTTAGGTAATGACATCACCTATATTCCTGTTTACATTTAGCTTTCAGCTGGGGAATCTCCTGGTGGACAGCTAAATGAGACTGGGGATACAGCTCTGTGCAGGAATCTGTCACATACAGTGCCTTGAAAAAGTATTCATACCCCTTGACATTTTCCACATTTTGTCATGTTACAACCAAAAACGTAAATGTATTCTATTGGGATTTTATGCGATAGACCAACACAAAGTATCACGTAATTGTAAAGAGGAAGGAAAATGATAAAAGGTCTTCAACATTTTTTACAAATAAATATGTGAAAAGTGTGGCGTGTGTTTGTATTCAGCCCCCCCCCAGAGTCAATACTTTGTAGAACCACCTTTCACTGCAATTATAGCTGCAAGTTTTTTGGGTATGTCTCTACTAGCTTTGCACATCTAGAGAGTGACATTTTTCCCATTCTTTTTTGCAAAATAGCTCAAGCTCTGTCAGATTGGATGGAAAGCGTCTGTGAACAGCAATTTTCAAGTCTTGCCACAGATTCTCAATTGGATTTAGGTCTGGACTTGGACTGGGCAATTCAAACACATGAATATGCTTTGATCTAAACCATTCCATTGTAGCTCTGGCTGTATGTTTATGGTCATTGTCCTGCTGGAAGGTGAACCTTTTCCCCCAATCTCAAGTCTTTTGCAGACTCTAACAGGTTGTCTTCTAAGATTGCCCTGTATTTGGCTCTGTTCATCTTCCCATCAACTCTGACCATCTTCCTTGTCCCTGCTGAAGAAAAGCATCCCCACAACATGATGCTGCCACCACCATGTTTCACGGTGGGCAGGGCAAGCCCAAGACATTGTGCTGCCTGGGCCCAAGAATAAAATGCTGGCCCCCCCCCCCAAAAAAAAAATTCACGCCCACCAAAAAGCCCCCACATTCATTATTTTATATCAAGATAATGAAAACTAAGATTAAATTTATCAGAAAATCAGATTTACATGCAACAGCACCTTGTTCATATGGAAAATTATATCACAAACCATTACGTTCAAATCCAAACCTTTTTTTGTTTAAAGCACAAAAAAAAAACCGCAGAGGTGTGATCCAATACCACCAAAAGAAAGCTCTATTTGTAGGAAAAAAAGGATGTAAATTTTGTTTGGGTACAGCGTTGCACGACCGCGCAATTGTCAGTTGAACCTCCCAACTAAAAGGTTGTTGCACTTGAAGTTAATTTGTATTGCAGTTATTTGTAGAGGAGTTTCCACCATCCCTGCTAAGTTTCATTTCTTATGTCTTGTTCTCAGTTTGAATTAGATGTGAAGTTGCGTATCACAGAGACCGGTATTGTGGTAATATTGAAGTTTATTGAGATTTCCATACATTAGAGGGTTCCACCATTATTGTTAAGTTATCGATTAGTAAGTTAGCGCTGCACTTTTCTTTTTTTTGTGGTGTGCGAACATGTTAGTGCTTAGCGGCAGGCCTTTTACTGACACTTTTTTATTTACTTCCAGTAGTTTATTGTAAATAGTAGTGTGGTGATTACCTATTATTATACTAAAGATTAACATGTGGAATTAATAAACATCAATGGATTTTAGTTGTGCCCCACCAGGCTGCTGATTGGTACTGATTGGCAGCACTGATAGGTGGCACTGATTGGCATTAATCGGCAGCACTGATGGGCACTGATAGGCAGCAATGATGGGCACTAATTGGCAGTACTGATGGGCACTGATTGGCAGAACTGATTGGCATTGATAGTCAGCACTGATGGACACTGATAGGCAGCACTGATTTGCACTGATAGGTGACACTGATTGGCATTGATAGGCTGCACTGATGGGCACTGATAGGTGGCACTGATTGGCATTGATAGGCAGCACTGTTTGGCATTGATAGGCAGCACTGATAGGTGGCACTGATTGGCATTGATAGGCGGCACTGATGGGCACCGATAGGTAGCACTGATTGGCATTGATAGGCGGCACTGATAGGTGGCACTGATTGACATTGATAGACAGCACTGATTGGCACTGATGGGCAGCACTGATAGGTGACACTGATGGGCAGCACTGATAGGTGGCATTAATAGGTGGCACTGATGGGCACTGATAAGTGGCACTGGCATTGATAGGCAGCACTAATGGTTGGCACTGATTGGCATTGATAGACAGCACTGATTGGCAATGATGGGCAGCACTGATAGGTGGCACTAATGGGTAGCACTGATAGGTGGCATTGATAGGTGGCACTGATGGGCACTGATGGGTGGCACTAATTGGCACTGACAGCGGAGAGGGGGAGTTTCACATTGAGCAGATCATAAGGCTTGCCGGAGCCCCTCAGTGTGTGACACTGTCATCTAATGTAACTGCATTGAGGGAGAGAGATCAGCTGTCACAAGTCAGTGGTGATGTCGAGGGTGGGCAGAGCCACGGGACTGAGCAGCTATCAAACACCGGTCAATCATCGGGCTGTTTAAGAAAGGGGCGGAGCCACATAAATGTAGCAGCCCGCCCAGACCACATCCCATTGGCTGGTGTTTGATAGCTGTTCGGTCCCGCCTACTCCCGACATCACTGCTGAGTTGTGACAGCTGATCTCTCTCCCTCAATGCAGTTACATTATCTGACAGTGTCACACACTCAGCGGCTCTTACAAGCCCCACAATCTGCTCAGCGTGGGCTGCACACTCCTTGGATGCCTATTACAGCCTCCCAGTGGGCAGATATTGGAAGACAGCCCGGTGACTAGAATGTGGCAGTGGGTACTTCTGACAACTTTTCACTGCACGCTCTGGCCTGCTGCCGCCCCTCTTAAAGTGCCGCCTGGGACAATGGTCCCACTGGGTCTCATGTTTGGACCGGCCCTAACGGTGGGGATGGTGTGTTCAGGGTGTTAGTTTTCCGCTACACATAGCATTTTCTTTTAGGCCAAAAAGTTCAATTTTGGTCTCATCTGACTAGAGCACCTTCTTCCACGTTTGCTGTGTCCCCCACATAGCTTCTTGCAGACTGCAAATGGGACATTTTTAATGCTTTTCTTTCAACAATGGCTTTCTTCTTGCCACTCTTCCATAAAGGCCAGATTTGTGGAGTGTACGACTAATAGTTGTCCTGTGCTGCTTCTCTGAATAATGTTCTCCTTGCCTGGCCTGTCAGTTTAGATGGACGGCCATGTCTTGGTAGGTTTACAGTTTTGCAATACTCTTTCCATTTTTGGATGATTGATTGAACAGTACTCCGTGAGATGTTCAAAGCTTGGCATACTTTTTTATAACCTAACCCCGCTTTAAACTTCTCCACAACGTTAACCCTGACCTGTCTGGTGTGTTCCTTGTCCTTCATGATGCAGTTTGTTCACTAAGGTTCTCTAACAAACCTCTGAGGGTTTCACAGAACAGCTGTATTTATACTGAGAATAAATTACACACTCTATTTACTAATAAGGTGACTTCTGAAGGCAATTGGTTCCACTAGATTTTAGTTAGGGATATCAGAGTAAAGGGGGCTGAATACAAATGCACGCCACACTTTTCAGGAATTTATTTGTAAACAAATTTGAAAACCATTTACAATTTTCCTTCCACTTCACAATTATGTTCCACTTTGTGTTGGTCTATCACATAAAATCCCAATAAAATATATTTACATTTTTGGTTGTAACATGATAAAATGTGGAAAATGTCAAGGGGTATGAATACTTTTTCAAGGCACTGTACATGACTGTTTCATAGCACAGGCACCACCGACTATGGTACTGGTATGCCTCTGTAGAGTTGGTCCTAATTACCACCAGTTTCCTCATTTTAGAACTGGCGGTCATTCTCTAGGAATTGGTCACTGCCATAGTGACAGGTTCTTAAAATGGCGATAGTGAGAACTACCTGAATTTGCATCAGAAATCGGTAATGTTACCAACACCGACGCAAATACTTACCTGAATTTGGCGCAAGTAGTTCTGAAGGAAAATACTGCCGGAAATGTGTCATTAGGGCTATTTTGAATCCCCCAGTATCGGTCTCAAAAATATGATCTAAAATGAATTTGGATACAGTGTTGCATAAATGAGTAATTGTCAGTCAAAGTATCACAGTGCCGAAAACTGAAAAATGGGCAGGTAATTAAGGGGGTGAAACACGCCAGTCCTGAAATGGTTAAACATTACTGGCTTGTTATTGTGTGTATTTTACATCTGCATGGAGTTTAGCTTTAAAGTGGATGCAAACCCAATTACTAAATTTTCATGTAATTTCAAAAGCCATTTTTAATATTCTCATATCTGCAGCTTTTATTTAAATAACACCTGGTGCTCCTGCCATAAAAGTCCTGGTTCAGGCACTGCTGGTCATAGAGTGACAACAGTAGTGATGCTGCATTGTCACCCTGTCACGTGGGCTACTGATAGAAATTACAAGGGGCGCTTCAACACGCATTATGAAGGCACAGACCACTGTTGTCACCATAAGGAAAGCCACCCTGTAAAATGCTGTCATCCCTGGAGTACATGCATATAGAAATAAATTGCCTACAAAGAGGCTGCAGAAGATGAGCATCACTGGGATGCAACAAGAATGAAAAAAGGTGAAAACAAATATTTTTTTTAAAATGCCAATTATTAAGGATGCACCGGGGTTGATTTACTAAAACTGGAGAGTGCAAAATCTGGTGTAGCTGTGCAGGGTAGCCAATCAGCTTCTAACTTCAGCTTGTTCAATTAGGCTTTGACAATATAAGGTGGAAGCTGATTGGTTTCTATGCAGAGCTGCACCAGATTTTACACTCTCCTGTTTTAGTAAATCAACTGTGCTTTAGCAAACTAAATGTCATTGTTAGGGAGAATGTCATTGACTTAAATGGGATGTTCTAATTTTTTAATGTTAAATAGAACAGCCTAATGTAAATAATCCTACCAATATATAAGAGCGTTTTAATGTATGCCCAGCCATATTTTCTCATAAACGAATTCTGCTTTATTATTTGCAGTGCCACAAAAGAGTTGTGCTTTCCTGGTCCTTCTCACATTACAAGTCCATGACTTGTTGAAAACAATGCTTTCCCTGTGTAGCTGATATCCTAATCCACAGTTAAGGGTTCTATGGGCTGCCATTGCTGAACTAGCCTGATTAAAATGCTGGTTTCCTGGCTGTCATGTTGATGATTTGGCTTCAGTCAGTAACTAGGAACAGATATAGATATCAGGATCTCTGACTTTTCTCCAGTTGTAATTTCCTGCATGCTTGTTCCAGGTCAGAGATTCAGAAACCAGCACTTTGAAAATGATCACCAGTGTCAGTCCCCATAATATTCTCATGGCTGGTGTACTTTAATCAGCAAATAAAACTACTGATCCACTAAGAGCGCCATCTAATGACAAATCTACACATTTATCTACATATAATAAAATAACAAACACATGACAGAGCAAAGCATATACTGATAAAAACCCATAATATATGCCCACCAAGCACATACTGTACATTATCTCTAATGACCAAATTGGCATTGCAAAGGAAAGAAAATAAAGAAAGTCTTACTCAGATTTCTGTACACGGTGGTATTACATTCACATATTCCTAATGAGTTACAAACTTCATCTGTAGCACATTCCGGGTCACAGAAAGGAAAAGCTGAAGAAGACAAAGCAGAAAAATATCTTATAAATGACAAATCCTAAATGGTCAGACTCAGAAAGTTCACTCCGAACTGATATGAAAATACTTACTTGAGCAACAGGACTGCTTTTTATCGTGAAATAGGCCCTTTGGACAGCAGGGGCTGAACTCAGAGTTAGTGCAATCAATACCTGGAGTTGGGACACAGGTCAGAAGGGGATCACTACTACATGAACATCCACTGCCAAAATAACAGTCCCCAGAACACGAGGCAGACTCACAAAATGTCAGGCCCGCGTATGTAGCTGGGAAGAGAAGAAAAAGATGTCAGAAACCAGGAACTTTTGTAGTTAGTCAGTTTTCACATCAAGTCACATGACTAAAAAACATCTGCAATATCTTTAGAACTGCAAAAAGTATTTGTAAAACTGGCCATAAACTTTTGAAAGTAAAAAAAAACAAAAAAAACCCTTCTATTTAAAATGTGTATTATTCCCTTGGTGACGGCAATGACTTTATAGTCCTAATGTAAAATGCCCATTTACTATGAGAATGAAAGGAAAAGGGGGGAAAAACAGCTATAAGCCCCTTTTCCTCCTGGGATTGCGGCAGCGGGGTTGCTAGGATCACCTCAGGTTGAAAAAATGCGGGAAGGTTTCTGGATGGCCCCCGTTTACTGCAGAGGTCACCTGACTACTGTATGGTAGGGGGATCTGTGAGGAGAATTTCAGATAAAAAGGGGGTTCTGAGCCCCAGATTTCAGTCTCAGTAGCAGCAAGCTGTGGTGTTCAGGGAGTTTTCTCCTCAGAGCAAACAGCGCTACTTTTTTGGGCAAAGAGGATGTCCCTACTGCAGTGCCTAATAGAGAGGGCCGGAGAAGAAACGGGGGAAGAATGGATCTGGACAGGCCTGGACCTACCTCATTTAACGGGTCCCCCCCGGCGCGCCGGCAGCATGACTGGAAGCAAGGTGGGGGATGTGGATGAAAGAAGAGGATGCACTGCGAAAAGAGCGCTGCTCAGCAGAATGGCGGCACAAGAAGGGTCCGGAGCTCAGGAAGCTGAATCCAGGTTGCCGTGTCAAGCCCCTCAGGAAGAAGAGCAGCAGACAGTGGGCAGACCTATCCTGGTGGTCTGTGCCTCAAGGGACCCACAGGCAGGAGCTCCATATCCTGGACCAATGTCTGGTGAGTTGGCTCCACACCTGATTGAAGTTTTTTCTTCTGTTTTAGTTAAAACAGTTAGGGAATTACATGCAGTTAGGGAGGGTTTAGGTCCTGATTTGTTAGCACCAGTTGTATTGAATACAGCTCAGATTGGGTCAGTTACATCTGCTGGAGAGGAGACTGTGGCTGCAGTATGGGCGCCATCTAGTGGCTTTAATGCTAACAGTCAGGTTTCTTCTGTAGTTAATTCATAACCCTTTTCTTCAGCAGATACTAACATTTTAAATCATTGTAACATCCCTGAGACATGTAGAAAAGAAGCTCCAATTAGCCATCCGGCAGGGAATCCTTTTCTTAAAACGGAGTCACAAGTGAGTCTTCTCGTCATGGCCCCATGGTTACAGGAATCCCCAGACAGGCAGACAGCCCTTCTGCTGTTTAAAGGTTTTGATCCAGGTTTTTCTTTGCCTAAATTTGATGGTAATGGGTGTACGACACACACAAAAACCTGTACTCCCTGTACTACTTTGATCCGACTTTGATCCGACTTCAGCCCATTGACTATCATTGAAGTCGGATCAAAGTCGGATCGCCGTCTCGCATGATCCGACTTCGGCATGCGACTTGTGCTCAGATGATCTTGAGGGGGAACTCCGCGCCAAATTTTAAATAAAAATCCGGCATGGGTTCCCCCTCCAAGAGCATACCAGGCCCTTGGGTCTGGTATGGATCTTGAGGGGAACCCCCTACGCTGAAAAAACAGCGTGGGGGGTCCCCCAATCCATACCAGACCCTTATCCAAGCACGCAGTCCGGCCGGACAGGAATGGGGGTGGGGGACGAGCGGGCGCCCCACCCCCATCCTGAACCGTACCAGGCCGCATGCCCTCAACATGGGGGGGTTGGTGCCTTGGGGGAGGGGGGCGCGCTGCGGCCCCCCCACCCCAAAGCACCTTGTCCCCATGTTGATGAGGACAAGGGCCTCTTCCCGACAACCCTGGCCGTTGGTTGTCGGGGTCTGCGGGCGGAGGGCTTATCGGAATCCGGGAGCCCCCTTTAATAAGGGGGCCCCCAGATTCCGGCCCCCCACCCTATGTGAATGAGTATGGGGTACATCGTACCCCTACCCATTCACCTAGGGAAAAAGTGTCAATTAAAAAAAAAACACTACACAGATTTTTAAAGTATTTTATTAGACAGCTCCGGGGGGTCTTCTTCCGACTTCGGGGGTCTCTCCGGTTCTTCTCCGCGCTCTCCGGGTCTTCTGCCGGGCTCCTCCGCTATTTTCTGCTCTTTTGCCGCTCTTTTGCTATAGCGAAGGAGCCCGGTCTTCAATCTTCTGCCTTCTGCCCTCTTCTCCTGATGTTGACACGACGCTCTCTGGGGCTAGAATGCACTCTGAGCGCTCTGCTCTGACTTATATAGGTGGTGACCACGCCCCCCTATGCCGTCACAGTCCCTGGGCATGCTGGGACTGTGACATTTTAGGGGGCGTGGTCATCACCCGATGACCACGCCCCCTTATGTCATCATAGTCCCAGCATGCCCAGGGACTGTGACGGCATAAGGGGGCGGAGTCACCGCCTATATAAGTCAGAGCAGAGCGCACAGAGAGCATTCTAGCCGGAGAGAGCGTCGTGTCAACATCAGAAGAAGAGAAGAGGGCAGAAGATTGAAGACCGGGCTCCTCCGCTTTAGCAAAAGAACGGCAAAAGAGCAGAAGAGAGCGGAGGAGCCCGGCAGAAGACCCGGAGAGCGCGGAGAAGAACCGGAGAGACCCCCGAAGTCGGAAGAAGACCCCCGGAGCTGTCTAATAAAATACTTTAAAAATCTGTGTAGTGTTTTTTTTTTAATTGACACTTTTTCCCTAGGTGAATGGGTAGGGGTACGATGTACCCCATACTCATTCACATAGGGTGGGGGGCCGGGATCTGGGGGCCCCCTCGCAGACCCCGACAACCAACGGCCAGGGTTGTCGGGAAGAGGCCCTTGTCCTCATCAACATGGGGACAAGGTGCTTTGGGGGGGGGCCGCAAAGCGCCCCCTCTCCCAAGGCACTAACCCCCCATGTTGAGGGCATGCGGCCTGGTACGGTTCAGGAGGGGGGGTGCTCGCTCGTCCCCACCCCCATTCCTGTCCGGCCGGGCTGCGTGCTCGGATAAGGGTCTGGTATGGATTGGGTGGGGGGACCCCCACGCCGTTTTTTCGGCGTAGGGGGTTCCCCTCAAGGTCCATACCAGACCCAAGGGCCTGGTATGCTCCTGGAGGGGGAACCCATGCCGGTTTTTTATTTAAAATTTGGCGCAGAGTTCCCCCTAAAGATTCATACCAAACACAGTGGCGGGGATCCAAGTCGGATCCCCGTTCATTGAAAGTCGGAAACATGTCGCAGGGCAAAGTCGGATCCACAAGTCGTGTTGAAGTCGTGTTGCAAAGTCGCGTTGAAGTCGTGTTGCCCCTGTGTGAATCGAGCCTAAATCTACAGTAGGTTTAGAGAGGGTAGTAGAAGATAAAATCAATAGCGAAATTCGGTTAGGTAGAGTAGCAGGCCCTTTTAGGCCCCTTTCACACTTATACGACTTGTCCCACGATTTTGTACTGCAAAATCGTATGACAAGTCATTCTCCATGATTTTCAATGACTACCATTCATATTGGCACGACTTTAAGTCGTGCCGACTTCAAAGTAGTCCCTGCACTACTTTGGTCCAACTTCCATGCAAGTTGATGTTCATAGACCTCAATGTTAAACCCACAAGTAGCATGCAAATCGTACCTGAATAATATAGACACGATTTCAGTACGACTTTGTAAGCACAAGCTGAGAATGGTTAATGCCAAAGTTGTGGCAAAGTCGTACAAAGTAGTACTGCTCCCAAATCGCGGCAAATTCATGGCAAAATCGCGACCGTGGAATCGCGCGACTTTGTAGTCGCACAAGTGTGAAAGGGGCCTTAGGGATCCCCCTTTTCAAAACTTCAGGGTTTCCTGACTTTCCTTAGACTGTCAGCACAGGTAAATTTAGGCAGGCCTATGCTGCCAGCTAGGCCTGTCTGTTTTGATCTGGGGGCAGGGAGTGGTTAGTGTAGCAGTGGGAGTGACCACCTGTGCTCTAGTTTTGAGGCACCTTCCCTGCTTCCAGGGAGATTGTTCTGGAAGGGGGGGCAGGGCCTGGAACTGGAGTGGCAGGCAGCTCATATGGGAGTCCTGACCAATCCCCAACTGGTATTGGCAGGGGGCGGGCCTCCTATATAAGCTGAGGTAACATTCCACTGGGGGGGATTGTCGGCCGGGTGAAGTGGAGAATTAAATACTATACAGCAGCAGGAGGGGGGGGGGGGGTGAGCCGATTGCAGGAGGAGGCCCAGGGAGAACTGTGAGGGAACTTTGCCTTTACATGGTCATTGGCAATGTCCCTATCATTACACGGTCAATGATAAGGAACTCCTAGAGCAGAGGGGCAGGTGAAGCTTTCGGAACGTATGGTCCGGTCAAGTTCTCCATCAAGGACTCGGGGCAAAGAAAGGTCGATGAGTGTACCACAGTGGAGGGCTGGATGTGCCAGGAAGTCTGTGAGGGAACTTCACTTCTATACGTTCAGTAGTGAAGTCCTTATCATTACATGGTCAATGATGAGGAGTCCTGGATCAGAGGAGAGTCTGTGGGGAATTGTGTCAAATCGATGTGGCCTGAGGGCACAGGATTTGCAAGCTGGGCTAGCTGGGAACAGTAGTCCACCACTCAACATGTGCTTTTAAACTACTAGGCCTCCAGGGAGAGGTGCTGCAGGCCTCTGGCCTAGTAGCAGCGAGCAGCCAGAGCCAGCTAGAGGAGCTATTCAGAGGGGGTCCTTCTTGCTTCCAGAAGAAGATGTGACATTACTTTATATTGACAATTACAGGATAAGTTTGTGCTGGTGGAGAGGATTTCTCGGAACATCACCCTTACACGGTCAAGAGTGATGTCCTCATCCTTACACAGTAATGGGTGCGGAGATTCTGGAAGCAACTGTCTGCGGGAGTTAGAGGCTCTGATGAAGAAGGGACACCTTCGAAATGCGTTAGCCAGCAGCAGTCCGTACGTCCTCTTCCTAGGACCTGGAAAAACTGCTACCACTGGACCAATCGTTCCTGTGCCTGTATACAATGCGATTTTTTTTCTCCTACCTTTGTGAGTAGATTTTAATCTTGGTTTTAACTAATAAATCTATCAAGGATAATGCACTAGGCTGGTGCGCTCTCTCTCTCTTTTTTATCATGTCTGCGGGAGTTACGCAGAGGAGGAGCAATAGTCTGCATGGTAATGCAGGAGGAAGATTATAGCTATCAAAACATGCACATAATTTCTTCAGGCTCTAACTATGTGCTAATCTGTAAAATCTACAAAAAATATGATGGTGAAATGAGTTATTCTATGGGCACCCCATATACCCTTTGCCACCACCAAGTTGTACCCCCCAATAAACAAAAACAAAACCAGCAAAAGACTGTTCATTGACTCTGCAAGTGATAAATGGGGGTCTGGCAGCGGGGCGAATTGGTGGATGTTTTTTACTAGTGGCAACTACACCGCTACCCCTGCCTATGGGCTGCTTTTAATCTTGTTGTTATTTTGAGGCTTTTGCTTCTTTCCTAGAATGGGTAGTTTCCTAAGTAGTTAGTTGTTCATTCCTTAATACATTATTTTGACGATTTTCTTTTCCTAGGCCCCCCTAATACTAAAGTCTGTATGGATTTACTTGAAGCAATGTGTCCTTCGCGCTACTATTGAGTAAATGCAGTAAATGTGCTTAAAATATAATAAAAATATATAATATATGTGTTGATGTCAATTAGGATAGCAGCAAAATCTAAAATGTGTTCACACTACACCAATATGAGATATAAAATAAAAGTGATCTTGCGCAATCCCATCATTTCACACATAATAAAGTGACTTATACATAAATAAAGTGCCTAATGCTGGATGACATCTCAATAAATAAATAAAGAATAAATATATAGATAAAAGGTGCTCTCTATTCGTGCCATAAAAGTGAAACATCAAAAAAAAAATTAGTACAGAATTTAATTTAAGTAGTAAAAACTGCATAAAGTGACTTAGTGAGTGATGAGATAATGAAGTATTGAATAATGAAATAAGCTAGTCAAAGTTCATATAAATCTTCATAGATGATCTACTGTTAATATCAGTCTCTCAGAACTCTCACCTTCATGTGTATAAAAACAAGCGTTGTGTATTGGCATCAAGTGATGGATTAGTGGGGCGTGGCCTGGCTATGGAGGAGTGAGGACATGTCTCACCTCAGCTCCTCGTCCAACGCTACATTTC
Organism: Lithobates clamitans; assembly: GCA_037952925.1. Lineage (NCBI taxonomy): Eukaryota > Metazoa > Chordata > Amphibia > Anura > Ranidae > Lithobates > Lithobates clamitans. Next base: position 234,083 of record JBBGZY010000351.1, on the reverse strand, counting down.
GCACCGAACAAAGGGGAAAGTTTGACTCCGGAACACCGGAGATTATGTCTCAGGGACGGAGAGCGCTGTCCCAGCACTCGAGAACCAAGGGGTCCTGGCAGGGGCAGCTAGAAACATACTTCGGCCTGAACAGCGGGCCGGGACACGAGGCCTCCAAGATGGCGCCGGCCCCGACGCCAAAAGCTACAAAGGCTGCAAAAGCTGCACAGAAGATACAAGCCCAACAGCAACAACAGCAGCAGCAAGACTCCCAGATCCCCTCTCCGAAGCTGGTGAGTAACACAGCCCCTCCACTCTCTCCGGGATCCTCTGCCTCCCATGACCAGGACCCTGACATGGCTGATTTCTTAGGGGAAGGTGATATAAAGCGCCATATTTGGTCCCTCCCCACCAGGGACGACTTGGAGAGATTCACTGCCAGAGTGGAGAAAGCTTTCAGGCAGGACATAGCCCAGCTTAAGGCTGGCACTAACCACCTGGGGGCTAGGGTGGAAACTGTATAGCAGAGGATGGATGAAGTGTTGCCTGCTATCACAGCGTTACAAGACAGATGCAGCCCTCCAAGACCAGAAAATTGAAGCATTGCTATGCCAATTAGATGATTTTGAAAACCGCAGCAGGAGAGTGAACATTCGATTATGCGGTCTGCCAGAAGCTACAGCTCCTAAGGACATTGTGCCCACACTGGAAGATATATTCAGAGAAATACTAGGTCTGCCTGTCACGGCTCCGATTGAAATCGACCGTGCTCACAGGGCCCTTAGACCACCCTCCCAAGACGCAGATAATCCGAGAGATGTCATCTGCAAGCTACATAAATATACCTTGAAAGATAGGATTATGCAGAAGATGCGTGGGAAGCAATACTTTGACTTCGATGGTGCACACCTGTATTTTTACCAGGACATTCCAAGACGCACTCTTATGCAACGCAGAGCTTTAAGACCCCTACTGGAAGCTCTTCAGAAAGCAGGTTTGCCTTATCGGTGGGGATTTCCTTTCTACCTGCAAGCATCTAAAGCTGGGAAAAGCGTCACGCTTCGTACTAATGATGACCTTCCTTTTTTCTTGGAGACTTTGGGACTTGAACCGGTGGATTTTCCAGATTGGAGAGGCCCACAAGACCATCCACATATGCAGCTTCCTCAACCTTTGCTCCCAGTAAACCACAGGAGCCGCAGACGGGAACGCAGACGCCCCACGTCTTCCTCCCCTATGGATCCGGTTTCACCTCGGCATTAGCTGGAAACACCTTACCGCTGATTAGATGTCTACACTTCTGTGAGCAATATCTTTGCCTCAGTTGCAGGGCTCCACCTTATCCCACGCAGGAATTCATGTCCACCCGAACTAATAAGACTGATGTTGGAAGCTGAGACATGGCCATAAGCATATGATATGTTCCTGGACCCTTTTTCATTAAGATCACCACCCCCATTTGACCTCATAATCGCTGCCCTTGAGGGGGCCATGGAGATTATAGTCTTGGGAATACCCAGGCAGACTATTGTTTTTGGAAGCCCTGCATATAATTTTTCTTTATTTTTCAGATATTTTTTCCCTCACACTCAGGTTTAATTTGTACCCCTTGGTCCCTTTTTTCTCCCTTTCTTTTTTTTGGTATGGTTCTTTTTGCTCATGGGACAGTTCACCCCCCCTACTCAATATACCCTGTATGTTACTTTTTGCTGAAGAGGTGGCGGTGGACGGGGGGCTGACCCTCACCCTCCCCCCTTTCGTGATGGCCCACGTTCCCCCCGTAGGCCATACCTTCTTAGGTATTTTTTTCCTTTTTTTGGAAATAGTGATGGGTCTCGGGTTCTTCTCCCTTGTGGGGAGGAACCTGATGCCTGACCTCCAGACATCTCAAGCTAAAACTATGTTCACAACAATGCACTTTGTGTGTTACGTGTGCCTTAATCTCTTTAACCTTGTTTTTTTCTTTTTTTTTTGTTTATTCTTTTCTGCTGTACATCTCTCTACTGGGACTGCCTCCGGCTCCGCCTCCTACTCTGCACCTTCTAGGAAACAACAAGATTTCACCACTCTGAAAATTTTTGATGACATCACTTAAGGTAATCTCGTATAACGTACGTGGTCTCTGTTCCCCATGTAAACGCAGCAAACTATGGTGGGAACTTTAACGTTCAGGGGCTCAGTTGATCCTATTACAGGAAACGCATTTTAATCTCCACTCCATACCTAAATTGCCCAATCATATCTATAATCAATGGTTCCTAGATAACTCACCGGTCGCAAAATCCAGAGGTATGGCAATTGCAATACACAAGTCTTGCCCCATCCAGATTCTAGACAGTAAGGTGGACCCCCAGGGGAGATATGTTTTTTTAAAAGGGACTATAGCTGGGCAGAAACTTACAATTGCTACGATATATGCCCCGAACTCAGACCAACTCACCTTCCTAGACAATACCCTTGACGGTTTGGCGGAATTCAGGGAGGGACCTTTGATCATGGGAGGTGACTTTAATATTAGCCCAGACCCTCAGATAGACACTTCACATAAGCGCTCTTCCCATTCAAACGCCTTTCTTAAACACTTCCGTAAATCCTTACAAACTCATTGATTACTCGACAGTTGGCGAATCCTCCATCCAGTAGATAGGGATTATAGTTACTACTCAAAAGTGCACGACACCTATACCCGCATAGATATGATTTATGTAGACCATCTGGCCCTGGAGTGGCTGCAGACCTCATCCATAGGGACTATTACACTCTCCGACCATGCTCCAGTAACGGCATCCCTGGTTATGCCGCATGGCACTCGCAGAGTTTGGTCGTGGCGCTTAAATGAATCCCTGTTGGATGATGCGGCAGTGGTATCTGGAGTCACAGAGGTCCTATCCCATTACTTTAAAGAAAATAACACAGAGGGGATGAGTAATGGAATTATATGGGAAAGCCATAAAGCAGTGGTAAGGGGAGAGCTGATCTCTCAGGGATCCAGGCTTAAGAAGGCTAGACAGGTAGATTTTGACAGGGTACTTCAAGCGTTGCAGCAAGCGGAACTTAAGCATAAACAAAATAGTGACCCGGAGGCCATGAAAGCACTGACAGAACTGAGGGGACTGTTCTCACGACTGCTAGACCGACAAGCACGTAGACAACTGCGATATATGTCGCATAAAATGTGGCCGTATGCTGGCTAGGGCTCTTAGGAAAAAACGTGCTCACATGTGTGTACATCAGCTACGGCTTCCCTCTGGGGAACAGGCCAGACCTTCCCAAATAGCTGCTGGATCCTGAGACTATTACACTACACTGTATAATTTAAATTCATCCCAGACCCCAGAAGCCCAAGCTACCAGGAAGAAGGATATTCAAAAACATACTTGACTGAATCTGGTCTTCCCAAACTGACAGACGAACAATGTTCCTTGCTAGAAACCCCCATTACTGCCACTGAAATAGAGTCCACGGTGACCTCCTTACCTAATGGGAAAAGCCCAGGCCCTGATGGACTTACCAAAGCATACTATAAGATGTTCCTACCCTTGTTGTCTGACTCGATGTGTAGTTATTTCAATTCTATAGCAAATGGTACTGCTATCCCTAGCGAGGCCCTATTGGCCCATATTTCCGTAATACCTAAAGAGGGAAAAGACCCTGCTATACCCCAAAGCTACAGACCCATATCCCTTCTTAATGTGGATAAAAAAATTCTAGCTAAGATCCTTGCGACCAGACTGAAACACCTCATCCCATTAATAGTGCACCCAGATCAAACGGGGTTTATAACAGGCAGGGAAGCTAGAGACAATTCAATTAGAGCAATTCACCTTATCCACTGGGCACGAACTTCCCCTGACTCTCCCCCCATTTGGTCCTGTCCACCGATGCGGAGAAAGCCTTCGATCGGGTGGACTGGACTTACCTGCGGACTGTACTGGAGGCTTTGGGTCTACGTACCCATATGCTCGCATGGATTATGGCCCTGTACTCAGACCCCAATGCCCAAGTCAAAGTAAATGGCTGTCTATCCCCGAGATTCCCGATCAGAAATGGCACGAGGCAGGGGTGTCCCTTGTCACCGCTGTTGTTCGCCCTAGTGCTAGAACCGTTTTTACGAACTGTTCGGGCAAACGTGAATATTTTTAAGGAGTCACAGTGGGACACGTGGAGCATAAGTTATCGGCTATTATGTGCTATTCCACCTCACAGACCCCCCAACTTCTTTGCCTAACCTGATGCGAGAACTCCAACACTTTGGGACACTTTCTAATTTTAAAATTAATTACGCGAAATCAGAGATATTACCTATTCAACTGACACCATCCCTGACTGACCGACTACAAGCTGCCTTTCCATTTACGTGGACTAAATCGTCCCTGAAATACTTAGGTATAAAACTGACTGATAGATTTGAATTTATTTACTACTAACTTCCCCTCCCTAATAACCACTATTAAAAAAGACTTGACCCAATGGACTAAGACAGCCTTTACATGGATAGGAAGACTCAATATTATTAAAATGAATGTTCTCCCAAGGGTGTTCTTCTATATGCAAATGATACCTGTGGCCCTACCTAAGAGCTTCTTTGCTCAATTATCTACCCTGATATCCACTTTTGTTTGGAATAACAAGAAACCGAGAATTGCACTTAGGCTGCTGAGTCGTCATAGAGATAGAGGGGGGCTGAGTTTCCCAGATGCTCAGAGATACTATTGGGCTATAGTCCTACAAAGAATACTAAACTGGCGCTTTCATACTCAATCCAAAGTGTGGGTCTCTCTTGAAAAATACCTGGCGGGAAGAAATCTAGCCTATGCTCCGTGGCTCGCTCGGGAGCATAGGGGGCTGTCAGCCTTTACTTCGCCGCTAACGACCCAACTTCTCAAATCTTGGGATCGACTCAATGCTAATTTATCCCTGGCGCCCCCTGTGTCCCCGCTGGCCCCGTTAGGAGGCTACTTATGGTTCCCCCCTGGGGAACAGGCGGCCTTTTTTGGTCATTGGGTTGATGAGAATAGTGCCAGTTGTGGCAAACTAATGCGAGATGGTAAATTAATTCCTCTAGATACTCTAAGACAGCGGTCGGGGAGCTTCCCTATGGATTTTTGGCGTTTTAGACAACTCCACCATTTTTTCAAAACACAGGGAGACTCAATAAGAGACATCTCTTCCCTTACACCTTTTGAGCAATTTTTTGTCACAGAAGAACCACTTCCACACATGATCTCTGAACTGTATCAATTGCTTAGCTCGGCTTCTCCTGTAGTGAAGCCCCCATACGTTAGGGCCTGGGAACGAGACCTTGATATTGTTTTTACTCCTGCTCAACTTTCTTCCCTGTACCAACTTACCAGAACCAGCTTAATAGACTCTAAGACGCAAGAAACAAATTACAAAATTTTGATGCGTTGGTACAGGGTACCAGCAGACCTGGCTAAAATATATACAACCATATCAGACTTATGTTGGAGAGGGTGCGGTCAAAAAGGCACCCTTTTACATATTTGGTGGGAATGCCCCATAGTCAAACCGTATTGGGAAGACATTAAAAACCAAATTAAGGAAATTATGGGCATTGCCATACCTCTCTCTCCGATTCACTTCCTGCTACACATTCCTCCCATGCCAACAGGTCACTACAAAAAAAGTGTCCTGCCTCATTTGCTCAATGCAGCAAAACGGCTGCTTCCCATATTTTGGAAGCGCCCGCAAGTTCCTTCCAGAGAGGAGTGGAGAGGCAGAGTGAGTGACATCCGAGAGGCAGAGGAGTGGATTGCCACTTGTAGAGGTGTCTGAGACCGATTTACGGCAACTTGGCAACCCTGGATAACATATACCTCTGACCCTGGTCATGTACCCTCTAGTTTAGATGTGGCCCTCCTTGAGTTAGCTGATCCGACCTTGAAGGGACGCCTTAACCACTTGCCGACCGCCTCACGCCTATATACGTGAGCAGAGCGGCACGGGCAGGCAAAATCACGTACCTGAAACGTGATTGCCTTCCCGCGGGTGGGGGGTCCGATCGGACCCCCCCCTGTGCCAGCTGCGGTCGGCATTTGGTTGGGAGCGATGAGAGACGAGGGGGAGACCATCCGATCGTGGCCCCCCCCTCGCGATCGCTCCCAGCCAATGACAAACATCCCCTGCCTCTGTATAGTACACAGAGGCAGAGGATGTGATGTCATCTCTCCTCGGCTGTCAGTTTCCGTTCCAGCGCCGAGGAGAGATGACATGTAAGTAAGTGCACAACACAAACACACACAGTAGAACATGCCAGGCATACATTACACCCCCGATCCCCCCCCGATCGCCCCCCGATCCCCCCCCAATCACACCCCCCCCCTGTCACAAACTGACACCAAGCAGGTTTTTTTTTTTTTTTTTTTTTTTTTTTTTTTCCTGATTACTGCATAGTGTCAGTTTGTGACAGTTAGCAGTGTTAGGACAGTTACTGTAACCCCCCTGTAGGTCTAGGGTACCCCCCTTACCCCCCCTAATAAAGTTTTAACCCCTTGATCACCCCCCCTCACCAGTGTCGCTAAGCGATCATTTTTCTGATCGCTGTATTAGTGTCGCTGGTGACGGTAGTTAGGGACGTAAATATTTAGGTTTGCCGTCAGTGTTTTATAGCGACAGGGACCCCCATATACTATCTAATAAATGTTTTAACCCCTTGATTGCCCCCTAGTTAACCCTTTCACCACTGATCACCGTATAACCGTTACGGGTGACGCTGGTTAGTTAGTTTATTTTTTATAGTGTCAGGGCACCCGCCGTTTATTACCGAATAAAGGTTTAGCCCCCTAATCGCCCGGCGGTGATATGCGTCGCCCCAGGCAGCGTCAGATTAGCGCCAGTACCCCCCCTAATAAAGTTTTAACCCCTTGATCACCCCCTGTCGCCAGTGTCGCTAAGCGATCATTTTTCTGATCGCTGTATTAGTGTCACTGGTGACGCTAGTTAGGGACGTAAATATTTAGGTTCGCCGTCAGTGTTTTATAGCGACAGGGACCCCCATATACTATCTAATAAATGTTTTAACCCCTTGATTGCCCCCTAGTTAACCCTTTCACCACTGATCACCGTATAACTGTTACGGGTGACGCTGGTTAGTTAGTTTATTTTTTATAGTGTCAGGGCACCCGCCGTTTATTACCGAATAAAGGTTTAGCCCCCTGATCGCCCGGCGGTGATATGCGTTGCCCCAGGCAGCGTCAGATTAGCGCCAGTACCACGAACACCCACGCACGCACCGTACACGCACCATACACCTCCCTTAGTGGTATAGTATCTGATCGGATCAATATCTGATCCGATCAGATCTATACTAGCGTCCCCAGCAGTTTAGGGTTCCCAAAAACGCAGTGTTAGCGGGATCAGCCCAGATACCTGCTAGCACCTGCGTTTTGCCCCTCCGCCCGGCCCAGCCCAGCCCACCCAAGTGCAGTATCGATCGATCACTGTCACTTACAAAACACTAAATGCATAACTGCAGCGTTCGCAGAGTCAGGCCTGATCCCTGCGATCGCTAACAGTTTTTTTGGTAGCATTTTGGTGAACTGGCAAGCACCAGCCCCAGGCAGCGTCAGGTTAGCGCCAGTACCGCTAACACCCACGCACGCAGCGTACACCTCCCTTAGTGGTATAGTATCTGAACAGATCAATATCTGATCCGATCAGATCTATACTAGCGTCCCCAGCAGTTTAGGGTTCCCAAAAACGCAGTGTTAGCGGGATCAGCCCAGATACCTGCTAGCACCTGCGTTTTGCCCCTCCGCCCGGCCCGGCCCAGCCCACCCAAGTGCAGTATCGATCGATCACTGTCACTTACAAAACTCTAAACGCATAACTGCAGCGTTCGCAGAGTCAGGCCTGATCCCTGCGATCGCTAACAGTTTTTTTTGTAGCGTCTTGGTGAACTGGCAAGCACCAGCGGCCTAATACACCCCGGTCGTAGTCAAACCAGCACTGCAGTAACACTTGGTGACGTGGCGAGTCCCATAAGTGCAGTTCAAGCTGGTGAGGTGGCAAGCACAAGTAGTGTCCCGCTACCACCAAAAAGACAAACACAGGCCCGTCGTGCCCATAGTGCCCTTCCTGCTGCATTCGCCAATCCTAATTGGGAACCCACCGCTTCTGCAGCGCCCGTACTTCCCCCATTCACATCCCCAACCAAATGCAGTCGGCTGCATGAGAGGCATTTTCTTTATGTCCTCCCGAGTACCCCTACCCAGCGAACCCCCCAAAAAATATGTTGTGTCTGCAGCAAGCGCGGATATAGCCGTGACACCCGCTATTATTGTCCCTCCTGTCCTGACAATCCTGGTCTTTGCATTGGTGAATGTTTTGAACGCTACCATGCACTAGTTGAGTATTAGCGTAGGGTACAGCATTGCACAGACTAGGCACACTTTCACAGGGTCTCCCGAGATGCCATCGCATTTTGAGAGACCCGAACCTGGAACCGGTTACAGTTATTATAGTTAGTTACAAAAAAAAGTGTAAAAATAAAAAAAACACAAACAAAAATATAAAATAAAAATAGTTGTCGTTTTATTGTTCTCTCTCTCTCTATTCTCTCTCTATTGTTCTGCTCTTTTTTACTGTATTCTATTCTGCAATGTTTTATTGTTATTATGTTTTATCATGTTTGCTTTTCAGGTATGCAATTTTTTATACCTTACCGTTTACTGTGCTTTATTGTTAACCATTTTTTTGTCTTCAGGTATGCCATTCACGACTTTGAGTGGTTATACCAGAATGATGCCTGCAGGTTTAGGTATCATCTTGGTATCATTCTTTTCAGCCAGCGGTCGGCTTTCATGTAAAAGCAATCCTAGTGGCTAATTAGCCTCTAGACTGCTTTTACAAGCAGTGGGAGGGAATGCCCCCCCCCTCAACATCTTCCGTGTTTTTCTCTGGCTCTCCTGTCTCAACAGGGAACCTGAAAATGCAGCCGGTGATTCAGCCAGCTGACCATAGAGCTGATCAGAGACCAGAGTGGCTCCAAACATCTCTATGACCTAAGAAACCGGAAGCTACGAGCATTTTATGACGTAGATTTCGCCGGATGTAAACAGCGCCATTGGGAAATTGGGAAAGCATTTTATCACACCGATCTTGGTGTGATCAGATGCTTTGAGGGCAGAGGAGAAATCTAGGGTCTAATAGACCCCAATTTTTGCAAAAAAGAGTACCTGTCACTACCTATTGCTATCATAGGGGATATTTACATTCCCTGAGATAACAATAAAAATGATTTAAAAAAAAAAAAATGAAAGGAACAGTTTAAAAATAAGATAAAAAAATAATAATAATAAAGAAAAAAAAAAAAAAAAAAAAAAAAAAAAAAGCACCCCTGTCCCCCCTGCTCTCGCGCTAAGGTGAACGCAAGCGGCGGTCTGTCGTCAAATGTAAACAGCAATTGCACCATGCATGTGAGGTATCGCCGCGAAGGTCAGATCGAGGGCAGTAATTTTAGCAGTAGACCTCCTCTGTAAATCTAAAGTCTTAACCTGTAAAGGCTTTTAAAGGCTTTTAAAAATGTATTTAGTTTGTCGCCACTGCACGTTTGTGCGCAATTTTAAAGCATGTCATGTTTGGTATCTATGTACTCGGCCTAAGATCATCTTTTTTATCTCATCAAACATTTGGGCAATATAGTGTGTTTTAGTGCATTAAAATGTAAAAAAGTGTGTTTTTTCCCCAAAAAATGCGTTTGAAAAATCGCTGCGCAAATACTGTGTGAAAAAAAAAAATGAAACACCCACCATTTTAATCTGTAGGGCATTTGCTTTAAAAAAAATATATAATGTTTGGGGGTTCAAAGTAATTTTCTTGCAAAAAAAAATTATTTTTTTATGTAAACAATAAGTGTCAGAAAGGGCTTTGTCTTCAAGTGGTTAGAAGAGTGGGTGATGTGTGACATAAGCTTCTAGATGTTGTGCATAAAATGCCAGGACAGTTCAAACCCCCCCCAAATGACCCCATTTTGGAAAGTAGACACCCCAAGCTATTTGCTGAGAGTCATGTTGAGTCCATGGAATAATTTATATTGTGACACAAGTTGCGGGAAAGAGACAATTTTTTATTTTTTTTATTTTTTTTTGCGCAAAGTTGTCACTAAATGATATATTGCTCAAACATGCGATGGGAATATGTGAAATTACACCCCAAAATACATTCTGCTGCTTCTCCTGAGTACGGGGATACCACATGTGTGAGACTTTTTGGGAGCCTAGCCGCGTACGGGACCCCGAAAACCAAGCACCGCCTTCAGGCTTTCTAAGGCCGTAAATTTTTGATTTCACTCTTCACCGCCTATCACAGTTTCGGGGGCCATGGAATGCCCAGGTGGCAAAAAAAACCCCCAAATGACCCCATTTTGGAAAGTAGACACCCCAAGCTATTTGATGAGAGGTATAGTGAGTATTTTGCAGACCTCACTTTTTGTCACAAAGTTTTGAAAATTGAAAAAAGAAAAAAAAAAATGTTTTTTCTCGACTTTCTTTATTTTCAAAAACAAATGAGAGCTGCAAAATACTCACCATGCCTCTCAGCAAATAGCTTGGGGTGTCTACTTTCCAAAATGGGGTCATTTGGGGGGGGTTTGTGCCACCTGGGCATTCCATGGCCTCCGAAACTGTGATAGGCAGTGAGGAGTAAAATCAAAAATGTACGCCCTTAGAAATCCTGAAGGCGGTGCTTGGTTTTCGGGGTCCCGTACGCGGCTAGGCTCCTAAAAAGTCCCACACATGTGGTATCCCCGTACTCAGGAGAAGCAGCTAAATGTATTTTGGGGTGCAATTCCACATATGCCCATGGCCTGTGTGAGCAATATATCATTTAGTGACAACTTTGTGCAAAAAAAAAAAAAAAAAAATTGTCACTTTCCCGCAACTTGTGTCAAAATATAAAACATTCCATGGACTCAACATGCCTCAAAGCAAATAGCTTGGGGTGTCTACTTTCCAAAATGGGGTCATTTGGGGGGGGGTTTATGTCATCTGGGCATTTTATGGCCTTCAAAACCGTGATAGGTAGTGAGGAGTAAAATCAAAAATGTACGCCCTTAGAAATCCCATGGCCTGTGTGAGCAATATATCATTTAGTGACAACTTTTTGTAATTTTTTTTTTTTTTTGTCATTATTCAATCACTTGGGACAAAAAAAATGAATATTCAATGGGCTCAACATGCCTCTCAGCAAATTCCTTGGGGTGTCTACTTTCCAAAATGGGGTCATTTGTGGGGGTTTTGTACTGCCCTGCCATTTTAGCACCTCAAGAATCGACATAGGCAGTCATAAATTAAAGGCTGTGTAAATTCCAGAAAATGTACCCTAGTTTGTAGACGCTATAACTTTTGCGCAAACCAATAAATATACACTTATTGACATTTTTTTTACCAAAGACATGTGGCCGAATACATTTTGGCCTAAATGTATGACTAAAATTGAGTTTATTGGATTTTTTTTAGAACAAAAAGTAGAAAATATCAATTTTCAGTCTTTTTCCGTGTATGGCGCAAAAAATAAAAACGGCAGAGGTGATCAAATACCATCAAAAGAAAGCTCTATTTGTGGGAAGAAAAGGACGCAAATTTAGTTTGGGTACAGCATTGCATGACCGCGCAATTAGCAGTTAAAGCGACGCAGTGCCGAATTGTAAAAAGTGCTCTGGTCAGGAAGGGGGTAAATCCTTCCGGGGCTGAAGTGGTTAAAGATAACTAAATGGGAACTCTGTTTTAAGTGCCAAAATACCAGTTTGTCACATACTCAAAAGAGGGAATAGGGAAGAGCCACGTCTTTTCTTTCTTAGCCTGTGATGCTGCTGGGGGAGGTCGAGGAGGAGGCGGAGTCGGACGCGAGTTCCCAGGTATGTCTCATTTTCCTTTTCTTACTTCTAATTTCTTTTTCTCTTACTCTTTTTTTATTTATTGAAAGTTACGATTTAACTGGGTATAGTTGAATATCTAAAGGTAGCTAATGTGTCTTAAGTTGTAGAGACAGACAGAAATGGACAGACAGGCTGAATATGTAGGCTTTGAGGATCCGATGCCATGGGATACCCTGATCTGTAAGGGGTATTGGCATCTTTGTGCCGACATGGTGTGGATTCCTGGTGGAGGGGGGGTTTGGGGGGGGGCTGTGGGGGTCGGTCAGATGGAGGCATTAGTTGCCCCCCTGCTCCCGCGTGTCCCCACCTTCCCCATCCCATCACTCTACTTGATAAATAAAATTGTGTGAGAGAAGTTGTGTAACATGTTTGTCCTATCTTTATAATCTGGCTACCGAGACACGTTGGTCACATTATATTACCATTTGACCAAACTGTTTTAGCCACAGACTGCAATACCAGTTACAGTTATAGCAGTTGCACATTTCTTATCTTGAGTTTGAATTTTTATTTACTATTTATTTTTATTCTTATTTTCATTATTATTTTTCTCCTTTATATGTTAACAAAAAAGAAAAAGGAGGAAAGATTAGTGTATTACCTGGTGTTATCACCTTTAGAAGAAGTAACTGTATTTTATAGTTTGTTATTATGCAATGTAATACTCTGTCTTTCATAAATAAAGATTTAAAAAAAAAAAAGAGTGATGGATTAGTGTATAGCGTTTAAAGTGAAGTCCAAATGATCCTCATCTCTTTAGCCCAGGACATCTGTACCCGGCGGTGCGGGAATGCTGTGCATGCAGTGCTCAGTTGAAGGTGACAAGTCGGGATCCAGTTTGCCAGCACAAACTGGCAGACTGGATCCCGACTTATCATCACCTTCAACTGAGCACTGCATGCACAGCATTCCCGCACTGCCGGGTACAGATGTTCTGGGCTAAAGAGATGAGGATCATTTGGACTTCACTTTGACGCTATACACTAATCCATCACTTGATGCCAATACACGACGCTTGTTTTTATACACATGAAGGTGAGAGTTCTGAGAGACTGATACTAACAGGAGATCATCTATGAAGATTTATATGAACTTTGACTAGCTTATTTCATTATTCAATACTTCATTATCTCATCACTCACTAAGTCACTTTATGCAGTTTTTACTACTTAAATGAAATTCTTCACTAATTTTTTTTTTTGATGTTTCACTTTTATGGCACGAATAGAGAGCACCTTTTATCTACATATTTATTCTTTATTTATTTATTGAGATGTCATTCAGCATTAGGCACTTTATTTATGTATAAGTCACTTTATTATGTGTGAAATGATGGGATTGCGCGAGATCACTTTTATTTTGTATGGATTTACTGTCATCATTCCCTTTGGCACAAGAAAAAAATGATTTTCCATCTACATGTTTGGAGTTCTTAGGAATTACCATTGACTCTGTGCTGATGGAATTCAGATTACTTATGGACAAAAATTGTTAGAATAACGGGTAGCATTATTCTCTTGATTAGAAAAAAGAAGGTTACTCTAATGCCGCGTACACACGGTCGGACTTTCTATCCTACTTGGTCCGGCACACTTTCCGACGGACTTTGTCCGCCAGGTGCGCCGGACTTTAAAACGGACGGACTTGCCCACACACGCCCGGACTTTCCGGCGGGCTAAGTCCGCTCGTCTTTCCGACGGACTTTCGCCGGAGTTCCGGCGGACTTTCAGAATGAACGGACTTGCCCACACACGGACAAGTCCGTTCATTTTGAACGCGACTCAGGTGCGACGGGACTAGAAAAGGATGTCAATCTTGCCGCTTTTATCGGTGAGATTGACACCTTGCGAGCCCCGTCGCGGGGCATACCAGGCCCTTAGGTCTGGTATGGATTATAAAGGGAACCCCCTACGCCAAAAAAACGGCGTGGGGTCCCCCCTAAAATCCATACCATACCCCGATCCGAGCACGCAGCCTGGCCGGTCAGGAAAGGGGGTGGGGACGAGCGAGCGCCCCCCCCCTCCTGAACCGTACCAGGCCGCATGCCCTCAACATGGGGGGTGGGTGTGAATGAGTATGGGGTACATGGTACCCCTACCCATTCGCCTAGGGAAAAAGTGTAAGTAATAAAACACACTACACAGGTTTTTAAAATATTTTATTAAACAGCTCCGGGGGGGGATCTTCCTCCGGCTTCGGGGGTCTTCTTCCGGCTTCGGGGGTCCCTCCGCTTCATCTTCTCCCAGCGTCCGGTTGGTTCTTCTCCACTCTCTTCTACCGGTGTTCCAGTTCTTCGGCCGGCTCCTCTGCTGTCCTCAGGTAGCTCTCTTGCCAGCAGAGGTCCGGACTTCTGGTCTTCTGGGCTTCTTCTCTTCTCTTCGACTGTGACGTTTTAGGGGGCGTGGTCACTGGGTGATGTTGACCACGCCCCCTAAAACGTCGCAGACCCAGCATGCCCAGGGACTGTGACATCAAAAGGGGACAGGGTCTCCGCCTATATAAGTCACAACGCAGCCCTCGGAGAGCAGTCCAGCCGGAGAGAGCGTCGTGTCAACATCTGGAGAAGAGAAGAGAAGAAGCCCAGAAGACCAGAAGTCCGGACCTCTGCTGGCAAGAGAGCTACCTGAAGACAGCAGAGGAGCCGGCCGAAGAACTGGATCACCGGGAGAAGAGAGTGGAGAAGAACCAACCGGACGCTGGGAGAAGATGAAGCGGAGGGACCCCCGAAGCCGGAAGAAGACCCCCAAAGCCGGAGGAAGATCCCCCCCCGGAGCTGTTTAATAAAATATTTTAAAAACCTGTGTAGTGTGTTTTATTACCTACACTTTTTCCCTAGGTGAATGGGTAGGGGTACCATGTACCCCATACTCATTCACATAGGGTGGGGGGCCGGGATCTGGGGGCCCCCTTATTAAAGTGGGCTCCCAGATTCCGATAAGCCCCCACCCGCAGACCCCGACAACCAACGGCCAGGGTTGTCGGGAAGAGGCCCTTGTCCTCATCAACATGGGGACAAGGTGCTTTGGGGTGGGGGGGGCCCGCAGGGCGCCCCCCTCCCCCAAAGCACCCACCCCCCATGTTGAGGGCATGCGGCCTGGTACGGTTCAGGAGGGGGGGGCGCTCGCTCGTCCCCACCCCCTTTCCTGACCGGCCAGGCTGCGTGCTCGGATCGGGGTCTGGTATGGATTTTAGGGGGGACCCCACGTCATTTTTTCGGCGTAGGGGCTTCCCTTTATAATCCATACCAGACCTAAGGGCCTGGTATGCCCCGCGCTCGCCGCAATAGGAATATTTGTTTTTCCTATTGCAGCGAGCGCGAGATGCAATACCCTGCCCTCGCGTCGTATCTGGTCCGTCGGACCAGCATACACATGAGCGGGCTTTCCGTCGGACCAGCACACACACGAGCGGACTTTCCGCCCGAAACTGAGTCCGACGGAAAGATTTAAAACTTTTTTCAAATCTAGGTCAGGCGGGCTTTTGGGAAAAAGTCCGTCGGAAAAGTCCGCCGGCGCCCACACGCCGGACTTTAAAACGGACGGACTTGCCCACACACGCCCGGACTTTCCGGCGGGCTAAGTCCGCTCGTCTTTCCGACGGACTTTCGCCGGAGTTCCGGCGGACTTTCAGAATGAACGGACTTGCCCACACACGGACAAGTCCGTTCATTTTGAACGCGACTCAGGTGCGACGGGACTAGAAAAGGATGTCAATCTTGCCGCTTTTATCGGTGAGATTGACACCTTGCGAGCCCCATCGCGGGGCATACCAGGCCCTTAGGTCTGGTATGGATTATAAAGGGAACCCCCTACGCCGAAAAAACGGCGTGGGGTCCCCCCTAAAATCCATACCATACCCCGATCCGAGCACGCAGCCTGGCCGGTCAGGAAAGGGGGTGGGGACGAGCGAGCGCCCCCCCCCCCCTCCTGAACCGTACCAGGCCGCATGCCCTCAACATGGGGGGTGGGTGTGAATGAGTATGGGGTACATGGTACCCCTACCCATTCGCCTAGGGAAAAAGTGTAAGTAACAAAACACACTACACAGGTTTTTAAAATATTTTATTAAACAGCTCCGGGGGGGGGATCTTCCTCCGGCTTCGGGGGTCTTCTTCCGGCTTCGGGGGTCCCTCCGCTTCATCTTCTCCCAGCGTCCGGTTGGTTCTTCTCCGCTCTCTTCTACCGGTGTTCCAGTTCTTCGGCCGGCTCCTCTGCTGTCTTCAGGTAGCTCTCTTGCCAGCAGAGGTCCGGACTTCTGGTCTTCTTCTCTTCTCTTCGACTGTGACGTTTTAGGGGGCGTGGTCACTGGGTGATGTTGACCACGCCCCCTAAAACGTCGCAGACCCAGCATGCCCAGGGACTGTGACATCAAAAGGGGACAGGGTCTCCGCCTATATAAGTCACAACGCAGCCCTCGGAGAGCAGTCCAGCCGGAGAGAGCGTCGTGTCAACATCTGGAGAAGAGAAGAGAAGAAGCCCAGAAGACCAGAAGTCCGGACCTCTGCTGGCAAGAGAGCTACCTGAAGACAGCAGAGGAGCCGGCCGAAGAACTGGATCACCGGGAGAAGAGAGCGGAGAAGAACCAACCGGACGCTGGGAGAAGATGAAGCGGAGGGACCCCCGAAGCCGGAAGAAGACCCCCGAAGCCGGAGGAAGATCCCCCCCCGGAGCTGTTTAATAAAATATTTTAAAAACCTGTGTAGTGTGTTTTATTACTTACACTTTTTCCCTAGGTGAATGGGTAGGGGTACCATGTACCCCATACTCATTCACATAGGGTGGGGGGCCGGGATCTGGGGGCCCCCTTATTAAAGTGGGCTCCCAGATTCCGATAAGCCCCCACCCGCAGACCCCGACAACCAACGGCCAGGGTTGTCGGGAAGAGGCCCTTGTCCTCATCAACATGGGGACAAGGTGCTTTGGGGTGGGGGGGCCCGCAGGGCGCCCCCCTCCCCCAAAGCACCCACCCCCCATGTTGAGGGCATGCGGCCTGGTACGGTTCAGGAGGGGGGGGGGCGCTCGCTCGTCCCCACCCCCTTTCCTGACCGGCCAGGCTGCGTGCTCGGATCGGGGTCTGGTATGGATTTTAGGGGGGACCCCACGTCGTTTTTTCGGCGTAGGGGCTTCCCTTTATAATCCATACCAGACCTAAGGGCCTGGTATGCCCCGCGCTCGCCGCAATAGGAATATTTGTTTTTCCTATTGCAGCGAGCGCGAGATGCAATACCCTGCCCTCGCGTCGTATCTGGTCCGTCGGACCAGCATACACACGAGCGGGCTTTCCGTCGGACCAGCACACACACGAGCGGACTTTCCGCCCGAAACTGAGTCCGAGGGAAAGATTTAAAACTTTTTTCAAATCTAGGTCCGGCGGGCTTTTGGGAAAAAGTCCGTCGGAAAAGTCCGCCGGCGCCCACACACGGGCGGATTGTCCGGCACACTCTGGTCCGCCGGACCAAGTATGCCGGAAAGTCCGACCGTGTGTACGCGGCATTAGAGAAGTACAGGCACTTTTGGATCAGCTAGCATTTGTCACAAGAATAATGCCTCTGGGAAGAATTTTCTCTCGTAGGCTTTATTTGGCCATTGCAGGGCTTAAGTCTCCATCAGCACATGTCCGGGTATCACATGATATTAGGGATTTGATGGTCTGGTTAAGGTTCTTGGAATATTTTAACGGAAGGGCAGTTTGGCAACAGGACACTATATGACAGATGGGGAATTCTGCCTTCAAAACAAATGCAGCGGGGTCCTTGGGATTCGCAGCTAGTTGGAACACACATTGGTGTGCGGAGCCTTGGGACCCTGCTTGGAGAGTTAAGGGATATCTGCGGAACAGTGTTTTGCTGGAATTATTTCCTATAGTAGTGGCAGTATAGATCTGGGGTAATAGCTTCAAAAATAGGCATATTTTAGTTAGTACAGATAATAAAAGTGTTAAGTACGCAATAAACTGCTTAACCTCCAAGTCTCCGCCAGTCATTGTTCTGCTGAGGCATTTAATCTTTAAATGTTTAAGCCTTAACATTTGGATCAAAGCAAGATATATTCCTGTCAGAAACAATGACTTGCGGATGCCCTATCTCTCTTTCAGATGGAATGTTTTGCCTCCCTGCTGCCAAATGCGGACCTGGTGGCTTTAATTTGCCCGAAGCATTTATGGAGAATCATTTAGAACAAATATTAACCAATGTGCAACATTCTATCGCCCCCGCCACCATGGCAGAATATCAGTCAGCCTGGTGGTCGTGGATTTCCTTTTTACAGAATTTTGGTGTTGACAGCAACCTGGTCTCTGAGGGTTTGGTGCTGTTCTTTCTAAATGATTTGTTCATTAAAAAATACTCATGGTCACAAATTAATAAAGTTCTATCAGAAATTACCTTCTTTCTTAGATTGTACAATCTGCCATCACTTTTCAGTTTTGTTACGGTAAGACAAGTGTTAAAAGGTTATAAAAAGAGGAACAGAGTGGAGGATTCTAGGGAGCCAATCTTTACTGAGGTTCTAGAAAGGCTTTGTGCAGCCACGGAGAAGGTATGTTGGTCGCATTTTGAATCAACAATATTCAAAGCAGTTTTCGCTACTTTAAGAACATCGGAATTGGTGCTGCCCACAAAACACAAGCAAGGGGGCCTTAACTAGGAGGATCTGTTGATTGAGGACAAGTTGGTAAGGATTTGTATACGGCGGTCAAAAAACGATCAAACAGGTAAAGGGTCTTGGATAGTCTTAAATGCTTGTAATAAACCTTCCTTATGTCCAGTAACAGCATTTAAGGCTTACATTAGACAAAGACCTGCAGTGCAGGGAGAGCTTTTCATACATTCGGATGGCTCTCCATTACGAAATTCCAATTTATGAGTGTTTTTGACAAATGCAAAAAGGTTTTGGGTTTAGAACATACAAGATTGACATTGCACTCCTTCAGGATAGGGGCAGCCACAGAGGCAGTCAGGTTGAGCTTAGAGGAAAAGATGGTAAAATAAATTGGTAGGTGGAAATCTGATAGTTTTCTTTTATATGTGCGCCCTAACTCATTAATTTAACCTGTTGCCGCCTGCCCACCGTCACATGACGGTGGAGCAGTGCTGCTCTCGTTCTGGGCCGATGTCATATGACGGCAACCCATTCACACAGGGCATGTGCGCGATTGCGGGCGCACAGCCCTGCACTGTCGGTGGCTGCGTGTCCCAGAGACACAGCGCGTCACCGACAGGGGTGAACAGCCATTGGGCATGTCCAAAAGATTATATACCAGTGAGGAGGTGTTCCAGATCCTCTCCATGACTGATGAGAGCAGCGGGGAGTTCTCATCAGATTCAAATGCCAATTCCAATTGTGAATAAAATTCATTTGAATCAATCGATAGTAGTGGATCGGCAAATGAATCAGAGGAAGAATGAATCATTCCTAAAAGGGCACGGCGCTCTGGAAACCAGGCAGCCGCTAGCAATATACCCCAGGATCAAATTCCCAGGCCCAGTACCAGCGTTGCCGCCAGCAATAGACCCCAAAACCAAAGGCCCAGTACCAGAGCTGCCACCAGCGAAAGACCACAAGAAATGCCCAGTACCAGCACTGCTGCAGCATCACGCCCAAATGCCAGCACAGGAACTTCAAATCCCCCAACTACCAGCACTGGAGTGCCACGTCCCCCAAGAGCCAGGGCCGCTACACATCTTCCTGTTGGTCTTGCCAATCCAACATGGCTGCCTTCCGACTCCGGATCAGCAAGAATTCCCCCTTTCACCGCACAGCCAGGTGTCCAGGCCAATACCCAAAATTTTACTGAAATCGATTGTTTTTATTTATTTTTACCTGACACTTTGCTGCAATTCATCGTGGACCAGACAGTATTCAGACCCCCTTAAATTGTTCACTCTTTGTTATATTGCAGCCATTTGCTAAAATCATTTGAGTTCATTTTTTTCCTCATTAATGTACACACAGCACCCCATATTGACAGAAAAACACGGAATTGTTGACATTTTGCAGATTTATTAAAAAAGAAAAACTGAAATATCACATGGTCCTAAGTATTCAGACCCTTTGCTGTGACACTCATATATTTAACTTAGGTGCTGTCCATTTCTTCTGATCATCCTTGAGATGGTTCTACACCTTCATTTGAGTCCAGCTGTGTTTGATTATACTGATTGGACTTTATTAGGAAAGCCATACACCTGTCTATATAAGACCTTACAGCTTACAGTGCATGTCATAGCAAATGAGAATCATGAGGTCAAAGGAACTGCCTAAAGAGCTCAGAGACAGAATTGTGGCAAGGTACAGATCTGGCCAAGGTTACAAAAAAATTCCTGCTGCACTTAAGGTTCCTAAGAGCACAGTGGCCTCCATAATCCTTAAATAGAAGACGTTTGGGACGACCAGAACCCTTCCTAGAGCTGGCCGTCCAGCCAAACTGAGCTATCGGGGGAGAAGAGCCTTGGTGAAAGAGGTAAAGAAGAACCCAAAGATCACTGTGGCTGAGCTCCAAAGATGCAGTTGGGAGATGGGAGAATGTTGTATAAAGTCAACCATCACTGCAGCCCTCCACCAGTCGGGGCTTTATGGCAGAGTGGCCCGACGGAAGCCTCTTCTCAATGCAAGACACATGAAAGCCCGCATGGAGTTTTCTAAAAAAACACCCGAAGGACTCCAAGATGGTGAGAAATAAGATTCTCTGGTCTGATGAGACCAAGATAGAGCTTTTGGCCTTAATTCTAAGTGGTATGTGTGGAGAAAACCAGGCACTGCTCATCACCTGTCCAATACAGTCCCAACAGTGAAGCATGGTGGTGTGGGGGTGCTTTTCAGCTGGAGGGACAGGGCGACTGGTTGCAATCGAGGGAAAGATGAATGCGGCCAAGTACAGGGATATCCTGGATGAAAACCTTCTCCAAAGTGCTCAGGACCTCAGACTAGGACGAAGGTTTACCTTCCAACAAGACAATGACCCTAAGCACACAGCTAAAATAACGAAGGAGTGGCTTCACAACAACTCTGTGACTGTTCTTGAATGGCCCAGCCAGAGCCCTGACTTAAACCCAATTGAGCATCTCTGGAGAGACCCAAAAATGGCTGTCCACCAACATTTACCATCCAACCTGACAGAACTGGAGAGGATCTGCAAGGAGGAATGGCAGAGGATCCCCAAATCCAGGTATGAAAAACTTGTTGCATCTTTCCCAAAAAGACTCATGGCTGTATTAGATCAAAAGGGTGCTTCTACTAAATACTGAGCAAAGGGTCTGAATACTTAGGACCACGTGATATTTCAGTTTTTCTTTTTTAATAAATCTGCAAAAATGTCAACAATTCTGTGTTTTTCTGTCAATATGGGGTGCTGTGTGTACAATAATGAGGAAAAAATGAACTGAAATGACTTTAGCAAAAATGGCTGCAATATAACAAAGAGTGAAAAATTTAAGGGTGTCTGAATACTTTCCGTCCCTACTGTATGTAGGTCAGTGTATGTAGGTCAGGTAGGTCAGTGTATGTAGGTCAGGTAGGTCAGTGTCAAGCAGGTGAGTTTAGTGGTCAGCATTGATGGGCACTGGTAAGCCACACAACCCCACGGCCCAGCCAAAAAAAAAAGCCTGCGTAACATACACCACCCCACCACTCCCCACGGGTGCCGGCCTTGGACTTCGGGCTGAAACCCCTGGTCTTTTTGCCACCTAGCTTTGCCCCTGTTATGTGGCATGGAAAGCGTGGCATGATTTGGGATGACCTTTTTGTTGAACTGGGAAAGCTGTATCAAAAATGGCCAGCGCCCGATATTTTAGTCCTACATTTGGGTGGAAATGATTTAGGAAAGGTAAAAACCCTCAGCCTGATTTTTAAAGTCCAAGATGACCTGGTTAGGTTCCACCTCTCATCCCCAAATACAGTCCTGATTTTTTCATAAATGATCCCGCATTTAAAAATTTTAAACTCCCTTTACCTGTATCCGCTTGAAAGAGTAAGAAAAAGGGTTAATAGGGCAATACAGAAGTTTTCAGGCTCTTGGTTTGGGTTTTCCTATAGGCACATGGAATTAGAGGGAGGTATTCCTGGGCTTTATGGGGGTGATGGAGTTCATCCAACAGAGATAGGTTTAGATATTTTCAATGCAGGTCTCAACACATGCATTGAAAGGGCCACGGTTTTGGGGGATGGGCGACAGGTGGTTCATGGTTTACCCCCTGTCTTCTGGGTGATTCCCCTCTTCTTTTGATGATACAGCTCGAGTCGTAGTGGCTGAGCTGTTTATGTGTTTTTGAATGGTAAATAAAAGTCTATTTTATTTATTAAAGGCAATAATAATAATTTAATTTTATCCAAAGGTAGTGTGAGTGTGTTTATTGTTTATCTAAGTTCCTGCTGTCTGCTATCCCATGTAAGGAAAAGGGGGGAAAAACAGCTATAACCCCCCTTTTCCTCATTGGATTGCGTCAGCGGGGTTGCTAGGATCACAGGATCACCTCAGGTTGAAAAAATGTGGGAAGGTTCTCGATTGGCCTCCTGTTTGCTGCAGAGGTCAGCTGACCACTGTATCTGGGCAGTTTAGGGGGATCTGTGAGGAGAATTTCAGATAAAAGGGGGGTTCCGAGCCCCAGATTTCAATCGCCTCAGTAGCAGCAAGCTGTAGTGTTCCCTCCCTCCCTCAGTCGTGGCTATTTTATTATGTGGCAGTGTCACCTTATTTAAGGGGGACATTTTACATATTTAAAAAAATGTAATATATTTATTAATAAAAGTTTTGATATTATTTGAAGTGAATGTTTGAGTTATGGGGGGATTCCCCTCTTCCTTTGATACAGCTCGAGTCGTAGTGGCTGAGCTGTTTACGTGTTTTTAAATGGAAATAAAAGTCTATTTTATTTATTAAAGCCAATAATAATAAGGGCCATAATTTTATCCAAAGGTAGTTCGAGTGTGTTTGTTGTTTATCTAAATTCCTGCTGTCTGCTATCCGATGCTCCCAGCTGAAAACTAGGAATGTGCAACTGTGTGTGCTCCTAGTTCTCAGACCTGTTGTCAGTAAGAAAAATTGTTCCTAGAGTTATTGTCCAGTAAACTGATACACACCAACGCTGCTAAACTTGGTCTGGGCATCTAAGCCTAAAAAAAAATGGTTATAAAGGGCATAGTTGCCAACAGTTCTGATTTTCCCGGGACAATCCCGATTTTGGGACCCTCGTCCCGATCCGAGGCTGTCCCGAATCGGGATTTTCATCAGGAAAATCGTCCAATGTTTGTTTTTTAATTTTTGGAGCAGCTGGCTCCAGCAAAATGGCCGCTGGCGCCGCCGCTATATCTTCCCCCTTGTGTTCAGTGGAGAGAGGAAGGGGGCTCGATCCGTGCAGCCAATGAATCGGCTTCTTTAGCTGCACTAATCGGCCCCTCCCCTCTCCACTGAACACACAGCGCCAGTATTTGACAAGACACGGTGTCTTGCCGAGAAAGTTCCCTCGGCGGATAAGGACCCCCCCTGTACTGCGCAGGCGCAGCGCCTGCGCAGTACGAACTACTATGAGCTGCCGGAGATAGCCGAAGCTCAAAATCTTCAATCAGCTGTACACGGCGCCTGCGCCCTAGGTCCAGGTTCCTTCCCCACCATCCAAGTGGACCTAGAGGGGGAATAAAAAAGAGCCGAGCGAAGCGAGGCCGTGCCCGAAGCGTGGCGAGGGGCCCTCTTACAGGCGCCGTGTACAGCTGATTTTCACCTATTCACCTTTGGCTATTTCCTGCCGGATCCTACTGCGCAGGCGCAGCGCCTGCACAGTAGAAGGGGGTCCTTATCCGCCGAGCGGAACTTTCTCGGCAGAACACCGGCCACTCCTGGAGTTCCTGGATGAGTGCTGGGGGGCGTTATGGCATGTACATTCCAATCTATAGGAATAATGTGTAATGTAATCACCGTGTGGTAATGGGTAACACAATGAGGTGTGTGTTGTCTGCAGGAGCGGACTGACCATTTGGGCATATGAAAGGCTCTTGGGAGGACAGGGCGGGATGGATGGAGTAAGCGGGCTGAGAGGAGAGAGAGAGACCAAGAGAGCCGGGGGGAGGAGGAGAACACTTCCCGGAGCGGTGAGAGAACTCAGAGCATGGCTTGGCTTCAGTTCAGCACCACCAACACAAGTAGTCTTTATGTGTGACTAGTTCACATTCTACTCATCATATCCCTTGTGTCAGTGAGGAGAACAGCACCGCCCAACTCTCTCCTACACCGCTATCTACATCCCAGCAGGAGGGCACCCGAATGCAGCTGGAAGCCGATTGGTCTGCTGCCCTGTCACTCACAGCTGCCCCTCCCTCCTGAATTTCAGCCTAAGTGGGAAATACAATATGTGCAGCCTGGAGATTTAATGTCTGCCTGAGCAAGGGTGATCAGAGCCAGTGGTCCTCTTGTTATAGTTCTACACTGAACCCTGTTTACCAACATGTGTGCAGAGATGTACAGGGATGGAACATGTGTACAGGGATGGAACATGTGTGCAGGGATGGAACATGTGTGCAGGGATGGAACATGTGTGCAGGGATGTACAGGGATGGAACATGTGTGCAGGGATAGTACATGTATGCAGAGGTGTGCAGGGATGGAACATGTGTGCAGGGATAGAACATGTGTGCAGAGATGTACTGGGATAGAACATGTGTGCAGAGACGTACAGGGATAGAACATGTGTGCAGAGATGTACAGGGAGGGAACATGTGTGCAGGGATAGTACATGTGTACAGGGATAGAACATGTGTGCAGAGATGTACAGGGATAAAACATGTGTACAGGGATGGAACATGTGTACAGGGATGGAACATGTGTGCAGAGATGTACAGGGATGGAACATGTGTGCAGGGATGTACAGGGATAGAACATGTGTACAGGGATGGAACATGTGTGCAGAGATGTACAGGGATGGAACATGTGTGCAGAGATTGAACATCATAGTTGCCAACAGTCCCGATTTTCCCGGGACAATCCCGATTTTGGGACCCTCGTCCCGATCGGAGGCTGTCCTGAATCGGGATTTTCATCAGGAAAATCGGGAATGTTTGTTTTTTAAATTTTGGAGCAGCTGGCTCCAGCAAAATGGCCGCCGGCGCCGCCGCTATATCTTCCCCCTTGTGTTAAGTGGAGAGAGGAAGGGGGCTCGATCCGTACAGCCAATGAATCGGCTTCTTTAGCTGCACGGATCGGCCCCTCCCCTCTCCACTGAACACACAGCGCCAGTATTCGTCAAGACACCGGCCGCTCCTGGAGTTCCTGGACGTGTGCTGGGGGCGTTATGGGTGGGTCTGCACTGGCACTGATGGAGGGAGTGGTTTGCAGTGAGGAGGGCCTGCACTAATGAGGGGGGGGAGGGCTGCACTGAGGGGGTTCTGCACTAATAGAGGGGGGTCTGCACTGAGGGGGGTCTGCACTAATAGAGGGGGGGTCTTCACTGAGGGGGGTCTGTACTAATGAGGGGGGCTTTACTGAGGGGGTTCTGCACTAATAGAGGGGGGTCTGCACTGATAGAGGGGGGGTCTGCACTAATTGAGGGGGGGTCTGCACTGATAGAGGGGGGTCTGCACTGATAGAGGGGGGTCTGCACTGATAGACGGGGGGTCTGCACTGAGGGGGGTCTGCACTGAGGGGGGTCTGCACTAATAGAGGGGGTTCTGCACTAATAGAGGGGGGTCTGCACTGAGGGGAGTCTGCACTAATAGAGGAGGGGTCTGCACTGATAGAGGGGGGTCTGCACTGTGGGGGTTCTGCACTGATAGATGGGGGTCTGCACTGATAGAGGGGGGGTCTGCACTGAGGGGGCCTGCACTGATGGAGGGGGGTCTGCACTGATGGAGGGGGGTCTGCACTGATGGAGGGGGGTCTGCACTGGGGGGTCTATACTGATAGATGGGGGGACCGCACTGAGGGGAGTCTGTATTGAGGGAGAGGGGTCTGTACTGAGGGGGTCTAAACTGATGGAGGGAGTCTGTACTTAGTGGGGAGGTCTGTACTGAGTGAGGAGGATCTATACTGCTGGAGGGGCGGTCTGTACTTAGTGGGGGGGTCTTTACTGAGGGAGGGGGGCCTGTACTGAAGGGGGACCATAGTTGGTGGAGGGGGGGTGACACCAATTTTTTTCCGCAACAGGTGACACCAACTGTAGTGACGCCACTGGCTCTTGTCTCTGCAGCAATTTAACTTTAATGTACAGGAGGGGAGTTAACTATATACAGGAGGAGGGGGGTAACTATATACAGGAGGGGGGGTTAGCTATATACAGGAGGAGGGTGGTTAGCTATATACAGGAGGAGGGGGGTTAACTATATACAGGAGGGGGAGGGTTACCTATATACAGGAGGGGGAGGGTTAACTATATACAGGAGGGGGAGGGTTAACTATGTACAGGAGAGGGGAGGGTTAACTATATACAGGAGTGGGGGTTAACTATTTACAGGAGGGGGGGTTAACTATGTACAGGAGGGGTTACTATGTACAGGGGCGTAACTAGGGGGAGAGGGAAAACTATGTACAGGGGGAGGGGGTAACTATGTACAGGGGGGGGTAACTATGGCTCTGCCTGGGACACTGATTTAAGGACTGAGGCTGGGAACACTGGTGTAAAGACTGACTCTGCTGGGGGCACCTGATGCAAGGAGGGACTCTGCTGGGGGCACCTGATGCAAGGAGGGACTCTGCTGGGGGCACCTGATGCAAGGAGGGACTCTGCCGAGGGCACCTGATACAAGGACAGACTCTGCTGGGGGCACCTGATGCAAGGAAGGACTCTGCTGGTGGCAGGCGACGTGGCTAGTGACACGCTCAGGGATCCCACTGATTTGGCATTATGGTGAGTTTAATGATTTCATTTTATATTACAATGTAATAATATAAATAATGCACTTCAATCATCCTGACACCATAACAATCATGGTGCCGGGATGATTGAAGCGCTAACACCAGGTGTTTGGAGTATCTTTATCTGCTGATTGTTAAACTTTCTAGAATACACATATTACTATTGTTGTGTAGGATCTGGGCCAGCTGTCCTGTCATTCCTCTCTACCCCTTTCCCTCTCCATACCTCATTCATCTCAGACTTTAACCACACCCCTTTGAGCCACACCCATTTAAGCCACGCCCACTATTTTGCGTAAACCACGCCCATTTTTCACCGCAGCGAGCTTCGCGCGCCACAGTTTTCTTTTTATTGCTATGCCACGCCTACAAACGCATGCCCTGCCCCCTAATTATTATACGGCTCCGCCTACAGCCAAAAAAGTGTCCCACAAATTTTTTTTGCAATGTTGGCAACTATGTAAAGGGGTTAGCAGGCATTTGAGACCCAAAAAAAAATTATTACACAAAACAGTTATAAATATATATATATAAACCATTACTTTTACGTGCCCAAAACACTGTGCAGACACTTTGGTGTGGAGAACAGAGAAGCGAGAATTAATCTTAAAGGCTAAGTTCACCTTTTTTTTTTCTTCTAAATTCCAGCCCCCCCCTATGCACCAA
Organism: Lithobates clamitans; assembly: GCA_037952925.1. NCBI lineage: Eukaryota > Metazoa > Chordata > Amphibia > Anura > Ranidae > Lithobates > Lithobates clamitans. The sequence continues at coordinate 206,707 of JBBGZY010000351.1, read as the reverse complement.
TATAGCATTCATGTACTTTTTTTGCATAAAACCTACAGACACGTACCTTACTGTCCTCCATCCATGATTCCAAACGTATCTATTGCTTCTGTCTTACGTCCTTACCCACCTCAATTCCAGGCCTATTCTGGCACTTCTCTCCTACATGTAAAAATCATAATTTTTTGCTAGAAAATTACTCAGAACCCCCAAACATTATATATGTTTTTTTAGCAGACACCCTAGGGAATAAAATGGCGCTAATTGCAACTTTTTATCTCACACGGTATTTGCGCAATCATTTTTTCAAACGCCTTTTTTTTTTGAAAAAAAACGGTTTCATGAATTAAAAGATAACAAAACAGTAAAGTTAGCCCAATTTTTTTGTATAATGTGAAAGATGATGTTACGCCGAGTAAATAGATACCTAACATGTCACGCTCTAAAATTACGCACAATCATGGAATGGCGCCAAACTTCATAACTTAAAAATCTCCATAGGCGACGCTTTTTTACAGGTTACCAGTTTAGCGTTACAGAGGAGGTCTAGTGCTAGAATTCTTGCACACGCTCTAACGCACGTGGTGATACCTCACATGTGTAGTTTGAGCGGCGTTTACATATGTGGGCGGGACTTACGTGTGCGTTCGCTTCTGAGCGCGAGCTACCGGGGTCAGGGGCGTTTTAATTTTTTTTTTTTTTTTTTTACACTTTTTTATACATTTTTTTTTGATCACTTTTATTCCTATTACAAGGTAAACATCCCTTGTAATAGGAATCTATGTGACAGGTCCTCTTTATGGAGAGATGCGGGGTCAATAAGACCCCACATCTCTCCTCCAGGCTGGAAAGCATGAGATCGGGAATTTTTTTTTTACCGATCTCATGCGGACAGCCGCGATCGCGGCTTCTTTTATTTCTGGGTACCCGGACATGACGTCATAATATCGCGCCTGGGCCTCCGACGGTCACCATCTGGTCACCAGAAATCTCTATCGTCCTCATCCGGCGCCGGCAGATTCTTTCTCCGGGTCCCCGATGGCACGGGAGAGCCCGGAGAAGCACCGGATGGCGGCGGGAGGGGGTGGATGTCCCCTCCCGTCGCCTATAAGAACGATCAAGCGGCAGAACTGCCGCTATGATCGTTCTTATCGTGCACAGAATCGCCGGCTGAAAAGACGTTTATATACAGTGGCCGATTTTGAAGACTTTAGGTCATGACACAGGAAGGAGTTGACAAGCTGACCCTTATTAGCACACACCCTGCATCATCCACCCTTCCACTCCCAGCTGCATGTTTTTTGTTTTTTTTTTAGCGAGGTGGGGAGGTGTTTTGGAGCATTTTCACTCATCACATATAGGGCAGCCCATCCACCTGAATGGGCTGCCATACACACAGCAGTCGCCCAAAAGAAGCTTCAGAACTTTTTTTAAGAGCAGACCTTTGTGTGTTTTTCCTGCGATTTTTGGTGCAGCGCATTTCTGAAATGCAAGGAAACGCACAGATGTGAATGGAGCCTTATTGTTCTTGTGTTATCGCACCAATTTCACTTTCAGGCCCCATTCTCATCTAGCATAGTGGGAGCGAATGTTTTGTGTCTTGTTTTTCCTGTGACACGCATAGGGCAGCCCACTGATTTAAGTGGGCTGTGCTATATGTGGCTTATGGGACATGTTGGTGTTTTGTGGGCTGCATGTTTGCAGCATTTGCCACTCGTTTTTTCACATGGCAAAATGTGTGTTTGCTTCTGTGTTTGGTGTGCCGTTACCAATTAATGGCACTGAAAGCGCAACTAGTAATTTTAGGTGTATAAAAGGTGGCCATACACTATACAATCTGATTGTACAATCTTCTTAAGATTTACCAAATTTATATAATAGGAGGAAACACCTATCTAGCCAATCACTCTGTACCCAATCAGGCAGGCCCTTGCACTACATAATTGATGGCAGATCCATAGGAGATTGTACAATCAGATTGTATAGTGTATGGCCAACTTTATACACCTAAAATAACTAAACCGATTGCCGACCGTCCACTGCAGTTGTACTGCGGCAGAATGGCACAGGCAGGCGAATTGCCGTTATGCTACGTCGGGCGTGTGCCCCCCCGCCGGCGGCAAAGATTGGATTCGTTAAGGAACCGATCAATCCCCAGGCCCAGGCCAAAGAAATCTGGCCTGGACCTGGTGATCGCTCCTGACGAATGATATCCTTCCCCTGTCTGTGTAACTGTAAACACTGACAGGGGAAGTGATGTCATCTCTCCTCATGTCGGTCTTTTAGTTCCAGACTGAGAGGAGAGAGCATCAGAACAGTGAGTTGCACAACACTACACTGACACCAGGTCACTTAGGCACACATTCACCCCCCGATCACCCCCCCCCAATTAACTCCTTCACCACCAGTAACTGTGTCACCCAGTACAGCAATCAGATTTTTTTTTGATCGCTGTACTAGTATCATTAGTGACACTAATCAGTGTTGGAGTAATTAGTATTCAGCTCAGATAGGTATAGGGACCCCCCCATAAAGGTTTAACCCCTTGATTACCCCGTCACCTGTGATCACAGTATAAGTGTCACGGGTGACGCAGTTTAGCTAGATTTATTTTTATAGCATCAGGGCACCCGCCGTATTTTACCCAATAAAGGTTTAACCCCCTGATCACCCGGCAGGTGATCAAAGTTAGGTTTTAGCGTCAGGGTCTGTGTTGCCCCAGGCAGCGTCAGATTAGTGCCAGTACCGCTAACACCCACGCATGCACCATACACCTCCCTTAGTAGTATAGTGTCTGAATGGATCAATATCTGATCTGATCAGAGCTATATTAGCGTCCCCAGCAGTTTGCGAGTTCCATAAGTGCAGTTCAAGCTGGTGAGGTGGCAAGCACGAGTAGTGTCCCGCTGCCACCAAGAAGAAGACAAAGACAGTCCCGTCGAGCCCATAGTGCCCTTCCTGCTGCATTCGCCAATCCTAATTGGGAACCCACCACTTCTGCAGCACCCGTACTTCCCCCATTCACTGGCCAACCCGGAATTCAGGTGGACACAATTGACTGAAGTGGCTGAAGAGCTGGTGTAGTAAGGAGGGGTTTGGGTTCCTGGAGGACTGGGCCGACTTCTCAGTCGGTAACCGGTACTATAGAAGGGACGGACTGCACCTAAATGAGTAGGGTGCAGATCTGCTGGGAATGAAGATGGGCAAAAAGTTAGAGGGGTTTTTAAACTAGGCGATGGGGGGGAGGGTCCAGAAACAGTGATAGCCAGCGTGGAAGATATTCCAGAGGGTAGTATTGGGGGCATTAGTGGTAGGTTAACCAAAGCACAAAAACACAAGGTGAGTATAGTAGCAAGTCCTAGTTGCAATCTTGAAACACCCAATACGAGGACAATATGCGACCGGTCTAAACTATGTGGCATGTTCACCAATGCCAGGAGCATGGCGGACAAGATGGGTGAACTAGAGATACTGTTGTACAAGGAGGATTTGGATTTTGTGGGAATTTTAGAGACCTGGTTCAACAGCTCTCATGATTGGCTGGCAAACATTCAAGGGTATACCCTATACCGCAAGGATAGAGAGGGTAAAAAAGGGGGAGGGGTATGCCTATATATCAAGAATAATGTACAAGCGAATGTGAGAGATGACATCACTGAGGGAGCTAGAGAGGAGGTGGAATCCTTATGGGTAGAGCTCCAAAGGGATGAAGCTAAGGGAGAAAATATTACTGGGAGTATGCTATAGGCCCCCTAACCTGAGAGAGGAAGTGGAGACGGATCTCCTATCACAAATTGGATTAGGAGCAAGGATGGGAAGTGTTATCATATTGGGGGATTTTAATTATCCAGACATAGACTGGGCGGAGGGAACCGCGCATTCATTTAAGGCTCACCAGTTCCTTAATGTCTTGCAGGACAATTTTATGGGTCAGATGGTAGACGCACCAACTAGAAATAAAACATTACTGGATCTACTGATTACCAACAATACAGACCTGATCACGGATGTGGAAATACGGGGCAATTTAGGAAACAGCGATCACAGGTCAATTAGTTTCAGGATAAATCACACAAATAGGAAACATGAAGGGAACACAAAGACACTGAATTTCAAAAGAGCCAACTTCCCTAAACTACAAACCTTGCTAAAAGGCATAAATTGGGATAAAATATTAGGAACAAAGAATACAGGGGAGAGATGGGTTTGCTTTAAGAGCATATTAAATAAGGGCATTAGCCAATGTATCCCATTAGGTAATAAATTTAAAAGAGCGAACAAAAATCCTGGATGGCTTAACTCCAATGTAAAAATGCATATAAAAGCAAAGGAGAAGGCCTTCAAAAAATACAAGGTTGAGGGATCATCTTCAGCATTCAGACTTTATAAAGAATGCAATAAGAAATGTAAGGGTGCAATTAGGACGGCTAAGATAGAACATGAAAGACACATAGCGGAGGAGAGCAAAAAAAATCCCAAGAAATTCTTTAAGTATGTAAACAGTAAAAAAGGGATGACAGACCATATTGGCCCCATAAAGAATGAGGAAGGACATCTGGTTACAAAGGATAGGGAGATGGCAAAGGTATTGAATTTATTCTTCTCCTCAGTCTTCACGAGTGAATCGGGGGGCTTCAGTAACCAAAATTGCAGTGTTTATCCTCATGACACAACACAGGAAGCACCTCCATGGTTAACAGAGGACGGAATTAAAATTAGACTTGAGAAACTTAACATTAATAAATCACCGGGACCAGATGGCTTGCATCCGAGGGTACTTAGGGAACTCGGTCAAGTGATTGCCAGACCGTTGTTCCTAATTTTTACAGACAGTCTATTGACTGGAATGGTACCAGCTGATTGGAGAAAAGCCAATGTAGCACCAATATTTAAAAAGGGCCCAAAATACATCCCTGGGAATTACAGACCAGTTAGCCTAACATCGATAGTATGTAAACTCTTGGAGGGGATGATAAGGGACTATATACAAGATTTTAGTAATAAGAACGATATCATTAGGAGTAATCAGCATGGATTCATGAAGAATCGTTCTTGCCAAACCAATCTATTAACCTTCTATGAGGAGGTGAGTTTCCATCTAGATAAAGGAAGGCCCGTAGACGTGGTGTATCTGGATTTTGCAAAAGCATTTGACACAGTTCCCCATAAACGTTTACTGTACAAAATAAGGTCCGTTGGCATGGACCATAGGGTGAGTACATGGATTGAAAACTGGCTACAAGGGCGAGTTCAGGGGGTGGTGATAAATGGGGAGTACTCAGAATGGTCAGGGGTGGGTAGTGGGGTTCCCCAGGGTTCTGTGCTGGGACCAATCCTATTTATTTGTTTATAAATGACCTGGAGGATGGGATAAACAGTTCAATCTCTGTATTTGCAGACAATACTAAGCTAAGCAGGCCAATAACTTCTCCGCAGGATGTGGAAACCTTGCAAAAAGACCTGAACAAATTAATGGGGTGGGCGACTACATGGCAAATGAGGTTCAATGTAGAAAAATGTAAAATTAATGCATTTGGGTGGCAAAAATATGAATGCAATCTATACACTGGGGGGAGAACTTCTGGGGGAATCTAGGATGGAAAAGGACCTGGGGGTCCTAGTAGATGATAGGCTCAGCAATGGCATGCAATGCCAAGCTGCTGCTAATAAAGCAAACAGAATATTGGCATGCATTAAAAGGGGGATCAACGCAAGAGATAAAACGATAATTCTCCCACTCTACAAGGCTCTGGTCCGGCCGCACCTGGAGTATGCTGTCCAGTTCTGGGCACCAGTCCTCAGGAAGGATGTACTGGAAATGGAGCGAGTACAAAGAAGGGCAACAAAGCTAATAAAGGGTCTGGAGGATCTTAGTTATGAGGAAAGGTTGCGAGCGCTGAACTTATTCTCTCTGGAGAAGAGATGCTTGAGAGGGGATATGATTTCAATTTACAAATACCGTATTGGTGACCCCACAATAGGGATAAAACTTTTTCGCAGAAGAGAGTTTAATAAGACTCGTGGCCACTCATTACAATTAGAAGAAAAGAGGTTTAACCTTAAACTACGTAGAGGGTTCTTTACTGTAAGAGCGGCAAGGATGTGGAATTCCCTTCCACAGGCGGTGGTCTCAGCGGGGAGCATTGATAGCTTCAAGAAACTATTAGATAATCACCTGAATGACCGCAACATACAGGGATATATAATGTAATACTGACACATAATAACACACATAGGTTGGACTTGATGGACTTGTGTCTTTTTTCAACCTCACCTACTATGTAACTATGACTTTACGTCAATTGATTTTTATTCGCTGTTTTTCACGAAGATCTCTATAGATCTATTGTGGACCAAAGCAATTTATATGCTGGTTAATTCATCGCCGCTAATCCCCAGCTGACCCTTGCCAGAGATTGGAGACCAAATACGGTCCCTGAATTTAAGACCTTCCTGGGCCTATTCCTCCTCATGGGCATAACTAAAAAGAGTGAGTTGCGGTCATATTGGTCCACTGACCTAATTCACCATATGCCCGTGTTCTCTGCCTCCATGACCAGGACACGATACGAGCAGATCTTACGGTTCATGCATTTCAGTGACAATGAACTCTGACGTCCTCGGGGTGACCCTGAATTTGCTGCTCTTCTGCTTGATTCCGAGCATGCGTGGCACTTTGTGCCTCGGAATTATGTACACACAATTGGAATTTGCGTGAACGGATTTTGTTGTCAGAAAATTTGAATTTCCGACAACAAGCTCCGGATCGCACATTTTACGTCAGAAAGTTCGTAGGCACACGTACACAGGGTCTCGAAAGGCCATCACATTTTGAGAGACCCCAATCTGCACAGTTCAGTTTATATTTTTTTTTACAGTTTTTATAAAAGTGAAAAAAGTGGAAAAAAAAACCACACACAAAAACACAAAAAATAAAAAAAATAAAAAAGCCAAAAATAGTTGTCGTATTTTTCTTCTCTCTCTCTCTCTCTATTGTTCTCTCTTATGTTCGCTCTCTTCTTTCCACTCTACTGTTTGCTCACTATTGTTCTATATCTATCGTTCTCTTTTGGTTTTATTTTTACTATGTTTTATTGTATTTGCTTTGCAGGTATGGTATGTTATACTGTAATGTTTGTTTTATTGTTAACCATCATTTGCTTAGCAGCTACGCCATTCAGCTGCAGCGCGGATTTATTTATCTTGACAGCAACAGTGTTTGCTCCCACGATAGATAAAGCCATGACTCCAGCGCTGTAGGAGGTGATTTCACCACCACAGTTAAAAAAAAAGAGCATATATGCCGAAGCATGGGGGCAGCAGAGGTGGAGGAGCGATTTGCTCCTAACTTTTGGGGCGCATGTCCCCATGCTTCAGCATATATATATTTTAGGCACAGATTGCGTTAAAAAATGTTTTATTTTTTACTATTTTTTTTTGTATTTGCTTTGCAGGTATGGTATGTCTTACTGTTATACTGTAATGTCACTTTGTTTTATTGTTAACCATCATTTGCTTAGCAGGTAAGCCATTCATTTGCAGCGCAGATTTATTTATCTTGACAGTAACAGCGTTTGCTCCCACGATACATAAAGCCGTGACTCCAGCGTTGTAGCAGGTGATTTCACCACCGCAGTTAAAAAAAAGATCATATATGCCGAAGCATGGGGGCAGCAGGGGTGGAGGAGTGATTTGCTCCTAACTTTTGGGGCGGATGCCCCCATGCTTCAGGCATATATTTTTTAGGCCATTCAGCTGCAGCACTGATTTATTTATCTTGACAGCAACAGCGTTTGCTCCCACGATACATAAAGCCATGATTCCAGTGCTGTAGGAGGTGATTTCACCCCCACAGTTAAAAACAAAATGGTGCATGTATGCCCATCATTAGAAGTGGGTGGATGAAGGGAGGTATTCTAATGGTGGGCATACCCACCGATCAATCTCTTTTTTTCATGCAGCCCACAGGCTGCATGAAAAAAAAGATTACAATTTATGCCCAACAAGGACCAGCAACTGGTATGTTGCTGGACTTTGAGTGGTTATACCAGACTGATGCCTGCGGGTTTAGGTATCATCTTGGTATCATTCTTTTCAGCCAGCGGTCAGCTTTCATGTAAAAGCAATCCTAGTGGCTAATTAGCCTCTAGACTGCTTTTACAAGCAGTGGGAGGGAATGACCCCCCTCCCACCGTCTTCCATGGTTTTCTCTGGCTCTCCTGTCCCAACAGGGAACCTGAGAATGCAGCCAGTGGTTCCGCCAGCTGACCATAGAGCTGATCAGAGACCAGAACGGCTCCAATCATCTCTATGGCCTAAGAAACCAGAAGCTACGAGCATTTCATGACTTTCTGAGATTTCGCCGGATGTAAACAGCGCCATTGGGAAATTGGGAAAGGATTTTATCACACCGATCTTAGTGTGGTCAAATGCTTTCGGGGCAGAGGAGAGATCTAGGGTCTAATAGACCCCAATTTTTTCAAAAAAGAGTACCTGTCACTACCTATTGCTATCATAGGGATATTTACATTCCCTGAGATAACAATAAAAATGATTTAAAAAAATGAAAGGAACAGTTTAAAAATAAGATAAAAAAGCAAAAAATAATTAAAAAAAAAAAAAGCACCTCTGTCCCACCCTGCTCTTGCGCATAGGCGAACACAAGCTTCAGTCTGGCGTCAAATGTAAACAGCAATTGCACCATGCATGTGAGGTATCAACGCGAAGGTCAGATCGAGGGTAGTAATTTAAGCAGTAGACTTCCTCTGTAAATCTAAAGTGGTAACCTGTAAAGGCTTTTAAAGGCTTTTAAAAATGTATGTAATTTGTCGCGGTTGCACTTTTGTGTGCAATTTTAAAGCATGTCGTGTTTGGTATCCATGTACTCGGCCTAAGATCATCTTTTTTATTTCATCAAACATTTGGGCAATATAGTGTGTTTTAGTGCATTAAAATTAAAAAAAGTTTATTTTTTCCAAAAAAAATGCGTTTGAAAAATTGTTGCGCAAATACTGTGTGAAAAAAAAATAAAACACCCACCATTTTAATCTGTAGGGCCGTTGCTTTAAAAAATATATATAATGTTTGGGGGTTCAAAATAATTTTCTTGCAAAAAAAATAATTTTTTCATGTAAACAAAAAGTGTCAGAAAGGGCTTTGTCTTCAAGTGGTTAGAAGAGTGGGTGATGTGCGAAATAAGCTTCTAAATGTTGTGCATGAAATGCCAGGACAGTTCAAACCCCCCCCAAATGACCCCATTTTGGAAAGTAGACCCCCCCAAGCTATTTGCTTAGAGGCATGTCGAGTCCATGGAATATTTTATATTTTGACAAAAGTTGCGGGAAAAAGACAATTTTTTTTTTTTGCACAAAGTTGTCACTAAATGATATATTGCTCAAACATTCCATGGGCATATTTGAAATTACACCCCAAAATACATTCTGTTGCTTCTCCTGAGTACAGGGATTCCACATGTGTGAGACTTTTTGGGAGCCTAGCCGCGTACGGGACCCCGAAAACCAAGCACCGCCTTCAGACTTTCTAAGGGTGTAAATTTTTGATTTTACTCCTCACTGCCTATCACAGTTTCGGAGGCCATGGAATGCCCAGATGGCACAACCCCCCCCCAAAATGACCCCATTTTGGAAAGTAGACACCCCAAACTATTTGCTGAGAGGTATGGTGAGTATTTTGCAGACCTCGATTTTTGTCACAAAGTTTTGAAAATTGAAAAAAGGGAATAAAAAATAAATTTTTCTTTACTTTCTTCATTTTTAAAAACAAATGAGAGCTGCAAAATACTCACCATGCCTCTCAGCAAATAGGTTGCGGTGTCTACTTTCCAAAATGGGGTCATTTAGGGGGGTTTTGTGCTATCTTGGCATTTTATGGCCTTCAAAACTGTGATAGGTAGTGAGGAGTGAAATCAAAAATTTACGCCCTTAGAAATCCTGAAGGCAGTGCTTGGTTTTCGGGGCCCCGTACACGGCTAGGCTCCCAAAAAGTCCCACACATGTGGTATCCCCATACTCAGGAGAAGAAGCAGAATGTATTTTGGGGTGTAATTCCATAAATGCCCATGGCATGTTTGAGCAATATATCATTTAGTGACAACTTTGTGCAAAAAAAAAATTGTCATTTGCCCGAAAATTGTGGCAAAATATTAAATATTCCATGGACTCAACATGCCTCTCAGCAAATAGCTTGCGGTGTCTACTTTCTAAAATGGGGTCATTTGGGGGGTTTTGTGTCATCTTGGCATTTTATGGCCTTCAAAACTGTAATAGGTAGTGAGGAGTGAAATCAAAAATTTACGTCCTTAGAAATCCTGCAGGCGGTGCTTGGTTTTCGGGGCCCCGTACGTGGCTAGGCTCCCAAAAGGTCCCACACATGTGGTATCCCCGTCCTTGGGAGAAGCAGCAGAATGTATTTTAGGGTGTAATTCCACATATGCCCATGGCATGTTTGATCAATATATCATTTAGTGACAACTTTGTGCAAAAAAAAATAAAAAGTTTGTCATTTGCCCGAAACTTGTGGCAAAATATTAAATATTCCATGGACTCAACATGTCTCTCAGCAAATATCTTGGGGTGTCTACTTTCCAAAATGGGGTCATTTGGCTGGGTTTTGTGCCATCTTGGCATTTTATGGCCTTCAAAACTGTGATAGACAGTGAAGAGTGAAATCAAACATTTACGCCCTTAGAAATCGTGAAGGCGGTGCTTGGTTTTCGGGGGCCCGTACATAGCTAGGCTCCCAAAAAGTCCCACACATGTGGTATCCCCGTACTCAGGAGAAGCAGCATAATGTATTTTGGGGTGCAATTCCACATATAACCACGGCAATATATCATTTAGTGACAACTTTTTGTAAAAAAATTTTTTTTTGTCATTATTCAATCACTTGGGACAAAAAAATAAAATATTCAATGGGCTCAACATGCCTCTTAGCAATATTCTTACGGTGTCTACTTTCCAAAATGGGGTCATTGGGGGGGGGTTTGTACTGCCCTGCCATTTTAGCACCTCAAGAAATTAGATAGGCAGGCATAAACTAAAAACTATGTAAATTCCAGAAAATGTACCCTAGTTTGTAGACAGTATAACTTTTGCGCAAACCAATAAATATACGCTTATTGACATTTTTTACCAAAGACATGTGGCTGAATACATTTTGGCCTAAATGTTTGACTAAAATTGAGTTTATTGGATTTTTATTAGAACAAAAAGTAGAAAATATAATTTTTTTTCAAAATTTTCGGTCTTTTTGCGTTTATATCGCAAAAAATAAAAATCAAAAAAGGACGCAAATTTCGTTTGGGTACAACATTGCATGACCGCACAATTACCAGTTAAAGCAGCGCAGTGCCAAATTGTAAAAAGTCCTCCGGTCATTGAGCTGCCAAATGCAGTGTAGCCTTACAGCTTCACGCCGGGAACCCTACTGCACATGCGTGAGGCTCCGCTCCTCTCTCCTACTGGCCCGGCAGCTGGGGAAGGAGGAGGGAGCCCCAGCATTGACGCAAATACCTGCGCCTGAGGCTCCCGGAAGTGGGGACAGGATACCTGTGAAAGACAGGTATCCTGTCCCCCCTCCCCTTCGAAAGGTGCCAAATGTGGCACCGGAGGGGGGAAGGAGTGCAACGAGCAGAAGTTCCACTTTTGGGTGGAACTCCGCTTTAAAAAATGAATGGCAAATGCTGCAAAACGTACAGTAAAAAACACGCGACCCACAAAACGCCAACATGTCCCATAAGCCCCATATAGCACAACCTATTGAAATCAATGGGCTGCCCTATGCGTGTCACAGGAAAAACGAGCCACAAAACGTTCACTCCCACAATGCTAAATGTGAATGGGGCTTGAAAGTGAAATTGGTGCGATAACACAAGAACAATGAGACTCGCTCTAAAAAAAAAGTTCTGAAGCTTCTTTGGGGTGATTGCTGCATGTAGGGCAGCCCATTCAGGTGGATGGGCTGCCCTATGTGTGATGAGTGAAAATGCTCCAAAACACCTCCCCACCTCGCTAAAAAGCGAACAGAAAAAAAAATGTGGGAATGCGAGTTCCCGCTATGCAGAGATGTGAACAGAGCTTGACAGCTGAGTGTTTCTGTCCACTACCTTCTATGTACTTGTATAAAGATGGCCATACACTGTCACAAGGAATGTAAACATCCCTTGTGACAGTAATAGGTGGTGACAGGTACTCTTTATGGAGGGATCGGGATTCTAAAAGACCCCCCATCCCTTCTTTACACTTCACAGTATTCAGATCACCGAAAACGGCGATTCTGAATATTTTTTTTTAAAACCGGCGCCATTGGCAGCTGAGTAAACGGGAAGTGACGTCATGACGTCGCTTCCGCGTTTACATTGAGAAGGCTGGAACGAAGCCACCCACAGCTTCGTTCCAGCCCGCCCCAAGCCGCCGGAGACAGCTGATTGGACACCGGGCCTCCCGATCGCACGGAAGGCCCGGTAAGAGCGGCGGGAGGCGGCAGGAGGGGGAGGGATGTCCCCTCCCGCTCCTCTGGTATAACAGCCGAGCAGCTTTTAGCCGCATCGGTTGTTATACTCGGGTAGCCGATCGCCTGCTGAAAACAACGGTACCGGGATGATGCCTGCAGCTGCGGGCATCATCCCGGTATATCCCCGGAAAGCCGAGTACGCATATCTGCGTACGGTCGGCGGGAAGGGGTTAAACTACTGTCTATTTTACATAGATATCATTTTTTTACATTGTGGATGCACATAGTGTATCATTTTGGGTGAAAAGAAACAAAAGAACCTGATATTAAGCCCTGGTTTACATTGCTGCAATTTGGCGGCTATTGCCGGCAATGGCACCGTCAGAATCGGTGCATCGCCGCACCAATTCCCAAAAGTAGTTTCTGTACTATTTTTGGCGACTTCGGGGTGTGATTTCAATAGACATCTGTGCAGAAACCCGCACAGATTTCTCTGAAATCGCCCCCCAAGTCGGGACTGACATTCGGGAATGAAATCGTGCAAGTTCATGGAGACAACTCTTTGTCTCCGTGAACTCCGGCTCAAAAGGGACACTTTAGTTACCTTACTAAAACTAGAGAGTGTGAAATCTGGTGCAGCTGTGCATGGTAGCCAGTTTCTAACTTCAGATTCTTCAATTAAGCAGCTGATCAATAAATTTCCAATGTATCCTTTAACAATTGAATTAATTATGTGGCTACCAAGGACATAAGGAAGGTTTACTATGCCTCATCCCTATGAAGTATGAGAGAGAGATGAAGACCACTGAGAGTGGGACTTTATGGGCACTGTTTCAGAAACAAAGAAACATGTGTAGCAGGTATCTCTCCAGGCTGATTGAATTCACGAGGGAGAAAGAGCTGCCTGCTAGCGGCTTCCCCCCTTTCTCTCCTCTGACACACATAGACACACAGAACCGTTTACTTTGTAGCCTCCCTATTGGAAGAGACTGAGAGCCAATCATCAGGGAACAGCAGCAAAGAACTGTGGAATATGAAGTCCCAACACAAGGCAGCCTGACAGACTGTGTGAGGGTGCAGGACTGCAAATCCCAGGCTGCACTGCAGAGATTCAAGAGGATTGTGGGAGAGACTATAAAAAGCACAGGGCGGACCAGGCCGAGAGGCCTTGTTTCCTGGATCCCATCGGCAGAGTAACCCTCTGTTGCTGTGTGAGGGGATTGTAGCATACCAAGGGGCACACAGTCTGCAGCTCCAGCCTAGAGGAACAGAACCCGCATGCTTCCAGAAGGACGCTCTGCAGCAGTGCGGAATGTCACAGAATTGGCCAATTCAACGGGTCAGAGACTGAAAGCCATCGCGACACATCTGCAGCCAGGAGAATCGCTTGATCGCCCTTTGGAGGACTGCTGAATGCGTACAGGATTGGTGACAGGGCTTTGCCCAGGAATCTTATTGCCTTCCATAAAACACCACACCTAAATACTGTGCACAGACACCTGTTATCCAGATCACATAGAAGAGTGCTATATCACAGCACCAGCTATTTTACATTCCTTCTCATTACCCTGTTACATTGAGGGACCCTTGTCCACAGAGCTCCAACATGCCGGTGAAGAGAACAAACGCAAAGCTTTGCTCCTAGAACATTATTGTTGTTGCTCTTAAAGGGGACACGCCACTGGTGTTTGTATTACTTCATTGTGTGTGTATTGGAAGTACTATAGGCCTGCCTGGGGTTCCCCTTTAGCCATAGTATTCTACATCAATCAATAGCTTGTTTGTGGAGTCCATTTATTCTGTGTATGTTGTTATTATTATTTTATTGTTGCATAGTGTTATTGACTGTTTTGAGAACTGTTTCAACCAAGTCCTGGCTACTTATACAGGACTTGGCTGACTAATATTACTTTAAACTTTTCTCTGGTCCAAGTATACTTGAGAGAGCAGAACTGAGTTTGTATGTTATTACTGGGTTATTCCATTAACCACTTAATAACTGGCCTATAGCCAAATGACGGCTACAGGGCGGTTTGTTAACTCTGGGAGGGCGTCCAGGGACGTCCTCCCGGAGAATCGTTCGCGCGCGCCCGCTGGGGCGCGCACACGGGAACATCCATGCTCGTCGTGTTCACGGGACCCGGCGCTACACGGTTCGCGGTAAAGGGCCAATGACAGCAGCCCTTTACCACGTGATTGCTCCGTCCAACGACGGAGCCATCGCAAATATCAACAAAAGATTTCAAACGGGGTCATGACAAGTTCATTGCTCTCCTCTTCTCACACCGATGCAGCGTGAGAGGAGAGCAGATCGTGTGCCTAACTGTGAGTTGTGACATTCTAGCAGTGCCCAGCAGTGCCCCAATAGTGCCCCAACAGTGCCTCAACAGTGCTATCTGTCACTATCTGTCACCTGTACCACCTGTGCCACCAGTGCCACCTCTGTGCCACACCAGTGCCACTACAGTGCACACCAGTGCCACACCAGTACCACACCAGTGCCACACCAGTGCCATCTGTGCCCATCAGTGCCACCTGTGTCCATCAGTGCCATCTGTGCCCATCAGTGCCACCTGTGCCCGTCAATACTCATCTGCGCCTTTGCAGTGCCACATCAGTGCCGCCAGTGCCCGCCAGTGCCCACCAGTGCCGCCTGTGCCCACCAGTGCCGCCTGTGCCCACCAGTGCCGCTGTGTGCTAATCAGTGCCACACCAGTGCCACTACAGCGCACACCAGTGCCACCTGTGCCCATCAGTGACACCTGCGCCACTGCAGTGCCACATCAGTGCCGTCTGTGCCCACCAGCACCAGTGCCGCCTGTGCCCACCAGTGCCGCCTGTGCCCACCAGTTCCACCACAGTGCTCTGCAGTGCAGCCTCATCAGCCACCAGTATGGCAAAAAAATATTTTACTACCGAGGAGGCCTACCAGCGTCTAAGCATGACCGATGAGAGCAGCAGGGAGCTCTCTGGGTCTCAGTCCGATTCCAATTCCGATTCTACCTATGAACCTGTGATAAGCAGCGGTTCTGATACAGAATCTGAAGAGGAAGGTGTGCCCGTGAAAAGAAGGCGTTCTGGCGTGGAGCAGCAGCCTACTACCAGCAGCACAGGGCCATCCACCTCGAGAGCAGTGCCCTCCACCTCGAGAGCAGTGCCCTCCACCTCGAGAGCAGTGCCCTCCACCTCGAGAGCAGAGCCACTACAACAAAGGCCAGGCACCAGTAGGGTGTCATCTCAGCCCCAAAGGGATAGGGGCCATGCCAGCCTTCCCTATGCCAGCCTTCAAAACCTCCTGTGGCTTCCCCTTATTTCCGGAGCAGCAAATATCCCCCCTTTCTCCGCCCAGCCAGGTGTCCAGGCGAATACCGATGATTTTGCCATGATTGATTTTTTCCATTTGGTTTTCACTGAAGACTTACTATCGTCCATTGTGGCCCAGTGCAACCTCTACGCACAGCAGCACATATTAAGCAACCCTGGCTCTAGTTACGCCCGTCCCTTTGAGTGGGGAGAACTAACCATAGAGGAATTCAAAATTTTCTTAGGCCTAACTTTTACTATGGGACTCACAAAAAAAAACAATTGTACTCCTATTGGTCTACCAAACCCATCCACCACATGCCACTCTTCTCATCCCTTATGCCAAGATCCAGATACCTAATTATCATGCGGTTCCTTCACTATAATGACAACACCCAGTGCCCTCCCCGAAATGACCCAGCTTTTGACAAACTATTTAAAATTCGGCCACTCCTAAATTATTTCTCTGAAAAATGTCCCCAGTTATACACCCCCGAACAGAATATTTCCGTGGATGAGTCCCTTGTAAAATTCTCCGGCAGGCTGGGCATTCATCCCGAGCAAAAGGGCCCGATATGGGGTAAAAATGTACAAACTTTGCGACTGAGCCACTGGGTACATCTACGCCTTCCGGGTGTACGAAGGGAAGGACTCCCAACTTCATCCCCCTGAATGCCCAGAGTACATTGGAGCCAGCGGAAGAGTGGTCTCGGATCTTGTCTATCCACTGCTTGGAAAGGGATACCATCTTTATGTGGATAATTTTTATACCAGCTTGCCCCTCTTCCGCAATCTTCACCGGAGAGACACCCCAGCATGTGGTACAGTAAGAGCCAATAGAAAGGGCTTCCCGCAAAAACTTGTCAATGAAAGGCTACAACGAGGGGAGACAGGATCTTTGCGGAACCAGGAGTTATTGGCTGTCAAGTGGAGGGACAGACGAAATGTCCACATGCTGACGACAATCCATAATGACACCTGCCATTGATACAGCACATGTCTTTATTAAAGAGATCGTAAGATTGCACGGCTTGCCAGACAGTATTGTATCCGACAGAGGAGTACAATTTACTTCAAGGTTCTGGAGGGCTCTCTGTAAAGCTTTGAACATTGAAATCTGTTTGTCTTCTGCCTATCACCCACAGAGTAATGGCCAGATGGAGAGGACAAATCAGACACTAGAGCAGTACTCCGCTGTTTTTCTACCTTCTCTCAAAATAACTGGGTAATCTTGCTGCCATGTGCCGAATTTGCCTATAATAATTCGGTACACGCCTCCACCAATCAGTTTCCATTCTGGGCGAACTATGGATTCCACCCATCCTTCTTGCCTCATGTCACTCCAGAAGCAGCGGTACCTGCTATACAGGACAGATTAACTTTCATTCAAGAAAATTTACAGGTTCTTCAAGAAAACATAAAAAAATCACAGGAAGACTATAAAAAGCATTATGACAGGAAGAGGAAAGGTAATCCAGTTCTAAAAGTAGGAGACAAAGTTTGTCTCTCCACATTGAATCTCAAATTGTCTTGCCCCTCCCGGAAGCTGGGCCCAAGATTCATCGGTCCCTTTGCGATTAAGAGAGAGATTAATCCTGTGGCATTTGAATTGTCTCTGCCAAGCTCCTACAAGATTCACCCAGTCTTCCACGTGTCGCTGCTCATGCCAATCAGTGCTGGCCCCTTCTCTGGAAGAGAAGATCCTCCTCCACCTCCAATCACAGTGGGTGAAGAAACGGAGTTCGAGGTGGAAGCCATCCTGGATTGTCGGAAGAGAAGTAGACAAATTCAATATTTAGTGAAGTGGAAGGGTTACCCATCAGAGGAGAGCTCTTGGGAACCCGCAAGTAATGTTCATGCCCCTAGACTGCTACGTGAATTCTTCAGAAGATGTCCGGAGAAGCAAGCCCGCCTGGGCATCCGGAGGCTGCCCCTTGGGGGGGCACTGTCAGGGACTAACCCGCAGGAGAACTAACATCTATGGCCAGCAGAATGAGCGCGAGCGCGGGCGAGAGCTGTTAGGACAGTGAACTCTTCAGTGTGCACACACACCACGTGAGAGACTCCAGGCGCCAAGCATACTATTTAAAGCATGTTGCAGCAGTCACCAACTGCTGCATGATCTTCAGCTTCCTGTGTATTCCTGAGTTCCTGTTCCTGTTGTCTTGGATTACCTGCTAACAACCCTGCTTGTCTTGACCTATCTGATCTTCACTTACCCCGGCTCAACCCTTGGCTCATTCCTGTTACTCCGCTCTGATCTGCTGCACTGTGTATGACCCCTGGCTTGTTTTATAAACTTTGCTACTGTTTGCTGTCCTGTGTATGAACCACGGCCTGGCTCCTGACACTGCTTCTGGTACTTCCTGCTGTACGATCTCATCTGGTACTTCCGAGGTAACCCTGCCTAGCAGTCTACCCTGCTTGTCAGCTGCCCACCAGTGGACTTCTCTGCTTCTTCTCAGCTTGCCGCAGCCAGCAACCCCTGCCGCTTGAGTATAGCTCCCCGTGTACCACCTCCAGGGGGTGCTCTGCACTTAGTTCCTCCTGCCGTTCCTGGTACTCCTTCAGCATGTTCACATGAAAGGTTCGCTGGATTCTTTCATCTGCACAGCTGGCAATAACATAGGTAGTATCACATACCTGGGCTACTACTTTATACGGGCCCTGCCAAGATGCCTGCATCTTGTCGGTCTTCACAGGCTTGAGCACTAAGACCTTCTGCCCAACCTGGAAGATACGCTGTCGGGCCCCCTGATCGTACCATCTCTTCTGTCTCCCCTGGGCCACCTGGAGATTCTCCCTTACCATCAGAGATAGTTGCCCCATGTGGTCCCTGAGTTCCAGAACATAGGGCACTATGGGGGTCCCCTCCTGCTCTGTCTCTCCCTCCCAGTGTCCTCTAATGAGATCGAGGGGTCCGCGGACCCTTCTCCCATAGAGTAACTTGAAGAAAAAGAACCCAGTAGATTCCTGGGGTGCCTCTCTGTAGGCAAATAACAGGTGAGGCAGGAATTTCTCCCAGTCTCTGCAAGCGTCAGAAAAGGTCCTCAGCATTTGCTTGAGGGTCCTGTTAAAGCGTCCGCAGAGACCATTAGTCTGGGAGTGGTAAGGTGAGCTCAGCAAGGGCTTAATATTGCACACCTTCCACAACTTCTGGGTGAGCACAGAGGTAAACTAGGTTCCCTGGTCAGAGAGAATCTCCTTAGGGAACCCCACTCTAGTAAATATTTTAACCAGGGCATCAGCTACTGTCTCTGCTTCAATGTTGGACATAGCTACTGCCTCTGGGTAACGGGTGGCTTAGTCCACCACGGTGAGAATATACTTCTTCCCGGATGGACTAGGCCTGGCCAAGGGACCCACAATGTCAACGGCTATGCGGTAAAAGGGCTCCCCAATAATAGGCATGGACATAAGTCTGGCCTTAGGGTGGTCCCCCCGCTTACCTACCTGTTGACATGTGTCACACGTTTTGCAGTACTGTCGCACATCCTGGTTAAAATTGGGCCAGAAGAAATTCTGTGTAATTCTATGGGCTGTGCGACGGGACCCTAGATGTCCTGCTAGTAGTACATCATGCCCGATTCGCAGAATCTCCAGCTGGTATTTCTTAGGTACCACCAGCTGTTGTTTCTGCGAAGGGACTTTATTTCCCAGGGATGGCTTAGGGATCCTAAACAGTCTATCTCCCACCCATTCATAAAGCTCCCCATCTGTTCCCCTTTCCTGAGCATCTGCCTTAGCCCTATACTTGTGTAAGGTCGGGGTCCTCTCTCCCAAATGCCTCTGGGGTATCTCAGCCTAGGGGAGCCTGATCTAAGGTACATGTCGGGGAAGATAGTCTTACCTGGGTCTCAGCAGCAACCGGGCTGGTTCCAACAGCACGGGTCTGGGCACGTGTAGTCACTGGGTTGGCTTCAGCGGGGCCCATCGGGGCGTAAGCAGAAACTAGGGGGGGCCAAATCATTCCCCAGTAGTACATCCGCTGGCAAAACCTTCACCACCCCCACATATACGTGTCCCGAACCAACCCCCCAATCCAGGTGAACATGGGCAACGGGTAGCCGGAAAATGGTGCCTCCTGCTACCCTTACGTCTACAGTGTCCCTCCGGTGTTTTGGCTCTCTGGGATGAGGTTCTTCTGTAGTAGGGTTATGGTGGCACCAGTATCACATAGGCCATTGGCTACCTTTCCATTAACCCAGACAGTCTGCCTGTGTTGCTGCCTGTTGTCCTGGTTAGCTGCTTGTACTGGATCAGCCTCGTGCAGGACGCCCTAACGTTCTTCCTCCTCAACGCAGTGAGCCGCAGGCATGGATGTGCAGGGATTCCCCCCTGCTGGCTTTCTCCATGACTGGGATTGCCTGGCTGGATTCAACGGACAGTCTGGCTTTTTGTGCCCTAGCTGTTTACACCCAAAACATGTGAGGGGTTGTGAGTAGTCCTGGAAGTTGAACCTGGGCTGCTGAGAATAAGTGGCCGCTGGAGTTGGTGCTGTAGGGCGGTATGACTGTGGTTGCTAGGCGCCAGCTGAAGGGGGTGCCGCTGATCGGTAATCCACCCGAGCTGTTGTCTTGACCTCTGGGTTATCCAGTTTGCAGGCATCTGTGTATTCATCCGCCAGACGAGCTGCTTCAGGCAAGGTGAAAGGTTTTCGGTCCCGGACCCACTCTCTGACTTCCGGGGACAGCTTGTCAAAGAAGTGCTCCAGCAGGAACAGCTGCAGCACCTCTTCCCTGGATACTGCTTGGCATCCAGCGACCTAGTGGGATGCCGTGCAGTGTAGGCGGCATGCCCACTCGGTATATGAGTCTCCGGTCTGCTTGCTCGTCTCTCAGAACCGCCTCGGGTATGCCTCCGTGTGACGGCATACCTGGCCAAAAATGCTTCTTTTACCAGCCCATAGTTCATAATATCCTCATCTGGGATGGCCCTGGACGCTTCACTGACCCGGCCGGACAATTTCCCAGACAAAATGATAACCTATTCCTCTGTGGGCACCCGGTGTAGGGCACATTTCCGTTCAAAATCTGCAAGGTACCCATCAATCTCCCCTTCTGCTTCAATTCAATTTTTAAAAGCAGCAAAATGTACCTTTCTCCTTTCAGTATGTGCTGTTGTGACTCCCGCTGCTGCAACACCTCTTTGCTGTAGCCAAGTTGCATCCACAGCCACTATAACTCGGTCTATGATCTCCGCTGTAGGGTTAGGGCCATAATGTGCCAGTCTTATGTTAACAGCCCGATCAAAACTTGCCTCTTCGGGTGTCCTGTCTGTTACACTGGGCCTTTCGGTTATGTTGGGTCTGTCGGCTCTATCCATTTCGGCTAGTTCTGCGATAATGTCCCTCTTCTTACGGTTGTTGGCCAGTCGGCCCCGGTTCTCCAGTAAGTTCTTGAGGGTAGAGCGCTTTAGCCATTCATACTGTACTTCCATTGTCCTGTGTCCTCTTGTAGCTGTCCTTCTGGGCTGTGGAAATGATCCCGCTGCTTGCCACCAGTTGTAACGATACCCCAAGTATGAAAGGGGTTAAAGTCGTTTAGGACATTCCATACCCAAACACAAAGGCAGCTACCGAACACTTCAATCAGCCCAAAAAGAAACCCATACGAATATTTTTCCCCCCAAATACGAGACAAGATGCTCTGTCTTCAGGTTCAAGCAGGAATAATTCTTTATTCAAACACATGTTATACAGATCCCACTTCAAAACTTTTCCCCCCCACCCTTGGAAAACAGTTTCGGGTTAAACTGTCCAATAACAATGGACACACAGGCCAGGTGTGTTTAACTTCTCATCAAACAGTCTTAACAGGGGGGCTGCTGGAGGAATCCCCCCTCCCTTTTTCCTCACAGCAAGACCATAATAGTTGAGGCAGACAGCCACAATAGACAATAGAATACAGTCACACCCCAACCATCACAGCAAAGAGTCCACAACAGGATGAGACAGCACACATCACACACACACATATACAGCACCGAGTCCGACCAGCACAGATTATAGTGGGGTTCTCATTCACCCTGTGCCCCTATTAGTGACTCCCGTCACAGTCACCAAATGTCGGTAGAAAGCAGGGGGCTATGGGGGGTGCGTAGCTTCACACTAGATGAACTAAGAGGTGCTCAACCAGACAATTAACACTTCTTCAGGAGCATAAAGGGTTAATTACAATTTCAAACCCTGTTCAAAAACAAGCACAAACAGAGTTTTAATAACAATTTCACGAAAAAACATATTGTATTCAAAATTAGTAAACCTGAATACTTACAAGCAACATATGTGGATCACGGAGAGCGAGGAACAGAGCCAGTGGCAAATATGGCCCCCCATGGGGGGGGGGGGGTAGATATGGGGATACACCTAGGTAGGTAGCGTATAGATTAGGTGTATTACTGTCAGGGAATCAACAGCAGGAGAAGGGCTCTAGGACCCAGCATCTCTACCAGCACTTATGGCAGGAGAAGGACTTTAGGACCCACCATCTCTGGCAGGAGAAGGACTTTAGGACCCAGTATCTCTACCAGCAGGTCACATGGGCCTATATAAGGAAGTCTGCTAGTGTCTGCAATTGCTGGTTTGTCTTCAGCTCCCCCAATGTTCCTGTGCCCTGTATTATCTGCTGATCTGATCTCCTGTGTACCGACCCGGCTTTTTTTGACCTGCTCTTCCTGATCCTCTGGCTTGACCCTTTGGCTTGCACCTGACTTCCTCATTCCTGCTCCCAGCATCTGACCCCGGCCTGGCTTTTGGACTCTGCTTATCTTGCTCCCTGTACTAAGACGCAGCTGATCTTAGGTCATTCTGATCCTGGACTGTCTCTCTGTGAATGACCCCTGGCGTGGCTCCCGGCTACGCTATTCAGTTATTCCACTGGACTCTGTCTCCTGGACCTTTCAAGCACGCCTGTCTCCAGCAATCCGGCACCCGTGCTTCTGTGGGCACCACACCTGCTGTTCCACCTTCAGTGGTGTGCTGCGCTCGGCTGCAAGGGGAGCCCGGCCTCCTACCAAGTTACTGACAGTACAAACCAGCCATGTCAGAGGCCGACGGAGGTGTCTCCCCGCTGGAAGCCACAAGTCTACAGATCACGGCCCTCACTCAGGTCATCCAAAAACTCCAGGAAGGGTACTCTCAGTTAGAGGACTGCCTGCAGCACCTGTCTGCGACACCTACCACCACAGATCAAGGGCCATCTTCCGCCAACCCTCTGGTAGTTACTCCTACTGTGGTGATGCCCCCCCCAGAACCACGAGTACCAACACCAGAACACTTATGCGGTGATCGGAAGAAATTCAGATCCTTTAAGAACGCCTGTTACCTATACTTGGCACTGCAACCACGGACTTTTTCCACTGAAACAGTGAAGGTGGGATTCATTATTTCTTTGTTGACTGATGAACCCCAAATATGGGCTCATGGCTTATTAGAGCAGGAGAGTCCTCTCATCAACTCTGTGGACCAGTTCTTCGAAACCATGGGCCAATTATACGATGACCCCCTGCGGGTGGCCACTGCTGAAGCTGGGGCTGTCCGAATCCCTCAAGGATGACCCCCTCAACACTAGAAGGTCTCATCCTACTGACCATTCAAATCAATAGACGCTTACGTGAACGCCAGTCTGAACGTATCCAAACCCTTCGGCAGCCCGAAGTCCCGCCTACATCCAACCCCATGCAGGTTGGCCTGGCCCATCCAACATTAACTTCAGAGGAGAGACTTCATCGCCGACAGGTGAACCTTTGCTTCTACTGTGGGGGAACAGGACATTACATAACCTTTTGCCCTGTAAGACCCAGGAAATCAGTTCCCTGCACTCCGGTCAATTTCCAGGTATCCAGTTCTTCTCCAACCCATATCAGTCTTCCTGTCACGTTACTGGTGGCAGGAGAGGAAGTTCATCTCCAAGCAATAGTGGATTCCAGGGCATGCAGCTGTTTCTTGGATCTGACCTTAGCAAAGAGACTCGCTATCCCTCTTCACCACAAAAGGCAAAGACAGATGTCCATCTGGCCGATAGCTCAATGCCTAGTTCCGGGCATGTCACCCAAGAAACGGCACCTGTCTTTACCTCCATCAATTCTAGTCACCAGGAATTTCTATGTTTTGATGTCCTGAGCTCCCCTATATTCCCTGTGATTCTGGGAATTCCATGGCTACAGGCGCACAATCCTCAGATTGACTGGTCCAAGAGGGAAGTTCTCTTCACTTCTTCCTACTGCCGGCAGCATTGTCTTGCTCCTGAATCCAAGGACTTTTCTAGTTGTCTGTCTGTCCTACCCACACCCAGTGTGGATACCAATATACCAGCGGCCTACCATGAATTGCAAGATGTTTTTGACAAGAAGAAGGCGGATACTCTACCCCCACACCGTCCTTATAATTGTCCCATTGACTTGCTACCGGGGGCTGAGATTCCTTTTGGCCGTATTTTTCCCCTTTCTGAAACTTTGAGGCATTATGTTGATGAAAACCTTGAAAAGGGATTTATCCGCCCTTCCTCCTCTCCCGCCGGTCTCTGCATTTTCTTTGTTGAAAAAAAAATGATAAAACCTTGAGGCCATGTGTGGACTACAGGGACTTAAACAAAATTACTCTCAAAAATCGCTATCCGCTCCCCCTCATCCCCGAACTCTTCCAGAGGTTTCGTACAGCCCACATTTTCACCAAATTAGACCTACGTGGAGCTTACAATCTTGTCCGTTTCCGAGAGAGGGATGAGTGGAAAACAGCATTCAGAACAGGATTCAGGCACTTTGAATACTTAGTAATGCCTTTTGGACTATGTAACGCCCCGGCCACATTCCAACATTTCATAAATGATATTTTTCGGCAGTACTTAGACCACTTCGTTATCATCTACCTCAACGATATTCTCATATTCTCAGCTACTCTGGAGCTTCAGAACGCATGTAAAAAAGGTACTGGGCATCCTCAGAACACATGGATTGTATGTAAAAGCCAAGAAATGCGACTTTGAGAAGACGACAATCCAATTCCTCGGACTCATCATCACCACTAATGGGGTAGCTATGGATCCTCAAAAGGTAAAGGCTATCCTTGAGTGGCCGGCTCCATCTGATAAGAAGGGTGTTCAGAGGTTCGTCGGCTTCGCAAATTTCTACAGGAGATTTATAAAGAACTTCTCTAGCATTGTAGTGCCTATCGCCCAGATAACCCGCCAACATACCAGATTCCAGTGGTCAGTAGCAGCACAAACTGCCTTCGATCAACTGAAGCTCCTCTTTACCTCCGCACCTATCTTACAGCATCCTGATCCTACCTTACCCTATGTCCTGGAAGTTGATGCCTCCGAAGTAGCCACGGGGGCAGTTCTTTCTCAACGTCAGGGGCCCAAAGCCCTACTTCATCCCGTGGCCTTCTCTTCAAGGAAGATGAGTCAGCCGGAGAAGAACTACGACGTGGGGGATCGGGAGCTCTTGGCGATTAAGACTGCTCTGGAGGAATGAGATATCTCCTGGAGGGTGCCGTCCATCCTATCTTAATCTTTACAGACCATAAGAACCTAGAATATCAGCGCACGGCCAAGTGACTGAGACCCCGGCAGGCTCGATGGGCTCTATTCTTTTCTAGGTTTAACTTCCATATCCCCTTCCGCCCAGGGTCTAAGAATGTCCTGAATGTTCCCTTGTCCTGAATGTTCCCTGACAGCCCGGAAGAGGTCACACCCAGTTCAATTCTGTCCCCTCAAAATTTCCTCTTGATCCAGCCTGACTTAAGGATTTTCAATTGAGCAGGCAACCACCCAGTGCATGGAGGCAGAAATCTCCTCTCTAAGAAGCCAGGAGGGGCTCCTTTGGCATCAAAACAAGATTTTTGTCCCACAGCAAGCCAGGCTTCAGGTTTTAAGAACTTTTCACGACCACCAATTGGCTGGCCACTTTGGGGTCCGAAAAACGACCAAAATGGTCCAACGGTCTTTATGGTGGCCCACTCTGAGATCCGATTGTAAGGAGTATGTCAATTCTTGCACAACATGCCAGCGCAATAAGGGGTCCAACGCTAAATCCTGGGGCCTGTTAAGACCTCTGTCAGTCCCGGAAACAGCCTTGGAAAAACATTTAATTAGACTTTATCGTGGATTTACCACCTTCAGAAGAATTCACAACCATCTTGGTAGTAGTAGACCGGCTATCCAAGATGGCACACTTCTTGCCAATGATGGGCACACCTTCCGCCATGGACACAGCAAAAACGTTCATCAAAGAAATAGTCAGATTGCATGGTGTACCAGACAACATTGTGTCAGATAGAGGTGTTCAATTCACCTCTAGGTTCTGGAGGAACCTTTGCAAATTGCTGTCAATTGAAACATGTTTTTCCACAGCCTACCACCCACAAAGCAACGGTCAAACGGAAAGGACTAACCAAACGCTAGAACAGTATCTAAGATGTTTTTGTTCCTTTTCTCAGGATGATTGGCTTTCATTATTGCCCTGTGCGGAATTTGCATACAATAACTCTGTGCACGCTGCTACCAACCAGTCGCCCTTCTGGGCGAATTATGGCTACCATGCCTCATTTCTACCCAATATCATCCCCGAATCTTCAGTTCCGGCAGTTCAAGACAGAATAAATTTCATTCAAACCAATTATCAAATTCTCCAGGACACAATGCGGAAAGCCCAAGAAGGGTATAAGAAACAATATGACAAGAAAAGAAGAGGAAACCCTGCCTTTAAAGTGGGGGACAAAGTGTGGCTCTCATCTGCAAACCTCAAACTGCCATGTCCATCCCGAAAGTTGGGGCCAAAGTTTGTTGGTCCTTTTGAAATCAAACACGAAATAAATCCAGTAGCCTTCGAACTTGCCTTACCTGAATCTTATAAGATCCACCCTGTATTTCATGTTGCACTTCTTAAACATGCCATTTCTAGTTCTTTTCCAGTGAGAGAAGAAGTACCCCCACCTCCGGTCCTGGTAGGAGACGAGACTGAATTTAAAGTGGAATCCATTCTTGACTGTCGACGGAGAGGTAGGACAATTCAGTTCTTAATTAAATGGAAAGGGTATCCACCTGAGGAGAGCTCCTGGGAACCTGAGGCCAATGTACATGCCCCTAAATTCGTCCGAGAGTTTTGGGCCAAATACCCTGAGAAAATGGCCCAAATGGGCATCCGGAGGCTGCCCATCGGGGGGGGGGCACTGTCAGGGAATCAACAGCAGGAGAAGGGCTCTAGGACCCAGCATCTCTACCAGCACTTATGGCAGGAGAAGGACTTTAGGACCCACCATCTCTGGCAGGAGAAGGACTTTAGGACCCACTATCTCTACCAGCAGGTCACATGGGCCTATATAAGGAAGTCTGCTAGTGTCTGCAATTGCTGATTTGTCTTCAGCTCCCCCTGTGTTCCTGTGCCCTGTATTATCTGCTGATCTGATCTCCTGTGTACCGACCCGGCTTGTTTTGACCTGCTCTTCCTGATCCTCTGGCTTCACCCCTTGGCTTGCACCTGACTTCCTCCTTCCTGGTCCCAGCATCTGACCCCGGCCTGGCTTTTGGACTCTGCTTATCTTGCTCCCTGTACTAAGACACAGCTGATCTTAGGTCATTCTGATCCTGGACTGTCTCTCTGTGAATGACCCCTGGCCTGGCTCCCGGCTCCGCTATTCAGTAATTCCACTGGACTCTGTCTCCTGGACCTTTCAAGCATGCCTGTCTCCAGCAACCCGGCACCCATGCTTCTGTGGGCACCACACCTGCTGTTCCACCTTCAGTGGTGTGCTGCACTCGGCCGCAAGGGGAGCCCTCCCAGCATCTCGGCCTGACAATTACTCAACATATATAGCACATATTAAGCCTAGAGTATACATATACTCTCTGCACTACATAATGGAACCCATAATTGTATATAACACTTACAGCAACAGGTTGTTTTATGTAGTTTTTCGGGGTATATTTTAAGCGTAGTCCTGGTCACCCCAGTTGGATTGTCCCAGAAGAGTGCATATACTGTCTATATTACTGATTTTTTGCAGCCTCTATCGCACATGTAGTATCACAACTTCTTCCTCATGCAATTAGGGCGAAAGCACAAACATAGCCTACTCTTTGGGGTTTCTAAGGTGCCTAGACAAGGGATACACAGACACACACTTCAAGTTGTAGAAAACCCCCCAGGGAGAAAGGGGCACAAAAGTACTATGTTATATTAAGCAGGGTGAAACTTACATTATCTTCTGGGTATAGTTAGTACTTCTCCTCGTCTGTAAGCTGCTGACCCACAACTGGAGATGATCAGCGGGTCTAAATGAGACCCTGCTGGTCATCTCCCTCTATAAAGTTTCACCTCCCTAAAGTGCATTCCAACTACCACACCACCTGACGTGAAATGGCCCAGCCGAGGGTGCACACCCACACAGGCGGCCGCGCATGTGCAATGCATCTTGTGCATTTTTTAGAGTGTGCCCCCCAAATCTTTGTTTGTCTAGTGTATGGATTCTGACCAAATCCTTTTGGGCTGGAGCACCCCCCCCCCCCCCATCATTGCCTCTTATTAGTGTCCACCTGTGTTATAGGATGAGTCCTTTAATTCTCCCATTTAGAGAAGTGTATGCTCCCATGGTTCAGAGAAACAGGATCTTCCATTTCTATTCTATGGATAGCGTAGGACCCACTAGTTCGGGGTACTTTGTCGCAGTAAGTGGGCTTAGCACTATATGACCATATAGTGTGACCAAACCCCTGTATTTTTTGAATATATTCAGGTGTTTTTAACTAGCCTTGCAGGATAAATGTCATTTTTGTATGTAATCTTTTTTTCTTTTTTTTTCTGTGCCTTGCAAACAACCAGTGCAGCAGTGCAATCTCCAGAGCCAAGGGAAGAGGAGCACCCCCTTGTGGCATCTGGAGGTGCCGCACCGCAAACCATAGCAGGACATGACTGAGTCTAGCCCCGCCTGTAAACAAGAGCGGTGTCTTTAGCCACATATCTACCCCCCCCCCCCAAAAAAAAAAAAATAAGGGGGAGAATGACGGGGGAACCAACGAGCCACTCAGTAGTCCCAATACTCCTCCATGGTCCACACCTGTACCAAAAGTCAGAAAAACAACATAGAAAGCAATTTAATACATTTTTTTTACATAAAGGTTGAATATATTCTGAACAACAGCTAGAGTGATGGATAGCTAAAAATTAGGGAAAAAACACAGGATCATTAGAGGAATGGTTTATAGGAACAGACTTCATTTGAGACAGGGGTCTGGGTAGCATTGAGTCTATCCAGAGTGTCTCCCTCTGGAGGATTTTTTTTGTCCCAATCACCCCCTATTAGGTCTTTGGGGACCCTTTGGAAGGCTATAAATGTAATCAGCGAGGTGTCAAAGCCATGGTACAAGCCGAGATGTCTACTGACATCAAGCAGTAAAATGATCACACCAGTCAGTAGACATCTTGACTTGTACCATGGCTTTGACACCTCCCTGGTTATATTTATAGCCCTCGAAAGGGTCCCCAAAGACCCAAGAGGGGGTGATTGGGACAAAAAAATCCTCCAGAGGGAGGATTATAGACAGCATATGCACTCTTCTGGGACAATGCAACTGGGATGACCAGGACTACGTGGAAAGTCAGTCAGGCTTCCAAAATACCCGGCAAAACTACATAAAACTACTTCTTGCTGTAAGTGTTATATACAATTAAATTATGAGTTCCATTATGTAGTGCAGAGAGTATATGTATACTCTAGGTTATATATGTTGAGTCATACACCTAATCTATACACTATCTAGGTGTATCCCCATATCTACCTACCCATGGGGGCCATTTTTGCCACTGGCTCTGTTCCTCGCTCTCCGTGATCCACATATGTTCCTTGTAAGTATTTAGGTTTACTGATTTTGAAAACAATATGTTAGTATTTTTGTGAAATTGTTATTATTAAAACTCTGTGCTTGTTTTTGAACAGGATTTAAAATTGTAATTAACCCTTTATGCTCCTGAAGAAGCGTTAATTGTCAACGCAAAAAATGTTGAGCACCTCTTTATTCATCTAGTGTGAAGCTACGCACCCCTCATAGCCCCCTGCTTTCTACCGACATTTGGTGACTTTGTTGATTACCGTATTTTCCGGCGTATAAGATGACTTTTTAACCCAGGAAAATCTTCTCAAAAGTCGGGGGTCGTCTTATACGCCGGGTGTTGTCTTATAGGGCGGGTGCTGAAACTTCCGAGCCTGACTGGAGAATCTGAGGTTGCCGCATATGGTGGGGGGACCTCAAAAACGGGCGCAGCCACATCCCTGTCGTATGCGGCGACCGTATGAAAGCAGCAAGGGCGGCGCTGTACAAGTACGGTAGATGAACCAGCATTCGTGGAAAGAAATGACAACGTGAGAGAGAGAGTGGCGCTGTGCCCAGAAAAACACACCTCTTTCACCCGTCTGGCCCGCCCTTGTATCCTATTACCTCCTTCTCTGCCTCTCAGATCTCGCTCCTGAGGACTGCAGTAAAGCGGCGCGGGCGTGCATGTGCAAGATCTGAGAGGCAGAGAAGAAGGTAATAGGATACAAGGGCAGGCCAGACGGGTGAAAGAGGTGTGTTTTTCTGGGCACAGTGCCTCTCTATCTCTCGTGTTAAGTCACTTCTGTCCACGAAAGAGGTGTGTTTGCGCTACCACTCTGATAGTCTTGGAGACAGGGAGGGCTGTCCCAAATATCCCAAACTCTATTTTTTTACTGGAAAAGTTGGGGGTCGTCTTATACGCCCAGTCGTGTTATACGCCGGAAAGTACGTATGTTACATATGTGCCAATGTTAATACTTTGGATGCTCCCTACCTGGATTAGGGGCTGGGTAAGCTCACACAGCAGTTTGGGTGATCAATGTATCCATTAGACTTTTGTTGAATAGGGACAGCTACACACTCATTGATAATCGGCGGTCCTGCTGAACAGGCCAAATTTGATCAGTGTAGGGCTAGCTTAAGGATTGAGCATTGATTTATGGTTGTTAATTTTCTAGGATATGAGATTGCTTGATTTGGCTGTCTAAGACCTTGACGGCCGTTAATTGTTGGAATCAAAATTGGAATTGTGATAAACAATGATTGTTGGGTGAGAATGGGGGTGATCACTGATGTAAAAGTGTTGTTTTGTTTTCATATGCATATTTGAGGCATTTGGGGAGAAGATGTAGCTATCTAGCGATTCCCAGAGTGGAGGAGCTGCGCTTTTTTAGCAGAGAAATTCTGTTGTGTTTGTGTTGAGTATTTGTACTTTAAGCCGGCCATAGATGGTTCAATGGTCCCTTCTGAACCAGCTGAGACTCAAACCATTTATGGGAAGTCTGAAGGTACCCATCCATTGATCGACTTGGGTACAACCAGTATGTCAGATTCTCAGCATGCTATTATTGTCAGCCACTAGCAATAATCACTGCTTTCTCTCTGTTCTTCCGGCAGGGGGAATTGACTGTGGTTACAGGAAAGAAATTCGCTCCATCTATAGCCTGCCTAAGTAATTGAGTTGATGAATAAGTGCTGATGCTGATTATTACTAACAGTCTGGCTATGAACAGTCAAACATCATCATCTAAAAATCTGTGTCTAATTTGTAATATTTAATAATTTAATGTTAAGACTTATCATGCAGTTTTCCTGTATTTTTAAAAAATGGAGTGTACTTACGGTCCGAAGGATCTATGCACTGAGCACCTAGAAATGGGCAAAAAAGAAGGAAGAGTCAAAGGCTGTATTCTAAAGTGATATATACAATAAACTATATATAAATAAGTGTGTGTGTGTGTGTGTGTGTGTGTGTGTATATATATATATATATATATAGATATATATATATAGATATATATATATAGATATATAGATAGATATATATATCTATATATATATATATACACAATATACATAACACGCACACACATTTTGTAAATTTTTAGCTGTATATGCTAACTGTAAAATATTGGAATAAATAACAACTGGCAATGTTTTTTTTTTTTTTTGTTTTCCTGTGATCTACATATAGTCAATCACAGTTCATTTAGAATTGGTATGTAATCTGCCTTTCAGGTCTTTTGCAAAATAACTCCCACACTTTCTTCTATACTCTAAAGCCGACCTGCAGGCTGAACAAAAAACATCGGACAGATTTCTCCATCCACACATGAATGAAGCTCCAGCGGCTGCTATGGTATTTTGACAGCCATTCCACCAGCTGTCAAAATATCTGGACAGCAGCTACATCTGTTTGGATGCAGTTGCTGTTCCGCTGAGAATTTTCAGACCAGCTTCTAAAATTTTTTAGTCGAGGGATGTCAGGCAAGAAGCAGCTGACAGGGCCAACCACTGATTGGATTTTGCCGCTTTATCGGAAACCAGCTGAAATCAGTTTTATTGCCAGCCTAAAGTGGAGGTTCAGCCAAACACTAACTATACCTAATTCTAATTCCACCCTCATTCTAAGCCTATTCTGTGTATCCTGTAAAGAAGGGATCATCAACCCCCCAGGCCGCCGCCCACTACCGGGCCCTGGCCTGTTTTCAGCCGGGCCGCAAGGTTGCACTGTCTGACGTGCGGCGGTGGAGCAAGCAGAGAGATGACATCATCTCTCACTGCCCGCCCACATCACCGCTGTTCCACCCTCACAGTGGGGCGGATTGTCACACTGCTCTTCTGCCCGCGCAGCGTGGCAGAACACACCGCTACACTGCTGGAGGTGAGGCAGGGGAGCAGAGAGATGAGATCATCTCTCACCGCCCGCCCATCACTGCTGTTCTCCCTCACTACCCACTACTTCAGGCTTGCCTCTAAACTAATGCGCACGCCTGTGCTGCCACCACTGCAGTGACAATCTTCATGTGGTGGCAGATGAAAAACCACATCTGGTGGCAGGTGACAATCCACATCTGTTGGCAGGAGACGTGGAAAATGGCAAGCTGCATCTGATGGCAGGCGACGTGGCAAGTGAAAATCCGCATCTGGTGGCAGGCGACGTGGCAAGTGACAATCCGCATCTGGTGGCAGGCGATGTGGCAAGGGACAAAACGCAACTGGTAGCAAGCGACGTTTCAAGTGACAAGCTCCATCTGAATTCAGGTGAGGTGGCAAGTGACAATCCACAACTGGTGGCAGGCGACGTGGCAAGTGACAATCCACATCTGGTGGCAGGCGACGTGGCAAATGGCAAGCTGCATCTGATGGCAGGCGACGTAGCAAGTGAAAACCCGCGTCTGGTGGCAGGCAACGTGGCAAGTGACAATCTGCATCTGGTGGCAAGTGACAATCCACATCTGGTGGCAGGCAACGTGGCAAGGGACAAAACACATCTGGTGGCAAGTGACGTTTCAAGTGACAAGCTGCATCTGAAGGCAAGCAACGTGGCAAGTGACAATCTGCACCTGGTGGCAGGCGACGTGGCAAGTGACATTCTGCATCTGGTGGCAGGTGACAAGCTCAGAGTTCCCACTGATTCTGCATTATGGTGAATTGAAGTATTTCATTCTATATTACAATGTAATAATAGAAATAATGAGCTTCAATCATTTTGATACCATATCAACCATGGTGCCGTGATGATTGAAGCACCAACACCAGCTATTGCCCCGATAAATTGCCCGCAAAAAGACGCATACACCCCCTGGGCCTTGGCACAATTTTCTTCCACAACGCCAGTCCCTGATGCCAA
This sequence comes from Lithobates clamitans, assembly GCA_037952925.1. Classification (NCBI taxonomy): domain Eukaryota; kingdom Metazoa; phylum Chordata; class Amphibia; order Anura; family Ranidae; genus Lithobates; species Lithobates clamitans. The sequence continues at coordinate 173,293 of JBBGZY010000351.1, read as the reverse complement.
AAAGGTTGGGGAGTACTGCTGTAAAGGATAGATCTGTATACTTACCTTTGCTGATTGGGTCCCAGTGCCAACTTCAGTGAAGAAGAGAGATCGCCCACAACTGCTGCAGAGCCTGAGCAATGACATCACCCATCGGCTTACTATGGGGCATCCGTAGTCGGCTGTCCCTCCTCTACACTGATGCCGGCTTTGGCACCCGATCACGTGACTTCACTGTAGTGCTCTCAGGATAGGTAAGTATTCAGATGTTTTTTTTTTTTTAGATAGAATAGGCTTAGAATAAACGGTGGGAGTAGATTTACAGTAAGTATAGTTAGTGTTTGACTGATCTTCCACTTTCAGCGTTTCCTTATGGTTTAAGTAATAGAGCTCAAAAAATCTTCAGTGCTGGCCTTGTACTGAAAGGCAAAAATGAACAAAATACGAAGAACATCTAAGAAACCTGAAAGATCCAGACTAGTGCTTGTTCACTGGAGGACTAAAACTCCCTTTATACCAGAAATAGCTCTTTTGTGGTAATTTACTAAGGTATAGAGAATGTCTATTTAGAGAAGTAATGTCCATTTAGCGTAGTGAATAAAGCAAACTTTGAATACTCTATCATGTGTAAAGGAAGTAAAATACAGGGTTTTCCTTATACAGGGAGGTTGATTTACTAAAGGCAAATATACTGTGTACTACTAGTGCAGTTGCTCTAAATCTGCGGGGAAGCTCTGAAATGAGGGGAGGCCCTGCTGATTTCTATCATCCAATCATTCCTTGCATGTTCCCTTTAGATCTAGAGCAACTGCACTTGCAGTGCACAGACTATTTGCCTTTAGTAAATCAACCCCATAGTAGGATGGCTGAAGTAAATGCAGTTTCCATTTATTCACTAATCTAATTGAACATCTACTTTGCTGGGTGCTCTTTTCGTAAACCAACCCCATTGACTGGAGTTGGAGCATCGAGGTATTGAGCAAATGTTTGGAATGTAAATAATGAGTGGGAGTATCATGTCATTTGCATCACCACATAACCATTACATTGGAGTCTGTAGGCACACAACCTTTGGTGTCCAAAGCAACATCCCTCTGCTAGGATCTTTTTTACACAGAATATTTTTTGTAAATAACTGATCCTAACCTGTTTTAGAATATTGTTACAATGAGTAATAGTATAAATCTATGTGAAATTAGCTTTAGTTAAAAGACTGCATTTTCCTCTGATAATAGACGAATTTTGCTGGATTATTATACAGGGAAAGGCCCCTCTTAACTTTTCCACCTATAGTACTGGCCTAATGTGCCTATTGCATCCAGTTCTTGCACCCAATTTCCATAAAGAGACCCACTGCTGTAACTACTGAATTGAATCATAGGCACAGGAAGAGTGACAGTTAGCTCTCGGTTCTATAGCTTTAGTGGTGCTTTAATAGGGTGAAATTCAATACATTCTGCACAGTTTCAGCAAAGCTGGAAATACACAAGTTTATATTAAATATTAAAATGATTCTGTATGAGTGAGGAATATACTGTAACTAAATTATCTGTACAAATACCGAGGGTTAAGCTGTAATATTCAAATATAAAGTACTAGTTTAGGAATTATTTAGCACTGACTTATAAATTGCAATCTGCAGCAACTTACCTGCATACTCGACAAGAACAGCCAATGCAATAAAAGAGAGTAGCTTCATTTGTGCTGGTATATCTGGTCCTGAATATAAGCTGAATACCTTATCAGACCAAAAATGTAGAAATCTTCACTTACAGCTGACTTTATAGATGAGGGGGTGGGAGCAAACAATAAAGTAGGCCGAATGATCAGAAATTGCAAAAAGTAATATGATGCCAAAACCCCAGGACTGTCCTAATTGGCCAAGGCTGACTTACCTTTTTAACTTGTTTGGTGCCCACTTCATGACAGTCAGGTTCTAATTTCACAACAGTCTTCAGTTCATGAGAATGTACACGGCCTGCAATTTTTAACATAGGAATGTGACTGATCAGACCAAGTGTCCATGTTCACATGTGAAAGAGAGACCTACCTTACCCCCAGGTCATACTTCTAGCACAACAATGTGCGTCTCTGGAAATTTTCTATATTTTTAACAAGCCTTTAAAAAAAATATTACATTTTTTTAATCATATTTAGCTGTGTATGACACTAGAAGGCTTGTTTAACAAAGCAGTGCAGAAAGCAATAAGCTACATTACCAAAGAATCACAACACATTTTCCTATTATTCTGACTGCAATAACCTGAGTGCATAGCTCCCAACTGTCCCTGATTTCGAGGGACTGTCCCTGATTTCGAGGGACTGTCCCTGATTTGGAACAATGTCCCTCTGTCCCTCTTTCCTCCTCATTTGTCCCTCATTTTGGTCTGATCTATATAGTTGTATATAAAATGCACTTTTTATCTATCAAAAAGTGTTTTTCAGCGCTAAACCTTTCATCTGATTTCTAAATTGCTGCATTTGTAAATTCCAAAAGCCAATATAAAGGAATAGTAGTGGTAAAAAAGCACTTGTGGGTTTAACCAATCTTGATTTTTTGTACAATTTTCCTTTAAGGGGGCGTGGCAAGGGGTATGTCCTATGCCTGCATACTTTTGCTGATAGGTGTCCCTCATTCCCATCTCAAAAAGTTGGGAGGTATGTGAGTGTGAGCGGTTCAATTATATCTAAACCCCAAAACATTATTATATTGCAGCTCACCAGTTCTTATTGGTGCTGGCTGCATTGGTTTTCTTTTTTTCTAAGAACATTTTCAGCAGGTACAGAAGATACTTGTTGATCTTGTAGGGCCATTGTAGCTTTCTGGGAGCTAAAAACACAGAACAAACATCCTTATATTCCTTGCGAAACTACTAGTCTCATCAATCCCCAATGTGCTGGAAATGAACAAAGGTGGATGTTTGAAGTCCAGCCTGTGTGACAACCACCACCATAGATACTGTGGAGAAACTATTATAACAACAAACGCACAGGAAGCCTGTTATTTGCAGAATTACCAGGTGAAACAAGCCTGAAAAATGAAACCAATTACAGCTCTCTCATCTGAGGACTGGCATTTTGCAACACATAAAAACAAATTATGCTTTTGGGTTTAGTTACTTCATTTAAATATGTATATATTTTTTCCTACGGTGGCTAAATACAGATTAAAGAGTAAGTAAAGTTCCATTTATTGTTTGTACCTATAGGTAAGACTATAATAAGGCTTACCTATAGGTACTCTAAATATCTTGTAAATGTGCGCCATATAAGAGATAATTACTGTATATGCAGCAGATTAGGTCATCGGCGCATGTGCTCTAAAGAAACGTCCTCCCGTGCCGTTTTTTCAGAACCCTGTGCTGTAACGGGCGGCTCCCGCATGCATGCACGGGAGTGATGTCAGGTGGCTCCGGACAGTCACACAGCCGGAGTCAACGGACCCAGAAGGAAGACGGCAAAGATGGATGCAGCCTCCAGCAGTGAAGACGAGGGCTTCATTTGCTGGTAAGTGTAACATAATGTGCTAAACGGGGTGCTAGAATCGGAGCTCCAGGGGTTACATTAGTGTATGTGTAGGCAGCTGTGGTGCAGGGCAGCCTAGTTGGCAGCTAGAGGTAGTGGGTTAGCAAGTGTATATTCTCATTTTCAATGCCTATTTGCATACCTCCCAACTTTGGAACTTGAGAATGAGGGACACCTAGGGATGGAAAAGACATGCGGAGCGCATCGCGACAATAATGGGCGTGGCTTAAATGCGTTGAATTTTGAGGTGGCTTAAAGGAACATGGTTAAATAGAGTCTAAAGCGGTATTAAACCCACAAGCAAACATTTATTATATTTCAGCTTACAAATTCTTAGATGTGATGGCTGCATTAGTTTTCTTTTTCTTTCTTTTTTAGGCTTTCTTCTATTTTCACCTGGTGATCCAGCCAGTATGTTTTTCTGTTTTTCAAAAGAACAAGCTGTCCTGCAGATGTAGCCATTAGAGAGTTGAGACAAACCATTTACCATTGACAGGGGTGCTTACAATGATCAGCTTTTTTTTTATTTATGTAAGACCTTTATCCTGAAAGAAAAAATATGTTTTCTGCAATTGCTTATAAAGTATTAGTGTATTTAAATCTTCTAGTCCATCTAACACTCCCTTCCTTCCAGACTGACAATGTTGCTGTTCAAAGGTGCCCCCATTGCTCTTTCATCCAGAGTTGTGTCTCACTAATACAGGAGGTGTGTTACTGACCAGATCACCAGGTGAAAATTAAAAAACAAAAACAAATGCAGCCACCACATCTAATGATTACTAAGCTGAAATATATTACATTTTTGATTTTGGGTTTATTACGGCTTTACAGTGGTATATACTGTACACAGTCCGCAGTCCTCATACCCACAAAATACTCCTTAATTTCTGTGCTATGAATGAGAGGCCTGCTGACATAAACCTACACCATGTATACACTCATATACAGTTACGGGCTGAGGTATACTTAGTCACCCTTTATATCAGAATCTCCCCTTCACATCAGGTGCCCCCTTCACATTAAAGTCCCCTCCTTCACACCAGTAGTTCCCCTTTACATCAGAATACCCCTTACATTAAGAGCCACCCTTTCACATCAGAGTCCCCTTTTACAGCAAGAGTCCTCCTTTACATCTGCAATGGCCCTTAAGAGTCCCCCTTTAACATTGGTAGTCCCCCTTTAACATTGGTAGTTTACAATTGCATCAGCAGTCTTCCCTTGACATCAAGAGCCCCCCTTTACATCAGACACTGGGGGGTGTTAGGAGGGGTGATCCAGGGATATGAAATCCATAGACAGGGATCATAAGCCTAGCATGAAGACAGCTATGAGGGAGATAGTGCAGGCTGGATTACAGTGTGATGTGGAGGGAGTTGGGCTGTGGACAGGAGAAGTATCCGGGAATGGAGGAGCCCAGGAGTCTATCAGGAACTTGTGGCAGGGAAAGGGTGCAGTGCAGACATTTTGTGAAGAGGAAATGGAGGTCTGCTGTGTGGGAACAGGAGTGACTGATAACAGGGAAGAGGAGATGAGTATTAGGATCAGAGATGCCGTGGGGGGAGGAGAACAGTACTCAGAGCTGGAGGACTTGAATCACTGATTGCAGGGAGAGGACTAGCGGAGCTGGAGCTGTCAGTGGTGGAGAATGAGAGGAAAAAAGCAGATGAGCCGGACTGAGAGGAGAGCTTGCAGGGAGGAGAAAGTGTGTAGCTGCAGCCGCAGGGGGGGAGAGAGAGATCACCTACCAGATCGGCTGCAGGGATTGAGAACGGGGGCACCGTTTGCTGACCTTTCCATTGCTGGGAGGAGATGAGGGTGGGTAAGCAAACTGTAAAGTTCCAATGTGACAGTGACAGTGGCAATGCAGGAGTGCTACAGTGACATCATGAAGCTGGAGAGGAATGAGAGCACTTTCCGCACCTCCTCCGGGCTCTCTCCTGTTCTCCTGATTTGATTTTTCTCATCCAGAGCTAAGCTGACAGGAGCAATGATGCCGCTGTCACTACTCCTGTCAGCCTTGCAGTGGCACAAACGCTCCTCCCGGCACCCCCAGCTCACATGTTGCCGTCATATTTCTGCTTCCTCCTTGTCCCTGCTCTGTGGCCCTGCCGCAGCTACTGCTGCCTGGATGATGATCCCTGAACAGTCTGTACACCCTCCACGTACCTTTCCTTCACAGTCACCGCTGGCTGCAGTCCTGCCTTCTGCTCTCAACGCTTCCTGAGAGAGGCAGACAGGCATCCCCTCCATATCACTCCGCCAGGGAGAGCTAGGCTGGGGGCCGGAACTTTAAACTAACTGTCGGCAAATGCGGCTCTAGCTGCCTCCGCCCCTACATTAAAAAAAAAGAGTTCCCGCTCTGCTACTGCCTCCTGGGGCCCCATTGATGGAAGGATGGGGCCCGCAAATGTTATTTAATGATTGGTCAATCTAGGAGCTGGTCACAAGCCTTGAAAATTGCCTGCACTTTACAAGAGTGAGTGGCAGTGGAGGCAATGCGGGAAACGGCTCAGCTGAGCGGGACTGCGGGACATAAGTCCAAATCCGGGGCTGTCCCACAGAATCCGGGACTGTTGGGAAGTATGCCTATTTGATATGTTTATGTGTATATATGTTCAGAGCTGTTTGGCCTCTATATTGTCTCCAGCACCATTTTGGAGAAGCCTGGTGTCCTGATAGGGCAAGCAAATCTCGAGAGATTTGGTCAGCCATTTTTGGGTGGATACTTGATATAAGAAAGCCCAGCCACCTTTTAAATTCAGTTCATGTGTGTATAGACAGGAACAGAGATCCCTGCTTGTCAGGGAAAGTTAGGAGAAGATAGGGAGAGTGTTCCGGCCTGTGAGTGATAGCTTAGGGTTCCTACGGAGTCCTGTATCAACAATCCTGGTCGGATGAAAGACTCCCCATTGCGGATAATAAATCTGGTGTTCTCGCTGAAGGGAGGGACAAGTGTATCAGATGCCTATATCCATCTGCTGAAGGAATACCGCTGTTACCGGGTAACGTGTGTGAATATCAGCCTCTACAGATACGCATTGTGTGCTTGGGTTTATACTGTGTCAGTCAGTGGAAAGTGCCTATAGTGCTGACGAATACAACTACCGCTTACATCAGATGTGACTGTGCTGTGTATCTATGCCTCCATGCTTGGAGTGAAACTACTTGCATTACTGCTGTAAATACTCTTTCTACTACCGTTTCTCCGGTAATAAGTGTTGCCTGGTTTATAAAGTCAGTACGTGTGATTCCCTCTGTGAAGTGGTTATACCCTACACCCGCTTACATATGTACTAAAGAGGAAAATGTCTGCTACACAGTTGCTAGTAACAGGCCATTCTCAAGCAGTAGCAGTGAAGGAGTTCAGTCAGCACACTGGAGAGGGACTAAGTTTGAGGCTTGTGCGAGGACAGGTGAAACTGTTGTCCGTGTGTCTGCTGTGATGCATACGGTCTGCTTTACAGTGGGGTCCATTGATGCCGAGCAGTGCCCGGTTGGCAGCAATGAAGGAGTTAACGTGCAGCATGGAAAGAGCATGCTGGGAAGGCCTGCACAGCAGGAGGAGCCACCGCCAAAAAATCAGCCAGTCTGGGGACTCCGCCCGCAGTCTGCCAATCCGGTGAATGGGGAGAAGCTGTGACATCACTTCTCCTGCCAGGTTAGCTGAGAGAGAGACTGCAAGAGAACCAGTGTTTTATTTACAAGAAGATGAAGAGTTTAGAGCTTGAGGCATGATATTTTCTTCTAGTTTCTGTCCAGGTGTATGCGATGCACCCATTAATAAAGGATTAGATATGATGAAATTTATGGGAGTGCCACCAGTGAAAGGCGCTAAAGGAATCTATAGAAGAATAAATCCGCGCTTAGGACAAAGTAAGGGCTGCTGCCTATCTCTAATTAGTACCACTAAGGGTCTAATTATGCAATAAATAAGTAAAATGAGAGCATAAATGGCGCTGCCCTTAATATCAATTGAGGATAAGATGTCACAGAGTTCACATTGAATAAAATTAACTATAATACTTAAAAAATCCAAGAGTGTGAAACCATACTAGGCTTTAGGCCAAAAAATAAACCAAATAAATGGGGATAAACAGAGTTAGCAAACTCCCCAAATAATCACAAAAATAAATGTGTTCCCCCTATAGGGTATGTGTATCATCCAGAGTAGAAAAAATCCCAAGTGGCAAAATAAAAATCCTTAAGTGTAGAGAATTGGAGTAGAACAGTGCAAACCCAAAAATCAGTTTAAGAAAAAATAATAAAAATGGCCAAAAATGACTTTTTACCCCAAAATTTCAAAAATATTGGGACAAGATGGCGCCAGAAGATATTCAAAAGTATTGGGACAGTATTAAGAGAAGCTATAGTTGTTGTGCAAATAAGGTTAGTGCAGTATCTATATGTCCCCTGCCATATTAATGTGCGGAAAATTTTACAAATAGTAATATTAAACCCAGTATTCAAAAGTATTGGGACAAAGTAAATTAGTGATGTGTCTTAATGTGATAAACAAATATGGTTGGTGCAGTATCTATATGTCCCCTTCCGTGTTAATATGCAGGAAATCTAACAAAAAATAATAAATAATAATGTTTGACCCCAATATTCAAAAGTATTGGGACAGAGAAAGATGTGATGTGTCCTTATATACGGGGCGTGAGTTGTCCTTCAATGTGATATACAAACAGTAATAAGCCCTCTCCAAATATTGAATTAACAAATCTCAAAAGAAAAAATATTATACATATAAAATGTCAGATGCTGTGATTATTTTACAAGAAGTTTATATGTGAAATCCAACCAAGATAAATGTTGTTAACCAAAAAACAGAGTTCAGCTGAGAGTGCTGTTATTTTCACCCTAGAAAAGGTTTACATCGCGGTGACTTCTGTGCAATATTTCCATAAAGTGACTTAGAGTGCTCGCCCCCCTCTGCTGCCCCACTCACCAGAATTAATCACCCCTGCAGGGGTACCGAGCAACAAAGTGGGTGCCTCAGGGCGAGAGATGTTCCACTTCCAGAGTACTTGCTTTTCCTTTATTATATGCGATCCTTATGGATGTTCCGGGATAGCTGTGTGCTCAGACATAACCATTCTACTCCAGCAGTGATCACCTAAAGCTGTTAAACACTCCAGGAGTCCAGAGTAAAGAGAAACACAAGGGGCTCTCCATGTGTTCAGCTTAAGAGCTAAAGGAATCTAGTCCTGGTGGGAACAATGGTGGTAAGAGTGGCGAGATGAGTTTCCTGAAGTATTTAGTGGAGTCCCAAATAGTAAGTGTGTGGGGGGTCGCCTTAAGTGACAGGGGCACAACAAAATGTCTCCAGATTCACCCATAAGGAAGGGTGTTGTGAAGGGTATAGAGGAATTAGTGGGGTGATTTGTGCAGCCGTAAAGTATTTACCAATGTTAGGGTCTCTAGGTCCACCTTGCCATTTAAGTGTAAACATTGTGAATCTGGAAACACGTGGTCTTGCATTAGACCAAATAATCAGATGATATGGTTATGGAAAAGTTTTAAGGCATAGGACAGGATCAGGAGAGGGAGTGCTTATGGCTGTAGTTGGTCGCACTGATCGTTTAGGAAAAACCTGGCATGCTGCTTGTACAAAATTCAATTAGTAAATTGACTCCTGTACAACCAGCCTGTCCATACATGGATCAAAATCCGCACGGTTCTGGCTGAACCAGACAAATTTTGTTCCTTATATGGCCACTGTAAGACTGTCATTTTGGTTGCATTAATTTTCCCTAACCAAGATAAGGCAAGGAGGGACCAGGAGGAGATAAGTGTTTTAAGACGTTGGAATGTTGGGATGTCATTAGCTGCGTTGAGGGTATCTTGTGTACGGGTGAGGTGTTTTCCCAAGTAATGTAGGTGGGAAGTACACAAATCGAATGTTTTGTCTTAAAAACTCCTCAATCGCACCTACAGGCACCATTCCGATATGTATGTTTTCCGCCAGCGATTCTCTAACATGCAGAAGTGATCCGAGGGAATAATTAGCCACTCGATTACTTCTGCGGGTGGCGGAATGGGTCCCACCCCTCTCCCGCTGCCGCCTCTACTGGACGATCGCGAAGCCCAAGAGCACTGCGGCCGGCCGCAATGGCTACCCTGAACAGAAAGAGGGAAACTGATGTTGTTCGCACTCTCTCTGTAACTCCGGAAACCGGGACCAACGAGTTATGTTGTCACTTCCGGTTCTGCCACCAGCGGCCAGGCAAGCAGCCGATCAGACCAATCTGATCGGCTGCATGGGAAGCTAGAGGAGAGATTTGGACCCCAGATCTGTCCATAAAGAGGACCTGTCATGGCCCATGCTGTCAAAAGGGACTATGTTCATCCCTCGTGATAGCAATAAAGGTAATCCCCAAAAAAAAGTGTAAAAAAAAAAAAATACTTATTTTGTATATAATAAATAATAGATTTTTTTTTAAAAGCGCCCCATCCCACCGTGCTAATGCAAACACATACGTTACTCCCGCGCACATATGTAAACAATGATCACACCACACATGTGAGCTATTGTCGTGAACGTCAGAGTGAGAGCAATATTTCCAGCAGCAGTGCAACTCTAAACTTGTAACTTGTAAAGGCGTTTAAAGCGCCGCCTATGGACAATTTTAAGGACCATAGTTGGCCGCCATTCCACGGGCAGACACAATTTTAAAGCTTGATATGCTAGGTATCTATTTACTCGGCATATCTTCTTCTTTCACATTATACAAAATTATGGGGTTTTTTTTTATACAAAATTATGTTTTTTTTTATTTATTTATTTTTATTCATAAAAGTGTTTATCTTTAAAAAAAAATTGCGTTTGAAAAACCGCTGCGCAAATACCGTGTGACATAAAAAATTGCAACACCCACCATTTTATTCTATAGGGCTTCTACTAAAAAATATATAATATTTGGGGGCTCTAAGTCATCTTCTAGCAAAAAAAAATAGATTTTTACATGCAGGAGCGAAGTGTCAGAATGAGCCCAGATGGCAAGTAGTTAAGCATGGAGAATAAAATAGGTAATGTAGTGTGTGTTTACGTTAAGGTTAAGAGCTAATCATCATTGAACATACTTATTTAAATTGATTGGGGCCCTAGATCAATGGCCCGAATATCAGGGTTAGATCTTATTTGCAGGGCCCAGCCCTCCTGTACTTGGCCCGGGCCCCATCTGTTTAAAAGGGGGCCCGGCACCTGCTGAGCAGGAGGGCCAGCTGTACTGTCAAAATGCAGGCACCAATCCTCTTCTGCCTGCTCCTGCAGTGCTGCCAGATTCTCCTCCTCTTTCTCCCTCCTGTAAGTGAGGAATAACCTGTTAATATAACAACTTTTGTGAAAATTGCAAAGAATTTTGTGAAAATTACAATTTCAAAAAACTCACCATGCGTCTTACTAAATACCTTGAAATGTCTACTTTACGAAAAAGGGTCATTTGGGGGTATTTGTACTTTCTGGGCTTGTTAGTGTCTCAAGAAATGAGATAGGCTACCATAGTTTGTAGACTCTATAACTTTCACAAATACCAAATAGCTTATTTTGCTTATTTTTACTAAAGATATATAGCAGTATAAATTTTGGCCAGAATGTATGAAGAAAAATTACTAATTTGCAAAATTTTATAACCGAAACAAAGAAAAATGCATTGTTTTTACAAAATGTTCTGTCTTTTTTCATTTATAGCACAAAAAATATAATAATAAATACCACCTAAAGAAAGCTCTATTGCTGTGAAAAAAAGGACAAACGTTTCATATGGGTACAATGTTGCATGACTGAGTATTTGTCATTCAGTGTGAGAGCACTGAAAGCTGAAAATTGGTCTGGTTAGGAAGTGGGTTTAAGTGCCCAGTGGGCAAGTGGTTAAGAGGGCGTGACATGGGTGCGTCTCATGCCTACATACTTTTGCTAATAGGTGTCCCCCATTCCTATCTCAGAAAGTTGAGAGGTATGGACACTGGGATAGGAGTGACAGGTGGCTGGCTGCACTGTTTAGGCACACTACATTGGTGGGCTAGTGATCAGGGACACTGTAAGCTGACTGACACTGGTGTGTGTGTTTAAAACTGTGTAACAGCCACTGAAGGCACTAATGCTTTCTTTCTCTTTTCTTTGTTTACATATATGATTGGACACAGCGATCACAGGGTACAGGACCAATTTCTGGTTTGATATAGGGTGGATAAGACCAATGTAAATTTGTTGACTATTGTGGATGGGTTGGCTGTGATTGTGTTGTAATAGGTGTGATATAGAGGGTGTGGGCGTTAAGTAGATTATCTAACATAGAGCCTGGTTTATTGGTTCATGCATAAAGTTTTCCCCAGGACCATTGTAGTTGTTTTTCTGCTTTGTAAGTTCCACTGTGGTCATGTCAATTTGTTTCCTTAATGGGGTTGTCTGCTACAATTTAAATTGCACCTCAAGTTGTGTGAGTTGAGAGTGAAACGATTGCTGGCAGCAGCTGGACACTGACAGGAACAGTCATGCACTGTTAGAGCCCTTTCACACTGGGGCGGTTTGCAGGCGCTATTGCGCTAATAATAGCGCCTGCAAACCGACCCGAAAGTGCCGCTGCTTTCATTCCAGTGTGAAAGCCCCGAGGGCTTTCACACTGGAGCGATGCGCTGGCAGGATGGTAAAAAAAGTCCTGCTAGCAGCATCTTCGGAGCGGTGAAGGAGCGGAGTGTATACCGCTCCTCCACCGCTCCTGCCCATTGAAATCAATCTGCAGAGGCACTTTGCGGTGGTATTTAACCCTTTCTCAGCCGCTAGCGGGGGTAAAACCGCCCCGCTAGCGGCCGCATACCGACGGTAAAACGCCGCTAATAATAGCGGCGTTTTACCGCCGACGCCCGCCCCAGTGTGAAAGGGCTCTTAGAGCTCCGCTCTGTGTGAGGAGAAAAGCTACTAAATAACCGAAGCCCGCCGGTCCCAGGCACACAGATACACACCAGACAACTCCTGGAACACAGAGGTATCATTTGGAGCAAAAATTATGGTGTTAGGAGGCATCCGCACCAAAAACAAAAACTCCTCCATTAAGGAAACCAAAGCGCGCACTGCAGCTAAAATGGCGTCGATACCTTCCTCCTCAAAAGCCTCAGCTCTCTCACAGAAACACCAGCCTATACAGACAGCCTCTCCTGGTGAGTCAGACTCAGAATCTATTGACATACAGTCTATTTCACAAGATGCCCCTGCCTCTCCAGCACTATTAAGGCAATTTGAAAAAATGCTTAACAAAGCTCTGAGGCAAACTTCAGAACATATCACTAAAAGCCTCACAAAAGAGATAAGGGAGCTGGGCTGCCGCACAGAAGCGCTGGAAACCAGAGTGGATGAAATGGAAATTACAACACAGGAATACATGTATGAACTGGATAATCTTAAGGAGGAAAATATAGCTTTACAAACAAAATTAGAAGATTTTGAGAATAGAGCTAGACGCTCCAATATTAGAATCAGAGGTATCCCAGAGTCAGTGACAGACCTGCAAACTACCATTACTGCCTTATTTCAGGAACTTCTGCCTACATTGTCAGCAGACCGTTTTAAAATAGATAGAATTCATCGCACTCTTGCACCTAAGAAAGCAGAAGGTCCACCACGCAATATAATCACAAAATTTCATTTTTATCGTACTAAAGAGAATCTGCTAGCAGCAGCAGCAAGAGAAAGAAATGACTTATCTTTTCAAGGACAGAAGTACCAACTATTTGCTGACCTTTCTCAACTCACTATAAACAAACGCAGAGCAATGAAACCCCTACTTCTGATATTACAAAATCATCACATAAACTACCAATGGGGTTTCCCCTTTTCTATACGTTTTGCATGCAAAGGCTCAAAATTCATCTGCAGATCAGAGGAAGAATTACAGCAGACTCTACAAAATGTGCATTTATTGGATACCGTTTCTAACACCAGTTCCCCACGCAGAAGATCAGCGTCATCTTCTTCACAAAAATCCCCCAAACTTTCAGGAAACAACGGAATCAATTCCCACTCTCACAAGAGAAGCCGTTTGGATACCCCTTCACAACAAATTGTAGAAGCCATGGACTAAATAATATAAGCAGATCCCTTGATTCGTTATATTGAACCATAACTTAGCCAATTTTTATTTCCTCTCCACATACCCATTATTTTTGAAACCCAGATAAAAACTCATTTGACTTCCTAAATTCAAAACAAAATATTGCCTAATCTTAGTCCACTTATTGATATGATAGAGAGCATACTTATTTATTTAAGTAAATTCATATACTTATGTATTGAATACGTGAAGACCAATATATAAGTAGGCTCAAATGCGAAAATTATTACTTGTATGTATGTCTATTTGTCTAATTCTATGTTTACATTTATTTAATTCCCTTTCCCCCATTCCCCACCATATATTAATTTTTTTTTTTTTTTTTTGTGACCAAACTCTTCAAGACTATGTGGAAGATCTTATTGGATTTTATTGTATTTTTATTTTGTTGGTGGGAGGTGGTAGGGGGGGGGGGGGGGGAAATGGAAAAAGTCATCATCCTAGGTTGATGGCTGGTCCTCTCAGGTTCAAAATGTATTAACAAAATTAACTAAGAGATCTATGTACTGTTTTGGTCTAGTATTTTTGGTTCCCTTTCCCCTCTCCCCCCCCCCCCCCCCCCGTCCTCCCCCTCTGGGACCAGACAATGTGGAAGGTCTTAATTTATTCTACTTTATTTTATTTTATTTTTAAAAGCCATTACCTAAGGTTGCTGACTGTTCTTCTTATTTTACAAAGTTATTAATAAGATTTATTAAGAGATCTAGGTTCTGTTCTGTTTTAGCATGTTCTAATTTTTATTAGATGGTTACCTTTATTGCAATTTATAACATTCCATTTACTCTAGGATTAATATAAACCAACACCAAGCGGAATTTTACGTCAAATCATTTCACATTTTCTTGTTTCTTGTCTTCGTTTAAATAATATTATTAGGGCTTTTCTTCCTCACACGGACGTTCAGTGTGCCCCAATTTGCCCTCCTCGTCCGACCATACATAATATGTGGGCAGATGACGCAGGCTACGTTCCCCCTGATGGTGGCCTATTCCCACCATCATGGGTAAACCTTACTTTTCATTACATGCTTTTTTTTTTTTGCATCTTATCTAACTTTATCCTTTTTATTTTCAGTTTTCTCTATCTTTCTATACTCCTAACGGCTCTAGTCCCTCCTCCCTATCTCTTCTTTGGGTTTACACGGGTCGATTCATCCAATCGGACACTAACAGACACTGGTGAGTATTACCTTTTAGATCATTTATCATGGCACCCTTAAACATCCTTTCCCTGAATGTTCAGGGAATCAATACACCACAAAAAAGAACAAAAGCATTTTGTTCCTTTCAAGCTAAGAAGGCTCATATAATATGCCTACAAGAAACTCACTTTGCAGTGAATTCTACTCCTAAATATATGAGTCCTTTTTACCCACAAGTCTTTACAGCCTCGGCCAGCGCCAAGAAGAGGGGAACCCTTATAGCCTTCCACAGATCGACCCTGTTCTTAATCCAATCAGAAATTAAAGACCCTGAGGGGCGTTATCTTATTATCACTGGTCACATTATGGACAATGCGGTAACGATAGTATCATACTATGCTCCTAATAAACAACCAACCCCATTTTTTTCACACTTATTACAAGTGGTAAATACTCATAAATTGGGTACGGTCATCATATGCAGTGACTCCAACCAGGTCCTCCTCCCATTTCTAGTCAAATCGCCTTATATTCCCTCTCGCAACACAAGCAATCATTCATTTTCTAAACTACTCTCTCAGTATAATCTAGTAGACTCTTGGAGAGAATGTAATCCATCCAAAAGATGCTTTACCTACTATTCACACCCACATAAGATTTCCACGAGTATAGACCACAATTTTCTAACCACAGCTATGGTAACAGAAATTCTTACATCCAGCATAATCCCCATTCCTTGGTCAGATCATAATGCAATATACACCACAATATCCTCTACCATCCTTAAAGCCCATGACTCTAAGTGGTACCTTCCTGACATCATACTTAAGAAGCCCTTATATAGTCAAATAATTGAACAAGGTATTAAGGATTATCTAGAATTTAACACTAACCCAGAGGTTTCTCCGCTTACTTTATGGGAAGCATATAAGCCTGTGATGCGGGGATTGATCCAACGACAAATGGCACTGATTAAAAGAGAACGCATTAGCCTAGCATGAAAATTAGAATCCAACTTTAACACTGCTTTTGCTTCATTTCAAAGCAATCTCTCCTCTAAATCAAAAGAACAATTGGAAAAAGCCAGATTAGAATATGATTTATTCTTAACAGAATCAGCAGATAAGACATTACGCAGATCAAAACACATGTTCCACATGAAATCAAACAAACCTAATACCCTTCTAGCTTGCGCGCTGAAATCTATTGACAGACAATCAAATCCAATCAAACTTAAAATATCAAATAACACGTATACGAGTAATCACAATGGTGTAGTGGGTAGCACTCTCACCCGGCAGTAAGAAGGGTCGCTGGTTCCAATCCCAACCACAACACTACCTGCCTGGAGTTTGCATGTTCTCCCTCTGCCTGCGTGGGTTTCCTCCGGGTACTCCGGTTTCTTTCCACACTCCAAAGACATGCTGGTAGGTTAATTGGATCCTTTCTAAATTGTCCCTAGTATGTATGAATGTGAGTTAGGGACCTTAGATTGTAAGCTCCTTGAATGTACAATGTATATGTTAAGCGCTGCGTAAATTGACGGTGCTATATAAGTACCTGAAATAAATAAAATAATAAAATCGTTCAAAAATTCCGTAAATATTTAACATCATTATATTCAGAATCAAAAGAATTCAATAAGTCTGATGCAGATAACTTCTTCTCTAAAATAAATCCAACTAAACACACACACACAAAATATTGCTGGAAGAACGCATAACATCAGCAGAAGTTTTGAAAACCATAAAAGAACTGAAAATTAACAAAAGGCCTGGCCCATATGGATATTCAGCCTTATATTATAAAACATTTTCTGAAACTCTTTCTCCTATATTAGAGGAAGCATTCAACACTCATAGACGACTAATAGACGACTACTCCTTTAGACGTAAATCATTATTATCTATTATTTGCATAATCCCCAAACCCCACTCAGATAATACATCCTGCACGAATTTCCGTCCCATTTCCCTCCTAAATCAAGACATCAAAATCTTAGCAAAAATCCTAGCTACCCGACTTAACAAGATAATTGGTAAACTTATACATAATGACCAAGTTGGATTTATGCCAACAAGGCAAGCAAGTGATAATGTACGTCGAGCAACCCTCGGCGTACATAGCCAAAAAAAGACAAATTCCTACATGCTTTCTGTCTCTAGACATAAGAAAAGCCTTTGATTCAGTAACCTGGCCTTATTTACACTACACTCTCCAGAAATGGGGATTTGGCCCCCACTTCACTAGTTGGATAGCAGCTCTTTATAACAAACCCCAAGCCTACATAAAATACACAGGATATAAATCGGAACACTTTAACATAGAAAGAGGCACTAGACAGGGTTGCCCACTTTCCACCTTATTATTTGCTCTTTAGAGAACCTTTAGCTCAATACCTTAGATTAGAACTAACAGTCACTAAAATAGAATTAGGTGGAATCCATCATAAACTTAGCTTATTTGCAGACGATATTCTATTGTTTCTATCATCTCCCCAAGTCTCAGGCCCAAATTTATTACCTATTCTCAACAAATTTGCTACCATATCAGGGCTACAGATAAATTCCAAGAAATGTATAGCATTAAACATATCGCTTTCAACATTAGAATTAACTTCAGCAATAGTAGCACTCTCCTTCACATGGGCAGAGGGATCAATTCCGTTCTTAGGAATTGACCTTACAGCCTCTTTATCAGACTTATACTCTGCTAATTACCCTAGCATTTTAAAACACATTACGAATCTAATGGACAGCTGGTACCACCTTTCCATCTCCTGGTTGGGGAAAATAAATGTTGTTAAAATGTCAATTTTACCTAAACTACTATATTTATTTCGAGTATTACCAATTGCAGTCCCCGCCCACTAATTACGTATTATCCAGAAAAGAGTATCGAAATTTATTTGGGGATCCTCAAAACCGCATGTACCTCTTAAAACATTATACTTACCTAAAAATTTAGGTGGTCTTGGAGTACCAAATTTTGCCACTTACTATCGAGCAGCCCACATAGCTAGTTTAACAAAATATCATGCCACTCAGGAAATCCCATTATGGGTTTTGATAGAGGCTTATGATTGTGACCCTTTATCGATCTCCAATATATTATGGATACATTCCAAAAACCGTCTTGGCTTAAGTAATCCTATTACTAAACATTACTTATCCCTCTGGGACAGGCTTAAATTTAAACATAAATTGCAATCTTTACACAACCCCGTCCTCTCTTTTTTCAAAAACCCAACCTTTTACCCAGCATGGATTTATCCTCTCTCTTTTAAAGCATGGTCTTCCTTGGGTAAACTGAATTTCCACAACTTTGTTAACTCGTCATCTTTTATCCCCTTTCCATCTCTCTGCGAAACACACGGTATCCCTCAATCGGAATTGTTCCGATACTTTCAAATAAAAAATTTCTTTACACCTAATGCCATTTCTGATGTACCTTTGACCCGCTTCACTAGTTTTGAATCCACATGCAAAAACGATCCACACGCTAAAGGACGAATTTCTTCCCTCTATTCTCAATTACTAATAAACTCTGATAAGGATATACCTACTTATGTGCGGAAATGGGAGGAGGACTTGGAATACACTCTGGACGAGGCGGAGTGGGTTAAAATTTGGTCCTCAATTAAATCATCCTCCCCTAATGTACTAGCCATGGAAACAAATTATAAGGTATTAACTCAGTGGTACTTAGCACCAACCAAAATTGCTAAATTTACCCCTGATTACTCAAATCACTGTTTTCGCGATTGTTTAGAAGAAGGTACATACAAGCGCAGTTGGTGGTCCTGTCCAATAATACAGACATTTCGGAAAGAAATATTTACACACGTTTCCAAAATGTTCAATATTACCCTTCACCCTAACCTTGCAACGACACTACTCTGCCTCAAGCCAGAATGTCTAACTCATGCCCAATTTAAACTATTTGTATTTTTGCTCACAGCAGCAAAACAAACAGTGGCGAGAGCTTGGAAGACCCCTTCTTTGGATTGGGCCGAACAAAGAATGAATAATTTTATGGTACACGCTAAAATGGCTGCTATTGAACAAAATCAAATACCCACATTTCGTAAACTATGGCAGCCTTGGTTAGAACACTTCCTACCATTATCATTCAATGACAATGTTTTATGGCCATGATAGATGATTTGAACTCATGCTGACTGTATAGGTCTCACTGTGACTTCTGGATCGACCCGGTGGACCCCTCCTTAATATGTCTTCTTCACTCTTCACTCTCTACTTTATTCTTCCTTTCTCTACTCTGACTCTCTTTACACCTTATGATTTAGTTGTACCTTAGGTTACAAAGATATCATTAGTATTGAAATACAATTCATTAATCCAAGATTGCTCAGGAAATCTGTACTTAGTTTTTCATAATCTTTAATATTACACAATATTTGAATGTCTACATCACAATTGGTTTAGCTCATAATTGTTATTTAATTACTTTGATTTTTCATAAAGCCTTACCTCATGATTAATTCTATAATTGTAACCACATATAATTATTATATAAATACTCTAAATTGTACAATATACAGTATTAATTTTATTGTACTTATTTCTTATTGAATTTAATAAAATATTTTTGACAAGGAGAGTGAAACGATTTTCGAGTCTTGCTCTCTTTTTGTGTGCAGCAAGTCAGAGATGGTAGTCATAAGGGGTTCCCAGACAATCGTTGAGGAAAAGGCTGAGCCTGTGTTTTTGTAAGTAGATAGAGAAGTGTGGATGGAGCTAACTGTACTGCTAAAAGATCACAAGGAGTTATTTAAACACCAAGTATTGTGTCTAGGCAAATGTGTAAAATTTTCTTTTCATACATCAGGGGACACAGAGCCAAAGTAATTACTATGTGGGTTATAGGCCACCTTTAGGTGATGGACACTGGCACGCCCTAAATTAACAAGTACACTCCCTATATAACCCCCTCCCACTACTGGGAGTATTCAGTTTTTTCGCCAGTGTCTAAGGTGTTGGTCATGAATAAACTATTGCTTCAGGCTGGGCATTAATAGCAGCATTTTTTATTGCTGGACTATAGCCTAGCAGTGTATGCATTCTTTTGGTAGTGCCTCTGTTTTGAACATTAGGCTTTGAGTGGTAGTGGTTTGATTATTTTACAAACAACCTAAATCCATGTCCAAAAGAATGTCATCCTCCTCGGAGAGTGATGCGGTCGGTCAGAATGAGCCGACAGGGGAGACTGGTGTTGCAGCAGCGCTGAACACCTCAGTCCCTGTATATATATATCACACAGGAGTTTTTTTTCTTCTAGCATTTCTAGTGGAAAAGAAGATTGATGCTATGATCACTTTCCATAGTGGGTTCAATCATAGCAGATCCCCATCCAGTGCTCAGGACCCTCATTTTGAGGTACAAGAGGCAGGGGATCAGGAAGGTCTTCCAAAGAGACCTGGAAGATACTAATATATCCTCTTCTGAGGATCCTAGTATGGAGGGAGTAATCTCACATTTCTGATACACTCCCTCACTAGATTGGTTCGTTTAACCATTTTGCTGCCTGTAGGGCAGTCTAGTGATGAGCCCACCTCTGGTTGGGATCACTAACCTTCCCCGTCTGGGGACGCTTTTCCTATCCATTCATGGCTAAAAAAGCTGATATATCCAGAATGGGATACCTGGATAAGCTGTTTTTTTTTGTTTTGTTTTTTTCCTCCAATAAAGTGTATCTATAAAGGAAAAATTCTATAAGAAGTGGGAGGTTCCAGCAATTAATGCAGCAATCACCTCGGTGAATAAAAATCTCACTTGTCCGATGGACAATGCGCAAATGATAAAGGATCCAACAGTTAAATAGTTGGAACTCCTGTTTAAGAACAACATGTCTCTGGCAGGTTCAGTAGCGCAGCTGATTCTTATGGCAATTGGGGTATCTCAGTCCATAAAAGGATTAGTTTGTAGAGATACTTAAGATTCTTCCTGATCAGCAGGCCCAACAATGGGATGTTTTATGGTGGATGCGATGAAAAATTCTATCATTTAAGCCTCACGGCTTATGTTGGGACTAGTACATACACAGAGTCCTGTGGCTGGTAAATTGGTCAGCCGAAGCACCATGTAAAAAACTCCTAGCCAGTTTGCCTTTTCATGGTGAGCGGTAATTGGAGACGATCTGGATAAATATATCCAAAGGATTTCTAATGGGAAAAGTTCTCTTTTGCCAGTAAAAGAAGAAGTTCAAACATTTCTCATTTTAGCATGATTCCTCTCCAGTACCAGGAGCATCTGCCCCTAGGCAGTCTCGACGGCCTCCACCGTCAAGACCAAGAGTCCCAGGGCCAGAAGAGGTCTTGGGGCAGGTAGCCTGCAAAGCAAAATGCTAAGGCCTCCTTATGAAGGCACGCCCCCGCTCGCTCGGGTGGAGGGAAGGCTTCTGCAATTTCCAAATCTGGCAGGAACAATGTCAGGACAGTGGGGGGCTTCCTCAGTTTCTCTAGGTTACAAACTAGAGTCCCGAGAATTCCTGTTTCCTCGTTTTCTAAAATCAAATGTTTCCAGAAATCCAGGGGAAAGAAAGTCTCTCTTTTTAGCTCTGGATCATCTTTTATCTCAAGAGGTGATATCGGAGGTTCCCTTAGAGGAACAGAGTTCAGGGTTTTATTCAAACCTTTTCACGGTTTCAAAACCAAATGGGGAGGTAAGTCCTATTTTAGATCTCAAAGATCTGAACCGGCACTTAAATATCTGGTCCTTTCGCATGGAGTCAATCCGATCGGTGGTCTCCATTTTGCAAGACAAACACAAGCACCCCCTATCGGAGTGCAATACCTCTAACGGGACTTTATGGCGGGGTCACCTCTGGTAAAGTAGAAAATAGTAGGAAATTTTTTTAAATTTTGTATAAAAGTATTAAAGTTTATTTATTTGACATTTCTAAAACATAATACCATGACCTAACCGTATATACAATAAAAAATACAAATGGATGCGTATAATGGGAAGATACAATTGTAAAGAAGAATTGACCAATTACAATGATACAGGTAAATAACCAATAATCATAGAAACCCAACGTTTCGAGGTATGTAAAAAAGTTGACCTCTTCTTCAGGGGTAACGATAATTAGTCAGAGTGGGTGTTTCATCTAAAAAGTTAACAAAAAGGCAGAACAGAAATAAGTGAAAGAAATTCTCAGATATTCATAACAGGGGGCAATAAAGAGCATTTTGGTTTGCATTACAGGGTTCAGTTCACATTTTAACAGTTGTTAACATCATTGGTAAATTCTAGACATCTATAAACAAGAAATTCATACTGACCCCTTGAAAATCATGTAAAACTTCCTAAGGACGTTTCCAGCATCCAGTGCGACTTAAACAAATTGCCGTCCGTCACGGCCACACAGGGATCGCAAGACCAAGGTTGAAGCAGATAGAAAAAAGACCAAGTAAACCACAGGAGTGAGAGCCAGGGTGGGCTGAGGTTGCTTCACAAAGGATGTCCCCCATAAAGCGGAACAGACACAGTTCTCCCTATGAGGGCTGGAAAAACAGCCTGCTTGATGGAGTATGGAAGGTGGGGGGTAATAGCCCGCTGTAATAAAAATACTTCAATGAGAATCTCAGAGAAGAAACTAGTATAATTGCAATTTTCATCTCCAAAATAGAGGTAATATTGGGGTAAGCAGATACAGACCACCCAGGATTATATATATCAGACACATACCTAAAAAGATATAAAGATGAGTGGAATCAGGTCACGGATTCCAGTAAAGGGCCAAGAGGAGATATTTTGGTAAACCTCAAAATGGGCCGAGGTCCAGAGGGGTATGCAGGTTCCCTGGTTAAGTATAGGCCCGCATAAGTCTGCAGATTGAAAGGCACAACAGGGAAATGTTGTAGGTAAATCAGTAATCAGACCTCTGCATGGTTAGCAAGAATCCCAGTAAAAAATAGTCCTCAGGTTTACCTGCTTGTCTTAGCTTTCTCCAGGCACGTCTGTGTGGTATAGGAAACAGCTGATGAGTGCAGCGTCTCAATAAACTACATGATCATCCACACATAACAATAAAGCCCTCCGACAAGGGGGGCAACATTGTGATTATGGATAATACACAATATGTGGAGATGTGCATGAAAATTCTTGAAAACAAAAAATGGTATTGCAAGATCGCAGCCAATAAGATTACCAAGTTCAAACAGGAATTTTATTCCCTAGTAGATCTAGCCTTTGAACAACAGGTGATTAGCAAATCAGAATGGGAATTTATTAGAACCAAACAACCCAAGATCCCTACCTTTTATGCCCTACCAAAATTGCATAAATGTGTTAAAAGACCTACAGGGAGACCCATAGTGTCGGGGAATGGCTCAATAACAGAGAACCTCAGTTCCTTTATCGATGGGCATCTCCGCCCTTTTGTGACCAACCTTCCCAGCTATCTTCGTGATACCCCCCACTTACTCCAGATCTTGGACGGAATGGCCATCCCCCCCACGTCGACCTTAGTGGCAATCGACGTGGAGGCCTTATACAGCTCAATTCCCCACACTAAGGGTCTAAGCTGTATCCGACAGGCTATCTTACAAGACAACAGATTCAATTCCAAAATGGGCGAGTTTCTGTTGGACTCATTAGATTACATCCTACGGCATAACCACTTCACTTTCAATGGCTCCCACTTCCTCCAGGTGCAGGGGGTAGCGATGGGGACTTCCTGTGCCCCATCGTACGCCAACCTGTACCTGGGGGAGTGGGAGCGCATGATCAACCAATCCGATGATATGGCCCCCTTCATGATGAATGTGAGCCTATGGCTCAGATTCATCGATGATGTCCTTCTTGTTTGGGATGGCCCACAGGATCAACTCAAACCTTTCCTAGAATGCCTAAATAAAAACAATTTTAACTTGAGCTTTACAATGACCTTTGACAACTCTTCCATAACCTTCTTAGATGTAACTATCCACAAAGACGACAGGGGGCGCATTAGCAGCAGTCTATATAGGAAGCCAACAGCGGGCAATACTATATTACATGCCAGCAGTTTTCATCCATCACCCTTAATCGCATCCATCCCTTTCAGTCAGTATCTGAGGACACGGAGAAATTGCACAGACGACACAATTTTTAAAAGAGAGGCAGATCTCCTGAGAGAGAGACTATTACTTCGGGGTTACTCCAAATCTTGCCTTAAAAAGGCCTACAATCGGGCAATTCTGAGATCTAGGAAAGAACTACTTTATAATCCATCCTCTAAAAACATTAATAAAAAAAATCCAATCTCGATTATAACAAAATATTGTAACCAACATGAAACTTTTAAAAAAATTGCCAACAAATACTGGCATCTTCTCTCAATGGACCCCACTGTAGGCCCCTATGTGAGCAAACATCCTGCCTTCACATTTAAAAGAGCGAGATCTCTCAAGGACTACCTGGTGTCCAGTGAATATCATGATTCCGGACACCAGGATCCATGCAAATATCCTGGTACATTCACCTGTGGTGGGTGTAACTACTGCCGGTTTATGAACACCACGCGCAATATAACACTCCCAAATGGCGAACGCTACCGCCCTAAACACTATGCGAATTGCCAAACAGCTAATGTAGTGTACCTACTTCTATGTAACTGCTTTTGTTTTTACGTGGGCAAAACTATTCAGCCCTTTTGGCAACGTGCCTATCGACATATCTTATCCATGCAGACCTGTAACCCAAGCCTCCCTTTGGGTAGACATGCGAGAGATCTACATGAAGGAATCACTCCGAAAATTTCCTTCCTGATCCTAGACAGAATACATCCGGGCATAAGAGGGGGTGACACTAACAAAACATTAATGCAGGCCGAACAAAGGTGGATTTTTCGCTTAAATGCGACCATGCCACCTGGCCTTAATGCTACTACTTCATTCAGACCCTTCCTGGAGGGATTCTCCTCAGGAGGATCCGAATGGGAGTCCTTACAATAAAATCACCCCCCAAATCAAACTGATGCAGCCCTTTGTCCCACTTGGACCTGTGGTACTCCTCATCCACAATATAGCAACCGGGCATCTATACGGGACTATCAATATACCCCAGGTCTTTTTGGGGATAGTCCCTAAAACCTACAGGACACATGAACCACTAGGACTGTATCTTTAATAATAATTTTTATTTTGTATATGCCTGTACCTGTCTGGCCCTTGATGCAACACAGTGTTCAATGTATGACACAATAACCCTGTTTTATGATTCTAGGACCTTTTTCCAATTCGGTGGGACTGCCCCTCCTGACTACACAGATAAACTCACCAAGTGTTGGTAATTTTCACAGCATGCACTTTCACTCTTTCCTCTTCTTTCCCTTCCCCCTTTGGTTCTTTTCTTCCTCCTATTTCGTTTTCACAGCATGCACTTTCATTCTTTCCTCCCCTTTCCCTTCCCTCTTTGGTTCTTTTCTTCCTCCTATTTCTTTCTCTCCTCTGCACATACCCTCCCCCTTTCCCTTTCTCTTCTCCTGCACCAACACTAGCTTTTCTCCTTTCCTTCCCCCTGTGTCCCAACCTGTTTCCTCTCCCCCTTTTTCCTCTTCTCCCTTCTTTCGTTCTTCCCATTTATTGTTACCTCTATCTCTTTTCATTTCCTCCTTTCATGTCTGCGCTTTACAATTTGTCTCTTATCTGTCCTTTCCTCTTTCTTTCTCTACCCCCACTCTCCTTTTCAACTCTCCCAGGCCTGGGCTGTGTGTCAGCTCACTCAGCGCACCCGGGGGAGACTGAGGTGCGCTCTCTTTTGAGCGCACCCGGCCTCCCCTCTCTCTGGCAGTCTGTGTCATGGGTTTCCATGACAACGGGCACGCCAGCTCTGCGCTGCGGGATCTTGTGACGTATGGGGGATCTCTCCACGTCGCGCTGGCTCCGCCCCCCGCCGAGCGCTGCGCCTCGGCATTGGTCCATCTCCGCCCTGCTGTGGATGGTTCCACTCCAGGGAGTGCACTGTGGAGATGACGCTGTACGTCACTCCGCCCGGGGGATGTCCTTTACAGACACGTCCTGGCCTCCCTTCTCTAGACCGCCCCTCACCCCTGGCTCAGCCAATCAGATTACTGATTGGGCACCAACTCCCACTCCAACACACACATACTTAAACCTTGCTGACGCTGCACTCATCAGCTGTTTCCTATACCACACAGACGTGCCTGGAGAAAGCTAAGACAAGCAGGTAAACCTGAGGACTATTTTTTACTGGGATTCTTGCTAACCATGCAGAGGTCTGATTACTGATTTACCTACAACATTTCCCTGTTGTGCCTTTCAATCTGCAGACTTATGCGGGCCTATACTTAACCAGGGAACCTGCATACCCCTCTGGACCTCGGCCCATTTTGAGGTTTACCAAAATATCTCCTCTTGGCCCTTTACTGGAATCCGTGACCTGATTCCACTCATCTTTATATCTTTTTAGGTATGTGTCTGATATATATAATCCTGGGTGGTCTGTATCTGCTTACCCCAATATTACCTCTATTTTGGAGATGAAAATTGCAATTATACTAGTTTCTTCTCTGAGATTCTCATTGAAGTATTTTTATTACAGCGGGCTATTACCCCCCACCTTCCATACTCCATCAAGCAGGCTGTTTTTCCAGCCCTCATAGGGAGAACTGTGTCTGTTCCGCTTTATGGGGGACATCCTTTGTGAAGCAACCTCAGCCCACCCTGGCTCTCACTCCTGTGGTTTACTTGGTCTTTTTTCTATCTGCTTCAACCTTGGTCTTGCGATCCCTGTGTGGCCGTGACGGACGGCAATTTGTTTAAGTCGCACTGGATGCTGGAAACGTCCTTAGGAAGTTTTACATGATTTTCAAGGGGTCAGTATGAATTTCTTGTTTATAGATGTCTAGAATTTACCAATGATGTTAACAACTGTTAAAATGTGAACTGAACCCTGTAATGCAAACCAAAATGCTCTTTATTGCCCCCTGTTATGAATATCTGAGAATTTCTTTCACTTATTTCTGTTCTGCCTTTTTGTTAACTTTTTAGATGAAACACCCACTCTGACTAATTATCGTTACCCCTGAAGAAGAGGTCAACTTTTTTACATACCTCGAAACGTTGGGTTTCTATGATTATTGGTTATTTACCTGTATCATTGTAATTGGTCAATTCTTCTTTACAATTGTATCTTCCCATTATACGCATCCATTTGTATTTTTTATTGTATATACGGTTAGGTCATGGTATTATGTTTTAGAAATGTCAAATAAATAAACTTTAATACTTTTATACAAAATTTAAAAAAATTTCCTACTATTTTCTACTTTACCAGGGGTGACCCCGCCATAAAGTCCCGTTAGAGGTATTGCACTCCGATAGGGGGTGCTTGTGTTTGGCTAGAAACTGGGATGGGGGTCCACCTTTAGAAATTTACAGTGCCTATTGGGATGACACCTTCCTTTCTTTCCATTTTGCAAGAAGGAGAGTTCTGGCATCAATCGATATCAAACATGCAGATTTCCACGTTCCAATATTTCCAGCTCATCAGAAATTTCTACGCTTTAAAGTAGAAAATCGCATTTCCAGTTTGCAGCTCCGCCATTTGGTCTAGCTACTGCTCCACGGGTATTCACAAAATTCCTGACACCTCCCTTAGTCAGGTTAACGGCCCAGGGCATAAGTCCTAGCCTATTCAGACGATCTGCTTTTAGTAGATCAATCAGTCTCTGGCCTAACCAAAGAATCTCTGCTGTAAGCTACCTGGAATGCCTAGTAACTCAACCTAGAAAAATCCTCCTTAAAACCATCAAGGAGATTACAGTACTTGGGGCTAGTCATAGATACCATACAAAGAAGGTATTCCTACCCCAGGCAAGAATCAGTTCTATTAAAGAACTGATTCAACTTGTCAAAGCAAAGAGAAATTCTTCCATTCAGATGTGCATGAAATTGTCAGGGAAAATGGTGGCCTCCTTCAAGGCCGTTCCTTCAAGACTGCTACAAAACGCTATTCTGTCGGTCTGGAACAAGAAGGTTCAGGCTTTGTTTTTTTTCCAATACTCTCATCCACCTAGGTGTGTCTGAGCCTCAATTAGTGGTTAATATCAGCAACCTCCAAAAATTGAAATTTTTTTTTTACCAGTATCTTGGAAAATGGTAACAACGGACGCCAGCCTTCTAGGTTGGCAAGCAGTCCTGGAAGAATCTTCTGTCCAGGGGAAATGGTCCAAGAACCAAAAAGGACCCCATCCATCAACGTTCTAGAAACTAGGGCAGTACATCTGGCCCTGGAATTCTGGACGCTCAGGCTACAGAATGTCCTGTCAGGATTCAATCCAACAATGCCACGGCTGTGGCTTACATCAATCACAAGGGGGCACGAGAAGTCCTGCAGTCCAAAAATGGGCGGCACAGTGGTGCAGTGGTAGCACTTTCGCCTAGCAGTAAGAGGGGTCACTGGTTCGAATCCCAACCACGACACTACCTGCTTGGAGTTTGCATGTTCTCCCTGTGCCTGCGTGGGTTTCCTCCGGGTACTCCGGTTTCCTCCCACACTCCAAAGACATGCTGGTAGGTTAATTGGATCCTGTCTAAATTGTCCCTAGTATGTATGAATGTGAGTTAGGGACCTTAGATTGTAAGCTCCTTGAGGGTAGGGACTGATGTGAATGTACAATGTATATGTAAAGCGCTGCGTAAATTGACGGCGCTATATAAGTACCTGAAATAAATAAATAAATAATAAATAAATAAAAAGAAGTAAATCATTTTCCAGCTTGGGCAGAAAGCAACATACCTTGTCTATCAGCAATGTCCATTCCAGGGATAGAGACTTGGCAGGCGGACTATTAAGTCACCAACTATTGTTTCTGGGAAAATGGTCCCTTCACCCCGACATCTTCCTCTCAATATGTCAAGAATGGGACTATCTGGACGTAGATCTGTTCGCGTTCAGATTAACAACAAAGTCGACAACTTTGTGTCTAGGACGAAGGATCCACTAGCGTGTGGAACAGATGCCTTGGTCTTCCCATAGGATCAGTTTTAACTGATCTATGCATTCCTCCAGTTGTGCTACTTCCGCGCCTTCTCCGCAGGATCAAGCAAGAATGAAAAAGAGGTGATTCTGGTGGCACTAGCGTGGCGCAGAGATCATAAAGATGACAGTAGAAGTCCCTTGAACCCTGCCATTATGGCCAGACCTTCTAGCTCAAGGTCCGGTATTTCATCCTACCTTACAAACGCTAAATTTAGCAGTTTTGCTATTGAAACCCACATTCTAAAGGATCGTGGGTTATCTCCTTCAGTAGTGTCTACTTTGATTGATGCTAGGAAGCCAGCCTCCAGAGTCAGTTACTTAGAATTTGGAAGGCACATATTTTCTGGTATGGATCCAGGGGTTGGCACCCCAGGAAGTATGTCATAGGTAGGATTCTTGAATTCCTGCATATGGGATTAGAAATTAACCTGGCCCTTAGTACGATCAAGGGCCAGGTCTCGGCCTTATCAATATTTTTTCAACGGCCTCTTGCTTCTCACTCTCTGGTGCATACTTTTATTCAGGGGTTAACAAGAATTAATCCCCCTGTCAAGGCACCTCTAAATCCTTGGGATTTGAATTTTAGTCTTGTCGGCTTTACAGAATCAGCCTTTTGAACATATACGGGAAATTCCCTTAGTTCTTTTAAAGAAAAATAGTCATTTTGGTTGCCATATCTTCTGCCAAGAAGAATATCGGAATTGGCGGCTCTGTCTTGTAAAGAGCCATATTTTTAATCATGTATAAGGATAAGGTGGTATTGTGGCCTCACCCTAAATTTCTACCGGAAGTGATGACCGGTTCTCATTTGAACCAAGATATTACTCGATCTAAGGAAAAGAAGGCACTACATTCCCTTGATGTAGTAAGAGCGGTTAAGTATTCGCAAAAACAGATATTTTGTTTGTGCTGCCAGAAGGTCCTAAAAGAGGACAAGCAGCATCAAAATCTACTATTTCCAAATGGATTAATTAAGTGATTGTTCAATCTTATGGTCTGAGGAAGAAAGCTCCTCCTTTTCATGTTAAAACACTTTCCACCAGGGCTGTTAGTGCCTCATGGGCGTTGCGTTACCAGGCCTCTATGGCTCAGATCTGCAAGGCCGCAACTTGGTCTTCAGTCCATACATTTACCAGATTCTATCAAATCAATGTAAAAGGTCATGAGGATATTGCCTTTGGGCGTAGTGTACTGCAGGCTGCAGTATAAGTCCTCTGGCCTCTTAATGCCCTACCTTTTATTGTGTCTCCCTCCCTTCAGTTGCCATTGCTATGGGACATCCCACATAGTAATTACTATGGCTCTGTGTCCCCTGGTGTATGAAAAGAAAACGGGAGTTTTAAAACAGCTTACCTGTAAAATCCTTTTCTTTGAGGTACATCAGGGGACACAGAGGTCCCTCCCTTCTTGGTATACACGTGTATTGCTTGGCTACAAAACTGAATACTCCCAGTAGTGGGAGGGGGTTATATAGGGAGTGCACTTGTTAATTTAGGGCGTGCCAGTGTCCATCACCTAAAGGTGGCCTATAACCCACATAGTAATTACTATGGCTCTGTGTCCCCTGATGTACCTCAAAGAAAAGGATTTTACAGGTAAGCTGTTTAAAAAATCCTGTTTTTAGTGATCACTGTTATATATTTATAAATAATATTAGTAGTTATTTTAAAGTTGATAAATACTAATAGGTAAGTTAGGTAAGTTACAAATAATAAAAGGCTTTGCAGTCATATCTTTTGCAACAACTATGATGACAACAGAAATGTAGATCTCTGCCAGGTCAAGAATTGTGCTTTTTTACACAGAAATGTGCATTTAAATTTGACATACAGCTATGTTAAAGTGGAACTTTAGGCTAGAAAATGAAAATTTTTAATGCAGAAGAGACATGCTTTGTCTCTTCTGTGGTAAAGCTACTTACCTGCCTGTCTGCCCTTGTACAGTAAAGTTCACAAGTGCAGCCCACTGCACAAGTTTGGAAATGCCAAATCTGACGGAACCTGTGCATGCGCGGGATTGACATCATGTCGGCCCGGCCGGTGATCGAGTCCCGGTAGCTGGCTGCCCGAAGGTGTCAGCGGCCAGCAGGTTCCGCTGGCCGCTGGATTCAAGGTGAGTATAGTTCCGCTTTAAATATGTTGCACAAATAATTACGTTTCACTTTGTGGAGCAGCTGCCACTTCTACATATGAAAAATGATGATGTGCCCATGTTTCCTGCACCAGAATTCTGATGCAAATACAGCAATAAACTCCTCCCTCTGTTTGTTACCATCTCAGCCCAATATAAATCCTAATAACCCTCAGTTTGTGGTGTCAAAAAGCAGAGACTGGTCTATGTGTATTTAGATTTTCTTTAGATCTCAGTGTCCAAGTTAACTACCTCTTTCCATGTAACACACAGTCGAAGTGGGTCATTTGCTATTCTGTGCCTCTTGCCATGTACAGAATGCTTTGCTCCAATAGGAACTCATTGTGATGTCCTGCCTTCTTTCCAATGATGCTGATCTAGGATCACTGAAACCACATATTTATCCTATTCATGGGGAATAGAGGTAAAGAGACCCTTTACATTGATTCTAATAAGGAGGCAGTCAGCTGAGCTGCAATGTATGATGTATACCACCTTCAGTCGAGTCCTCCTTGCTTGTTAGTGGAGAATGTGCTGGTATTTTTCTCTCGCACACTGCCCTATTGCTAGCCACAGAAGACTAATTAAGTGAATTATTTTCCCAGGAGACTACCTATATGTTAAGGTGACCAGATTTTTAAAATGAAATCCGGGGACATTTTTTTTTTTTTTTAACTAGTAATGGCAGCAATCGACTCTTTGCCCGTCTCAGCCGCCGCCGCCCCGCCTCACAGCCTGTCAAGTCTAAAGCCCCATGCACACTATCAGATTTTCTGCTGATTCTTTCCTTCAGATTTACCAAAACCATATACTATGAGGTCAAACCTTAGGAGTTTCAATTTGTATGCAATCAGGCAGGCTCTCGCACTACATGGTTTTGGTAAATCTGAAGACAAAAATCAGCAGAAAATCTGATAGTGTGTATGGGGCTTTACTCTTCGGGCCCCGGCTACTACTGGGTGGGGAGCAGAGGAAGATCACTCCACCAGGGAAGGCAAGGAGATAAGCAGGCAGGCGGCTGGCCGGGACTTGAGCCAAGGCAGAAGAACATGCGAGTGAAGCTGAATGGGCATGCGCCCGAAACTGAAGAAATAGTCCCTCCGCACCGACCAGCACATGATCATCAGAAAGGGGCACAGATAATGGAAAAAAATAAACCCCCATAAGCTAGTAGGAGCGGCAGAGGAGGGGGGGGGGCCCTGTTCAAATCCAATCCGGGGACAAAACTGGGGACATACTTGGTCCGGGGACAGTGTCCTCAATCCGGGGACTGTCGCCATCCAACAGCATCCTCAGCCTCCAGAGACCCCTGAGACTCCTAAGAGCAACCTGCGATGGTAAAATACGGCCCAGCCATGGAGGAAGCCCCGAGATTTGATCCGCCGACGCCATCGTATCAGCAGCAGCAAAATGGCGCCGGCCGGCCTCATGCTCTGAAGCACAGCCATCCATCCACCTCTCTGCCGGCCCAGCAACATCATGGGAAGGGTGAGTCACAGCGTGGGACTGGTTTAGATATCCCCTACTTTACAGTTCTAGTTAAGGGATCAAAGCTCTCATGAGTTTGGGTATGGGAGCCGGGATGGTTAGGGTGGGTCGGGTAGGTTGGGAAATGTTTCAGGTGTTGCCGCTGTTCTGGCTACACGAATGTTACTTCATAATATTGGTTCACAGGTCCATAGGCCCTCCAGGCCGTCCAGATGCTCAGGTATATATGTCAAAAAGCACATTATTATTATTATTATTATTATTTGTTTCATTTTTTCATAAATGTTTCTCAGATTGCGTCCCCACCTATCGGGAGGCTTGGGACCCCATGATTTGGTTGATTCTGGGTTGTCCGGATAGGTGGTCATGCAAACTTCTGTTCTATATCCAAGAATGAATACTCTACGTCTGATATCATGAAATGTTAGGGGGCTTAATTCTAAGGTAAAATGCTCAATAATGTTTGATTATTTATCACGACATAAACCGCATGTAATCCTTCTCCAGGAAACCCATCTCCAGGGCTCCAGGGTGATGGCCCTTAAGAGAGCCAAAATAGCTTATGCTCTACACTCTACTTACTCCTCCTATGCCCGCGGGACGTCTATTCTTATTGCAAAATCGGCACCAATCTCCATCAAACACATAAAACTTGATCCCAATGGCTGTTTTGTGATCCTGGTAATAGAACTGCTGGGTAAACCTTATACTGTGACAAACATCTATGTCCCACCGCCTTTCACCAAAAAATTCTTTGAAAAGGTGATGGGAACGATACTTGAAATTGCTGAAGGCCCTTTATTAATAGCTGGGGATTACAACACAGTCTTAGATAATTCTATGGATAGATTTCGATGCGCTACATTGCCCCCAACTCCTCTAGGATCTTTTCTTATCCAATTTGATTTGGTGGAGGCCTGGAGATGGAAACATGCAAATGTGCGGGAATACTCGTGTCAGTCTGACACTCATAATACTTTATCAAGAATTGACCTATGCCTGGTCTCATCTGATATACTCAGCCTTGTAACCAGAATTAAGTATTTACCCAGGGCGCTGTCTGACCATTCGCCTTTGATGGTGGACCTCGCCCTGAATATATCTCCCTCATATCGAGTGTGGAGGTTGAGCCCATTGTGGTTAGTGGACCAGGCTGTACTAGATCAAAGTTTGGCAGATATGAAAGCGTACTGGGTAATCAACAAACGCAGTGCGGATGTCCTGGTGGTCTGGGATGCCTTCAAGGCCACTGCCCGTGGCTCTTTTGCAGCTGCCATTGGGCGGGCCCACAAGGCGTCGCAGTCCAGGTTAATGGACGCTGAGGGAGAACTTAGGGTAGCGGAAACAGAGTATTCTACAAACCCCACTACTGATACACATGCTGTTTGGCGACACAAGGCTAGAGAATTGGAACTGGTACTTCTCGAACGTACACAGAAAAAACTACTATATCAGAATCAACGTATATTTAAATTTGGGGATAAAAATAGCCGCCTATTAGCATATCTGGCCAGGCCTGATTATCAACCCTGTAATATTCCCAGAATAAAAACCCAAACGGGCATGGTGGTTGAGCAGAATGATGAGATTATGAAGGAGTTTGTTACCTTCTACTCCACTCTGTACACCACCAGAGCTCACTATACAATAGTGGAGCTGGATGAATATCTCTCGGAGGTTTCACTTCCGAAATTAATGAGGAGTCAGGCCGATGAGCTTGACGCTCCGTTAACGACGGAAGAAATAGAAGAGATGATACAATCTTTTGCCAGACACAAAACCCCAGGCCTTGATGGGTTCCCTATCGAATGGTATATGCAATTCAGGGATTTATTAATCCCACATTTATTGCGGATGTACAATTTTGCCCTTAGAACAGGTCATCTACCACCCTCCATGTCAGAAGCATTGATAGTTCTAATTCCCAAGCCTCATAAAGATCACCTTCTATGTGAATCATACCGACCAATTTCGCTTATTAACTCAGAAGTTAAAATTCTGGCTAAAGTGCTTGCCAGGCGATTAAACGTGGTAATTACTACCATTATAGGGGCGGATCAAACGGGATTTATGCCTGGACGATCAACCTCTATAAACTTGCGAAGATTATATACTAATTTACAGGCATCACATGACGGAACCGGTTCCCGAGCGATTTTGTCGTTAGATGCTCATAAGGCCTTCGACTCAGTCGAATGGCCATATTTGTTTGAAGTCCTGGCCAAATTTGGATTTGGCAATGTCTTCATAAAATGGGTACAGCTCCTATATTCTAAACCCATAGCTAGATTACGGGTTAATATGTCTATATCAGACGCTTTCCAGATAAAGAGGGGGACAAGACAGGGGTGCCCGTTGTCACCACTCCTATTTGCACTGGCAATAGAAACTCTGGCAGCATTGGTGAGATCCAGTGGGGAGATTAAGGGACTGACGACTGGGGGTCTAGAAGAAAAAGTCACCTTATATGCAGACGATATGTTGATATATTTGGAGGACCCTCAGTCATCTCTCCCAGCCCTGCTGGAGATTATCCAGCGCTTTGGTCACTTTTCAGAATTCCAGGTCAATTGGGATAAATCCCTTCTGTTTCAGATTGACCGAGAAACACAAATAATCCTACCCCCAAAATGCCCATTACAAATAGTGAATGCCTTTCGGTACTTAGGGGTTCTGATAGAACACCCTATCTGCTCATATGCGAAGATTAATCTGGACCCTCTTATTATTAGATTAAAATCCACTCTGAAAACATGGAATAATCTCCCTCTTACGTTATTAGGGAGAATAAATGTTTTCAAGATGATCTACCTCCCAAGATTCCTTTATGTCCTAAGTAATTCACCAATTTATATAACCAAAGCCAAATTTAAAGAAATAGACTCCATAATGATCAATTTTCTATGGAGAGGAGGTATGGTGAAGATTGCAAAACATACTCTGCAATTACCTATTTTGGAGGGGGGTCTGGCACTGCCATGTCTCCAAACGTATTATATTGCCTCACAATTGACGCATGCTCACTGGTGGTTCTTTCCGGAGGCCAACAATGCAGCTACTGCACTAGAGGCAGCCATCCTAACCTCATACGAATCCCTCCAAAATCGAATACATCGCATGTCACTTAGAGGGAGGGAAGGCGTAAATATCTTGTCCATGACCCTGCAGATCTTTAAAATTTCCAAACTAATACCAACCAGTACCCAAGCTGTTTATTCTCCCAATGCCCCACTATGGGGAAACCCTTCTTTACCAGAATTTAACCAGAGAACTGACGGAGGATATTGGTCCAGGAAAGGGGTGAAAACAATTTTGCACTTATTTACAGGTAACACGTTTAGATTCTTTGTAGAATTCCAGAGAGACTTTGGGCTCCCAAGTACGGCCTACTTTCAATACCTGCAGATGAGACACACAGCAGCTGCACAATTTGGACTGCGAAATATAGAGATGAAATCTTCCAGGCTTGAACTCTTGCTGACTGATCCCTCTCACGCTAAATTAATTTCATATTACTATAAAACTCTGCTTCACTCCACAACTACCAGACTAGTCAATATTGAAAACAAATGGCATGCAGATATACCCGAGCTGACAGAGGAGATATGGGGGGAGATTCTTCCCTTGCAGGTCCCCTCTGTCATCTCCTCTAGGGACAAAGTAATCCAGACAAAGCTATTATATAGAGCATACTTCACACCAAAATTACTATTTAAATTAAAGAAATTATCTGATCCTTTCTGCTTAAGATGCGGTACGGCTGAGGGCACGTTCTTCCATTTAATGTGGGTATGTGCCCCGATATGACGGTTCTGGCCAGAAGTTACGGCATTCATCAGCTCTGTAGCTAAAATACCGAACATTTGTAATCCTCTTAGATGTCTACTGGGCTACATTGATGATGAGGGCTTATCCAAAAATGCACAATCTTTTTTAAGGATAGTGCTGTTTTATGCTAAAAAAACAATAACTATGCACTGGAAATCCCCTGGGAACAAGGTTGTGATGTCATTTTTTTAAGAGTTTGATGCTGAGCTGATGGAGGCTTTTCTAATCTCCTCCTTGGCTCTGACATGTCATATGAACAGGAAGCCAAGGGGAACTTTCTTTGGCTCTCTCCTGTGCTATATCTGAGGTCTGATAAATATATACAGTATATTTTTATAAAGAAGGGACAGTTGTCTCTGGTAAAAGGGGTATGGGTTTTTTACATGTGGGGGTAACTCTACGTTTGGGAGGCTTTTGCTTTCTGGAGGGGAGGAAGGGGGAAATTTTGCCCAAATGCCAGCACTCTGTGTTGTTTGTTAAGTACTCCTGACTTCTATAATGTTACGCTGGGCTATATGTTTAATACTTCTGACGCCTGCATTATATACAATATGTTGTAAATTGTTACTCTTGACCCCTGAACTCTAATTGCTACATTATAATTACATACTCCTGACCAAACCATTGATTGTCTCAGCAGTTGCTGGTTAATTTAAAGTCCCCGACTGTTTTAAATAAGGTGGTAATAAAGCCTAAATATTTTTTACCTTAATGCAATCCTTGCATTAGGGTAAACATTTTTTAGGTATTGGTATCTCTCCCACACCCCCCTTTACAATTACCTGAGAGCCCTCATTCGATCCAGCGCCGTGCATCTCTGCAGCTCTTCTCTCCCCTCACTTCCAGGTCTCACAGGCATTGTTGAGGCATTGGCTCCTGCTGCTGTCAATCAAAACCGATGAGGACTGACAGGGAGGCTCGGGAGTGAGTCCACACAAGTGCCCCCGTAAGAAGGGGCCATCTATCGGGGCACTCGCCAGAGAAGAGGAGCCAGTAGCGCAGGTGGGGGATCTGAGAAGAGGAGGTCCAGGGCCACTGCATTGCACAGAGTAAGTAAGTATAAACCTGTTTTTTTTTTACATACATTTGCAATCACGTTAAGTTTTCATTTAAAGTAGGCTCACTATATATATTCTGTCTGCAAAAAGCATATCTTTTTTTAAAATGCTTGTGCTGAAGTGTAGAACTGTTTGTGCACCCTCATTTCCTGTTTTGGTAACAACTGTAAAATTTTTGATTTTCCATCACTTTGTCTGATGGGGGTTCTAATCCTTCCCTACACTTTCCCAAATTAAAAAACAAACAACCTGCAAGCACTAGCTGGCATAAAAGATTTCACATGCTGATGCTTAAATATAAATTCCAATGATAAATGTCTGTACATATGCTGCCTCTTTTCTCACAACAGCAAAGAATACAGGTTTTGGGTGTTTTGGTGCATGTGGATTTCATTGATTAGTGAACCAGTCACATTCATCTTCTTTTATTTTTACTTATTCAAAGGTAAGATGTAGCACATGTGATAGGAACAGAAAGCATAAAGGCAGCATTAGTTGTATGTTGAACGTGTACAACATACTAGGATCACGCCATACACATTCAACATCAGTGTACAATCAGATAGAGATATCCATTGCAATGTACACGAATGTCTGTAATGCCAACATACGTTAAAGTGGTTGTAAACCCTTACATATACCCAGTGAAGTGGCTAGCCTCAGCTGGTACACAGAGATTAAACAAAATCCTCCTACATAACTTGTACCTGTTTATCTGCAGCCCTCTCTTCTCTACATCTGTTCAAAGCGCTGAATTGTAAAGCTAGTGTGAGAGTTCAGAAAAAAGGGGGTGGAGAGCTGAAGGTATACTCTCAGTGAGGAGATCTCTGAGAGCTGATTGGAGGGAAGAGACACCCCCCCCCCCCTGCATACAGGAATGGCACTGAGACTGTCAATCTGCTTGAGTTCCCTCCTCTGGCACCATTTTTCTCTTGGTGTCAGGAAAACTTGTCAGAAGTGACTCATGCTGATAGCAGAGGAACAAAGCAGCAGACAGAAATGACACTTGGTGCTCTGGATTGAGACATTGAGACAAGTACACACTATAGAAGGAAATGCTTGTACAGCCACTTTAAGGTTTCTGTTTACAGACACCAGATTCATTTTTTCATTTGCATATCATAACACATGGTGGGGATAGAATTTTAAGGACTGATTTGTAAGAACTGCCCAGCCTACAGGTAACTCAAGGGTACAGCAACAGACTTGCCAAATTGATAATTAGATCTATAATTAATTTCTCTATTCAGTATCCATACTGCTGCACTGCTTTGTATGATATCTTCAAAGATCTCCTGAATGTACACCCAACACATTCTGATTGTAGATCTTTATTTTTGTTTAAATACAAGACAACATATTTAGCTCCTGGCTCAGAGACTAGAATGGACAGACACCTCATTAAAGCAAGAGATACCATACAAAGAGCATATATACAGCACAGAGTCCAATATCTCAGTCCAGTACAGAAAATAAATAATCAAGTTGATTTGATTTAAGATTTAATTAAGTATATATGCCGTGGCTGACCACAAAGAGATGGTTTTAGATCTTAGAAGAACTAAACACAAAAGCTAGTTGAATTCCAGGATGCAGCTAGAGAGAGAAAAAAATGTTTTAGGGAACCAAAAACATAGAAAATGCCACCAGAACAGGTGTCCCCATTGGAAAACCTCCTTTCATGTTCTCATTTGGTTATAGCCAAAAACAAATCAATGTGTTTCTAAGAACAGATCTCTATCTCATAAAATCCAAGGATTTCTCGGTGTCCACCATTCCCCAAACAGGCTTCAAAACAGCCAATTGGGAAGGTGCAGACGCTGCTGCTGGTAATAATAATTACTTGTACCTCTATGAAAGGACATTGACAATGAATGAAAAATAAAAACAGCCAATGCCTCCTTCCATCTAAAAATGCTAGTTTCTGGCTGCCCTGCTGATCCTCTGGTTTTATTACTGAGTTGGAACATACTTGTTCTGGCTCACTGACTCAGTCAGCAGAAGCCAGAGGGTCAGCATGGCAGCCAGGAAACAAATTTTCAGGAGGTTGCCAATAGACTACAACATTTCTCTCTAGTTTTATTTTAAGTTATTTTTTTTTTCAATTGAGCAAATTGGAAAGATTTTTAAATGAATTCAAAGTTGACTGCACATTGCTGTTTTATGAAAAATAACTTTCTCTTGAATATAAGCTGTATCGTTGCACTGCTTTCTGCTTTGCTATAAAGACCAACTCTGGGCACCAGAAAAAATAAAATCCTTGCAGTGGGGCCTCTCTGCTCTGTAAGGGTTAATTGCTGGTTAAGTCTAGGGCTAATCTGTGATACTTATTCCTTCCTCCAGCAGCCTTCCTCCATGCTGTGCGAACAGCCCTCCAAAGCCTCCTTTCTATGGTGCTCTGGGCAGCGGTCACAGCTGATGCCATTACATACAATACAGAAACAAATGTTTTGCACTGTATATGAGACCAGCGAGTGCCCGTCCACAATCCAGAATGTTGGAGAAAAGAGAAGAGGGAAAAGGAATATTGAAATATTACAGCCTTTTCCTCTACCCCCTAGACTTGAAAATCATGAAGCCAATGTAGCACCAATATTTAAAAAGGGCCCAAAATACATCCCTGGGATTTACAGACCAGTTAGCCTAACATCATTAGTATGTAAACTCTTGGAGGGGATGATAAGGGACTATATACAAGAGTTTAGTAATGAGAACGGTATCATTAGCAGTAATCAGCATGGATTCACGAAGAAGCTTTCTTGCCAAACCAATCTATTAACCTTCTATGAGGAGGTAAGTTGCCATCTAGATAAAGGAAGGCCCGTAGACGTGGTGTATCTGGATTTTGCAAAAGCATTTGAAACAGTTCCCTATAAATGTTTACGGTACAAAATAAGGTCCGTTAGCATGGACCATAGGGTGAGTACATGGATTGAAAACTGGCTACAAAGGCGAGTTCAGAGGGTGTTGATAATTGGGGAGTACTCAGAATGGTCAGGGGTGGGTAGTGGGGTCCCCCAGGGTTCTGTGCTGGGACCAATCCTATTTAATTTGTTCATAAACAACCTGGAGGATGGATGGGGTAAACAGTTCAATATCTATTTGCAGACGATACTAAGCTAAGCAGGGCAATAACTTCTCCGCAGGATGTGGAAACCTTGCAGAAAGATCTGAACAAATTTTTGGGGTGGGCAACTACATGGCAAATGAGGTTCAATGTAGAAAAATGTTAAATAATGCATTTGGGTGGCCAAAATATGAATGCAATCTATACACTGGGGGGAGAACCTCTGAGGGAATCTATAATGGAAAAGAACCTGGGAGTCCTACTAGATGAAAGGCTCAGAAATGGCATGCAATGCCAAGCTGTTGCTAACAAAGCAAACAGAATAATGGCATGCATTAAAAAGGGGATCAACTCCAGAGATAAAACGATAATTCTCCCACTCTATAAGACTCTGGTCCAGCCGCACCTAGAGTATGCTGTCCAGTTCTGGGCACCAGTCCTCAGGAAGGATGTACTGGAAATGGAGCGAGTACAAAGAAGGGCAACAAATCCAATAAAGGGTCTGGAGGATATTAGTTATGAGGAAGGGTTGCGAGCACTGAACTTATTCTCTCTGGAGAAGAAACGCTTGAGAGGGGATATGATTTCGAAATACAAATACCGTACTGGTGACCCCACAATAGGGATAAAACTTTTTCGCGGAAGGGAGTTTAACAAGACTCGTGGCCACTCATTCAAATTAGAAGAAAAGAGGTTTAACCTTAAACTACGTAGAGGGTTCTTTACTGTAAGAGCGGAAAGGATGTGGAATTCCCTTCCACAGGAGGTGGTCTCAGCGGGGGGCATTGATAGCTTCAAGAAACTATTAGATAAGCACCTGAACGACTGCAACATACAGGGATATATAATGTAATACTGAGATATAATAACGCACATGGATTGGACTTGATGGACTTGTGTCTTTTTTCAACCTCACCTACTATGTATTTAACCCTTGCAGTGCAGGGGGCTCCATTGCAGTGGTATTTATTTTTTTTAAACTCAGAGTTCATCTTTAATGAACTGAGCTACACAATTTTCTCTATAATGGTTCAAGCAGTTAAAGCAAGAAAGCTAACTTTCATTTATTTAATTTTTTAGCTTTTTTTTTTCTAGTTTGCCAAACAGTTTAGCTTCCTCGGCCAGTATAAATGCTAGAGATTAAAATTATTTTTCTGATTCTTCCTGACCATGCATCAAGGGGAAGCAAAGACCTAGCCAATGCATAATGATTTACAGTATTGAGTAACTATTTTTCTGTAGGTTAATTTTGTATGAGATAACAAGCTATGTCATGTTAAAACAACTGAAATGCAAGGGCTGATATAGAATTACTGGAATAAAAGTAGATCCCAGCAATACCCCTTCTATCATTTTCTCGAAAGCCTCGTACATACAATCGGATTTTCCGCAGACAAAACCTTGGACTTTTGTCTGAAGGCGTGTGCC
Source organism: Lithobates clamitans (assembly GCA_037952925.1). Taxonomy (NCBI): domain Eukaryota; kingdom Metazoa; phylum Chordata; class Amphibia; order Anura; family Ranidae; genus Lithobates; species Lithobates clamitans. The sequence continues at coordinate 131,528 of JBBGZY010000351.1, read as the reverse complement.
TGGATTTTGTCTTGCATACAAACGGCAAGGAATTGTTGGCCAAAAAACACGAACATACTGACGTACTACATGGTTTTTCAGCTCTTTTGCGCCACCCTTTGGGCTCCTTCTGCTAATTTCGTGTTAGTAGAAGTTTGGTGAGTGTTGATTCACGCTTTTCATTTTGCGCTTTTCATTTAGCGCTTTTCGGTTTGTTTCTGAACGGCAGTTCGTCAACCAGACATGTTGCGGAATCGGAGGAGATTACGTGTTTTTTTTTATTGGCCTTGGAGTTATTGCTTTGACCCAAGTCCAGTCCAAGATCAGGAGGAGTTCTTGGACCAAAAATCGGTTCCTTTTTTAATCCTGACCAATTATGTCATATGCCTTTGCTGCGGGAGCTCCAGGAGAATAATCCAGATGATTTTCGGAATTATCTCCGGATGGCGGACCCCTGCTTTCACCAACTTTTGGCATTGTTGACTCCCTATATTAAGAAGCAGGACACATGCATGAGGCTTTTATTTTATTTTTTGGTTGAATAATAATGATTTGATTTGGTATATTTTCTATTTTTTTGGATGCATAGAATGCGCTTTTTGGTTAAGTTCTATTGGCAGATAGCATGTCTAATTTTATTTGTTTTCTTTTTTTAATGCACAATAAAAAATTTTTACTTCAAAATGACAGTTTGGGAGTAGGCAGTTACATAAAAAAAAAAAACAATGTAAAATTGACAAGGGACACCAACATAGTTGTATCTTTGATCTTAAAAACTACGAGATAATGTTGTTGTGGTAACTTGCCCAAATAAAAAAAAAAGCATAATAATATTATTCTTGATATCACTAAAAAAAAAAAAAAAAAAAAAAGCCTTTGAAAATGTGTTTGCAATAACTCCATCGGTATCACCAGCAAAGCAGCTTCATTATCCCATTATAGAAGAAGAGAATGTGCACTGCATTTCGAGATTTCATAATTTGCCACGTCACGAATGTTAATTCTCCATTACGAACGCTTGTTTACGAGATCGACCGCTTCTGGCTCATCCGAGCATGCGTGTTTGTACTTTGTACTTTTGTCCGACGGACTTGTGTACACACACTCTGAAAATGCGACAACAGACATTTGTCCGCGGTAAATTTTAAAACCTGCTATCCAACATTTGTCTGTGGAAAATCCAACAACAATTGTCTGATGGAGCATACAAACGGTTGGATTTTCCGCCAACAGCCTGCCATCACACATTTCCCGTCGGACAATCCGATCGTGTGTATGAGGCTTAAGAGTTCAGATGATAAATGACTAGCTAAATTGGGCAAAAGCACCATAGTTACTAAAAGATTCTTGCTGCAGAAGAGCTGCAGGGACAGCCTTGTCAGACTTCTAAACTGTCAGTTGATTCTTCTATGCTACATTATCCTATATATCTTCATCATTTTTAAATATTACCTGTATGTTTTCCAGCCCTGTCCATGAAGTCCAAATTAGCTGCATCAAATACAAAACAACAATTAATGGAATGCTAAAGAAATGTTGATTATTATTCAATGTCAAAACCAATAAGTGGAATACTAAACCAGGATATGTCCATGTAGTTAAATAAAGTGTATGTAAAGGTAAAAAAGTTTTAGGCCTCATACACATGGATGTTTTAACGGCGGATTTTTTGAGCTTTTTTTTCTGCTTAAGAACGCCACTCCATGTTATTCAATGGGCTTATACACACCTTGGCGTTTTTGAGCTGTAAGAGGCATGGTCGTTTTTAAGCTCCAAAAAAAACCAAGGACCAGCGCGTTCTGAGGCTCCAGCGCTAGAGCTATTTTGACGCAGACGCCGAAAAAAGCTCAAAAAAGCGCATTAGTGCTATACTGACGTTTTTTAGCTTCAGGGTTTTTAAGCTGTATAAATGTATATGTGGGTAATTTGGGAGTGGAAAATAGCAGAGGGATGTTTTTTTTAAAAAAAAAAAATGCACCTTAGCATTAACACTTACAAACGACGTTAATTGACGCCAAATCAAAACGCTAATAAAATCGCGTTTTTAATGCTGCTTTTTTTCCACGTGTGGTTACTAGCTTTACAGCCCGTTTTTTAAAACATCCGTGTGTATGAGGCCTTAGTCTTCAATAGAGTGGGGAAGTGTTGGACCCTTTGTTAAGTTTTTATTACTGGCTGTGTCCCTGCTGGGGAGATTTCCTTCTCGGTTTGTCCTGCTGATCATTGTCAGAGACAGAAAGTGAGGGGACATCCAAAAAAGTGTGAGTTGTCACAACTAGAGGTAAGGAAATATTCTCCCATGGGGCACCTACTCCAGTGACAACTCTCTAGTACAGTGGCGGCCCGTCCATTAGGGGCGCCGCCCCCCCATCTACATGCGGGGCACCAGATGCATTGATTCCAATGGGGGGGAGGTTTGAAGCACGTGATTAGAGCTAGAGGCTCTAATAGGCTTCAAAAAAGGGTGGGCTCGGGGCACAGAGCACTGCGCTCCAAGCCCACCCAGTTGTGTGTCAATAGCAAATTAATATTCGCTAATGTCACACTGATCCTCCTCCCGGCCAATCAGGAAGCGGGTCCTGAGACCCATCACCCGAATGGCTGAAAGGACAGGCGATCCCATTTGACATACAAGAAAAACAGTCACTTCCAGCGCTAAAAGGTCTTCTATGGTAAAAAGCAACACCTAATGCATTACCAAAAAATGTTAAACTCAATAAAAAGTGGGTACTCACAAGATGGCAACTCTCAATGAGCCACCCCATTCCTCAGAGCTTTTGTTTTGTTTTCGTAGATCCTATTAAACGCCTAGGAGGAGGAGGGAGGAGACACATGGCGGAAGCCACCGTGATTCAGAGGAGAACAAGACCCAATGGAAGCACATAGGAGCCTGCCTGCCCGTGACCTAGATGGTGCTGACCGCCCCCCCCCCCCAAAAAAAAACACCAGCCGCCACTGCTCTAGTATAGGAATTCCATTCACTTTGGGGAGATTTACTGACAGTTTCCATTGTGTCTCCAGGACAGGAAATGTAGGGAAGTCTCCCCAGTGAGAAAGAGGCAGAACAGAATAACCTGACATGGGGTTTTAAAGTTGTTCTAAAGGTTGAAGGTTTTTACCTTCATGTATTCTATGCATTAGGTTGAAAAACCTTCAGGATGCAGCTCCCTTCTCGGCCCTGCCTAATACCGGGCCTGATCTCGATCCAGTGATATTCATGAGAGCGGCTGCTCTCCTGTGTCTCTGCCTCCTCATCTTCTCCCGCGGCTGTCAGTCACAGACAGTGAGGTGGGAGCGGGGACGGGGCTGTTGGTCTTATGAACACACAGAGCGGGGCTCTGGAGCGAGCATGCATGATTTCCTCCTATAACAAGCAGCTTGCTGTGGGGGCACTCAGAGAAGAGGAGGAGCCAGGAGCGGCAGCAGGGGACCTGAGAAGAGGAGGATGGGGCTGCTCTGTGCAAAACCATTTAACAGAGCAGGTATGTATAAGATCTTTAAAATTTAAAAAAAGAAAACAAAAAACTTGAAAGCTATTGTAAGGTCTCATTTTTTTCCCTATAAAAATAAACATGTTATACTTACCTGCTCTGTTGCAGTGGATTTACACAGAGCAACCCGGATCCTTCTCTTCTCTGGTCCCTCTTCTGTGATCCTGGCCCCTCCCTCCTGCTCAGTGCCCCCACAGCAAGCAGCTTGCTATGGGGGCATCCGAGCCAGGTCACAGCTCCCCGTGTCCATTCAGACATGGAGCCCTGACCCGGGCCCACCCCCTTTCTTTCCTGTATGGCTAGCTGTCTTTGATTGATAGCAGCCAATGGTGTCGCTGCCGTGTCTCAGCCAATCAGGAGAGAATCTCAGAAGGCTGAGACACTCGTGGACATCGCTGGACAGAGAGGGACCTCAGGTAAGTGTTAGGGGGGCTGCTACACACAGAAGGTTTTTTATCTTAATTCATAGATTGCATTAAGATAAAAAACCTTCTGCCTTTACAACCACTTTAAGCTTTTATATCACTTTAACCCTTGCCTGCTCTAAAACAAAAAAAACAAAAAATTGTTTTGGCTTACACTTTAAAGCTGCACTCCAGCCTTATCTTCACTTTTGTACAGGTGTGTAGGCTCCTCTCCTGTACAGAAATTCTATACTCTGATTTCACTGCACACCGTGAACTACTCAGTGTGCATTAGGAGCTGCAGCAAGTCAGATGGAGCCTGCCTCTTTTCCTGGCTCAAGAACTTTCAACATCATTTAGCACTTTCCTCCTCAGCCCAGCTCTTTCATTTATTGTATTGCAGTTCTTTCAATCATGAAAACTCAGTATAACATGTGGGTGTTACCTAGAGTGGTCTGCATGCAAATGCAATCTGCCTTGGAACGCCCTCAAGATTGACATCTATTTTGCCATTTGTATAAGATCTCCCAACAGCCAGCCAACTTCCTTTCCTGCATCAGGGCTGAGGGCTCTTCAGGGGAGTAATGAAGCAGGGTGCTGTGATGTTTTCAGAAAGTTATATAGCACCCTCTGGACCCTCCCACCAGCCATAATCTGCCTGCATTGCATAGAAAAGCACAAAACCCCAGTGATAACATCACTGATTCCAGTGGCGGCTGGGGCTCCATTTTTTTGGGGGGGGGGGGGCGGCAGACAAAAACCACCCGATCTCCACGTTTGGTCTATCAAGCCCCCCACCCCCACACCCATCACTTGGAGAACCCCCCCATGTCGCTCGCCCGTCCGCCCACCAGCCCCGCACTTACCCCATCCAGGTTGCAGCTTTGGCAGCTTCCCGTTTTCTTCTCCTCTCGGCCAATCGGGTCTTAAGATCTGCTTCCTGATTGGCCGGGAGGAGAAGCAGGAAGAAAATAACGAATATTAATTTGCTATTGTCACACAATTGGGTGGGTGTGGGGCGCAGTGCTAAGCTCCCCGAGCCCACCCTTTGTGAAGCCAATTACATAGTTGCCAACATTGTAAAAAAGTTTAGGGACACTTTTTTGGCTGTAGGCGGAGCGCGCCGCTGCGAAAAATGGGCGTGGTTTACGCAAAATAGCAGGCGTGTCTTACATGGGCGTGGCTCAAAGGAGGTGCGGTTAGCATCTGAGATGAACGAGGGATGGAGGGAGAGGGATGGAGGGAGGGACAGCAGCCCCAGATCCTACACAACAATAGAAATATGTGTATTCCAGAAAGTTTAACAATCAGCAGATAAAGATACTCCAAACACCAGGTGTTAGCACTTCAATCATCCCGGCACCATGGTTGTTATGGTGTCAGGATGATTGAAGTGCATTATTTCTATTATTACATTGTTATAAAAAATGAAATCATTCAACTCACCATAGTGCCGAATCAGTGGGATCCCTGAGCGTGTCACCTGCCACGTTGCCTGCCACCAACCGTCCGTCCTTGCATCAGGTGCCCCAGCAGAATCCGTCCTTGCATCAGGTGTTCCAGCAGAGTCTGTCCTTGCATCAGGTGTCCCAGCAGAGTCCGTCCTTGCATCAGGGGCCCCCAGCGGAGCCCCCCTTACATCAGATGTCCCCAGCAGAGCCCCCCTTACATCAGATGTCCCCAGCAGGCCCCCCTTACATCAGGTGTCCCCAGTGGTGCCCTCCTTACATCAGGTGTCCCCAGCAGTGCCCCCTCCTTACATCAGGTTTCCACAGCGGAGCCCCCGTTACATCAGGTGTCCCCAGCAGAGCCCCCCTTACATCAGATGTCCCCAGTGGTGCCCTCCTTACATCAGGTGTCCCCAGCGGTGCCCCCCTTACATCAGGTTTCCCCAGCGGTGGCCCCCCTTACATCAGGTTTCCCCAGTGGTGCCCCCCCTACATCAGGTTTCCCCAGTGGAGCCCCCCCTTACATCAGGTTTCCCCAGCGGAACCCCCTCTTACATCAGGTTTCCCCAGCGGAGCCCCCTTACATCAGGTTTCCCCAGTAGAGCCCCCCCTTACATCAGGTTTCCTAGTCTCTGCCGGCCACGTGGGGGGTGGAACGGGGCGGAGGGTGGGCGGCGACACAGGAGCTCCGTCTAGCCACCCAGCCATGTTCCTGGTCTTCTAAAAAAATGGCGGCCGGCAGAGACAACCCCTGAGTATCGTTAATAAGATGAGCAACTTAGGTATGCTCAGGTATGTATATCAAGTGTAGGGATATTAACGTCATAAGGAATAAATACTAACCTATATAGTACACCCATCCACCCACAATCAGTGGGAGGTGAATTAGGGCCTATGGGTAGAGGCAGCTATGTAAAGACAGCTACAATATGACAACTAATAACAGGCTCTCTATACCAATGAGTAATGTTTACCACCATCCCATTGAATTATATCCCTCTGGGTTGGATGTGTATCCCCGTTTTAAAACTGATCGTGGGGACCCATATGAAGATAACAAAAAGGGAAGGTTTACTGTAGGGAGGGAGGTCTTGCCTAACTAGTTCCTATGCATATTAACATGTACATATGTATGTATAACTAACCCTCTATTGATATTCCGGTTCTCCCTTTAAATATGATTATCTCTTGTTTTGCATTACCACCTATATATCCTTGTATATCAATCATATGGCTGGTCTAAGCTCCACTTAGCCCAACCTATGATAATATGGTCTCTATGCTTCTTAGTAGGCAGGCGACTGAGACGAGCAGCAAGCCCTTTAAAACTCACTAAGGGCTTTACAATTCCCTATGATCGAGAGCCTATTTGACCAGATTCTATTACAACTTTCTAGTTAAACTCTACCTACACCAACATTGGTGATGGACCAATTTATAACCTGTATGGCTGGCTTTTTTTAGATCAGTATTTATATATTTTTACTTTATTCAATTTTTGTATATTTTTTTATAATCTGAGTGCATTTAAAGGGTGCACTCGCAATGACGTATATTTTTAAGCAAGATCACCCATATGGTTTGATATTAAGGAATGATCACATATACCTGTCATTATGTTATGCATACACATACAATATAACAAATATAGCAGTGCTGTAAATAGGAGTAAATACTGGTACCAGTGTTGAATGGGACTAATTGGTTAGAACCCAAATTAAATGACTAACACAGTTCTTGAAACCTAAATCAATAAATGTTCACTGAACAGTCCTAACACAGTGAATAAAGTCCAAATAAATATTGTGAAAAGACATAGGCTCAGACCCCAGTCTTTAAAACAAAAAATGTAGAATAGACAAAACTTCTCCACCGCACCACTGTGGTAGCTGAAAAAAATGCACGCTTACCAAACGGCAAGCACAAGGGGGCTTGTGGGAAAGACATTCCACTTCATACAGCCAAAGGGTGATGATACCTCTAGTCCACCAAGTCACAGGAAATCACTCTTATCATGGAGATAAATAAAGGACTCCTAGCTGGGGGGTTGTTCTCATTTAGGGGTACCCTGGGAAAAGAGAGGGAAACAACATAGCGTAATCCTGGTTTTGAGGTTTATTAAAAGAATTAAAAATACACTTACAGTGTAGCATCTCCATGATAACAGTGATTTCCTCTGACTTGGTGGACTAGCGGTATCATCACCCTTTGGCTGTATGTGGAATGTCGTTTCCTACAAGCCCATCTAATTAAAGGCCCTGACCGGGTTAAGGTCGCAAGCCCCCTTGTGCTTGCCGTTTGGTAGGCGCGCATTTTTTTCAGCTACCACAGTGGTGCGGTGGAGGAGTTTTGTCTATTCTACATTTTTTGTTTTAAAGACTGGGGTCTGAGCCTATGTCTTTTCACATTTATTTGGACTTTATTCACTGTGTTAGGACTGTTCAGTGAACACTTATTGATTTAGGTTTCAAGAACTGTGTTAGTCATTTAATTTGGGTTCTAACCAATTAGTCCCATTCAACACTGGTACCAGTATTTACTCCTATTTACAGCGCTGCTATATTTGTTATACAAAAAGGAGAAATGGCGCTAGAACATACAAACATGCATATAAAGAGTCCAAAGTGAATATAAAAATTGTCCAGGGTGTAATGGTCAATAAAAGTTATACATATATATATAAGAAAATTACATATATATATATATATATATATATGTATGTATATAAAAATCAATAGTCACTGAAATTGAAAGTCTGATAAAAAGCACCAGCGGCAGCTCACTTGAGAGTAGAAGCAGGCAACTCTGTAACAACAATGTAAAAAACAGCAAGAAGCGCCAATCTAAGTGCAGTATCATGTAACTTTAATAAAATGATGAACGGACAAACAGCCAAATGGCTACTCACAAAAATAAAATGGTTTAAGGCAAGGATAGGTGATGGGTCCAGGGACGTCCTCCTCAGATGTGGGCAGAGTGCTTGATGCAGGTTCTCCTGGAAGCGCGTGTCCACGTGGAGATGTACAAATGGTCACCGGGGTCACCGCTGGGCGCTAGGCTGCAAACAATGGAGGTGTCCGCAAAGAACAGCCAGCATCTGGGCGGACATGGAGAGCCAGAGCCGTCGCGGTGGACGGAAACCGGAAGACGTGCGTGGAACGCAAAGCACTAGTCCAGAAACCAACGAGAGCGGAAGTGACGTATGGACGTGTCGGATGACGCGTTTCAATGCTTCCGCATTTTCTTCAGATCCGATAGGCCAATACAGCAAGTGTCCTTTTATGGGAGCTAGGAAATCGGTAACTAGGCAACAGCTAAAAACAAAAAACGATGTACTGAATACAGCAATGAGATGAGAAGATTGAGTCAAAAAACACCAGAAAAAATATATGGAAGTAAGATATAAAAAGGTAGAAAAAAAGTGAAAAAAAGTGAAAAAAAGAAGAAAAGTGAAAAAAAGAAACAAAAAGAAAAAAATAATAAAACAAAAATAAAAAAATAAAAATAAAAACAAAAATAAACGAAAATAGTAATAAAAAATAATAAGAGAAATTAAAGAAAACCAGAAAAATATATAAAAAATTATGCAAAGTATATCAAAATTATATGAAAAATATATATGTCAAAAATATAAAAAAATATATATAACATTATATAAAATAAAGTATATATAAGGAAAATTATATAAAAAGAAAAAAAGTGCATGCATATAAAAACACCTAAAAGGGGCATCTATATACAAATAGAAGAATATAGTGACCCTAATAAATAGGGAATTTATAAAAACCTGAAAACCTGTCAGTGAACTAAAGTGTGTATATAAGTATACACCCCCATGTATACACACACACACACATAATGGAAATATAATTGTTGATAAATTCGAAACAGAGTAGGAGAAAAAAATACCCAAAAATGGCTGAAACCGAATATGGCTATAGGTTGGGAGGGTATAGCCTGAAGTGAGAGGGAAAAATTATATATATAAGTTACAGTAAGGGAGGGAATAACATGAAATGAAATGGTGATGATAACAAGAGGAGAAATAAGGACTAACGTAAGTCCTAAAACTAGGTCATACGGAACTAGATGACTGTATTGATCTCTATGTCTTCGTTGAGACCATTGGGTGCCAAACTGTTTAAAGTAAAGATCCAGAAAGTTTCTTGCCTGCAGAGGCGCTGGAATCTTTCTGCAGGGGTGAATTGGTCTGGTATAGATTCGATAACCCACACATTTAGATCTGCAGTATTTTGTTGATGGTGAGTAGTAAAATGACGAGCAGTACTGTATAGGGGATTGTTGGCCTGTACTGCTCTTCTGTGTTCCCCAAACCTGGCCCGTAGGGTCCTGATGGTTCTGCCTACATACAACAGCCCGCATGGACAGGAAATACAATATATGACATAAGTGGTGGAACAATTGAAAAATGATTTTAGGATGTATTGGTTCCCATTGGTATAGAAAGATTTCTGACCATGTGTGACATGGGAGCAAGTAAGACATAATGCTTTCTTGCATCGGTACATGCCTAACAATGGAATAAGAGTAAGTTGTTTAGATGTAGATGATGTTTTATGAACTGGGATTTTGCTGGGAGCAATCTTAGTCTTGACATTGGGGGCCCTCCGATAAGCAAACTGAGGGACAATGGTTAAGGAAGGTGCTAGGTGAGGATCTTGAGCTAGAATCGACCAATGTTTTTTAATGATCCGTTCCATTCTTTTGTGACTGGAGTGGAACTGGGTGATGAATCTAGTGGTAGGTTCTGTTTTCTTAGCCTTGGGATTAGGTAAAGTGTCAGTCAGATAAAAGGAGGCTGCTTCGTTGATGGTACTAAGGGGATAACCTTTATCTGTGAACTTTTTGGAAAGAGTAGTACATTGAGAACTGTAATCTTCTAGTCTGGTACAATTCCTCCTGAGCCGATGGAACTGGCTCTTGGGTATGTTATTGACCCACCTAGGATGATGACAACTGGAAAAATGTAAGAAAGAATTTCCAGCAGTGGGTTTAGTAAAATTTTTTGTTACAATCTGATCATTTATGTGGAACAATTCCAAATCTAGAAAGCATATTGATTCTGGATCCATGGTCGATGTGAATGATAAGCCAAAGGAATTATTATTGCAATGGGCAATAAATTCTAGCACAGAACTAGGGGGGCTGTCCCAGATGATAATAATATCATCTATGTAACGGCCATAGAAGACCAGGTGTGCAGAGAAGGGATTATTTTCCCAAACGCACCTGGTCTCCCATAGTCCCATGGTCAGGTTAGCATAGCTGGGCGCAAAATTTGCGCCCATAGCTGTCCCCTGTTTTTGTAGATAGAATTGACCATCAAAAGTAAAATAATTATGTTCTAAACAGAACTTGGTGGCAGAGATAATAAACTCAATCTGGGATGGATTAAGCAAGGGGTTGGAGTGAAGGTAGTAGGAAATGGCTTGAAGGCCTATTTCGTGAGGTATGGAGGTATAAAGTGAACAAACGTCCAAAGAAACCCAAAGGTACGAAGACTCCCATCTGTAGGGATGTAGAAGATCGATCAAGTGGGTACCATCTTTAATGTAAGAAGGAAGGGACTGGGCCAATGGCTGTAAGAACTGGTCAATATAAAGTGAGTAGCTGGTGGTAATGCTGTTCATGGATGCTACTATGGGACGACCTGGTGGCTTATTAGGATCTTTGTGTATCTTCGGTAGATGGTACAGGTAAGGGACCTGGAAGAATGGTTTAAGAAAAAATGATGCTTCTAGTTTGGTCAAAATTCCCTGTCCAAGTGCTGATGTGACTAGAGTCTTAGATTCCTCAATGAATTTGGCTAATGGGTCTGTTTTCAATTTCTCATAGGTTTGAGTATCCGATAGAAGACGATACGTCTCCTGAAGATAATCGGATCTATTCTGTAATACGATCCCACCCCCTTTATCAGCAGATTTTATAATGATATCCAAATTGGTGCTGAGTGATTTTAATGCTGTGAGTTCTTGGGGATTGAGATTACGAGTGGAGTATGAGTTTTTGGAAGATTCAGAAGCACAAAGACCCAAAAGGTCCTTATAGACAACTTCATAGAAAGTTGTCAAAAAAGGGCCTTTTGATTGAGTGGGGTTAAATACGGATTTTGGTCTGAAAGAAGTGTGTTGTATAGGCAGTTCATAAAACATCATCTACATCTAAACAACTTACTCTTATTCCATTGTTAGGCATGTACCGATGCAAGAAAGCATTATGTCTTACTTGCTCCCATGTGACACATGGTCAGAAATCTTTCTATACCAATGGGAACCAATACATCCTAAAATCATTTTTCAATTGTTCCACCACTTATGTCATATATTGTATTTCCTGTCCATGCGGGCTGTTGTATGTAGGCAGAACCATCAGGACCCTACGGGCCAGGTTTGGGGAACACAGAAGAGCAGTACAGGCCAACAATCCCCTATACAGTACTGCTCGTCATTTTACTACTCACTGTCAGGGATCTACCAGCACCAGTCCGGGGCACTTACATTCGCCTATGCGCCGGCGCGCTTCCGTTCAGACACGGCATCAAACTGCTGTGCATCAGCGCGGCGCTCGGGCGCGCGCGGGTGCGCGGCGCGGGTGCGCGGCGCGGGTGCGTGCGCGCGTTCACGCGCGCACGGGCGCGCGCGCGTTCGCGTTAGCGCCGGTTTGGCGCCATTTCAGCACTTAAAAGTTCCCCTGTTCCATGAGAACATCGCTGCTTCGTCTCAGCTCTGTGAACCTGTTTTGACCCGCATCCTGATTGTCTGCTACCTGATTGACCCGGCTTGTTTTGACCATCCGACCTGCTCCAATCCCGATCCGGCTTGTCTGACTACTCTTCTGTCTGTATCTACTACCGTTGCCGACCCGGACTGTCTGACTCTGCTTGTGCCTACTGTTCACTTGCTGTTGCACCTTCAGCTTCAGCTTCAGTGATCTCTTCCTCCAGTGTGTCAAGCCTGCTGCCGTTCCAGTCTCCTCTCACCTGCTACTCTGCCATCCAGTGTGTCAAGCCTGCTTCCGTTCCAGTCTCCTCTCACCTACAAACCAGTGAGTCAAGTTACTGCTGTTCCAGTCTCCACTCACCTGCAGCCCGGCCATCCCAGGAGGGATCTCTGCATCCACATCAGAGACTATACAGGCACTCCTACCCCACTGTGCTCAGGAGACCACTGTCCCCACTCCAGTGGCTCCTGAACCAGCGTTGTATGAGAGGTCTTCTCCTACAGTCAGGCTCTCCTACCAGGTACCTTACAGTACGAAGCAGCCATGACTGAGCCTGCAGGAGATACCTCTCCCTTAAAAGAGATATGCACCCACCTTGCGGCTCTCACTCAAGCCGTACAATCTCTCCAGGATAACTACAACAGATTGGAGGGGCAAGTCCAGAACCTAGCAGGGCCTAACCCCTTGGCCTCCTCTTCAGCCACAACCCCAGCACAGGCGGCTCCCGGTCCTTCTGTTGTAATGCTTCCACCTGAGCCAAAGGTTCCCACTCCTGATAGATTCTCTGGAGACCGGTCCAAGTTCCGGGCCTTTCGCAACGCCTGCAAGCTCTTCTTTGCGTTACAGCCCCGAACCTTTTCACTGGAGGCCACCAAAGTGGGGTTTGTGATTTCCCTCCTACAAGGGGAACCTCAGACCTGGGCTCATCGTCTACTTGAGGGGGACTCAGCTCTAACCCAGTCTTTATCATCTTTCTTTGAAGCCATGGCACAAATTTATGAGGACCCTCAACAGACTGCAACAGCTGACTCAGCACTGTTCACGCTCCAGCAAGGTCGCAGACCTGCGGAAGACTATATCATGGACTTTAGACGCTGGAGTGCGGACACTCTGTGGAATGATGCGGCCCTGCGTCACCAGTTCCGCTTGGGTCTGTCTGAAGGATTAAAGGATGAACTTGCCCGAGTGGGTGTACCAGACACTCTTGAAGCATTAATTAATCTGACTATTCAAATTGACCGGCGAATCCGGGAACGTCGTTCTGAACGATCCGCTTTACAATCCCGTCCGATGTGGATGACAGCCAGAGCACCACTTCCGGCAGCACGCTACTTACCCCCATCCAGTTCAAATCCAGCTAATGCCATGCCTGACTCTGCAGAGCCTATGCAATTGGGACTGATGCGACCTGCCTTGTCGCCTGAAGAACGGGCCCGGCGCCGGCAACTCAATCTGTGCCTCTACTGCGGTGGGACTGGGCACTATGTCCTGAACTGTCCAGTCAAGTTAAGTAAGTGCCCATCTTCTGTGTATACCAGTCTTTCTGCTCTGTCTGCGAACTCTACCCACATTGCCATTCCTCTGTCTTTACAGCTGCAAGAAAGGACCATAACGATCAACGCCATCATTGATTCCGGAGCATGCAGCTGCTTTATTGACTCAAACTTTGCCAGCCAGTATAACATCCCATTACAAACCAAGACCCATGGACTCGCTGTGTTTCTGGCTGATGGTTCCCGCATCAGATCGGGACAAGTAACCCAAGAAACCCTGCCTCTGCCTGCTTCTACTTCCTCCCAACACAAGGAACTGCTGGTTCTTGATGTCATCTCCTCCCCTATGTTTCCCATCATCCTGGGCATTCCTTGGTTGCAGGCCCACAACCCATACATTCATTGGACATCTGGAGAAGTGAAATTCTCATCTTCCTACTGTCTTGAACACTGTTTAAAGGAAAATTCGGATTCTTCATCTACTCTACTCTGTTTAGACACCGACCAGAAACTCTGCCAGGTCATACCTAAACATTATCATGAATTCATCGATGTTTTTAGTAAAAAGGGAGCAGACTCTCTACCACCTCATCGGCCCTACGATTGCCCCATTGATTTGCTGCCTGGATCCGAGATACCATTCGGACGCATTTTTCCGTTATCTGAGAAGGAACAGGAAGTACTAAAGACATACATAGATGAGAATCTGGCCAAAGGTTTTATACGCCACTCTACCTCTCCAGCTGGTGCCGGAATATTTTTTGTCACCAAAAAAGACAAGTCGCTCCGGCCGTGCATCGATTATCGTGAGCTAAACAAAATCACGGTCAAAAATCGGTATCCTCTACCCTTGATACCTGAACTTTTTCAAAAATTAAGGACTGCCGTCATTTTCACCAAACTTGACCTAAGAGGGGCATATAATCTAATCCGTATCCGGGCTGGACATGAGTGGAAGACAGCATTCCGAACCCGATTCGGGCATTATGAATACCTGGTCATGCCCTTTGGACTCTGCAACGCCCCTGCAACTTTTCAACACCTGATTAACGACGTCCTCAGGGACTTTCTAGACGTGTTTGTAATTGCATACCTGGACGATATCTTGATTTTTTCGGAATCTCGTGAATTGCATCAGGAACATGTCCGCAGGGTGTTGGGTCGTCTCCGCTTACACAGTCTGTACGCAAAAGCGGAGAAATGTGAGTTCGAACAACAGAGCATTCAATTCCTGGGGTTAATCATCTCCGCAACAGGCATCAAAATGGACCCACAAAAAGTATCCGCTGTGCTGGACTGGCCGGTACCCTTGGATAAGAAGGGAGTTCAACGGTTTGTGGGGTTTGCAAACTTCTACAGAAAATTCATCAAAGGGTTCTCAGCCATAATTGCACCCATCACGCAGTTAACCAAACAAAATATCCGTTTCTCCTGGAACCAACTTGCCCAAGACGCCTTCGAAAATCTCAAGAGACTGTTTACTTCAGCACCTATCCTCAGTCACCCTGAACCATCCCTACCGTTCATTTTAGAGGTTGATGCCTCCGAGATTGCGGTAGGTGCGATTCTTTCTCAGCGCAAAGGTAGCAAAGAGATAATGCATCCTGTAGGGTTCTTCTCCCGTAAACTCTCCCCTGCGGAGAAGAATTATGACGTTGGTGACCGAGAACTTCTCGCTATTAAAACTGCTCTAGAAGAATGGAGGTACCTGTTGGAGGGGGCTATGCATCCAGTACTAATCTATACTGACCATAAGAACCTAGAGTACTTACGATCTGCCAAACGTCTGAAGCCTCGACAAGCCCGCTGGGCTCTGTTTTTTTCACGTTTCTCCTTCCATATAACGTACCGCCCAGGCTCAAAAAATATCAAACCGGACGCATTATCACGTATGCATGACAATCCGAAGGACTTATCCACTCCCGATACCATCTTACCCGCAAACAGTTTTTTACTGCTGCAAAAAGATTTACTTTCCCTGATTAAAGAAGCATCCTCTGAATCAGTCAGGCCTACTGGAATTTCTTTAGTAAGAAGAGATGGTCTGTTCTGGAAAGGAAGCCAAATTTTTGTTCCTGAAAACATTCGGGTCAAGGTTTTAACTCTTCTCCACGACCACCCATTGGCAGGCCACTTTGGAGTCCGCAAGACCCTGGAACTAGTGCAGCGTACCTTCTGGTGGCCCAATCTGAAAGACTTTTGTGAAAAGTATGTTAGTTCCTGTCCCATCTGCATCCAGAATAAGTCATCCAGGAATCGAGCTTGGGGCCTATTGAAACCATTGCCTGTACCCGACAGACCATGGAAAATGATTTCTATGGACTTTATTGTGGAACTTCCATGTTCTGAAGGATGCTCAGCTATCTTTGTAGTTGTAGACCGTCTAACCAAGATGGCTCATTTTCTACCTTTAAGGGGAACCCCGTCTGCCACCGAAACTGCTCACATATTCATCAAGGAGATCATCAGACTTCATGGAGTACCTGTAAACATAGTTTCTGATAGAGGGGTCCAATTCACTTCACGTTTTTGGAGATCCCTGTGTGAAACCCTAAAGATCGAATTGGCCTTGTCCTCGGCCTACCATCCTCAGACAAACGGTCAAACAGAAAGGACTAATCAGACCCTGGAACAATACATTAGATGCTTCACATCATTTACACAAGATGATTGGGTATCTCTATTACCCTTAGCAGAATTTGCCTATAATAATGCCAAACATTCTGCCACCGGTCAATCTCCCTTTTTCGCCAATTATGGCTTTCACCTAACCTTTCTACCTGATTTCCTTTCAGAGTCTTCGGTTCCAGCAGTACAAAGTACAGTGGAGTTCCTCAGTCACAACAGCCGGGTGTTACAGGAAACAGTATCCAAGGCTCAGGCAGATGGTAAGAGAATCTTCGACCGGAAAAGAAGGGGGGAGCTGAACTTGCAAATTGGCGATCAGGTATGGCTTTCTACTGTTAATATCAAGTTAGCATGTCCTTCTAAGAAGTTGGCACCTAGATTCATGGGACCCTTTCCAGTCAGAAGGAAAATCAATGAAGTATCTTATGAGTTGACTTTACCTGATTCATTTAAAATTCATCCAGTATTCCATGTATCTCTGCTTAAACCTGCTGTACCTGATCCCTTTCCTGCTAGGGGCACAAGACCCCCTGAACCTGTTGTAATTAATGGCAGCGAGGAATTTGAGGTCGAGGCTATCCTTGATTGTAGAAGAAGGCAAGGGCAGAACCAATTCTTAATCAAGTGGAAAGGCTACGGCCCAGAAAGTAACTCATGGGAACCGGACAGTAATGTGCATGCCAGGCGTTTAGTGCGCGCTTATTTTTCTACTCATCCTGAGAAGAAGAGGTTGTTGGGCATCCGGAGGCTGCCCCTTGGGGGGGGGCAATGTCAGGGATCTACCAGCACCAGTCCGGGGCACTTACATTCGCCTATGCGCCGGCGCGCTTCCGTTCAGACACGGCATCAAACTGCTGTGCATCAGCGCGGCGCTCGGGCGCGCGCGGGTGCGCGGCGCGGGTGCGTGCGCGCGTTCACACGGGCGCGCGCGCGTTCGCGTTAGCGCCGGTTTGGCGCCATTTCAGCACTTAAAAGTTCCCCTGTTCCATGAGAACATCGCTGCTTCGTCTCAGCTCTGTGAACCTGTTTTGACCCGCATCCTGATTGTCTGCTACCTGATTGACCCGGCTTGTTTTGACCATCCGACCTGCTCCAATCCCGATCCGGCTTGTCTGACTACTCTTCTGTCTGTATCTACTACCGTTGCCGACCCGGACTGTCTGACTCTGCTTGTGCCTACTGTTCACTTGCTGTTGCACCTTCAGCTTCAGCTTCAGTGATCTCTTCCTCCAGTGTGTCAAGCCTGCTGCCGTTCCAGTCTCCTCTCACCTGCTACTCTGCCATCCAGTGTGTCAAGCCTGCTTCCGTTCCAGTCTCCTCTCACCTACAAACCAGTGAGTCAAGTTACTGCTGTTCCAGTCTCCACTCACCTGCAGCCCGGCCATCCCAGGAGGGATCTCTGCCTCCACATCAGAGACTATACAGGCACTCCTACCCCACTGTGCTCAGGAGACCACTGTCCCCACTCCAGTGGCTCCTGAACCAGCGTTGTATGAGAGGTCTTCTCCTACAGTCAGGCTCTCCTACCAGGTACCTTACACTCACCATCAACAAAATACTGCAGATCTAAATGTGTGGGTTATCGAATCTATACCAGACCAATTCACCCCTGCAGAAAGATTCCAGCGCCTCTGCAGGCAAGAAACTTTCTGGATCTTTACTTTAAACAGTTTGGCACCCAATGGTCTCAACGAAGACATAGAGATCAATACAGTCATCTAGTTCCGTATGACCTAGTTTTAGGACTTACGTTAGTCCTTATTTCTCCTCTTGTTATCATCACCATTTCATTTCATGTTATTCCCTCCCTTACTGTAACTTATATATATAATTTTTCCCTCTCACTTCAGGCTATACCCTCCCAACCTATAGCCATATTCGGTTTCAGCCATTTTTGGGTATTTTTTTCTCCTACTCTGTTTCGAATTTATCAACAATTATATTTCCATTATGTGTGTGTGTGTGTGTATACATGGGGGTGTATACTTATATACACACTTTAGTTCACTGACAGGTTTTCAGGTTTTTATAAATTCCCTATTTTTTAGGGTCACTATATTCTTCTATTTGTATATAGATGCCCCTTTTAGGTGTTTTTATATGCATGCACTTTTTTTCTTTTTATATAATTTTCCTTATATATACTTTATTTTATATAATGTTATATATATTTTTTTATATTTTTGACATATATATTTTTCATATAATTTTGATATACTTTGCATAATTTTTTATATATTTTTCTGGTTTTCTTTAATTTCTCTTATTATTTTTTATTACTATTTTCGTTTATTTTTGTTTTTATTTTTATTTTTTTATTTTTGTTTTATTATTTTTTTCTTTTTGTTTCTTTTTTTCACTTTTCTTCTTTTTTTCACTTTTTTTCACTTTTTTTCTACCTTTTTATATCTTACTTCCATATATTTTTTCTGGTGTTTTTTGACTCAATCTTCTCATCTCATTGCTGTATTCAGTACATCGTTTTTTGTTTTTAGCTGTTGCCTAGTTACCGATTTCCTAGCTCCCATAAAAGGACACTTGCTGTATTGGCCTATCGGATCTGAAGAAAATGCGGAAGCATTGAAACGCGTCATCCGACACGTCCATACGTCACTTCCGCTCTCGTTGGTTTCTGGACTAGTGCTTTGCGTTCCACGCACGTCTTCCGGTTTCCGTCCACCGCGACGGCTCTGGCTCTCCATGTCCGCCCAGATGCTGGCTGTTCTTTGCGGACACCTCCATTGTTTGCAGCCTAGCGCCCAGCGGTGACCCCGGTGACCATTTGTACATCTCCACGTGGACACGCGCTTCCAGGAGAACCTGCATCAAGCACTCTGCCCACATCTGAGGAGGACGTCCCTGGACCCATCACCTATCCTTGCCTTAAACCATTTTATTTTTGTGAGTAGCCATTTGGCTGTTTGTCCGTTCATCATTTTATTAAAGTTACATGATACTGCACTTAGATTGGCGCTTCTTGCTGTTTTTTACACTGCTATATTTGTTATATTGTTGTATTAATGTGTGTATCTCACATAGAGTGGCTGCTTTTGTTAATTTTTTCACTTTAGTTATTCTCATCACTACTTTGGTTGTCCCTTATTTGGTCATTCATAAAATTTCACGAACAGGTACCCTTTTTGGGTGCACTACAGCGCGGTATTCCTCTTACTATATGCATACACATACGTCAAAGTTCCCCATTTGCCGTGTGAGTTATTGCCTCTGTCTGTCATTACATATACACAGGCGGCTCCGTCTATGCATTTAGACATCATACCCTGGTCGGCATATTTGGTGCCGCCTCTAAATGCTGATTTGTCTATTGTCATTGGAGGGGAGGTAACACGGAGCTTGCCGGTCTATATGATACGCAGAGCGTGGAGTGTTGGCACCGTCTTTGAAAACGTCCTATGACGAAATGCGTCAGTCAGGGCCACGCTCTGACGTCATACCCGGAAGGTTCGGCTTGGAACGCAGCTGGTACGCATGCTACGGATTAGCTTCCTGAATATACCACTGCATGTGTCCTTGCCTTACTGCAATTTTGCTGCTAGTGCATTTATTCTATTTTTCAACTTTTTAAATAAACCGATTATACTACACTGTGGGAGCCCCTTGTGTTTTCCTGTGAGGAGCAGACCGGCTGCTGCAGTGAAAGAATCATAGGTGCCTAGATTTGGAACATGTGCTGGAAGTCTCTGGATTAAACAAACGGACTGACGGAGGTGCAGAGGACCAATAAGGCTACCCAAGGGGAAGATCTACCTATAGCTACCCACTCTATGCCTACTACCCCTGCAGGGGTAACTATGTTTGGTGAGTGGGGACACATTGGGGGAGCACCTGAGTCACCAGACTTGCTGTGCACAGAAGTCACTGGAATCTTTGTTTGGAACATACCCGCTGTGTACAGAAGGTTCTGGAGTCCCTGTTTTGGAATATGAGACTATACTTTGATAAATTTTTTATATATGCAATTTTTACTTTAGACAAGCACTTTTTTACAACAAGCTCACATTGCTTGGTAGGGATTTGGACTACATGATTGAACATTCACATATTAATCTATTACTGCAGATTGACATATATGGTTTGATGATTATCTGCATTTTTTAGTTCTGTTTTAGTGTTAATGCCAGCTCTTTGCACTTAGATTGATTCACTTTCTTGTGGGAGGTAATGATTGGGGTGAACGGGTGAGGGCAGATGTGCCTTTCAGCTCTGGTGTAGCTGGATTGCACCCCTGAATAATCAAACATAACCACAATATTTATATAACTCACAACTAGACCACGTACACCTTTTTATAGATTCACACACACACTCTTTATATAGATGTACACTTGGATTCATTTATATTTTTTTATCATTCTTTATTATTTTTTTTATTTTTTACACAGTACCAGTAGTAATTATATATAATTACAATCATATATAAACTGTGGCATATAGGGCAGCGCCATTTCCCCACTCTCCTCTGTATACTTTTATAGGTTCCTATGGGAACTAATTAGGGGAGGCTGCAACTCTCTTTCTCCTAAGCGCGGATCGTTATTATACCATTTAGGCAGAGACAATGTCTCAGCCGGCCGCGGACCTCTAGTGGCGGCGGCGGAAAATCGTGGAAAAACCAAATTTCTCGGGACATTTCCCGGGAAGCAATAAATTCGGGAAAATAGTGTAAATGTCCCGGGAAATTGGGGACAGTTGGTAAGTATGCAATTAGAGCCTCAGGCTCTAATTATGTGCTAAAAAAAAAAAAAAAAAAAAAACACCATTGAAATCTATGCATCTGGCGCCCTGCATGTAGATTAGGGGCCGGGCACATGGATCAGGGGGGTAGCGCCTGTGCGCCCATAATGGAGCAGCTGCCACTGACTGAGTTTATAATAAAGTATGTAATGAACATGAAAAGTTTTATTTTAAAATGTCATTATCATGTTGAGCAGTTGGGAATGATGTAATTAAGGAAAGTGAAAAATTTGCAGAATAAATTACAACTTTAACCTCTAAATATGCAGCCTCTCGATGGGTGGGCCTTGGCAGCCAAGCAGCCGCATATTTGCTTGCATTAGCGCAAGTACACCTGTGCGCTCCCGAGACCGTTACCGGCAGCCATTCCGCTGAGACAGCCATTCACGCTGGTCACATCATCATAAACTCCGCCTCCTGGCATCCTAAACCCCCTAAAGGGCCAGGAGGTGCCAGCTCCAAGGGGTTAAAGTAATTGTAAAGGCTAATCATAGCATTGATGGGATTTTTTAACGGTGCCCCAATAAACAAAAATTACTTCAAAATATCTTTTATTTTATATCCATTAAAAGGCAATATACAGCAATAATACGGTTACTTATTTATTTCCACCAAGGCTACACCGTTCATTTCTCTACATGTTTCACCGAAGTTGGCTTCTTCAGGAGGAGTGTTACCAGGAGTTAATAAGCTGTACATAAAAAAAATCATATTTACATTAATCACAATTTTATCATAAGCAAACTTTTGTCACCAATTTATGCTCACCTATCTCCATATCTTAGCGAACAATTTTAATTCTAGTCAATGCTATTCCTAGAAATGGCTTTATCGCTAGATCAATAGAGTGGCACCAATAATGACAATAGGGGGGATAACAGCTCGGCGAGAAAAGTCTCTCTGTCTCTCTAGAAATGACACTTTGCTACAATGTAAAGTAGTGAGTGTACAGCTTGTATAACAGTGTAAATGTGCTGTCCCCTCAAAATAACTCAACACACAGCCACTAATGTCTAAACTGCTGGCAACAAAATTGCTGCTCTACATAAAGATGGCCTAGGCTATAAGAAGATTGCCAAGACCCTGAAACTGAGTTGCAGCACGTTGGCCAAGACCATACAGCGGTTTAACAGGACAGATTCTACTCAGAACAGGCCTTGCCATGGTCGACCAAAGAAGTTGAGTGAACGTGCTCAGCGTCATATTCAGAGGTTGAATTTGGGAAACAGACATATGAGTGCTGCCAGCATTGCTGCAGAAGTTGAAGGGGTGGGGGGGGGGGTCAGCCTGTCAGTGCTCAGACCATACGCCGCACACTACATCAAATTGCTCTGCATGCTGTCGTCTCAGAAGGAAGCCTCTTCTAAAGATGTTGCACAAGAAAGCCAGCAAAAAGTTTTCTGAAGACAAGCAGCCTAAGGACATGGATTACTGGAACCATGTCCTGTGGTCTGATGAGACCAAGAAAAGCTTTTTTGGTTCAGATGGTGTCAAGCGTGTGTGGCGGCAACCAGGTGAGGAGTACAAAAACAAGTGTGTCTTCCCTACAGTCAAGCATGGTGGTGGGAGTGTCATGGTCTGGGGCTGCATGAGTGCTGCCGGCACTGGGGAGCTACAGTTCATTGAGGGAACCATGAATGTCAACATGTACTGTGACATACTGAAGCAGAGCATGATCCCCTCCCTTTGGAGACTGGGCCGCAGGGCAGTATTCAAACATGATAAGGACCCCAAGAACACCTCCAAGACGACCACTGCCTTGCTAAAGAAGCTGAGGGTAAAGGTGATGGACTGGCCAAGCATGTCTCCAGACCTAAACCCTATTGAGCATCTGTGGGGCATCCTCAAATGGAAGTTGGAAGAGTGCAAGGTCTCTAACATCCACCAGCTCCCTGATATCGTCATGAAGGAGTGGAAGAGGACTCCAGTGGCAACCTGTGAAGCTCTGGTGAACTCCATGCCTAAGAGGGTTAAGGTAGTGCTGGAAAATAATGGTGGCCACACAAAATATTGACACTTTGGGCCCAATTTGGACATTTTCATTTAGGGGGTGTACTTACTTTTGTTGCCAGCTGTTTAGACATTAAATGGCTGTGTGTTGAGTTATTTTGAGGGGACAGTAAATTTACACTGTTATACAAGCTGTATACTCACTACTTTACATTGTAACAAAGTGTCATTTCTTCAGTGTTGTCACATAAATAGATATCATAAATTTTTTACAAAAATGTGAGGGGTGTACTCACTTTTGTGCGATACTGTGTATATATCTCAAATCATCACTATAAAGCAGTTTTGAGAATAATTAGGGTAGTACTTACTATCTGCTCTATAAATGCTCAGTTCTAAAATAGCTTTAGATAGGGGACAGAAAAGGAGCCTAAAGTCCATTGTAATAATGAGTAAACAGGTAGGCTGCTAAATAAACTGATCACATTCAAAGGACTCTTCGCTAAAGTCTCACCAGGTTCGCGCCTGGGCTGCATTAATGGTGTCTCCATGGCTACCAGCGAGATGGACCGCTAAACCACCGGCTATATACAGCCAGGTTCATAAATTTTGGGACATCGACACAATTCAAATCTTTTTGGCTGTATACACCACCACAATGGATTTGAAATGAAGCAAACAAGATGTGCTTTAACTGCAGACTTTCAGCTTTAATTTGAGGGTATTTACATCCAAATCAGGTGAACGTTGTAGGAATTACAACAGTTTGTATATGTCCCAATATTTATGGACCTGACTGTATACCCCCTCCACAAGGATAATCCACTGCGCATGCGCCAACCCCCCGATGCCATCTTCCCTACGTCAGCGGTCTCTAAGTAACTGGATGCGTCCATCGCAGGGCGATCATCTAAGCATCCATGCTGCAGATGGCATAGCGCCACCCCAAGGGCCGCTAATAGTAAAATGGGACTGATCCCATTACTATTGTAGAAGCCCTAACAAATGTAGGGGAGTGAATCCCAGGGATTGGAGGCAAGCCAGTGAATAAAATGGCATGGATATGATCCCATGATAGGGACCCCATACACATGCCCTAGGCGTATGATCATAAATAACAGCACCCGACTCTACTGAGAGCGACAATTCACCACTTATCATATAATGTAAAAAGGAAAAAAGAAATACTGAAAATGAAAAGAAAACATTTTTTCGACTAAGGTAGCATAATTAGTGACATTACTTTGAATTTAAACCAACTTTGATTATTACAATTTTGACACAAACCAAAACGAAAAAGCAAAATAAATACAACAATAATGAAATCTCAAGAAAGTGACTATTTTAAGCAGAGCTATAAAAATGGCTTATAGCTTATGGATTCATTGAGTCCAGGGTATTTAGTAGCATTAAGGGAATAAATCCACCTACCTGAAGGATCAATTTGTCTACACTACCTCCCCTTTCATGTTTTGGGATATGCTCCAATGGGAAGAATTTCATCACATTTAGTTCAAAACTATGATAAAGGCCAATGTGGTGGCCAATAGGGGTTCTCCATTTTTCACTTAGCAACCAAGGATACATATCACAGGATTTGGCTGACAACAGCAGGAGCCAATGGCTCCCACTGCTGCCTGAGTCTCATTTGAGAAGAGGAAATGAAGAGCTGCAGACGTGCCAGCGCTGTATCTGAGAGGAGGCAGGTAAGTGTTCAGGGATGGGGGGCAGTTAGTGGGGAGGTTTTTTACCTTAAAGCAGAGTTTCATCCAAAAGTGGAACTTCTGCTTTAAGCACTCCTCTCCCCCTTACGAGCCACATTTGAGACATAATTTTTTTTTGGGGGGGGGGAGTGGGCACCTCCTCTTTAGAGGTACTTCCTGTCCTCCCACTTCCTTCTTCCGCTTCTCGGCCGCCTAGGCGACTCCTCCTCTCCCCCTAGGTGGCCCCTCTCTCCCTGCAATCTTCTGGGACACGTCACAGGTCCCAGAAGATTGCCTGGCCAATAGCAGAGCGCAGCGCGACAAGCACATTCGCAGTGCGTGCCGGCCGTGAAGCTGTAAGCTGTCATGACCGCATGTCCACAGTTGCTATGGCGGAGCCACGGATAGGTGGGGGAGAGGAGAGAGGCTCTGGGCGGCCACATCAATGGATCGTGGGACAGGTGAGTGTCTGTTTATTAAAAGTCAGCAGCTACACTTTTTGTAGCTGCTGACTTTTAATAAACTAAAAAATGGGCGGAAATCCGCTTTAACTGCATTATACTGTGGCAGGTTGGCTCCCCTGGGCGAATCGCCGTAGGTGTACGTCGGCCATAGAGAGCCAGAACAGGGATCTGTGTATGTGAACAAACAGATCCCCCTTCTGATAGGGAAGTAGAGAGAGCTCTGCTGTTCCTAGTGATCAGGAACAGCGATCTCTCTCCTCTAGTCAGTACACTGCCCCCACAGTTAGAAACACCTCCCTAGGGAACACTTAAGCCCTTGATCGCCCCCTAGTGTTAACCCCTTTCCTGCCTGTGACATCTGTACAGTAATCAGTGGCTCTTTTTAGCTCTGATCACTGTATAAATGTCAATGGTCCCAAAAAAGTGTCAAAAGTGTCCGATCTGTCTGCCACAATGTCGCAGTCCTGCTAAAAATTGCAGATCACTGCAATTACTAGTAAAAAATAAATGCCATAAATCTATCCCCTATTTTGTAGACGCTATAACTTTTGCTCAAACCAATCAATATACGCTTATTGTGATTTTTCTTACCAGAAATATGTAGAAGAATACATATTCGCCTAAACTGATGAAGAAATTATTTTCTTTTTGGATATTGATTATATCAAAAAAGTAAAAAATATTGTTTTTATTTTTTCAAAATTGTCGCTCTTTTTTCGTTTATAGCGCAAAAATAAAAACCGCAGAGGTGATCAAATACCACCAAAAGAAAGCTCTATTTGTGGTAAAAAAAAAAAAGGAAGTCAATTTTGTTTGGGTACAACGTCGCACGACCGCACAGTTGTCAATTAAAGCGATGCAATGCCGTATTGCAAAAAATGGCCTGGTCATTAATGGGGAAAATCCTTCCGGTCCTTAAGTGGTTAATGTAGGAAATGCATTAAGGTTAAAAACTGTTAGCCTTTAGAACCACTTTAAAGTGGATGTAAACCCGGAATTTTTATTTATTTATTTATTTTTATATCATACTGTAGAGTATAAGATTTCCTATCATTTGAGCCCAGTCTTGCCACAAAGAGTTAATCCATCTCTGAGCAGTCCCCTTTTATTGTTCAGTGAGACAATTCTTGACAAACTGAGAAAAACTTTGTCAAATCCTCCCCCTTGCTGTGAGTGACAGGTGATTTACATCTCGTGCACTAGCCTAAGACATGCAGTATTTTTACATTTCCTCCCCCACTCCTTTCTTCAGCAGCTCTGCAAGGATTGGCTGTTCCACACCTCACCATGATTTGGCATGCTGAAGTCATGTGGTTACTTTCCTGTCTTTTCACTGGATGTTAGAGATCATAGCAGAAGTTCAGCAGAAGTTCAGTGTTAGAAATACAGAGAAAATGCATATTGACAAGGGGAGTGTAGAGGTGGGCAGGGAGTCTACTGACATCATGACTCCACCCAACGAGCTCCAGACAACAGACCCACCCACAGAATATGCAGTTTTTCGGGTCTAATAACAGACAGAGGAGACACATTTGACAGGTAAAGATACATGCAGGAGGCATGTATATCCTTATAGATATCCCCTATGGTAGTAGTTTAGAAAGGATGAGAGTGGGTTTACATCCACTTTAAGGTAAACAGAATAACAATTGTATTATTGTTATAAAAAGGGAACATAGATCACTCTGTTTAGTATGTGAATACTCTTGCAAGTGGCCTACAGCACTGTAGAAAAGTCCTCAATATCCTTGGTTACCACCCTTGCCACATAATGGGTGTATCCACAAAACATAGGTTTATGTCACCAAAAGCAAAAAATTCTTATTTAGATCTGTTTCACATCTGAATCACACAGGAACGCAGACTGCATACCTGTGCAGCTCAGTTCAGTGTGATTTTCAGCCCATTAATTTGAATTAGATGAAATCGCGCGGGATTGCAAAAAAAAAGAGCACTGCATGCACTAGACTGGCCAAAGTTGGAGCAATTTTCTTTCCTGCAACCATAGGTGGCAGGAAAAAATATCCCTCGATTCCCCTACCATGGAGCCATTGTGTTCTCCAGTCGGGGGGGGGGGGGGGGGGCTTTTCCCACCAGGAGAGCACAGTGATTACTGTTAGTGGCCATAATAGCCGCTAGCAATAATTGCATGTCAAATCCAACAGACTTATTGTACCCATTATGATTAATCGATCAACTTGGTTACATTCAACCTGCCCATACATGGTCTATGTCCGGCTTAAGTGGATTTATTTTTCTACAGGCTTAAACATGTTCAAATCTTTTTCTTCTTATTCTGATAGATAGTTGAAGCAAAGGTAATAGAGTTCCTAATAAGAACTCATGGTATTTTCAATCTTGCTGACAAACACACATATATATGTGCAGGGAATATAAAACATAGGAATAAATTATGACCAATGACATAAGACTGTCTTATGATAATATTATGACAAATAAAACATTTCTGTGCATATGTAAATGATAGTTATTGTGACATACCACCAAGGGTTAGGCCTATCTTGACTTCACTAGAAGGTATGTTGAAGGATTTAGCACGGGCGCACTGTGAAGAACAAGCAAAAAAAATCATAAGCTGTTAGACTGGTTTACATGTCTGATATTTTAATTGTAAACAGCAAATCATGATGAGTTTCTAGATTTTTATTATTTTATTATAGCACATGTAATTGCCAGCAGCATCTATTCACACATGCATATAGACATGATTTTCAAACCTAAAATTTTAAGATTGGAAAATACATCCATATGTGTGTGCGGCTGTGCACACGGCATTTTCTGTTTTGCATTACTGTAGGCAAAATTACACTGCAGCTGTGACTCTTGAGCACCACAACAATAGATGTATTTTACACCGTACACCTATATGCTGTACTTAATTGCTACTGTATGCCACAAGAGGCCTTAAAATAAAACAGTTTTGTGTTGGCTTACTATATAGGCTCCATTTTTGCTGACTAGGAGCAGACTCCTGCTTATTGAACCCAAAAATAGGATCCTCATTCTGTATTTTGGTTCAGTCCTTCCATTCATATATATTTACACACATCATACTGTAGGTCATTATAAAATACTATATGGCTATACAAGGTTTTTTGTCATATGAACAAAATGAAAGGAAACTCTGACTGTCATCTGCATGGAAATACCTGTCAACCAAATAATAAAAGGTAATAATTTTTCATTCATTTTTTTAATTCAATAACTAGATAGATAGATAGATAGATAGATAGATAGATAGATAGATAGATAGATAGATAGATAGATAGATAGATATAGAGAGAGATATCTATCCATATCTAGATTTATCTATCCCCTTTTTCTTGCTTTTTTTATCCACTCACATCTCCCCTTTTTTTCAATTTTTTCCACATTTTTGCAGAACAGAGTGTATGAATTATGCACAAACATCACACACAGCGAATGTGTCGCAAGGCGACCTGGTCTGCCTTTCAGCTGCTTTTTCTCGCCTCAACCCCGGGTCAGACATTTTTATTGAGGCCCCCCCCCATTTCCCATTTAGAAGTTGGGCATAGCCTGGGAGCTTATTTGTAAGGAATAGATGAGTTGCTTTTTCTCAAGAATGTTTTCCTCTAGAGGGCATTACATACTAATAGATATGTTATCTACTTTTTGTAGTACAATCTTGCATCATACTCCTGATGAGTGGCTGACAGCCACGAAACGTGTAGAGTTTCAAACTAGTGGTGCCAAGACAAGTCTGGTTTAATTATGTATTTTAATTGTGTAATTCATGAACTTATCTTGGCAATCATGTTTATATGATGATCTGTATTACATATATTATACCAATCATGTTTTTTGATTATTTGTATTATACACTACATTATTGCAGTTAATATTTAAGTCTCATTGATTACATTTATACTATTACCAATTGATTAGCATGTTTTTTAGGTCATGGAATGTCTAATGTGATTGTGTTAAAAATAAATGTTACAATTTTATATACATACTCCATACGTCATCATTCACAATGATACGCCTCATTCAAAGTCCCACTTCTTTTCTCTCTTTTTTTGTACAAATACATTAGGGATGGAGGCGTGACATTGCTGGTTGTGTCTGGTCACATTTTTTTCTTATTTGCCCAAGCAATAAAAGGATCTGAATAATAAGTCATGAATGCTTACTTTTTTCCATAGGCCCTAATGGTAAATGAATTGCCCTGCAGGCTCCCAAGTAAATGGTTTCTCCATAAATCCTATGAAGATACGGTTGCACATTTCCCACCTAGCTTGAAGAAGGACCACAGCACTACCCAACATAGGCCATGGCTCCAAATCTAGGTGACCTGCTAATCTGAGATATGTAGAGAATGTCTAGTAGCATAAGGAGAAGAAAAGGAGCTTTTAGAGTTGAAAGAGAAGTATGGCTTTTTATTTTTTTTCAGATTCATACTAGGTGGATGCAGCATAGGTCCGATGCTGCATCTGTCCCCCGGCGCCTCTTCACTAAGAACCGAGCGATCGAACATCACCAATGGCTCGGTTCTCACAGATCCCCGAGCTGAGAGCTGCTGCCTGTCAGTCAGCAGCTCTCCTGCTCTGCTCCTCCACGCCCACTGGAGCACTAAGATGTGGAGAGGCCATCTCAGGCTCTCAGCGGCTCGCTGAGAGGCTAAGACGGCTATCAGTCCAGGCACCAGGTGGATCCAGACTCCCAGAGTCGGGATGATGTGGTGCCTAGACTGATCTGTGTGATGTCAGCAGAGAGCGGGCTTCAGTCCGCTCTCTGCTCAAAACGGGTCATAGGAGTGCAAAACGCATGGCACTCCCATGACCCAGAGGAGAAGCCCAGCCAAGCGAGCTCAGGCTGGACTTTTCCTTTAAAGCCCAACTCCAGGCTGCTGTTAAAGTGGTTGTAAAGTCAGAAGTTTTTTTTACCTTACTGCGTTATAACCTTCTGCATGCAGCTCCTCCCGCAGCCCCCCTAAATGCATACCTGAGCCTGATCTCGATCCAGCGATGTGCATGAGAGTCGAGGCTCTCTCACTCCTCATTGGCTCAGATACAGCAGCAGGAGCCATTGGCTCCTACTGCTGTCAATCAAAGCCAATGAGGAGGGAGCAGGGGTGGAGTCAAGCCGGACTCATGAGTGCCCCATTGCAAGTGGCTTGCTGTGGAGGTACTCAGTGTAGAGGAGGAGCCGGGAGAACCAGCAGGGGACCTAAGAAGAGGAGGATTGGGCTGCTTTGTGCAAAATGTACCCGTGCAGGGTCCCCCATGTGTTTTATGGGTAAATGCTCATTTGGCTAGGGGGGGGGGTACAAATACTTTATTCCTCTATCCCTGGCAACCAGCGCTTTCTTCCGCTGTCTGACACTCCCAAATGTGGGTGGGCCTTCATCTTCCTCCCATACAATGCAGGACTGCTGGTTCTGCATTATAAGTGAACAAGTCAGAAAGCTGCAACTGACCAGGCAGCAAAGTGAAGCAGTTTTGGATGAGGAGAAGGAAGCTTATGGGAGCGAAGAATAAGGTAAGTATTCAAAGTAGTCAAATGAGCATTTAACCCATACAGTGTGTGGGGGACCCCACTGCGTGGGTAAATTTAACATCAGCCTGGAGTGGGGCTTTAGGTTATATGAGAGTAATGTACTGTACTTTAAAAGAAATCTTTAATGACAGATTATAAGGCTGCTATTGCAAAACTTTCTGTTTGAGAATACTAGTCCCCTGGCTCCCATCCTGATGCTTTGGCTTCAATGCTTTCTGAGTGACTAACCTGCAACAAGTTTTGACACTTTTTTGACACTCATTTACAGCATGTATGTTAATTTAACCACTTGCCGCCCGCCATATAGCAGAATGACGTCGGCAAAGTGGTTTCAATACCCTGACTGGACGTCATATGACGTCCTCAGGATATTGAGCCGCTGCGCACCCCCGGGAGCGCCCATCGCGGCGATCGTTGTTGCAGGGTGTCTGACACCCCGCAACACCGATCTAGGTAAAGAGTCTCTGACGGAGACTCTTTACCACGTGATCAGCCGTGTCCAATCACGGCTGATCATGATGTAAATAGGAAGAGCCAGTGATCGGCTTTTCCTCACTCGCGTCTGACAGACGTGAGTAGAGGAGAGCCGATCGGCTGCTCTGCTGACAGGGGGGGTCTGTGCTGATTGTTTATCAGCACTGCCCCCCCTCGGATCCTACCCAGGACCACCAGGAAAGCCGCCCAGGACCACCAGGGAAGCCGCCCAGGACCACCAGGGAAACCAGCCACACTGGACCACCAGGTATGCCCCCTAGACCCCCAGGGAAATACTGATCTGTGCAAAGGCAGCTGCCAATCAATGCCCAGGCAGCTGCCAATCAGTGCCCACTCCCATGCCTACCACTGCCAGTGCCACCAGGGATGCCCATCAGTGCCACGTATCAGTGCCCATCAGTGGCACGTATCAGTGCCCATCAGTGCCGCCTATCAGTGCCCATCAGTGCCACCCATAAGAACCCATCTGTGCAGCCTTTCAGTGCCCATAGGTGTTGCCTAACAGTGCCCATCAGTGCCCACCAGTGCCACCTAGTGCCACCCATAAGTGCCCTTCAGTGCCGCCTATCAATGCCCATCAGTGCTGCATATCAGTGCCACTCATCAGTGCCGCCTACCAGTGCCCATCAGTGCCGCATATCAGTGCCCATCATCAGTGCCCGTCAGTGCCCGCTCATTGGTGCCACCTCATCGCTGCCGCCTTATCAGTGCCCGTCAGTGCCGCCTTATCAGTGCCCATCAGTGAAGGAGAAAACTTATTTATTTACAAAATTTTTAAACAAAAACAAAATCAAAACTTTTATTTTTTTCAGAATTTTCGGTCTTTTTTTATCTGTTTCGCAAAAAATAAAAACCGCAGAGGTGATCAAATACCACCAAAAGAAAGCTCTATTTCTGGGAACAAAATGATAAAAATTTAGTTTAGGTACAGTGTTGGATGGCCGCGCAATTGTCATTCAAACTGCGACAGCACTGAAAGCTGAAAATTGGTGTGGGCAGGAAGGTGTCTAAGTGCCCGGTATTGAAGTCGTTTACCACTTCAATACTAGGCACTTATACACCTTCCTGCCCAGGCCAATTTTCACCTTTCAGCGCTGTCGCAATTTGAATGACAGTTGCGGGGTCATGCTACACTGTACCCAAACAAATTTTTTTATCATTTTGTTCCCACAAATAGAGCTTTCTTTTGGTGGTATTTTATCACCTCTGTGATTTTTATTTTTTGCGCAACAAATAAAAAAAAAAAAGACCAGAAATTTTGAAAAAAAGTTTTTATTTGTCGGGCACCGATGAGGTGGCACTGATGATGGGCACTGATAGGAGGCACTGATGGGCAATGATAGGTGGCACTGATGGGCACTGATAGTGGGCACTCGTAGGCGGCATTGATGGGCACTCGTAGGCGGCACTGATGGGCACTCGTAGGCGGCACTGATAGGTGGGCACTGATGGCACTAATAACACTGATGGGTGGCACTAATGACACTGATGGGTGGCATTGCTGGGCATCACTGAATTTTTTTGTTTTTATAATGCTGCCAGTCAGTGCCCATTTATCAGTGCATTGATTGGGCATATGTTGGCACATGTGGATGACCGTGAGGTACATACCTGGCCATCCACATATTATGTGCTTCCCTGGTGGTCCTGACGGCTTCCCTGGTGATTTTAAGTGGGCATCCGAGGGGGGGCTGTGCTGATAAACAATCAGCACAGACCCCCCCGTCAGGAGAGCCGCCGATCGGCTCTCCTCTACTCTCGTCTGTCAGACGCGAGTGAGAAAAAGCCGATCAACGGCTCTTCCTATTTACATCGTGATCAGCTGTGATTGGACACGGCTGATCACGTGGTAAAGAGCCTCCGTCGGAGGCTCTTTACCTAGATCGGTGCACCACCGATCGCTGTGATATGACGCCCAGTCAGGATAACCGAACCACCGATCGGCCGTCACTCTGCTATAGGCCGGGTGGGAGGTAGTTAAGTACTTAAAGCGAAGTTCCGCCTTCCCCTCAGAAAATTAAAAGGCAGCAGCTGCACATACCGTAGCTGCTGACTTTTATATTAGGACACTTACCTGTCCTGGAATCCAGCAATGTCGGCACCGCAGACGATGTTTCCATTGGCTGTCGGGTGCTGCCGCTGCCATTGCCGGTGAAGGAAACCAGCAGTGAAGCCTTCCAGCTTCACGGCCGGGTCCTAATGCGCATGCGCAAAGCGCGCTGCGCTCTCCTACTGGCCCGACAGTAGGGGAAGGAGGAGGGAGGAGGAGGGGGCCAGACTTCTGACTACCTCGTCACGGCGGCAAATATGGCCCCAAGTGGGGGGGAGGAGACAGATAAGCGGCAGTACCACTTTTGGGTGGAACTCCGCTTTAAAGCAGTATTAAACCCAAAAGCAAACCTTTATTATAGTTTACCAGTTCTAAGGTGTGGTGTCTGCCTTCGTTTTCTTAGGCTTTCTTTCATTTTCATCTGAAGATCTGGCCAGTAAGTCTGTTGTTTTTCAAAAGAACAAGCTCTCCCACAGATGCAGTTACAGGGATGAGAGAAACCATTTACCACTGTCAGAGGTGCTTACAATTATCAGCTTTTATTTTTTCATGCAAAACCTTTATTCCAAAAGGGAAAAAAAAATCTGTTTGCTATAACAGCTGACAAAATATTAGCTCGAGTTTGGCTTCAAAGTGTATTTAAAACTGCTAGTAGACTGCTTTCTCTTGAATTATTAAGGTGGAAGACACCTACTAGCCCACTTGGTCTGTTTGCCGCTCTCGCGGTCATATTTACTATTAACAATTGCCATTATACATTACATATGAGTACTATATCATTCTTTTATGCCACTCTTGGTGGTTTATGGTAGTGTCTCCTATGTGCTGTGTCCATCGGTGGCCGCGGTTTTGTTTCTCCTTTCCGGGAGCTGCGATGTATAAATGGGGGGCTACCCTCTCCCCTGCTGTCCCCTCCCCTCCAATTTCTGTATGGGTGGGGCCACCTTTACATCGGCGCCATACATCTACACCCATCGTGTGACTTCCGCATCCTTGCGGCTCCACGTTCTGGCGCGCAGTGCGTCATCCCGTTGGCCGGAGGAGCTCGCGCATGCGCAGCGCGGGCATCCACCTTAGCCACGTTCGTATGGCGTTAGGGGCGTAGCCCAATGCTCCCGCTCGGGGGTTTAAGTTTGGAGGCTGTGACATGGCGAACTCTCCTTTCTCTCCTCACTTGGCTTGTTCCCTCACATCTGAGAGGTCCTACACATGGGTAAGCACATCACTATCATGTAATATGTCATTCTATTTCTACTCAATCTCACTTGCACATACTATGTGTGATTTGTTATACTCATTACTTAATAGCAAGAAACATCTCTCTAGTTTTTCTTCCTTTATCTTGGTTTGTTTTTACCTTACTCCTCGCATTGTGTTCATATCCACCCTTGCTTGTCTGTGCTCTCTTTTAATTTTAGTATATTACATGGACATCAAAAGATACCTATATTTCTATATATTTACTTCACCTTTATGGTGTTTACCATCAGATCTACATATATTTTACTGCCAACAGTGTTAACATACTATATATGGCTAATGAGACACACCAAGGAACACAATTCTTTTCTTTTTCTTTTTCTTTTCCCACCATGCATCCTTTACACCTTCTTATTATTATCTTCCTTTCTTTCCTGTTTGCACCCACACCTATTATGTCATGGATTTCTCTGTATAAGAGTGATATCATACTATTTATACCCTTAAATTACTCTTTAAGTTTTATTCTGACCCAGATACATATATAATTATATATACAATTTTTATTACAGTTGTCATGACATATGTGGCCTCTGGGACATCCTAGGATATACAACATTCCTTTTCTTTTTCCTCGCCATGTCCACCTTCTACTGAACTCCCGCTTGGCTGCTGCGGGCTACGCACCTTCAGCTCCCGGTTGGAGCACTTTCCGCTGTTGCCTTTGTAGATCAGTCCTATGGACCCATTGACCATAATGCAAGTATGGGGTACTTCTTTTAGGCCACGTGCTTCTTTTCTGACCATGATCATTATTGAATGTTATATCTTATTGATACCTATTATTTTGTAGATATCCTGCATATACATCAACTCCTGAGGAAGCGAGCAGAGCTCGCGAAACGCGTCGAGTACATAAGTTGTATATGTATACCATGTATTTTAATACTGTAACCAATATGTCAATGGTCTAATCATGCCCTATGATGTTTTTATGCTCATCGTAAATTATGTTTTTGGAACTTCAGTAAATCTTTATACTACCTATCATGACCTATATGACCAACTCATTTAAAGTCCCATGGGCGAATTTTTCTTGTTTTAAAACTGCTAGTACCTCTAAACACTCCCCTTCCCCCAGACTGACAATGCTGCTGTCCAAATGGGCCCCTGTGCTCCTTCATCCAGAGGGGGGTCACTCTAATACAGGAGATGTGCTACTGGTCAATTCACCGGCTGAAAACCGAGAGAAAAAAGCCTAAAAAAAAGGAACTAATGCAGCCACCGCATCTAATGATTGGTAAGCTGTAATATATTACATTTTTGGTTTTGGGTTTAATACCGCTTTAATCAGATATAGCCAGGCAGCTAGAACTTTCAGGAGGAGGCCAGCAATGGCAACCCCTGTACTTCTCTAATGGCAAAATAACTTTCAGGTGGCCATGGACAGTAATAAGCAAACACACAGATAGTGAAGATCTGACAACCAGTTATGAAGCCGGCCATAGATGATACGATTTTCTTTCCTGCAACCACGGGTTGCAGAGTTATTGTCATCCCTGCGGAGCACACAGTGATTATTCCTTGTGGCTGAGATTCAAACCATCTATGGCCAGCTTAAGTGGCAACTGCTGGATCTCTTAACATGAATGGTACGTCGGTGGGAAGGCAAACTGCAGACACAGAGAACTTTTTAGGAGGGAAAATAGCTGTGTTTCCCATAATGATTATCAGCCATACTGTATGCATGGGGCTCCTAGCTAGTAGACAATTTAGACTGCCATCTAATGCCCATGGGCACCTTGAGTAATGCTTCATTGCTGCCAAACAACGTCAGCCTCAGTGGCTGCCCATCCATTAGGGGCGCCCGGGTGCTGCCCCCTCTCTCCACTCCACCCCTATATGCATAATGGATAAATTGATGCATAGCATGAATCTATCCATGGCCGCCACGGCCACCCCCTCTTCATGCGTCCGGCCCCTTCCAGGGCACCGGACTCATGAATTACAGCGGCAGGGGTTTTTTTTAAGCACCTGATTAGAGCCATAGGCTCTAATAGGCTTCGAAATAGGGTGGGCTTGGGTCGCAGAGCATGCGTCCGGAGCCCACCCAGGTGTGTTACAACAGCAAATGAATATTCGCTGTTGAAACACTGATTCTCAATCCGGCCAATCAGAAGTGGGTGTGAGACCCATTTTCCCATTGGCTGAAAAGAGAAGACTCCTGATTGGCTGCCGAGCAGGAGGGAAGAAAAGGGAAGCCGCCACTGTGGTGAGCAGGAGAATGGGAGGCCGCCGAGCAGGGGAAGCCTCTGCCGTGGAGAGCAAGAGAACGGGAGGCCACCGGTGATGGAGAGCAGAAGATCGGGAGGTCGCTGGTGATGGGGTAAGTGCTACTGACCGATTGACGGGGGTGGGGGGGTGTCATACTGTTTGCGGTCCCCCCAAAAAAAAAAATTCCACCAGCTGCCACTGGTCAGCCTCTTATCAGAGAAAATGTATTGATCACTTACCCCAGAACATGATTCAGTGGTTTTGTCACACAAACGTACATCACAGAAAAGGTTTACATTGGCCTGATTTTGAAACTGAAATGAGCTTATGCTGAAACCGGCTTCTAATGCTTTGCCATTATCTAACACAGTTGTAGCAACAGTTCCCTGGATACAGCTGTAAATAAGTAAAAAAATATATAAGAATATTTTGGTTACACTGCTGACCAAACTGGTCGGTTTTAGCATGACTTAGGAAAATTAAATATTACTTTTCATAATTAAGCTATGATTTTTGCTTTTAAATCAGCAATGATCTTAGTGAGCCATTTAATTTCTTTGTCTTTTGATAGAGTTTGCCACATTTGACTTTAAAAGAAATATACAATCATGGAGCACTTTATTGGTGTGCCTTGTATACAGCACACAGGCTCAGGTCCTATTTACCTATACCCCTTTAAATCCTTCCTTCAGTGCAATGTGGCCGCACCATCAGTTCCTTGCAAAGCACTATGTACACCACACCTTGTCTCTAGTGTCACTGTCCAGGGGCATAGCTCCCAATTGTCCATGATTTCAAGGGACTGTCCCTGATTTGGAACAAAGTCCCTCTGTCCCCTTTTCCTCCTCATTTGTCCCTCATTTTGGTCTGATCTATATAATTGTATATAAAATACACTATAGACCTTTCACAAAGTGTTTCCCAGTGCTAAACCATTCATCCAATTTCAAAATGTATGCATTTGGTAAATTTCAAAAGCCAGTATAAAGGAATGTGGTATAACCCCCCCCCCAAAAAAAAATGCACTTGTGGGTTTAACTAACAATTTGTTTTTTATAACTCTCCTTTGAGGGGTGTGGCAGGGGATGTGTTAAATGCATACATACTTTTGCTAATAGTTGTCCCTTGTTCCTATCACAAAAAGTTGGGAGTTACGCAGGGTCCCTCAGGTTTTTCACAATCCTAGCAACACACCCGGTCCCTTGGCTTGTATTTTACCTCCTATTGGTCTGACATTATTCACAATCAGCACGAGGAGAATGTCAGAGAACACACAGCAGGTCCCACAACGCACTTCCGGGCCCATATGAAATCTCATTAGCAGACCGGGAACAACAAATGGCTGCTAAGACAAGTTCAGTCAAGGGCAAAAATGATTGATTTTTTGAATGGCTCTTTCTAAAGCTGCAATGTAGAGTAGGTAGATTGAGATTCCACCAAGATTTTCTGTATAATGTTGCTTCTACAAGTGGAGGAGATAACATTGGTCTAGGACACTTGGGTCACTTTTACTGATTCCAGCTAAATCAGGAAGATACTCATAAGGTTAGTTTTAACTTCTTCTTTTGTATTTAGTACTCTGTGCTCTGTGAAGTTCTAGGTCTTTACATTTTCATTCACCTCTATGGTTACATAAGAAATACAAACTTACCCATCTTTTATAAGATAAAAAGCATTTACATCACTACGATTATCTGTAGGACTTGCAACACATGTCTCTATCCGGAGAACATATTGATTTCCATCAGCGCCTTTCACAAATATTCCCACATAGATGATTGATCCAACAACCACGTTTTCATCATTTTGATATGGTTCTGTAAATGACGAATCTTTATAAGCAGCCATGGAAACGGGATATGATCCAGTCCCATTCACTCCAGACAGGAATACCCTCCTGAGAAAACAAATACATGTTCAGGTAACAAAACCAATAACAATTTAAATCACAATTTATTTCCTGAGAGGTGGCAATAGGTGGCAAATACCAATGTCCACCTAAAATGCTAAAATAGGCAATGCTAAAAAAGTTACATTTTATTGCATAAAGAAAAGCAAGAGAAAGCTTTAACCACTTCAGCCCTGGAAGGTTTTACCCCCTTCCTGACCAGGCCATATTTTCCAAAACAGCACTGCGTTATTTTAACTGACAATTGCGTGGTTGTGTGATGCTGTATCCAAATAAAATTGATGTCCTTTTTCTCCCATAAATAGAGCTTTCTTTTGGTGGTATTTGATCACCTCTGGGGTTTTTATTTTTTGCTCTATATACAAAAAAAAAAGTGAAAATTTTGAAAAAAATACAATATTTTTTACTTTCTGCTATAAAACATATCCAATAAAAAAATGTAAAAAATCTAATTTCTTCATCAGTTTAGGCCAATATGTAGTCTGCTACATATTTTTGGTAAAAAAAATTCCCAAAAAGTGTATATTGATTGGTTTGCATAAACGTTATAGCATCTACAAAATAGGTGATATATTTATGGCATTTTTATTTTTTTTTACTTGTAATGGCGGTGGTTAGCAATTTTTAGCAGGACTGCGACATTGCGGCGGACAGATCGGATCACCTAACTGAGAATTTTGACACGTTTTTATTTATAAAAATATGCACTGACACTGTATAAATGACACTGGAAGGGCAGGGGTTAACATCAGGGGCAATCAAAGGGTTACGTGTGTTCCCTGTTTGTGCTTTCTTACTGTGGGGGGGGATCACTGCATGGACACTGATCTGTGTTCCTGATTAGCAGGGACACTAGATCAGTGTCCATGCCTAAAAGCACGGTGGTCAGCCTTGTTTACATCGGCAGGCCGTTGTTCTATCTCTGTGGGGAGCAATTGTGGGTGGCCAGCGGATAAAGCGTCCGCCGGGCCCGCTGATTGGCTTCCCCGTGACCAATCAGCGCAGGATCACGCCTCTGGCGGCGCACACGCACCCCCCCAGTGGCTATTGAACCAAATCAAATACAGGTATGTGATTTTACGCAATAGAGCTGATCTGCTGCAGTATATATGCAGGAGGTGGTTGGCAACTGGTTAAAAGAGAAGTGTGGGATTTTAAAATAACAAACAATTATACTCACCTAGGTGTCCCCCGCCACCTCAAAGACCAAGCACTGACCAATGAAAGACCACTGATCGCTCAGTTCTTGGTCTTCAGTGAGCAAAGAGCAGTGACTGTCAGTCACCACTCTCTGCTCTGCCCCTCCAGCGCTCACTGGACTGCTTGTTGGGCTTAGAGGGGATGGGAGCTACTGGCTCAGGCTCTCAACAGTGCACTGAAAGGCTGAGCCAGCTGCTGCTCAGGCAACTGGGTAGATTCCCACATTAAAGGCGGGATTCTTCCAGAGTCTGGATCGGCTAAGTGACGTCAGCCGACAGCGGACTTGAGCCTGCTGATGGCTGAATCTGGGTCACAGGAGTACAGGAATAAGAAGACCCACCGAAGAAGTAGGGCCAAAAGAGCTTTGGCTTTACTTCTCCCTTAATTATACCCTGTTTCCCCGAAAAAAAGACCCAGTGTAATTGTCGGTGATGGCTGCAATATAAGCCCTACCCCCCAAATAAGCTTTATCCTCACTTCTTGTCTAGGTATCAGAGTGACAGAAAGCAAGGCGAAATCTCAAAATAAGTTGTGCTCACTGCATTTTGTCCCAGTTACACCTCTATCCTCACTTCTTGTCTAGGTTTGCACAACTTATTTTGAGATTTCGCCTCGCTTTCTGTCACTCTGATACCTAGACAAGAAGTGAGGATTGAGGTGTAATTGGGACATACAGCAATAAAACCTGCCAGAGGTCCTTCCCAAGAATATTTTTGTTCCTGTCTGTTTCCATTGGAGAGTTTTCCCATGACATTTTGTTCCTGTTACACCCTATCACCAGCACAGGACATGCAGGGAAACTTCACCATTGGGGTCACAGACAGCAATAAAAACTTTTACAGTGGCTTTAACCACTTCAGCCCCGGACCATTTGGCTGCCCAAAAACCAGAGGGTTTTTTGCGATTTGGCACTGCGTCGCTTTAACTGACAATTGCGTGGACGTGCGATGTGGCTCCCAAACAAAATTGACGTCCTTTTTCCCCACAAATAGAGCTTTCTTTTGGTGGTAATTGATCACCTCTGCGTTTTTTTTTGTTTGAGCTATAAACAAAAAAAGCGTCAATTTTGCAAAAAACGCAATATTTTTTACTTTTTGCTATAATAAATATCCCCAAAAATATATAAAAAACATTTTTTCCTCAGTTTAGGCTGATACGTATTCTTCTACATATTTTTGATAAAAAAAATTGCAATAAGCATTTATTGATTCGTTTGTGCAAAAGTTATAGCGTCTACAAAATAGGGGATAGTTTTATGGCATTTTTATTAATATTTTTTTTTTATTAGTAATGGTAGCGATCTGCAATTCTTATTGTGACTGCGACATTATGGCAGACAGATCGGACACTTTTGGCACTATTTTGGGACCATTCACATTTATACAGCGATCAGTGCGATTAAAGATGCGCTGATTACTGTGTAAATGTGACTGGCAGTGAAGGGGTTAACCACTAGGGGGCGCTGTAGGGGTTAAGGGTGTTCTAGGGAGTGATTCTAACTGTAGGGGGGAGGGGCTACGTGTGACATGACACTGATCACCACTCCCAATCACAGGGAGCTGTGATCAGTGTCACTAGGCAGAACGGGGAAATGCTGATGTAAACATTTACGTTGGCAGAATGGCACGGACAGGCAAATGGGCGTACAGGTACGTCCCTTTAAATTTGCCGCCGTGTGCTCGCGTGCGTGACCCTGCCACGAGCTCCGTGAGATGATCGCGGGTATCGAGTCCACGGGACCCGCGATCACACTCACGGAGCTCGTGGTAGGGTCGCGCACGTGACCACACGGCGGCAAATTTAAAGGGACGTACCTGTACACCCATTTGCCTGTCCGTGCCATTCTGCCAATGTGAATGTTCGTGCGGCAGTCAGCAAGTGGTTAAATTCACATTTACAGAAAAAATTAAAAGGTGAACTAACCCTACGCCCTCCCCACTGCCCACGTTCCTGCTGCACTTACATCCGTGGGTGATATAGTTTCACTATCCACATAGCCCAGTGCAGCAATCGTGGGGTTTGAAAAATGCTCTGTTCTACCTCTTCTTTCCTCAGGGAAGTTGACACAGAGCGGTTCTGATTGGTCAACGTTGAAGAGGAACAGAGCATTTGTTCAAACCCCAGTACCGCTGCATCGGGCTATGTGGATGGTGAAACTTTATCCCCCATGGGGGTGAGTGCAGAGGGGATGCAGGCAGTGG
The DNA here is from genome assembly GCA_037952925.1 of Lithobates clamitans. Classification (NCBI taxonomy): domain Eukaryota; kingdom Metazoa; phylum Chordata; class Amphibia; order Anura; family Ranidae; genus Lithobates; species Lithobates clamitans. The sequence goes on along the minus strand of JBBGZY010000351.1, from coordinate 89,602 downwards.
GGAGGGTGTTAGTTGACCTTTTTCATTTTTTCTGTAAACATGAACTTACACATCGATTTCTGTTGAACAGGGATGGCCACACATTGATCAAAACTGAGCTGGTCCCTGCTGAACCAGACAAAATTTGGTCATTGTTTGGCCAGCTTAATGTGTCTGACCTTCTGCTTTTGATTATCCTTTAGCTTTGAATTATGACCATATCTTTATTTTCTGTTGATCCTGCACTAGGAGTGGTGAAGCCCCCTAACTCCAACCAGCAGTCTTCTGCTTATTATGACACAATTATCATTTTTCAGTAAAGTTGTATGATCCCAGAGCTAGCATCTCAGTGCAAGAAGTGCAAGTGCTGACCCTGGGTGATGCCTGAACAGAGGTGTGCCGGCATTCTGGAGAGAAAAGCAGATGAAAGCATTGTCAGAGTGAAAACTGTGATCTCTGTGGTGGATCCATTGATAAGTTACACTTACTGATTAATTGGCATTCACTTGAACATGACTAAAAAAACAATCTAAAGTTAGGTCTGCTTTAACACTTAGGTAGGTACAAAATATGGATATGAAAGACATCTTAGATTCACAAAATTCAGTGCTGCGTGTACATAGCATTTATGTTTAATTAGTATAAACATCATAAACTGGTTAATGGAAATGAGAGGTTAGTGAAGGAGAAAGAACAAATATGATTTATATTACACGAGAAAATCTCTGTCTTATATTTTTTTTTACCGTTTGATAATATTTCCAGACAGTTTTAGACTTGTATACATATTCCGATTATACACACAGATAAAGTTAAAGCTGATATTATTTGTTGTGATGACGGGTTTATCCAGGATTCCAATGTAAATGGTGTTAGAAATATAGATATTGGAGTCATCGTCCTGTGGATAGAGGCCAATAATTAGCAGTGGAAAAACAGTTTTGAAATATAGAGGAATTAATTGCTAAGCTCACCTGCCTCGGTTCACACTGCCGCAACTTCAAAATCACGCAAATTTGAATCTGACATCCCTTTAAAACTTCATCGCGGCTTGCATACAACTTCTTTAACAGGAGTCAATGCAAGTCATGCTGAAGTCGCACCAAAAGTAATGCAGGAACGATTTGAGTCGCACCGATTAGAACGGTTTCATTGCCGTTTATGGAGTGCAACTTGTCATGCAACTTTGAACTCTCAAGTTACATGTCAAGTTGTGGCAGTGTGAACCAGGGCTGAATCCCGTGGAAATGAAGCCTGTCAATCAGTGAGCCTAACAATCGACAAGCTTTCCATAGCTATAAGGATGCAGCCTGCATCCAGGGTCATTCACTTACATGTGATTGCTGTATTAAAGATTACATGCAAGTGGCTGTGATTAGCTGTGAGATCCAGCAGCCTTATATTGATTCCAATGGGGCTGCCTCTCGCAGCTAATCCTGGGAACCCCTTGCTGGGGTTCTCACATCTAATCGCAGTGTGGGTGCATTCCCAAATGTGAGTGCTCCCTAAGTTCACACCAGTGTGTTTTCTCCTGCGTTTATTATCATGCTGCACTGCACATCAATGCAAATTATCCTTTATGGTGCCCACTCACATCAATGCAGCGCAGCTGAAGCACATTTTTGGAAAGGTGCAGACGCTTCTTTGGTAGAGTGTTTTGCCACATAGACTTCAATGTACAGGCATTTTTAGGGTAGGTTCATATCTATGCGGGTTTTAGTGCATTTGCGGATCTGCACAAACACACTACAATCCCTTTAACATTTTATCCTATGGGTCCCATTCACATTTTTTGCAGTTTCCTGCATTGCGTTTTTTGGAAAGATGCAGGAACTTTTCTTATATGCAGAACGGTGCATTTTGGGTCCATTGACTTAAAAAAAAGCATATATGTGTTTTTAAATTGCTTTCGGTAGGGTTTTGTGTTTAACAAACAGTCTTCTCCTCCTACCAAAAAATACAGGAAGCATGAAAACGCATCAAAAACGTGTGAAAAATCCACCACAAAAACACATTTAAAAAAGCATAAACCTTACATGCATAGATTTAAACCTAGCCTTAGTGAGTTCTTGGCAGAATCCAACCTTCTCCAACTGCATCAGCATGACAAAAATGCACAATGCCATACTAAAACAACGCATTGAAAATTGCATCATGCTGTAGCAACACTATTGTTAACCTTGACTAGATGGAAAGTCTACTGCGTATGCATGGCCCGGGATAGTTTTTGTAAAGAACCGTGTAGCGCCCAGTGGCCCCAAAGATAAAATCTCCATGAATCATAGATTGGTAAGTGGAAAACTTAGGGGGCTTTCTCGGGGAGAGGGGACTTGCATTTCAGGGATAACTGTACAAAAAGTGCAATTATCCCTTAAAGCAATGGTTCTCAACTCCTGTCCTCAGGGCCCACTAACAGGCCAGGTTTTATGTATTACCTTGGGGAGATGCAGACTAGAATACAGGGGGTCCCCTAGTTACAAACATCCGACTTACAAACGACTCCTACTTACAAACGGAGGGAGACAACAGGAAGTGAGAGGAAATCTACCCCTAGGAAGGGAAATTCACTCCTGTAAGAGTTATTATGGGGAAAAGGTACCTCCACTGATGCTTTATCACCAGGGCTTGTTTCCACAACAACCCAAAATTTTCAAAATCCAATTGTCATTGGGACAGAAAGTGAGGTGAAATCTTCTGAACAGGGGCACACACAGCAAAACAAATGTTACAGGAGTGTTAACCCTTCCCTATGCTATCCAAAAAGCTTAAAAATAGTTTTTTTGGCTGGAGCTACACTTAAAAAATGTACCTGTTCCGATTTACAAACAGATTCAACCTAAGAACAAACCTACAGTCCCTAACTTGTTTGTAACCCGGGGACCCCCTGTACTGCAATCACTGAGCAGCAAATGATGTCACCTGTGATGTATTTCAGTTATCTTGCAAACCTGGCCTGTTAGTGGGCCCTGAGGACAGGAGTTGAGAATCACTGCCTTAAAGCCTACCACAGTGACCCAATGAGAAGGTCTTCTCTAACTGCCTATCGCTATGATGTCTATAAAAGAAATGTGGTTGTCACTTTGACAGGAAGGTAAACATCGATAAAGATTTTTTTCAAAAGTTCCATATTTTCAGCAGTCTGGATTTCTGTTTTATTTCCTGACAAGAGGTGACAAAAAAAAAAAATCTCTAAAAAAACAAAACAAAGCTGTCAAGAGCCCCCTAATTTTTCCCCAATCTATCCTAAATGAAAAGAAAAGTTTTTGTCTGGAGTTAGGCTATCTCTTGAAAAAAGTGAAACAGATTGCCGAATGTCAATTTTTCCAGAAAAGTAAGGAATACACACAAATCTAACACAGGAGCTGCTAAAACGAATTAATAAATAAATCAATAGTGTGCTACCGTCACTGTGTTTCCACACCAATTGGATACTGGTCGGGTCTGGATAGAAGTCACTTTCAGCCCATTGATGGAGTCTGAATATGGGAAATTGCATCCTATTGATGAGCTCCCCAGATGAATTGTGGAAGAGTCCAGACCAAGTGCTTCTAGTTCACATTTACTGACTGTGACTGTAATTGTGGTGTTTTCACAGATGACCGTAGGGTGGAAATCAGAAAGTTCTGGGAAAGTTCAGCAAAAGAAGAAATATAAATCAATCAGTGGGCAATGTATACAAAAACTGTTCTTTTATAGATCTACATTGATCCTCATCTTACTAGTCACTACTACTTACAGACACTTTCAGCCATATGGCCCAGTGCTCTAATAAACAGAAATAAGCCCAACTGAACCCTTGTAATCTGTTACTGTGATGCAGCCAGGCTGTATATACAATAATAGATATGGGGATCTCTTTCCTTTATTTATATTTCAATACATTTTTTATCAAACAAGCAATGTATTATCTGTGTATGAAATATAGTAATTTCAATGGTACCAGAGTACACATCTTGACATATGGTGTAAATGGAAAGTACAGATATGAGTACAGCAAATAGTCATGTAGAAGTATTTACTATATAACCCCAGCTGCCTCAAATATGATGAGCGATCCGATCAGACGGGCTCCTTTTTTTTTTTTCTTCAAATTGTTACAGCGAGGGGTAAATATCGTGTACTGGCCGCACCTAGGAGAGTCAGACCTCAGTTCTCTCACACAATACACGGCTCTAGTGTCCCCTCCCCCCCCCCTGCTCCAATCAACTGCATTCTGTCTCCCCGAGTGGCACTATTTATATATTGTGTTCTGGGAGAAGGGATATCAGACCACTGGAGAGAGAACACTGCTTTGTGTGAGAGAACCGCGTTCCAGCTCTCCTATAAACTGGCAGCACAGGTATTTTAACCTTTCCTTCAGCACTTAGCTGCTAAAAAAAATAAATAAAAATAAATAAAAGAGCCCCATATGTATTACTGTATAAGCAGACTGACTGCATTACAGTAATAAATAGCGAGAGTTCAATTGGACTCAATGCCAACTTTCTATTCAACACTGGTAAAATATTCAACCCATTTTGATTTGAACCCGATTTCGAATAAATGCAAGCTCATCCCTACTGTCCATCCAGTTTTAAGATTTACACAGCTCTGTCACACAGTACAGACCTGTCTGGTGGGGCAGGAGACCCAATTTTTCTCTACTGTAGTTCACTTAAAAGGTCCTCTGTTTGTCCGTCTTATAGCTGCACCATCTTTAATGCTATGCATTTTTAGGGTGTGCCCCCCCAAGTCTCCCTTTGTTTGTCTATTGTAAGGGTCCTGATCAGATCCCTTGGGCTGGAGCACCCCATCACCCCCACCGTTATCTCTTATTAGTGTCCACCTGTGTTATAGGAGGAATCCTATTTAGTTCTCCCACATAGAGGAGTGTATTTCTCCCATGGTTATGAGAAGTTGGATCTTTCATTCTATGAATAGTGTAGGACCCACTGATAATGGGGTACTTTGACGCAGTAGTGGGCTTAAGCACTATGTGACCATATAGTGCGACCAAATCCCCATATATTTTGCTTATTTGCTGAATATGTTCAGGTGTTTTAAATAGCCTTGCAGGATCTAAATGTCATTTTAGCCTACGTGCGCTGCAATCTTTTCCCCAATTACAGGTCCTGTCTTTCCACCAATCTGTGACCGGACAATGAAAGAAAAAGCAGCCTGATGAGATCAGTTCTCTGTCACTCTGCTCTCTACTCCATTTAACATGTTCCTTTCCCTGCAGCACAGCTGATTGGCTCCTTGTGCTGCATTTCACTCTCCTCCTCTCTGCGCATGCGCAGTAGGGAACCAGGCTATGAAGCCGCAAGGCTTTACTTCCTGATTCCCTTACCGAAGATGGCGGCACCTCCACCCGAGAGCCGAGGGAGAGATCGGCTTCAGGTGAGGACATCGCGGGCGCCCTGGACAGGTAAGTGTCCATATTTTAAAAGTCAGCAGCTGCAGTATTTGGCAGTATTAAATTTTGGTGGAACTCCGCTTTAAACAATACATGTAAGGATCTATTTAACTCTTGAAGACCAGTCACTAAACATTTATGGCTGGCCCGTTCCCCTATTGTTCAGAGAGGACTTAAGCAGGCCATAGATGGAGCAAATTTTTTTCCTGCAACCACGGGTTGCAGGAAAGAAATTTACTTGATTCTCCCATCGACACAGTGCTGACAGGGGAATCCCTCCTGCTGAGCCATCAACTTCCCTAGAAGTTCGCTAGATTATTTCTAGCGGCTATAACAGCCGCTTGCACTCAACGCATGTATTTGACACAGACAGGCAGGGCTTTTTTTTAGCGGGAACGCAGGGGGACGCAGTTCTAGTATCTCCACAACTGAATGTATTTTTTGGCAAGAATGGCTGGGATGTGCTGGAGGGCCTATTGATGCTGGCTGCTGGGGATCTGTTGTCATTGTTGGGAGTCTATGTGGGGGGTCTATTGTTATTGGGCAGGTCTATTGTTGCTGGCAGGGGGTCTACTGTTGCTGGGAAAGATCTACTATTGAGAGAGAGGTCTACTGTTGCTGGCTGCTGGAGGATCTGTTGTTGCTGGTGGGGTCTATTGTTGTTGGGGTGGTATTTTGTTGCTGGGGGAAGGTCTGTTGTGTGGGGGATCTATTGTTGCTGGAGGGTCTGCTGTTGCTGTGGTGGGGTCTATCAAATTCCATAAAAATTACTTAGTAGCACAAAATGATACTTGGTTTTGTATTCTCTAAAAGGGCCGATTTTGGGAAGTGGGTAGGGGTTGGAGCCAAGAGACAGTGCTCAGAGGTGGGTAGGGGGCAGAGACGAAGAGTGACTCAGGAGGAGGGAGTTCCTGAACCTATTTTCTGAGAAAAAAAGCCCTGCAGACAGGTAGATGGATCCGTCAGTGTCCTCCCTCCTTCCTCCATCACACTGACAGGCGCATGGCTGAGGATTTTTGTAGTAGAGGTGGGTGGAGCCTGATGGGGAACTGAAAAGCTACTTCCTCAGGTTCTGCCCACCCAGTGACAATTCATTTCCCAAATATTTGGGTAATGACATCACCTATATTCCTGTTTACATTTATTCACACCCCTTGAGATTTTCCACATTTTGTCATGTTACAACCAAAAAATGTAAATGTAATTTTTGGGGATTTTATGTGATAGACCAACACAAAGTGGCACCTAATTGTGAAGAGGAAGGAAAACAATAAATGATTTTCAACATTTTTTACAAATAAATATGTAAAAAGTGTGGCGTGCATTTGTATTCAGCCCCCCCCCCCCCCCCCCCGAATCAATACTTTGTAGAACCACTTTTCACTGCAATTATAGCTGAAAGTCCTTTTGGTTATGTCTCTACTAGCTTAGCACATCTAGAGAGTGACATTTTCCCCATTCTTCTTTGCGAAATATCTCAAGCTCTGTCGGATTGGATGGAGAGCGTCTGTGAACAGCAATTTTCAAGTCTTGCCACAGATTCCCCACTGGATTTAGATCTGGACATGGACTGGGCAATTCACACACATGAATATGCTTTGATCTAAACCATTCCCTTGTAGCTCTGGCTGTATGTTTAGGGTCATTGTCCTGCTGGAAGATGAACCTTCTGCCCCTGTCTCAAGTCTTTTGCAGACTCTAATGCCGCGTACACACGGTCGGACTTTTCGTCTACAAAAGTCCAACGGACGCTGACGGACTAAAGCTGGCTGGTAATCCGATCGTGTGTGGGCTGCTTCGGACTTTCAACGTACTTTTTTAGCCTCAAATCCGACGTACTTTAGATTTGAAACATGCTTCAAATCTTTACGTCGTAACTACGACGGACCCCGAAGTCCGCTCGTCTGTATGCTAGTCCTACGGACAAAAAAACGACGCATGCTCATAAGCAAAAACTAAACGGAAGCACTCGGTCTAGTAAAACTAGTGTTTGTATTGTAGGTAGCACATTCATCACGCTGCAAAATCTGTGATCGTTGAATGCAGCGCATTTTATTTCTTCTTTACGAATGCTCTAAAGAACGAAGGTGTTTTGCTGTTCATAATCAGAGTTCTCCCAAACTGATTTCTGAATTCTTTTTCTCTTTGATCTCATGAATGATATAGTATGCTTTTTATAAACAATGTTTCCATACTAATAATACTTTTTCCCTTTTTTTTTTTTTTTTTTTATGTTTGTAAAGTTACCACAAAGAACCCATTATTCTTTTTTATTTTTTTTCTAGTGATTATTTTTTAATTTTTAGATAAAGTTAACCCAAAGCACCGTTTTTGTTTATGTATATATTTTTTTTTCAAGACTTACCACTTGAACATTCTTAACATTAGTAATGTATTTTTGGTGTGTTTTTTTAAAACTCAATGAGATTGTTGTCCCTTGTTAATTTAACATTGTGTGTAAAATCAATGATTTAAAAGAAAACACATAAAAGTCTTTTGCTAAACTCAAAAAAGATCCATTTATTCATGGTCAAAATAAAATAAAGAGGAAGTCAACGCTGGAAAAAGTCGGTGTACAAGAAAATTGGGATCTTGAGGAGTCCATATAAGAGGGAGCACAATCTGGTCCAAGAATCCCAGAGATCAACAGCACCAGCAGATGATCTAGATGTCCCCAGACTGTGGTCCTACAACAGCCTGCGTCTTCTGTCAGACCAGACTGAACCCAGGTCATCACTTTCTTCTCTTCCCTGCAGCCTTTCCTCCACGCTGCCCTGCAGCCTTCCCTGCAGCCTTCCCTGCAGCCTTCCCTGTAGCCTTCCCTGTAGCCTTCTTTTGAGGCTGTGGCTCTGGTGTTTCAGTTGTGGCAGGAGGAGGAGGAGGAGGAGGAGGAGGAGGAGGAGGAGGGGGGGGGGCTGCCTCATGTAGTTGGGTGTTTTTGGTTAGCGTGCCCTGCAGCCCCTTATGGATTGTTTCCCCAAATAGGCGCTCACAAATGAGGCGCTGCTCCCAATCCATCTGAAGAAGCCTGCTGGCTAAGTAGCAGCCATAGGCTTCTTCCGCTTCGGGGGGGCTTGTTAAAAAACGGGTGGCCTGTTGCATGAGGCGCAGGGACGCGTCCTGTGTGACCATCCCCTTCTTGGCCCTTTTTTTGGGAAGGTGGAGGGGAGGCACTTGGGATTGGGTGAGGCTCCTACTGGGCCCAGCCACCTCACTTGGCCCAGCCACCTCACTTGGCCCAGCCACCTCACTTGGCCCAGCCACCTCACTGGGAGCAGCCACCTCCTGCCTGACACTGGGCCCAGCCTCCTCCAGGATGATGGTGAATCCGGCCTCCTCCAGGCTGTCCATGGGCCCGGTCTCCTCCTGCCTGCCACTTTCCCCACATTCCTCCTGGATGGACTCATCCTGTGTATAAAAAAAGGACAATAGTTTTAGTTTCTTTTTTTGGGTTCATCAATGACACACAGTTTGCTTCTCATGACTAGCAAATTCAATGTGAATACATCTCTTTAATAAAAGAGTCTAATCAGACACCCTAATTATTTCAAGCAGGTGCCAAACATATTTAGTCACTACTATCATTTGATATGTATACACAATTTGGAGTGCTAAATTATTTGAGACAATTATAACATCCAGTTAACATCATTAATATTAGTACAGTAAATATTTGTTAAAATAATTTACCTGACTCCAGATGGTCATATCCGGTTCATCCAGGATGGAAGACCCAGCTTGCTCCTCATCAGCCTCTGCTGGGGTGGAGGGAAGGGTGGAGGGAAGGGTGGAGGGAAGGGTTGAAAGTGATGCCCTGGCTTCATTCTGGTCATCAAGAAAACGGAGTTGATTGTAGTACCACAGCCTGGGTACATAAACATCATCTGCTGATGCTCCTGATCTCCTTGATTCCTGGATCTTCCTATGCTCCCTTTTATACATGTTCCTCAAGACCCCAATTTTCTTGTGCACTGTCTCCATTGTTGCTCCCGGGATGGTCTCCTGGACAAAGGACAGAAGTCTCTCCAGCGTTGACTTCCTCACATGCTTGTTATAATACTGAGGGTGTTTCACCTCCCACAAATTCCTCATCTCTCGATACTTTGAAATAAAAGAAGTAAGGAACTCTGGATCCTTCAATAGGGGATTCATTATATCTGGAAAAGAGAAAGTCACAAGACCAAAAAAACTTATTATATGTTTCTGCTAACCCCTCATCATCTTCTCC